>JBAJHW010000002.1:29917834-30529721 GCA_037013535.1 Intellagama lesueurii | reverse complement strand
GGATTATGTTTCTATGCTGTGATGGGTCTTGCAGGGTTTGTTTGTTTTTTGGTTTTTCCCCCCCATTTCCGATGGGTCTTGCAGGGTTTGTTTGTTTTTTGTTTTTTTCCCATATCCGATGGGTCTTGCAGGGTTTGTTTGCTTTTTGGGGTTTTTCCCCCCCATTTCCGATGGGTCTTGCAGGGTTTGTTTGTTCTGGGGTTTGTTTTTTTCCCCATTTCCGATGGGTCTTGCAGGGTTTGTTTGCTTTTTGCTTTGCTTTTTTTGCATTTCCGAAGGGTCTTGCATGGTTTGTTTGCTTTCTGCTTTTTTTATTTATTTCTGAAGGGTCTTGCACGGTTTGTTTGCTTTTTCCTTTGCTTGTTTTGCATTTCCGAAGGGTCTTCCACGGTTTGTTTGCTTTTCTTTTCTCCCCCACCCCCCCCCCTTTGGCCGGAACAGATTAATCGCATTTCCGATGGGTCTTGCAGGTTTTGGTGGTTTTTTGGTGATATTTTTCTTCGGCTGGAACGGATTAATTGCATTTCAATGCATTCCTATGGGAAATGGTGCTTTGACTTATGACCATTTCGAGTTACGACCGGAGTTCTGGAACCAATTAAGTTCGTAAGTCGAAGCACCACTGTAAATTTATATCTGTCATTTCATACCTCCATGCTTCCCCCCCCCCCCCTTTCTGGTACCAATTTCTCTTTGGAAGTTATTGACTCCCACTATTCAACAGATTCATTCCTTTCCACTCTTTACAAAGCATGTTCCCCCTCTAACCTTACTATGTTTTTTTAACCTTCTGAAGAAATGGTTTAGCTTATTCTAGAGTTCATTTTGCGGGGTATGGTTTAGCGCTATGGCACTTCCTATGAAATTCATTTTCACATAAGAACCTCATGCCTATTTCAAAGCTCAATATGAGAATCTTTAGCAGGGAAATTGATTTCAAACATATTTTTCAAGGATTTCAAAGCTATCCTGAAGAGGAATGGTTTTCAGAGATATAGGTTTTTACAGTCCAGTTTGGGTGGAAATCCAAGTAAGTCCTGTGCTCCATCATGACCAGCTAGAAGAAACCAGGATCAAGGGGAATTGAATGTTTGCCTTGTTTAAAAGAGCTCTCTCTTTCCTCTTTCGTCATGTTTCTCTAGACCTCTTCCTTTCTTTTCCCTCTTTAAGTATCAGCTTATTTACATTTTAAGTCTGTAGGCAGGGTTGTGTTAAAGTGCCTTATTTTCAGGTGCCTGAGAAGCACTGTTGATCATTAGAGTTGCTAAGGCCAAGCACTTGCCTCAGACAAAACCACACAGATTATAATATATATGCTTTTTTTTTATGGGTGTGAAGACCCAGAAAGAACATGAGCTAAGATTTTTTTTCCCATTCCAACAAGAACCCTCCCAAGTTCTTGCTGCATCAAGTTCCATGATATCCAAACTGAAGGTGATGTTTTGAGGTTGAGATTTGCCGTTTGAAACTTTAGCCAGAGCTCCAGTGATCTCAAGCCAGTGATTTCTTTCTCTGTCTTTGATCTCAGAAATGATATCTCATTCACTCATTCCTTTAACCCATACAATAATCTTGTGAACCAAGTTAGATTTACAACAGAGATGTGAAACCTTCACCCATGTTTTTGGAACAACACAACACACAGTCCCATCACTTTCACAGGCTCATTTGGTGAGGGTGTGAGAGAGGGTCTTCTCAGCACCTGCTCCTAGGCAGTGGAATGTATTGCTTTATAAAGCCAGTTTTGCCCCCTCCTTCTTGTTCTTCCATCATCAGTCATGGAAGGCCAGCTTTTAAGCAATAAATGAGGCTTTGGGGAATGTTGTCTCTCTTTTTAAAATGTCTTAAAGATGTTTTTAAAATCGCTTCGAATGGTGGTGGATTTAACTGTTAGATGTTTGGGTTATTTGGTATTCTTTCTTATGGTGTCTTTAAAGGCAATTACTGTATAATTTTTATTGATTGTCAACTCTCTTGAGTCCTCTATAGGAAGAAAAGCAACATATAAATAACATAAACAGACAAACAAATAAACTCAACTGGAGGTTTTGGCTCTCGAATCTTTCTGGAAGAAAAAAGTCTCCTCTTGAGGAGCCACCCTACTCCTGAGGAGGTTCATTCTCTCAAAGAGGCCTTCCTTGCAGCCACGTCCTGCATCTTGGGACTTTAAGCCAGCTCATGTCTTCAACTTTCTCCAATCTTGTGGACTGGGCAGGGGTCCCCTCCTTTTCCTCCACAGGCTCAGACTCCTAGTTCACTGATGGTTGAAAGCCTGAGTAGTGGGTCATTTTTTCTTCTGTGCCAAGTTCTGGTATGTTGGGTCCATCCTCACCAGAGGACTCCTCCAACAGACACATGACATCTACTTTCAAACAGGGGTGCTGGCGGAATATGAATGTTCTAACTTCTGTTGTGAAATGACTTGCTCTATAACTCATGGAAGATTGTGCATATTGGATTTTAGGCATTCTAGAGATGGGAAGAGTTCTGTGCTACAGTCCCCAGAAGCTCCCCCACGTCCCAACGTCCAAAAAAAGAGTAATTTGCCCATGGTTTGTGTTAATCACTAGCTTTTCACACCTCCAAAGTGTTCCAGTACAGTTCCTGTTGCTGCTCAAAGTGGCATCAAAATATGTGCATTTAATATGTATACTTCAAGGGGGAGTACATTTGGAAATATATAGTTAAATTTTGATTTTCATGTAGATGTAAAAATATTTTTGCAGAAAAATGCAGAAACAGGAATTAGTAGACTTATGGACAGGAGCCTCGTGGTGCTGTGGTTAAACCACAGTACTGCAGTCAAGACTCTACTCACGACTCAGGGCTCATGTAGCCGGCTCAAGGTTGACTCAGCCATCCATCCTTCTGAAGTTGGTCAATTGAGTATCCAGCTCATTGCAGGGAGCAGAGCAATATGTAGCCTGCATAATTAAAATTGCAAACCATTCAAAGAGTGCTTTAAGCACTATGGGGTAGTATATAAGCAGCACACTGCTGTTTGCTTTATGGACAACACATGCAAAAATAACCCAATCCAGAAGTGAGTCAGTTCTTCCATCCTGGCCTGTGAGTTTGCAAACAAGCATGTATTGCTCTAAGACTCTATCATTGTCTCCTGACCCTGTAAAAGTTTGAACTATGCATATTGTTTTTGCTTCCGAACAGCTACTTGCTATATGTTGGCGTTTTCAACACTGTATCAGTCTATCAAGAAAGACACTTATGAGTCACCAAAGACTAAAATGGCATGAAGAACTGAAGTGACACACTTCACTTGAGGCACTAGCCAATATATCTATCTACCAAAGTAACACATACGTCTTTTAAAGCCTCAGTGAGATTTATTATTGTTGTGCCCCATTTGCATCAATATATTTAGAAGATGTGTCATCCTCTATATTTATAGGCCTGTATTTCTTAAATAGTTGCCAACCCGAGCTGTAAAGATACAGCATCAACATGCACAGGTTATACATCGTTATTGTCATGGCTGTTGTTGAGTTTCTAGAACAGCACATAGAAGAACAATGTGCTGTTATAGTCCTTATGTGCCAGTTCTCAGCCATGATTCAAAACAAACAGAACAGATACGAACCTCTCTGCCCACCCTCCCCTGTAACCCTAGGTTCAGTCATCATCTGAATTGAGAGTATTTCAAAGAGCGAAGGAAAAACATTCCTAGGACAATTAGGCACTGTTGTTTTAGAATGGGCTGGCTACATGATCTTTCAGATGTTGTGAATTTCAAGTCCCATGAGTTTTGGTCAACTTTCCTAACAGCAAGAGATCATGGGAGTTGCAGTCCAACAGCATGAAAAGAACTATAAGTTGCACATTTGTAAACTAGTCTAGAATTTGGAAAAGTTTGGGGGATTACCATGATCAGTAACAGACCAACATTCTATTAAAAAACATGGCACATGTTATGTCAGAAATCAACTTAAAACCAACCCTACTAACACTCAAATATGTGCTTTCCATCTGAGAAGTAAGCAGGCATCTTGGAAACTTCAGGCTACCTGGAAGGGCATCAAGATGGATATCTAGTTTTGCCCCCAGATACCCGAGTGTTTCTTTGGATTGAACACTGACCTGTCAAAAACATTACCAAAATACAAAACAAAATCAGCAGGAAGCAATATTCCTTGAAACTACACTACCAAAAAGACTAAGAAGTACAGTCTTGGCCCTATGCTACTCCACAGGTGAAAATGGCAGCCCGGTGTATAGTTCAACCCATGCTGTCAGCCCAGGTAGTCATACAGAGGAGGGGCAAGATCTGATCATCCCAGAGTGAGGACACATAATAATAGGCTCAAGTTACAGGAAACCAGATTTAGACTGAATATCAGGAAAACATCTTAACTGTTAGAGCAGTACGGCAATGAAACCAATTCCCATGTGAGGTGGTGAGCACTGCAATGCTGTAGGCATTCAAGAGAAAATTGGACAACCATCTGTCAGTTCTGCTTTGATTTGGATCCTGCATTGTGCAGGGGGGTTGGACTCAATGGCTTTATAAGCCCCTTCCAACTCAATTATTGTATGATTCTATGAACCCATCTGAAACAGTTAGTCGTGCGACTGAATTAAAGTTGTAGAATTATCACTGGATGCCTGAAGCCAATCTCGATTGATAAAATGAGTTACCTAGCTAGAACTGCACACAGTGACATATGGGGAGAGATAGCTGCTAATAATGAAGACTCAATGCATCTACATCAAATGTGCATCCACTCTTCAGCTACCATTCCACACCTCCCAGTTTAAGATCAAAGAAAAGTTTTTTCAGATTATTTGTGAATCTTGGAGTGGTAGTAGAGAATGACTGAACTCTAATGTAGAACAAAAGAACTGCCTATCTCTTAAAATCGATGGAACCCCAGGAAAATTGGGACCTAGTCAATTTTGTTACTAGAAGTCACTTAATAGGCTATGCGCTGGGGTTGGCACTTCAATAAGATAATAATTACAAATTAATTCGTAATAATAAATAATGTAGAACACAGAATACATAAACCCCTTCACAAAAAAAGAAAAGAACCAGTAAGCCTGCCTATCTAAATTTCAGGAAATGCTTGTTCATTGTTGCTGCTTTGATTCGTTTATTAGAACTGATGGCTGCAACATAAATATTTCATATCGCTCTGACTAGATTTCACAAATACCTGTAGAGACTCCTACATAAAACTAAAGCACAAATATTACAAATGCTTTAGCAGAGGATTTGTTTGACAGCCTAACAATTCATGGGGAAAAAACAACAACAATAGGATTCTTTCAACATGTTCTGCAAACTGTTTTTGTAAGGAGTGTTGATTGCCATATACTGTGAAGCAGCAGGAACTCTGTTTCGCAGTCTGGAAAGGTTTTGCATTGAAAGGGAGCTCTACTTTCCAACTCAGGAAAGTTTTCATGGAACTGAGCTTTAGTTTGCAACCCAGGAAATATTGGCTTGGCCTACTCATGGGGAGAAAAATGTGCATAGAACTGATATGTGCTCTAGTATCCTTTGTCCAAATTAAGGTAGGTGGCCCCACCTACCTCAATTTCAGTTCCCCCTTAATGCCCTTAGTCCCACCCATTAGAGGAATGTGGACACACACACCCCGAGACCTTTCTATATTGGTGTTTGGCCCCCTGGAATGAAAACACATCCTTATCCCTGTCATATAGAAACATGAAGGCAGAACTTGGACACATAAAACTCAACTTAAGAAGCAATCTGGCAGACGTCTGCCACAAATTCTGGAACATTCATTTATTTTATTTTATTTTTTTACATACTCCACAAGATATTGCAGTATGCCTCAGGAAGTGATTTTTAATCATGAAAGCTCACACTGAATGTTTGATTTTTTTTAGTGGGCTAAAATAAGGTATCAATAAAGGTAATTTCATATTATGTTTAATTAAGTCCATGATTTACTTTGGGGGATGAGCAAAGGAATATCTCAGTGTGACACCACCCAAAATACAAGATTATTATTAGCCAGGTTATATAAAGCTTGCCTGCACTTTGAAAAAGGGAAATCCTATGCCAAGGCTAATAATTCTGTATCATCTTCTTGTTTGTCTCCTACAGGAGAATTAATGTCATTATAGCTATGCTGAGTCTGGATGCATCAATTCTAAATGGGGGTGATGTGTCGCATCTGAACAGGTCTTCCAGATTTGTCAGGCAACATGTTTTTCTTCTTTCTTTGCTTTTTTGGACCAAGCATAATTGATCTGAATCTGTTGCATGTGGATATAATGTGATTTTTATACACACAAGTTTTCATTTGATAGTTATATGTGGAGCAAAGAATGACAGTAATACTTATAAGAATAAAAGAACTACAGATGCACATCTTAATTTTTTCTTACATGTTTTGAGATTTCAGTAGACATTAATCCATACACCCATCTATGTATATGGTAAATAATAGAAACATTATTTTAAAAACACACCCACTACAAAGTTCTGAGGGAGCTGGATTCTTAGTCCTGCATCTAGTCAGTGGGTTTCTGCACTCTGGCAAAATCACAGAGTAAATACACCCTGCTTGTGAGCAACACCACTGGGAGTTGTCGAGGGTTTCCTGTAAAACCCACCCAAATCTGCAATCCTTGGTGACTCGCCATGATCAATTTCACAAACTTCCTTTTTCCAATGGTTGCTCACAAAGTTAAAACAGACATTGAGCAAATGCTTGGTGTTCTACTGCCAGTTGCCATATTCTCACAGGGTGGGGACAGGCAGACAAGCAATTTTGTGCTGACAAATTAAGATTTCTGAAACTTTCTTCACTTGGTGTGACAATCAAAGTTCCTGGCTCACACATCAAGCAGGCTATGCAGAAATACGATACAATATTGTGGTTAAATGTTTGGATGTTAGTCAGACTACTGATCCTATTTGCCCTGACCATTGACCATCAAACGGGAATCAGGGTCAAACAAAATCAAAGACCACAATTCCTCACCTCTGGTATAATGGGACTCAAGTGTGCAACAGAAGATGACACAATCATCTTCTGGTAGAGAAGATGAAGCTGATAGCTTCATCATGTAATTGGGCTTTATGGATCAGGTGCACATACACTAAATTGAGTGATAGTGGTAATGAATCTTAAAATTTTATAACTATAATGTAGAACCTGGAGAAATCAGTCAACATTTTAAACTAAAAACAAAAACAAATTAGCTGTGTGGCCTATAAGTAATGTGGTATAGAACAGGGCTAGGGAGCATGTGTCTCGTATTTTCATTAGAACTACTAAAATGTTAAGAAGTGGCACCAAAGCAGCACGAACTTTGCCAGAGCAGGAGTTGCTTGGAGAACAAGGAAGAATACAAATGTCTCTTGGAAGGAAATAAGAACAAAGTTCCAAATATATCTATTGACCGAGGTATGAGATCCACAGCATAAAGTGAACAGCTCCAAATATAGAGTCATTAAACCCCTAAAATAAAAGACAAATTCAGATGCAAATGCGTAATCTCACAATGCGTATGCACCCTTCCAGTGCTCCTCCTGCACGAACATATTGAGATTCTATTACCTAAACCCAGCTGGCAAAGGCCTTGTTCTCCTCCAGGGGAACAGCAGCTGCTGCTTCTTCAACTCTCCCTCTCTTTCCAAACTGGAATTGAATTGCAGGCCTTTCCTGAGATATTCCTATCCATTGGGTTGAACCAATAGTCCACTTAACAGCTTTCTTGGATGCACAGTTAATGGTTCATCTCCATTCCATACTGAGCAGAAGGCCAGCTAAGATTCAGATTACTGTCCAATGTGTTATTTGAAGTCAATAAGCAGTGCTTGATTTTATTTAGACCAGAGACACAGCGAAGCATGAAAAGTTCTTCTGTTGTCAATAGAAATGGGCATGGACCAAACCACGAACCAAAAAACATCACTGCAAGGAGCCCAGGCATTGCCTCTGCACATGCACCTGACCCTCAGCTGATCACCCTGATTAGCTGGGAGGCCGGCACATGTGCAGAGGCAGCAACCAGCTTCCTGCACTCGGGCACCTGGGGAGGTGTTGTCGGCATCATGATGGTGCCATGGCAGGAGCAGGTAGATCTGCCCCACCGCACATGAACTGAAAACCAAATGCTAGCTGGGGAATCCTGGTTGTTAAAAAAAAAATGAACTTTCCAAATCCTAGGGCCTATTCAGAGCAGTTTCTAAATTTAAAAAAATGTGAATTCCTTGCACACGGGAAACAAGTTCCCAGTGTGACATGTGTGGGTTCCTAGGTGCTAACAATGTTTTCCGCCACAGACTTCAAGTGCTGGCTTTGAACTATAAAGCTATAACGGAGGCCCTGCTTATTGTGTTATTTTTTACCTTTGTTGTAGCAGTGCATTCCTTACTGGGATTGCCTGTGTTCATGCCCTGCTTTGCTTCTTTTCAAAATTGAAGCCAGGAAGATGGCTGCCATTACTGCAGCACGCACATTAAAAAAAAAGGGCCCGATATATTGATACATTGGTAAAAGTATGTCACTGGGGGGGGGGCTTCTGCCATTACATTACTGGAGAGTAATAACTTTTTTTATTCTGTGGGAAGATACATTGAAACGTTCAATGTCACCGGGAGGGGGGTTGATTGCCAGTACTGCTGCGTGGATATCCCAAGTCCGTTGTATGCAATGCATTTCTGCAGGAGCAGACAGTGCAACAGAGGAACACTTTCCTGAACAGAAACCCCTTTCCCAATCAATGTTCCCTCTAATTTCCACCACCCAGTGTGCAAGTCCCCCCTCCCCGTGTGGAGTTCTGTTGCAATGGGAACGAAAGGGACAGAAAATGATAGCTGTGGGTGAACAGGGGGAGGAGGAAAGCAGTGTGGATGGGGGTGGAATTAAACGTGCTCGCACAGTCACACACCTTAGAGGGAGCCTTTTTTCAGATATATCAATGTATCAATAAATATTATTTTATATGCTAAACGTTCTTGGGACTTTCATCCCAGGATATAAACCACATGACAATTCAGTACAACAGAGATATGGAATGTATCGGAAGAACTAGAAAACATTTCCCTTGTGTGACAAGGGCCTGAATCACCTCCTTCAACCATCCGAGGCTGCCAGTTTTAAGACATTGTGAAGTGGTCTTTCTCTCTACCCCAGCGTTCCCCAACCTTTTTCGGTCCGCGGACCGGCTGGGGAAGGCGGGGCACCCCCATGCTTGCTCGCATGCGTGAACAAGCGTGCGCTCTCTCTCGCACGGGTGGGGCGCACCTGTGCGAGCGCCGCCCCGCCATTTGCGCATGTGCGCTCATGCATTCGTGCTTGTGCACATGCGCAAACGGCGGCGTGGCGCTGGTGCGGGCCCACGCGCACCCATGCGCATGCGCAAAATGGCGGCACAGTGCTTGCACGGGCGTGCTGGAGCACGCGCACAGGCGCAAACGGGCGGCGGGGGATGAGTGCGTGCGGGGGGGGCGGGAGGTCTCTCTCGGCGGCCCGGTCCAGCCCAGGCCACGGACCGGTACCGGGCCGTGGACCGGGGGTTGGGGACCTCTGCTCTACCCTATTATCATTAGAGCCACATTTTGTGCTGGGAATTTAAGAAATGGTCCTTAACCCTCTACCACGAACATCTTCAGTATCCTTCTGCAGGCATCCTTTGCCATCCATTTGTTTTTCAAGCTACCTTTTGTCCTGTCGTTTTATTAAGGTGTTTGAAACTGATTTGCACAAGAGTGATATGCAATGCCATATCTGTTGCCTATGTGAATGTGCATTTCTTCTCTCTAAAATGCTTTAAGTCTTGAGCTGCAAAAGATATTACCCAAAGTGATCATCAGCTACAAAAACCTTTGTATTGGAGCAGTTTTCACCTTCCCATGCAGACTTACTCTAGTATTGAAAATCCCAAAGACAAAGATTCCCTGAAAGTTCTCCTTCCAAGTTCTCCTTCATTCTACACAACTTGGAGAATGAAAATAGAACACTTTCAGGATATCTTTCATTGTTAAATATATATATATATTTCCATCTCCCCATAATTCATTCAGCAAAACAGTTAGTGGGTTGGCAAGAAATAAGATTTTCCTGCCACAGGGAAAGAAAGCCAGTTTAAAGATGGTTCCCTACTCATAGTCTGTAGAACTATCTCAATTTGGTAGATGCTTCAACAACTTTCATGCAATTAAAAAACACACACACACAAACCCTGTACTGCTTTCAAGTGTCTACAAAACCTATTTACCCTCAGATGACAGTCAGATTTTAAAGTGTACCAACACACAGGGGGCGGTGTGTGTGTGTGTCTGCAACTACCTGATTTTGTACGTTTCAACCAGTTCATGAAGCAAAATCTAGTTACCCTTCTCTGAATTCTCTATATTCTCATATTAGAATTTTCTCTTTTAAAAAAATTTCCTAAGCATATATTGAGGAAATTGGGCACACCAAATATTTATAAAAATAATATTAAAGTTTGTTTGCTGAAAAGTGTATGATAAAACCGCATGCAAAAATGCACACATAGATATGCATGAATTACAATGTCAAGCATTTCTTAAACACTATTCTCAAACTTTTGACGAATTGAACCTAGGACTCAAAAATGAAAAAAGCTCTGTTCAGGCTCAGGATGGGATTAATATGATTGCATAAGCAGAGGGAGCAGGGTAGTATCTCTTTATAGGGAGGGCATGTTATCAAACGGCCATGCACAGTGATGTGGGTGAGCTTCCCACCAAAATACTATATTGAAGGAGAGAGCATCCTTTGTAGCATCGTCCTCTCTGTGATTTTTCAGGGTTCTGGATTGTGTGGATGGTCTCCAGGAGATAATGGAGTCTTTTCTTTTCAGACTAGGACTCTCCATATGAAGATCGTTATAGTGGAGGAAGTGAAACAAAATGGCTCCTGAACAACTGAACAGAGACTTCAGAAGCTGACCAATTCATCCATCCTTAGTACTATGATGACCATCACATATGGGTGTGTCTTCTCTATCACCCAGTAGCAGAAATCCTCCTGCATAATGTAGTAAGTCACACTAGAGCAGACCCACTGAATCAGTGTAGATTTGGTGAGTTAACCCCTCCATAAATTCTATTCAATTTAGTTGAGTTTACTATACCAAGCCACTGGATTTCAGTTTATATGTGCTTATTTAGAAACGCATTTTGGATGGAAAGCCTACAGGCAGAACTTTGTTTCCATATCACAACAATACTGTGGTTTTCTAAAGTACTAGTAGAAGCTGGAGCTTGAAATTTTGATTAGAGGAAAAGTTATCTATATTATAGGTTCTTAATCTGTGGTCTGTGGACCCCCAGGGGCCATGATGTCTTCACAGGGGGTCTGCGAAGGCTTGGAGAAATGTTATGGTCTTTTGCAGTTAAAACAGAAAGAAAGAAAGAAAGAAAGAAAGAAAGAAAGAAAGAAAGAAAGAAAAGGAAATGTAGAACAAAATCTTAATTTCCCTTGCTTGTTTGTGTAAAACGTGACTTTTCTAACCTACTGCCTCCATTAAAAACAAATAGTAAAATTCGGTTCTGAAAATAACTGTTTGATATATCTGAAAATTGTGAGAACATGAAAGTGAATGATGCTGAGTGGCAACATGTGACATTTTCTGCTACTGTGCACAGTCAGAAGCCGCGGGAAGAGAGTCGGAATCAGTCAGTGTCAGTGTGAGTGAGTGTTTAGATGGACTTCACGATCATGTTTCTTCTTCGATTTCTGCTCATAAAACCATTTGGTTATTGTTGGGTAAAGTGATTTTTTGATTTTACCTCAGTGAATTTCATAACAATATATTTTTGCTGAGCCTCAGAACGGATTGCTGGCTGAATCTGAAATGTAAAAGAACTGATGCTGTTGATGAGGGTGCATCCTGTTCAAAACAAAATGAAGCTTCTTCTAGTCATCTTAAAAAGTGTCACCATTATAGCAAGGCATATTTGTCAGTTGGCTTCATGTGTATAGGTCCTAAATTCAAGCAACTACCACAGTGTGTGTGGTGTTACGATATATTGCCCGACAAGGCCTTGAAACCAACAAAACTGTGAAGATATCTCAAGACTAAACATAAAGAACATACCACAAAGAGCATCGATTTTTTTTCAAAAGTAAGGAGCATGAGCTTTGGAAAGTAAGAAAAGTGAGAAAATAGTAAGAAAATGGTAAAAAAAGAGAGACTGCAACTGGTTGTAACAGTGAAAATGCAGTGAAGCCCTCATTTGAAGCTTCTCAACTAACAGCAAAAGTGCCTTTCCAGCCAGTATCAAGGAACAATTATTAGAAAGAATTCACATTTCCCCCTACTTTGCACTGCAATTGGATGAAAGCACAGACATAACAAACAAAGCAGCCTTACAGTGCTACATTAGACATGAGCATGAGAAAAAAAAATTCAAAGACATTCTGTTCATCTCCTTGTTGGTACTATCTGGAACTATCAAAGAAGGTTATGAAAGTATTGATGCCTTTCATAAAAACATACTGTACTTGTGTGAAAAATCATTCTCTACTCTCGTTTATCTTAAAAATAAGTATAGAAACCAGTTGAAAAACATAGAGTCAGAATTCAGAATACAAGTTTCAGCTATGAAGCCTGATATAACAAGGCTTGTAAGTGAAATGCAGCACCAACCTTCTCATTAATTATAATTATATGAATCTAATATTTTCTCTTTTTTCCACCTAACTTGGGTTTAATGAAGTACAATTTTGTACAAAATATATTCATATCATTTTCTAGCTTTCATTTTCATGCGATGTTTTCTATAGGTGTGTCATATTAATGATTTTTGTAATTCCAGTTGCTCCAGCAAGAATTAAATATAATTATTATTAAATACCAGGCACAGTCAATCAAAATTATAAAATTATAAAAACATTGACTGATATAATGCTATTGTGTTACAATGTATTATATAACAGATATAAGTTTTAGCCCAAAACCTGTATCTGTTAAGTACAAGTGTAGTATATATGCTGTTCCTAATATAGTTAATTTTAGTAGCTCTTTTGATGTTACTTCTGGAATCTGCAACTGCTTATAATACTGTGTGAGATTTCTTGATATTGTTCCCAAAGCCCCAATAAGGATGGGGACACTGAGGTATGTTTCATCCACAAGCGAGATGTTTTGATTGCCAGATCTCTGTATTTTGTTAATTTTTCCAATTCTTTGTTTTCAACTCTGTCATCCACTGGCATCACAATATCAATGATCCAGACATTTCTTCCTTCTATTACTACTGTGTCTGGTGTGTTATGTTCAAGGAGTTTATCAATTTGGATCCAGAAATTCCACAAGATCTTGACTTCCTCATTTTCTGACACCTTCTCTACCTGATGTTCCCATGGGTTTTTGGAGGCCGGCAAGTTATATTTTTTGCATAATGACCAATATACCAATTTTGCCACTCTATCATATCTAATTTTGTAATCTGTCTGTGTAATCTTTGGCAGATGAGGTGTGACACAGTTTCATCATTTTCTTGGCAAAGTCGACATTTGCCGTTAGCACTAATTCCTTGAATCTTAGGTTTCATCACATTGGTTTGGAATGCTTGCTCTTGTGCAGCAAAAATTAAGACTTCAGTTTATTATTTTAAATTTGTATGGAATCATTCCAATAAAAATATTATAATAGGAGTGTGTGCATTAACAGATTAATTTATTTCTCCCTTCTCTCCAATTTGACCCCTCATGAGAAACTTTAAATAAATATTTGATGCACTTTGACTTTAGGGTTTTAAATCGTAACTTAAGTCACGGATCTATAGAAATCATCTAGGGGTGGCCTGGAGGGGGAAAACATGCATTAGGAGGAGTTTATAGTTTTAAAAAAAGTTGCAAGCAACAAAAAGTTTACGGAACCATATTGATGTTAATGGGATCATGATAAATATGAAAATGTTTGCTACTTTACCTGATACGAAGTATTTCATCAGATGAAAAGTGAAGTTGCTTTTCAATTTATTTTTTCCCAGCAGCTGTCCACATACCAAGCAGAAATATCTTCTGCATTTTTGATATGCTACCCTCCCAACTTTCAGATGCCCTATTTGTCACTTTGGGAAACACATTGTCATCATGAGCTCATAATGAACCATGAGCAACATGGCAACACACTATTCCCAATTTCGCCTTGGTGATTTGCAAGAAATCCATTTTAAAAAATTCTTTTCATAGAGAAACAATCTTATATTTCCATGTATAGAAGTATTTTGGTGAATAAGAAGCGTACCAGATCTTTGCTGAATCTTTCATGTTGGTAGATTCCTAACAGCTGTTGAGGGGGAAAAAAACCTGGTCGGACTGTGTGCGAAAATACTGTCACTAATTTTGGAGTGACAGGTGATGGTAGGATTGACATTTTCCTTTTCTTATGAATGCCATCTGATATCCCTTTCTCATGCAAACATACACAGGAATCCAGGACAATTTAATTCAGTTTGCATTTTGATACAAACTTATCAAAGTTACCTTTCCCATTCAATGTACAGACTAGAAGAGAATTAACCAGTAATATTTGTAATTCTATGAATTTAGCCATGCAGCTGTCTGAACAATGAAAGCTTTCAGACACAGAAAAAAGGTACAACTTTCAATTTAAAGAAAAGTATATTTTTGTGAAGTGCCCACAAAAATTGGCATATTAGTCCAAAAACTGCTGACTAAAATACACATATTCACAAAAATGTTAAAGTAATGCATATCAGAAGACATGAACATTCAAGGCATATAAATTTTATGCATATCTTCAAAAAGAAGTCATTGTTACACAGAAATGGAATGGAATAAACTATGGATTAAAAAAAATTAGAAACAGACCTGTTTTTCTATCTCACACATAAAACACAAAGTCCATCAAGATCAAAATTAATGCCAGATCAAATAACCCACAAAATCCATTAAGACAGACAACAATCTCATTTGGCATTATTTCCAACTTTTACTTATATCTATATATGTCACTGTCATGAGTATCAGAGGTATGTACTTTGTGGTACTGTCACAACTGCTTTCCACTTCTAGAAGGTTAACATGTTAAGATCATTATTTTTAAAATCACTGGTATGGTGCAAACATCAGTTAACGTAAATCTCATGCTTTTGGCATTTTCTATATAGACTGTTAAGCTGGCTATGTAATGACAAGAAATGCTGCTATTGTATGACTATTGCATTTTAATAAGAATACAGATGAGTAAAGCCATATGTCTATGTACTTAAGGCAATATCAGAAAGTCCAGGAGCCAACTTTCTATGTCTGGTCCATCATGAGCTATCCAACTTTCTTCTTCTGAAACTTGGACATGACTGGAAGTCTTCTATTTATTTTTAAAAAAACACACATAGACATATAAACAAATTATTTTACAAACCTTTTTCCAATTTAAAGAATTGCACTCCCTGGAAAACTCTCCATGTTTAACAATTCCTTTTTCAAGGGAAGCCTTGGGAATTCCATGGACCTAAAAAATGATGAGGGACTGCATGTAGCCCATGTGCCATATCCCAGCAAGCTCTGACTTAGAGGGACATGATTCTTATACTTGAAATGTGGTTTTTCACTAGGCAGCCAATAAAACCGAGCATAACCACATGGAACAGCATATGTTTGGGTGAGTTGATACTCATGATGGACACCATATGAATCCAAGGAGAATTCAAGAACCATCACAGGGTTGTCCTCATGTTAAGGTCTGGTTGACCTAATAATGGCTACATGCTAGAACCCTGGAAATGGTCAACTGTGGTGCCTCAATGTGAGGATTGTACACTCGGCTAGAAACTGAACAATCCTAACATTACTCTTTAGCATTTCTAGAACATCCTGGCACATTTTAAATCTTGGATCTTGATCCAGCCACAGCTTTAAGTGAATCCAGTGGGATCACTGCACTAACACAAGTGCTGTTGCATTAGGAGATATGGATGTAAAATTAGAGCATGAGTTTTATTACACATGCTAGGGATTTGGCAAGTACTCTGTTCTTGATGATTTTCTGAGTGTTGCCATGCTGAGACCTCGCACGAAGATTTCCTCTGCCATCAGAAAGACTTCCTGGCTTCCTGAAGAAAGGAGACCTGGTCTCTCCCCACCCCCTCGCAGCCCATTTTTTGGTTGCACAGGAAACTACCGAGTTCTAATGCCATTTCTAATTAATCCTGTGCAGGAATGGTGCCATTCTACAGAGGAATTATACCACTCTTGTGGAGCGTAGTGTTTCTTCCACTTTCTTTTATCAGTAAACTTTGAACTACAACAATGCCATTTGGCATAAGAATTAAAACAATCCTGCATCTTGGTGTTTCTTTTGCCTTTCCAGATGAGTCTTGTGCAGTAAAGATGCCATTTTGTGCAAGAATTATAATAATCCTGTGTAGCTTTTCATTTATGTCAGAAAAAAAAAGACCACTAAGCTTCCACGATACCCAGCAAGATTTCCAATGAGTCTTTTTGGACAAAGACATTTCACATGTAGAAGACCTTTTGTGACATGAGAATAGTGTTCCCTCACCCCACCCCACCCTCAGTTGCTCTCTGAGATTAAGAGACTGTGAAATTCATACTGACAGCAAAAGCAATTGTGTAATCTGTCATTTCTCTGTAGTGCCACTTGTGCTACTGCTAGTGCAAGAGATTTTCAGTCCAGTTGCCTCACCCTGGTTTTAAACCCAGTGCAACAGTTCTTGGGTAAGCCAAGATTACCCAACACTGAAATGTTTCATTACAGTCATTAAGAATGTTTCAGCTTGAAGAAGCATTTTTACTGCCCACTCAGGTGACAGATATCATAAAGGAGTTCAAAATCAACTTTCAAAAAACTAATTTTAATTGAAACAAAAAAAATTGTTGATCATTAACAAGTTTATAAAACAGTGATTTAGTTACATAAATAAATTGATATCAGTGTATCAAATCTTAATTACTTTCAACTTCATGAGCATGTTTACATGAGTGATGAAGTACAACCTTTTTCCCTAGTATAATAAATAAAATGGAGAGCATGGAACAAGTTTTTTTCCTCTAAACAAATAAAAAGAAGTCTACAAACATACCTCTAGCATGTTTTCTAACAAAAGGAACAAGAGACACAGGACAACTTTTGCACCAAAATGTTAAAAAAAAAAAGCTTTAAAAAGCACAAGGGTACAGAACCATCAGCTAAAGTAAAAGACACTACACTGTAACCAAAGTTGGTAATAATAATAATAACAACAATAATAATAATGAACAGTTTGGTAGTTAGATCTCCAGTTTGGTTATTTTAAAGCATTAAGACAAGGCAAGATAGAAGGCTGCTTTCTTTTGAAGTAATTCTAAAGGAAATAAAAATATTTTAAAAACAAACAAACTGAGAAGTAGAACAGTCATACCTACACAACTTTCTGTCCTGCACAAAGTCAAATACCTATGCAGAATATATTTATATATATAATATATATATATATGTTATTTGTGCACAGAGGTTAGCTTATTATTAGCTCACTGCAAAGGCGTAATGCATTTATGTCAATTGTTTTGGAAAACATTGCAGGTACAGACAGAACAGCAACTACCCCATGGTCACCACTTGTGAGCTAAGTGCAATGCACACGAACAGCAGAGCAAACAGGTTGCTTGCAGTGACCGGCCGCATGGCAAGGCGTTTTCTACCAAATTGCTGTTTCTGCAATTTGGTTGCTGCTAGACCAGTGGTTAAAACAAAACAAAATAAAGCAAGGAAAAAAAAATCACCTCCTCAAATGGCCGGGAGCTACAGGCGATCAGGATGCAATATAGTTTGAATGCATCCCAACACAGTTACAAGTGGTGACAATGTGGTACATTATTATCTGTAGCCACCCTGTGAGTGTGTGTGTGGGAAAAAAAGAGAGAGGATATTTTAAGTTTTCTAGGCTAGGAGGCACAAACCCCAAATCTGGCATACTGTATTCTTAATGCTAAGGCTTGCTGCTCTGGCTGTGTTGTCCCCTCTTTACTAGAGTGCCTGTTTCAAGCGCATGAGTGTGTATACATATATATATGCATACACTCATCCGTATAAATATATATATATGTATAAATTTTCCCCATATGTCCATCCAATAACGCAATCCAAAAGGTGGCTCTGCATAGATGCCCAGCATATTAAGTTCATCACCTGAGCCAGCCCTGAAGCTAGGAGCACTTGCGTCTTTTCAGTATGTTTTCTTTTTGTTTGTTTGTTTCAAACCAAGCTACTGCAGCTTCAAGTATTTCGCATTATAGATTTATTTATTTTTTTATAAATTAGCTAATGTTATATTTTTCTCAATATTCCGACATATACTATAATATATATACAGTACAATAAATGCTCTCATTCGTTTTTTTTTTTCAGATAAATCCCTGAGAATGTATGTTGACAGTCGCTAAGTTTCCACATGCACAAGCATCATGTGCCATGCTTCTGGATGAACAAGCACTGCAAAGCCACATGGGTCAGCCTTTGAAACTATTTCTTCTTGGTGTGGTTGGTTCATTTAAATAAGCTGAAATGTCGGGATGAGTTACAAAAGAGTAAAGCTGGAGCCATTCGAGGTACTTAATCACAGGATGGAGGTGTTTTTGTTTGGTTTTTTTTTTAAAGCCATTGCAATATATTTCTCTTTTTTTCTTTTCATTTTTTTCTTGAGGCTGTGAACATATACAGAAAGAACAGGAGAGCTCTGTGGACTTTTGCCACCTGACAACATATACTCAGTGTAAACCAATCATTTTTTTTAAGCCTCTCAATCTCTCATACATAACAGAAAAGGAAAGGGAAGAGAAAAAAAACCCGCACACACAAACTTTCACAACGTGACATTTTAGTCTTGCAAACTCAGTATATAACTATACACATATAATACCGGCGTGGCTCTGTTTAAGTTAAAAAGGATAGAAAGGCAGGCTCAAGTAAAAACATACCACCCTCCCACTCTTCCTCCCCCCCACCCCATTCACACATATTTGTGTCAACCAAACCGTTCGCGAACCAACATCATCAGTTTCTTTTTGCCTTTGTAGATTTGTTTTAGGTTGTCAATGAACTGTGTAAACTGAATGTGTCCATCGTGAGCCATTAAGAAAGTCTCCCGGGCCTTACTCAAAAACTCTATAAACTCGCTGTAATGTCTTGGACTGATGTGCGTGAGTCGCGAGTGCGTGGTATTAATATATGCTCCAATTGTGGCATCCAGCAGTTGCCTTAGCGGGGCTTTGTCCAACGACATGAGCTTCCCCGAGTTCCTCCTTCCATGCAGTCCCACCATTCCAGGAGTGGTCAAAGTACATCTGCGTAAGATGTCCGACAGTACTGTTGCACATTTGACACTTTTGACCACCAGAGGTATTATAGCCGCTAGTTCATTTTTGCCAAGGGAGTGACTAAGTGCGCATGCCCATAAAACATCATTAATGGCAGGGTGTGTGTCCTGATTGTAACTCAGGTTGAGATGTGTCATGGCCAAGGTTGCCAGTTTGTAGGCCCGCATAGGGTAACCGCGATGTTCCATGTATCGTGCTATCGTGAAAAGCTGCGTGTAACTCATGCCGGTTGCAGCAGCATCGAGAACAATTTGGTAAGCAGTCTCAAAAGCTATATGATCCTTTTCACATAAGGTAAGTGCAGAGAGGGCACAGTTTTGAGGATCCTTCATGGCACACTGTAGAGCAAGCGTCCTAGCACTGCTGGCCAGCTTCTCCTGCTGATGGCAGTCCAGGTGCAAGCGGACGATAGTGCTGTTGGACATCACCGTGGTAGCAACAATACTAGTGGCTTCCGTTGGAGTGAAAAGTGTAAACCAGCTGTGCATGATGCTATCCAGTGCATAAACACCTGTGAGGCACATAAAAATGTTTGTAAGCAAACATTGTCAGTTTGTTCTTTGGATCTAGAGAAAGAACTCAGTCCTGAAGGCAACTGTACATAACAGTTTGTAACAATCCTCATCACTGCCCACACATTCCACATGTGTGGCAACAAAGTGGTTAATTCACTGTCCAGATAACTCAGGTGCTTAAAAAAAAAAAGGGGGGGGGGGCTAGTCCCTATGTTCATAAAGATACATTTGAAAGTGTGCTAACAACACCTGTTAAAATTTTGAGTTAACAGAATTTCTAGTTGTTCTAAATGATTGCCTCGCCATGACACACTGTTCTCCAGAATGTGTAGGAATAGGATCCATGAAAATTAAACAAACCAATACAAAGGTGACAGGCTGAACATTTGATTACCCACTGTGCCTTCTGGGGGAAGATCCAGCCTGTGTGGTCTTAGGCCTGTTGCACAGCACCAGAGCACCCCCAGAAGAAAAGAATGGTAAACCACTTCTAAATATAACTAGAAAACCATGGATGGGATTTCCATACTTCAGAACTGACATCAGCACAAAGTTACTGTTATACAATGGGGCAGATAACGTGTAGCCTGTATCCCATCCAGATTACCCCCAATAAAAAGAAAACTGGTGTGAAAATGGTCAGTCACACTCCTAAAAGTATCTGGAGACACAACTCATAAATTAACTGATATATCAGCATCCCATCCCCCAGCTTTTAAAAGGCTTAAAATAACCATTTTTGGTCAATCTCTCTTTTAAAGAAAAGGTTATTTGAGGCACAAAAAAGAGTCTAGAATGATGAAATAGCCTTTAAGTGGCTAAAACAGAGCATATCCCACAAGACTCTGGCAGCATGACCAGCCACTGTCACAATGAAATAAATGCTTCCTGCCTGGAGCAATGTGTAGGCCACAGTATGGCTGTAGTTTGCTGTGAACTGGGGAAAGGCAGAATTGTCCCCTAGACCCCTGCTACTGATATTTATGTTAGTCATGCAGGTCAAACAATTTGGGTTGCCTTGAAGAAGAGCAATGCACATATCCCTGCTTCAAATAAATGGATCCATGGTGGGGCAAGCACAGCAATGTCTTCTGGAAAGGAGGAAATTTCGAGAAAGTAATGGGGAGGTCAATCATTCTGTGGCAGACTCACCCTGCTGTTGCCCCCATGTTGTTGCCTTTCCATTGCAAACAACAACCTAGACCTTCTGAAAGAATGTTGGAATACCTTTGAAATATCAGTTAGGCCCAGTCCCATCAAGGGTAGAGTGTATCAGATGCACAATCTGTGGCATGTTTCAATTAAAGGTTACAGTCAAGGATCTCAGGCTTATTCCCTACCTCTATGGAGTGGAACCAAAGTTATTTGTGACAGACTGAATTTAACAAGGTAGTCCACTTTTCCCTGCCCACCAAACAGCCTCAAGGGGATTTAACTTGAAGCCACTCTTTCAGTCCACACCTCAATTGAAGTTTTCTGCAAGCTTCTCATGGGTATCATGAATGATGTGGGGGAGGGAAACCCTGCAATAACTGCAAAAAATTCTCTTTCTTTAAAAAAAAAAATACATTTATTATATGTGCACTCGTTTTCCCACTACAAAGTAGTGCTCAAGGGGACTTACATTCTTCATAAAAGAATAAAAACAAGTAAAACCTACAAAAATCTCTTGCATATTTTATACTGGCAGAGGGGAAATGACATAATCACATTAGTAGGATGTCCCTAATTCGAGTCTTAACTGCAATTCCTCATTGTGTACAAGTTAGGTGGCTTAGTATGTGACCCAGAATCCAGGTGGGGACTCTTTCATTAGGGCAGCCACTAATTAAAGAGTCCCCACTTGGATTCCAAGTCATGTGCAAATCCACCCAATTTATGCACAGTGAGGAATCACATTGCTGTTTCCATTTACTGGTGATCTGCCACTGTGGTATGTGTATTTGCCCTACACCATTATCAATTATGCTCAAGAATTTTGGCCATATGCTTGCATATCAGCACAAAACATCCTGTGATGTTTATGTGAACTACCCTGCTCCACAAATTTGAGTGGCTCAAACAAGGGAGCTTGCCCATTCCAAACAAACCACTAAAGCAAACACAATGCTTTTCAAGAGCTAACATCCTTTCAGAAAAGACATCTACACTGCATTGGATATAACCCCATTTCTATCCTTAAGGAAACATACTCATCTATAGTCACTACCAGCTTTCCTATTGGAAATATGCTGGTTTCTTTAGTACCCTTTTGTTGCTCTTGCGAGGATGAACAATGACTGATCGACTCCATAAATTGATGCTTAGAGGCATCTTGAGTGTCTTATTATTGCTTAAAGTAATCTGCACACATCTGTGCACTCATCTAACCACACCCAGAGGTCCTTCTTTTGCTCAGTTGAGCCCTGCCGTACAATGCATGCATGCATATACATATGCCCCTTTACCCTGAATGAGTTACTAAGGCTAGCCACTCAATGCCTGGTATTCATTTACATAAACAAACATATCCCCCATTAAAAACCTTGCTTGAGTCTCAGAGGTGATTTTTGCATGACATTACAGCTTCCTTATGGAAGCTATACATATATATGCAAATATACTGCTGAATAAATCTCCTTGCCAATAATCAACTGAGCAGAACAACATACTTGCTCTCTAATATCTAGAATACAATTTGGTTTAAATTAACTGTGCCAAAGCAAAGGAAGTGTTTTGAAAAAGAGGGTGACAATGTGTTGGTGACAGTTAACTTGATGAAAACGTATGGAACAGTGCTCCTATTAAGTATTAATGAAAACACAAATACAGTTTTTGTAGGGCAAACTAATCTATAAGACCAGTTCTAACAATAGCACTCATCTTAACAGAAGAAGAAAAAACAAAATATAAAGAACATTATTTTCAAACACCCCCCTTCCAAGAAATTAACGACAGGCTATACTTCATCACAGTTATGATGGTGAGCAAATTTGAAAGCTACAAACAAAAGCAACTGGAAGTAATAATGTCTTGATATTATGGACCAAGATCCTAATGAACTAATCAATTTAGGGTGGTTCAGGAGACATACAAAACGGTTCTTGCAGAAACTATGCAAACACTGCATTTTTATTACAAAAAGGCACACATGATTCAACCAGCATGTAAGGGAACACATAGTTTCTAGTAACAGAGCTATTCTGACTGACCTAGCAGAAGACATACCTTTTCTTCTAAACTGGCAATAAAGATAACACTGCAGACATTTACTGAATTCTTCTACAATGGCAGATACCCCCAGTTCCTTGTGGGAATCTGTGGAAGGTAGCTTTTCGCAACTCAGCATGTTCCAGAGGGTTGAACTAGAACTTTCATTGTCACGAAGAGGATGGCCAGTGGTGACAGACATTGTGGGTGAACATATACAGAGGGTATCAAGTTGGAGAAGGGGGATGTTTTCGACTAAAGAAATGTTTTAATCTGTTGAACATTTACATATCATTACAATGTGTAATTTGTACTTGCTACGTCTAGGAGTACAGTAGGAATTCAAAGTTACATTCTCTGTATGGCTGCACTCATGAGACTGAAAGGAATCACCTACATGGAGCATGGGCTCCTTCACAATAGACGCTGCCCATTTCCTAAAGCTGAAATTCAAAATAGCAACACAAGTATTTAATATGGATGTGTTCCACTTGTGTCTGGAAAAGCAACATGGTAAGAGATCTAGTAAATATCATGTGAAATGTTACACCAGAAGTGATAGGTTATTTTCCAAAGCGAGTTATTCAAACGTTTTTCTGAGACCAAGCGACACACTTACCTACTTCTGTTGCACATGTTACCAACCACCTCACCATTTCCCGTCGCCGCCAATTCAGTGTTGATAAAGTCATGCGCATCACCTATGAAGAAAAAGGAGCATTTATTGTGACCCTAAAGTATTTATTGTAACCTAAAGCACGTCAAGTAGCCAAGAACTTATAGTTTCTAAAACTTATATTCAGGCTTTTAAAGAAATGGTTAGAAACATTTATACTCATACCAATGTGTCCCAAACAAGTAACGAGTAACAGTATTTATGGCAAGTAACAACATTACAAAGGAATATAGAAATAATCTTTTAAACTATATCTCTTCAATTTATTTCAGTTCCTTTGCTTTTAGTTCTTCTTTACACTCCCCTCATTACTTTCCCCAGCTGTTTCTCTAGCTTGACCTTAATAATTTCAGCCTATGCTAATTCCCTTATAATTTCCACCATTCAACTGGGGACCAAAACAAACACTATGATTGAACTGCTGGGTAAAAAAAAAGGACATTGAACTAGTAGTACTACATGATACAGCTACTGCCACAGCAGCCATGATAACTAGCCAGCATGAATTGTTTAGATAGTGGTTCCCAACCTTGGGTCCCCAAATGTTCTTGTTCCAGAAGCCTTCACCACTAGCTATGCTGGCCAGGATTTCTGGAAGTTGCAGTCCAATAACATCTGGGGACCCAAGGTTGGGAACCGCCGGTTTAGATTATTTGCATGCTGGAAAGATGGATGAAATGTTTCTCTAATATGAGAGTCAGAGCACAACACTGCCAGCTGAAATGCCCACAAAGCCAGCCAACTGTAACGAGTACCAACCTACCCCAATGTGTTGAGATGCAACACATCAAAAAGGCCAAAACTATAGAGAGCAGTGGTAACATTCCATATTTGTTACACTCCAGCTTCAGATTATGCCTTTTAACACACACACACACACACACACACACACACACACACACACACACACACACACACACACACACACACACACGTTTCCCTTAATGAACCCAACCTAACTAAATGTGGAAAATAGGGCATTCCAGAAGACAAGCTCTGGACGTGGGCATGTAAAGCAACACTCTTCCTACACCAATGTTTTACAATAAACCTCTGACATCCTTCTCCATGAGCACCTGTCAAACTTCACAAGTATTTTGTGAGACCATCCACTCATGCTGTGGCCCACCAACATAATAACAACACCATGACCTGCTGTGGCCCACCAACATAATAACAACACCATGACAATACCTCATTTAGACAGGGAAAACTAAGTCTTCAAACTATCTGTGTCAAGAAGAGTATGTTTGAAACTGGTTCAGGGATATGTTGTCTCGTACTGGAACCTTAGCACTGGATTAAATAAAAACATACCTGAAGACCCAGCTCCAGAGAGACTTTCAAAAGAGTGATATCTGGCAGAGTATCCATAAGTGTAGCTATTTTAAATGCATCTTGGGCAAGCTTGAAGATGTGCGATGAGGAGTGAATGTTCTTCTGGATAGATTCTAACACTGTTTCAAGCCTTCGAACATCACCTAAAAGATGAAACCAACCCTCCCGTTAATTCCACCACTAGTGCCAAGAGCTATGTGTTCTGCCATTATTAGGGCCAGCCAAAATTACATAAATGCACATGTAAGCAAGAGAAAGATTAACAACAGAATTCTTTAGAAGGACCCTGTTTACAAACACACATTACTAATGCACCAAAATAAACTTTCCACACGTGTGAAATGGGGGAAAAAAAACAACCTGCAGATATTCTGTTACAGTCACATCGCTAGCAAGTGATTACTTAGTACTTCTTCAGAGAGTTATGTCAAAAGCCTAACTGTCAGAACAGTCATTAATCTAAACATGCAGCTGTTTGGATCAGGTAGAATACTAGAGTTTGATTTACTTACATGGTTGCAAAACAACCTTTTGCTTCTTCACAGTTTAGCACAATTTCCAACAGGAAACACAACCTAATCTAACCTCAGCTGTTACCCTCTTCCAAGGAGTGGTGGTCTTCCAAATGTTTTGAACTCCCATCAGCCCCTGCTAACATGGCCATGAGTAAAAGGATCACAAGAGTTGAGGCCCAAAACACCCAGGGATGGCTAGTTTAGGGAAACAAGGCATGATTTATAAACATGCTTTAAAAATCACACAGAAAGCATAGTTTAAGAATTTGGTTTATTTCTCTAAATGATAATAACCACCAACCTAGGCTAGGTTCAGATGCAGCTACAACATGCAGTTAATTAATTACACTTTTGATCTCATAAGAGTGTTCAGAAGGAGAAGAAAAAGAGAACTGAAAAATCCAAGGATTATTCATACAACATTAAACCACAATTTAGCATTATATCTGAAAGAAGCCAGTTATCAACTCATGTATACAATGAATCAAATACGAGTACTGTACCTTTGGCTGCAGTTAGCATAGTTGATGCTAATTCACACTGCTGAGATTCAATGTGACTTAGAGTGAACCAACGGGGATACCGATTTGGAACAACTGATGCAATATGATGTGGACGAATATCTCCTGATGGAGCTGTAGATTCCAATACTAGTAACCTGAAAAAAGGAGACATAGACTCGAATTGATTGTCTAATTGGAACCAAGAAAAAAAGGTCTGCCTTCTACAATACTCTGCAGTAGACTGGTTGGCTTGCCTGGATGCTGACCCCCTTCTCTCCTTCATGTACAGGAGGAGCCCAAAACCTTCCATTTTTGAAGGAAGTACAGTTCTTAGTCATGTCAGAGCAAGCCAACATTTCTAAAATTAAAGCTGCATGTTGGTTACAATAAACAAGGACCAAGCTATGATTTTATAAAGCTGGTCTGTCTCAAATCTACTCAGCTAAAGCAAAACTACATTTAAAAATCTTCCCCCCACTGCATCCCTAAATATGTCTCAAGTAATTGTAGTTTGTTCACAGCAAAATGCTAATTATATCCTGCTGTTTCTCATGGGAACAAGAATGCCAAGTCCAGGGTTTATTCATAATAGCACATTCATATACCTCTGAAGATCATAGGCTTTGGAAAAATGTATTTCTTTTATGGGATAAGAGCTTTCTTCAGTTCCTGGCAGATGAAACCCTTTAACATAATTAGGAAAACTGGAAGTACTATAAGACCAATTTCTCCATGGTATGATTTTGAGCAATTGTTTTAAAGGCGTGAACAAAAGAATTAAAGCACAAAAACTATGAAAAACATTTTTCTATAGTATAGCTTTTGTGGGCAACTTTTCTAATGGAAAAAAATATGGGAAAACTTGGACTTTTTATATATTTTCCCTCAAACGAATGCAAAAACTCTTCTGCAATATTTTATTTTTTTCAGAAGGAGGAACACAATTTTTAAAAAAGCACTTTATAATACTGTCACAGCCAATGTAGTAATGGTAATGTTCATAACTATACTATTGCTAATGAAGAAGTTACTTGGCATTTGCCAAGACTATCACACCCATCACATGGTGGCTAGGTCTCTGGACAACACAACCTTTCAACACTTTTCCTTCTCACCTGCCCCATTTATCTACCATACTGAAAAATAGAGGAATATTTGAGAACAGACACACACATACATACACAAATGGAGAGAAACACAAAGATAGACATGCATACAGACAGGTGTATGATGGATACATAAACAACAAACTCACCCATGCACAACACAGAGTAATGCAAGAGATGAGAAATGTACTTCAGTTCTTGAAAACCTTCCATTTGCTAAATCCACGAAGTTTTTTTTAAAACCCCAAACTATCATGAGTTATGTCATTATTTCTGGATGGTATATTTGAAATGTAACTTTTTACAAGTGGTTAACAGGCATTTCCCCTCACATTTACCATACTAGCAAATCATCTCTTCATTCAAGAGCTCCAAGAGGAGCTTGCTCCAAATTAAGTTTGCTTAAGTCTTGCCTATATAGTTTCCCTGTGACAACTGACCGTTAATATGCAAGTTGACTACCACTCCTCAATATTATTTTAAGAATTCTAAAATGTAAGTTTTCCTTCTTGTGTTTACAACATAATACTAATGTTTACATAGTGCTCCCAAGTTCAGATAAAACTGTTTACTGTAACAACGGTTTCTGCCTTCAGCTCAAGTTTTATTTCTTTTCTTGTTTTCCCTACAAGCAGAAACAAATATACATGTTTGGTACCACAGAATGCACAGCTTTGAGATTTGGCTCTGAGCATTTGTAGCCAATGTTTGATCAAATAACGGTATTTATATGCTGGAAAACAGCATAGCTGAAAAGCCAGATTTATGCACAATGGCCGAGATGGTGTACTTCTGTCCTAAAGCCATTGTCTTGCGACAGTCCTCTATGTCAGCAAAATCTGCCATAGACTGTTTCTTAGCCTTCTGGAGCAGTTTCAAGATGTGCATGGAGTTACATGAGGAACTGTGGACTGCTGATTCTAATGGAAGCAGCGGGATCCAGCACATGTACACCACTGCATCCTTGCCCATATTCCTCATTCTTAAATGGAGAAAAGGTAATAGATGTAGTATTTTAAAATTGCATCCATTCATTTACTGAAAATCCAGGTATCGTCATGTACGTGCAATAAATAAATGCTATGGCAGCAGCATACAGCTCCACCAAATTGCTCTTGAACTGCTTTGGACACTGTCTGGAGCAGTGGTTCCCAATCTTGGGTCACCCAGGTGTTCTTGGACTGCACTTTCAAGAAGCCTTCACCACCAGCTGTACTGAAAAGGGTTTCTGGGATCTGCAGTCCAAGAATACCTGGTTACCCAAGGTTGTTAACTACTGGTCTGGAGGATTTCCAAATTCTCAAGTAACATTAGAGGCTAAAGAAGGAAATAATATAATTGAAACAGCAGATCAGTGTGAATTTTGCTTCAGTTCATTATGGATAAGAAACTTCCAAAATTCACAAATTTATATTTATTCTTGGTAGAAAGAATTTTAGGTTAAATATATCAGAATGTGGAAAAAAACAGAAACTGGTACATTCATCCATCCAGACCTAGTGATTTGTGTGTGTGTGTGTTTAGTGTATTCTAGGGAACCATATTGTTTAAAAAATAAGCTAAGACTCATGTCTGATGAAAACAGCCTGGCTACAAAGTTAAACTATCAGACATATCAATGAGAAATGGGAAAGAATTTGTTTTCAGTTTGTTTTCTGTGAGAATTCACAAAAATTCACACACTTGGGATGGCACTTAAAAGATCTGCAAAATTTGAACATGGAAAAAATGCATTTTCTCAATCAGGCTCAAAGGTTTTTGGATTTTTTTTTAAATGACAATGACTCTTAGAAACCGAGATGCTGCATCACTTTTTAAAAAATTACTTTGGTTTGTCTAAAGGGCCGGTCAAGAAATTGCAGCTTCTTGACTGATCCTTTAAAAGAAACCAAAGAAAATATTCCTTTTTCCATATTAAGTGATGCAGTGTCTCAGCAATATTCTACCAGAGTCATAATTTTTTTTACTTCCTCTGCCCCTCCACGAAGGAGCAGAAGAAGTGTTCAATTTGCAGATATCCTGAAGCAGCTCACTTATTAAGCAACTTAATAGCATCACAAATCCCAATGGAAGGAGCTTGACAGCTGGGTCCATTCCAAGTGATCACACATGCTGGAAACAGACCAAAACAGAGCAACCCAACCTGTACCAAAAAAGTAGAAGCCCCTGACAGGGGCTCAAAAAGGTGTGGGTAGGACTGCTTTGGGATGGTTTGGTTTATTCCAGTGATAATATCAGATGATTGCAGGAGAAAAGAGGGAACCAAACCATCCTGGAAGCAGACCAAGCAGCAGCACAAATTCCCATTTGACTGAGCCCTGAGTTCCCCTGTATTTAACCATATTAAGTACAGGGACAGACCTGCCATTTCCCACCACTTGTACTCTTCAATACCTAAATGACAGGCAGGTACAACCTGGCTCCCTTTATGCATGGAATCTGGCTGATGAAAATAGGAGAGATTTTCATTCCAGTTTGTTTTTGAGGGGTTTGCCAAAATTGGCCCACTTCATATAATGGTTGGAAAAAAGGAATCTGAATGTAAGATAAAGGAAAAGTGATAGATTTTCCTGTCCTTATTTTAACCCCTTGAAACATCCCACTGTGCACTCTTGTAAAAGAAAAGCTCTTTATGTCAGGGTAACATTACTCATCCCTACTGAGATGAGACCAAGTTTGTCTTTGTCCTCTCCCATGATAACTCAGGGATAACTGTTCCAGGGTGATTTGGAGATGGTGGTGGAGAGAAGCCAGAAAAAGTATACCAAATAAAAGAATCCCTTTATAACTTGTTGTGGAGGCAAATTTTATGTCTTCCCTTCAGTGGCAAAGCATCTGTCTAAAATACTCTGCAGAATGGAAAGTGACCATGAAAATGCACAGCAGTTGGAAAGGTTACAAAAGCTATAATAGGAATAGTTTGTCCTCCACTGATAAGTTACGAAGTTATTTTTCCCGCCTACTACAAACCTATTATTAGAGAGGACTATACTGTAATCTGCTTGAATGAAAATAGGAGGGTGTATTTTTATTTTCGTGCATTAACTCCCTACCATGATGATTCAGGTCAACCTCAGCATCTGAAAGGTCAATGTAGTACTGAAGGACAGTTAGAAATGGAATGCTAACAAGCAGAATCCTGTGCAGGGGACATTTTGGTCCCATCATTATATTCAACACAGGGCTGTGAATCTGGCATGAGAAATGTCATGCTCTGCCATAAAGCTTTGACAGATATTCAGCCAAAAGTGAGTGGAAAGAAAGAACTAGAACATTTGCAATAGGTTGGACAACTTCACTTCAGGGAAGAGTGTAAATCATGACTGAAAACGGGAAGCAAATGACAGGCAAAGTTTGAAGCTGCCTTGTCTCCAAATTTTTATTCTCAAGGAAGTTGGGACAGCTTCAACCAAAGACAGCCTGTACAGCCTCCCCAACTGTCAGCTGAGATGGTCAGAGAAGCCTTCAAATGGAGAAAGACATCATCTGGCCCACAGGAACCTGATAGTCCCTCCCAGGTCACTTTTATGGTCCCCAGTCTCCTCCCTGCTCCGTTTTTTGGTCAAAGAAGATAAACTGTGGGGATTTATTTTACTTTTATTGTTGCTGCTGTTGGTACATGAAGGACAACAAGGAAAGCCAAATTTAACCATAGAATTATTAAAATCAGATAAAGGCAAACATGACCATAAAAACCCAATACAATCATATGACTTCACAGTTAAAATTATCACAATACCTTAGGCACTATCAAAAGCCAGTTTAAAAGATGTGTCTTCACGCTACTCCTGAAAACAGAGAGAGTGGAAACTGTTTGGGACTCTGAGAGAAGCACCTTCAGTAGCCAGTAAGCCACACAGGAGAAATTCCTCTCACGTGCCTGAAAAGTGGTTCTCTGCAGCCCCTGCTCTTCTCGAGATTCTCACTCCTGGAGATCTTAATATCCAGACAGGATCATAAGGAGACAGGTAATCCCTTAGATAGTCAGGCCCCAAATTTTTTAAACACATTGCAGGCACCAATGTTTACCATTGTTTTATTTTCAGGTTTCCAGTTTAGTCTTTTGAGTTTGGTGTGACCCCCAAAGGGGATCTGAAGATGAAGGATCGGCCTCTGGACTCTCTGAAAGTGCCTGGCTCTCCTTCTGTTTTAAAAAGAACAACTTTAGATCTACTCAATTATGTCAATATTTTTTACATTTAAAGAATAAAAACAGTTTGATTCTCTTTGTCAAGTGGATATGAGCAAAATGTCAGTTGGGCTGAAGCTGGCTCTTTCCATCAGGACCACTGGCCAGTGGGTTGTTTGTTTGTATCATCAAACAAATTGAGTTGGAAGGGGCCTATTAGGCCATCGAGTCCAACCCCCTGCTCAACGCAGGATCCAGATCAAAGCAGATCTGACAAATGGTTGTCCAGTTTTCTCCTGAATGCATCCAGCATTGGAGTGCTCACCACCTCCCGAGGTAATTGGTTCCATTGCTGTACTGTTAAGACTTTTTCCTGATATTCAGCCTAAATCTGGCTTCCTATAGCTTGAGCCCATTGCTACGTGTCCTGCACTCTGGGATGACTGAGAACAGATTTTGCCCCTCCTCTGTCTGACAACCTTTCAAGTATTTGAAAAGTGCTATCATATCTCAAATACTGTATGTGGGACAGGAAGCAACAGTTAGAACTGGATATGGAACAACTGATTGGTTCAAAATTGGGAAAGGAGTACGACAAGGCTGTATATTGTCTCCCTGCTTATTTAACTTATATGCAGAATACATCATGCGAAAGGCAGGATTGGATGAATCCCAAGCCGGAATTAAGATTGCCAGAAGAAATATCAACAACCTCCGATATGCAGATGATACCACTCTGATGGCAGAAAGTGAGGAGGAATTAAAGAACCTCTTAGTGAGGGTGAAAGAGGAGAGCGCAAAAAATGGTCTGAAGCTCAACATAAAAAAAATAAGATCATGGCCACTGGTCCCATCACCTCCTGGCAAATAGAAGGGGAAGATATGGAGGCAGTGACAGATTTTACTTTCTTGGGCTCCATGATCACTGCAGATGGTGACAGCAGCCACGAAATTAAAGACGCCTGCGTCTTGGGAGGAAAGCGATGAGAAACCTAGACAGCATCTTAAAAAGCAGAGACATCACCTTGCCGACAAAGGTCCGCATAGTCAAAGCGATGGTTTTTCCAGTAGTGTTGTATGGAAGTGAGAGCTGGACCATAAAGAAGGCTGACCGCTGAAGAATTGATGCTTTTGAACTGTGGTGCTGGAGGAGACTCTTGAGAGTCCCCTGGACTGCAAAGAGAACAAACCTATCCATTTTGAAGGAAATCAACCCTGAGTGCTCACTGGAAGGACAGATCCTGAAGCTGAGGCTCCAATACTTTGGCCATCTCATGAGAAGAGAAGACTCCCTGGAAAAGACCCTGATGTTGGGAAAGTGTGAAGGCAAGAGGAGAAGGGGACGACAGAGGACGAGATGGTTGGACAGTGTCATCGAAGCTACCAACATGAATTTGACCAAACTCCGGGAGGCAGTGGAAGAAAGGAGGGCCTGGCGTGCTCTGGTCCATGGGGTCACGAAGAGTCGGACATGTCTTAACGACTAAACAACAACAACAATCATATCTCCCCTAAGTCTTCTTTTCTCAAGGCTAAACATGTCCAGTTCTTTCAGTCTTTCCTCATATGCCTTGGTTTCTAATCTCTTGATCATCCTTGTTGTCCTTACTCACTTAAAGGTAAAGGTAAAGGTTCCCATTGACAATTTGTCCAGTCGTGTTCGACTCTAGGGGGCGGTGCTCATCCCCGTTTCCAAGCCATAGAGCCAGCGTTTGTCCGAAGACAATCTTCCGTGGTCACATGGCCAGTGCAACTTAGACACGGAACGCTGTTACCTTCCCACCGAGGTGGTCCCTATTTATCTACTTGCATTTGCATGCTTTCGAACCGCTAGGTTGGCGGGAGCTGGGACAAGCGACAGGTGCTCACTCCGTCGCGTGGATTCGATCTTACAGCTGCAGATCTATAGATCTTACAGCACAGAGGCCTTACTCACTTACTTAGTTACAATTACTTTGGCATAGGCTGCTTTACTACCTATTGTGGCCACTGACATTTCAGAAATGACCCAATTTGTCTAGAAGCAAGGCAGATATTGACAAGATAACAGGAAAATCTGTAGCAGGAGATTACAGGTGGAGTTACCAATGAAACAGCATAATATCCAAGAATGTGAGCTCTGAGATCCTTTAAAATCTAAGTGCTAGGGCCAGGATCCAAGTCTTGGATTGCAGTTAGCCATGCATGATCTGAAAGCTGCATCCCAGAATCCTCTGTGAATTCTATACTGCTGTGATTATTTGGACATCAAGATAAACCTGGGCCAGCCAAGGATACTCTTCAACCCAAATCTTATTTCATCAATCTTATCTAATTTTATCAGCACAATCTTGAGAAACAACTTCAAGATGCCTCATATGTAGTTCATACAGCTCATATGTATGAACTGTTATGTGCATGACTGTGATTATAATGTATTATTACCAAGTGACTATATGTGAAAGCTTTGCATTGTCCCTTCGGGTTAGTAGGAGTCTTATGTGTGACTTGCACAATAGGGAAGAGGGGCTGAGGTCTCAACTAAATCTTTAGTTCTATCAAGTTTAAAAGAGGGTCTCTGAGCAGCTGTATTATCAGAGATGCACAGAGACAATGAAGTAAATTAAATTACCCCCAAGGCTGCATACATGGTTCAATTCTAAAGCACAGAGGAACACAGGAAGTGGTTTTGGATAGAGTATCTTTATTCCTGAAAATCTCAAGGTTTTTTTTTTTTTTTTTTAAGGCATGTTTATAGTTTATATGGTTGTGAGGTTTTGGAAAAACTGAGTAGGCATTGCTTCTCGAAGATATCCAGCTTCTAAATAAATATCAGAGTGGAGGAGAACTCCAGTCTACTAGATAGCTGATTAAATACATGCATAAGTAAAAGTTTGCATATGAAATACTTTTTAAGATATCAGATCATATAATGCAAAATAAAGAGAAATTATACAACTTTTGGTTAAGTTCCATAATGTATCAGGTCTGCAAAGCCTCTTGTTTTTTTTGGCACAGAACATGGATGGCCTGATCAAGTACACTTGAATTTTTTTTCCCCATCTTGTGCCACATTACTATTGTTGTTTTTTACTTTATTATATTGTTTTTATTCCATTTTTTATTGTTAGCCGCCCAGAGTAGACTTCGGTCTAGATGGGCGGGGTATAAATCTAATAAATAAATAAATAAATAAATAATACTCAGCCCTAAGCATTCCCATGCACATAGTCCTGACTTCTTACAGCATTTATCCATATTGAAGATGACATTATGATTGCCAGGTGCCCCAGGTCTGGCAGATAATTCTCTAAACCACAGAGAAGGGCACAGCTGAGGTGAACCAGATGGAGCCCTTCCTCCCCCCTCTCCCCAGCTTTTGGTATGTGTTGGCTATGCTCCTAGGGAGCTTCTTTTGTGATACATAAGTTGCGCTGGTTGAATTCGCATCTGCCCAAAGGAGCAAGCTCAGTTTAGACTCAATACTCCCTTGGGGGCAGGCCTAGCTTCTTCTTAGTACTGAAAACACAGGGTGACGATCAGCTATTTTTATGCCATGACACACCTCATTTATTTCCAATTTTCTATACTGGCATGCTCAAGGATGGCTGGTAGTGAGGCAGACAAAAGAACTAGACTGGTCCAGGTGGCCGTTTAGATCCAACATGAAGCTTACCCCCTCCCCCACACCGCAAAAGAGAAACACAGCTAGGAAAAGACAAAAAGGGCTTCAGGATTAAACAGCCCTACAAAACAGACCAAACAGATTACAGTTCTGGGATTTACTACCAACAACATTAAACAAAACAGAGGGCTTCAAAGGCCTTAGCACAGAATGCGTAGAGCTGCAGGGACGAGAAAGTTGTCATTGTTTTCCAGGCACTTCTGTGTTTCAAGACTGCAGCACAGACTTGAAAAGGAGACCAATCTACAAAGGCAATACTCTTGAAGTGTTATTTATTACTGCATCACAAATCCAGATTTGGCCTTTGCTGTCAAGCACATCAAATATTCTTTTTAGAAGGACAGAAGTCAGAGTTACCTCTGAATTTCACTGTGCATACTGGAGGGTAGGGGAGAATTAAAGTTAAAACTTTGAACTGTTTGTGTCAGAAGGTTTAAATATGAATATATACATACCTATGTTAAGTACTGACTCAATTCAGAGGCTTTCTAGTAGTAATCAAAAGAGTTAGGGAAGAACACTTTAACATGAACTCATCCTATGCATGTATACTCATATAGAAACACTACTGTATTAATCTGATGTCAACTTCTGTTCCAGTTAAACATTAAAGAACACCTTTTTTCTTGAAGCAGTTTTGTTACTTGTTCATTCCTTTATTCAAATTATATCCTACCCAATGGCCAAACAGGTTCCCAGTTTTGCAATTTAAGCATAAATATTTCCAATTAAAATATACATTTCCATAAGCTAGAAGAAACACACAGATAAACAAATGTATAATATACATCTTCTATCAGGATCATACCCCACAGAGATCTTCCTAAAAGCAGAAGACATCTGCCGGTCTTCTAAAAGTCTACGGAGCTTACCTGGCAAACCCCTTTAGAAATGGGAGTTCCACAACAGAGGGTGTCACCACGAAAAAGGCCTTGCCCCCCTGTCCCCCATCCTTTTTGTCTCAGAAGGACTACATGTGCACAATGCCTCACGCACAATGCCGTTGCCTGGGTTTAGTGCTTTCTTTCTACATGAGTTTTAACAACACATACCGCATAGCTCTCAGTGCAGTTTTGTATGCTAGTTCAGCATCATGAGGTAGGAGAGAGGTGAAAAGATACTTGGCAAATGTGTGCATTGGAACACTCTCTCGATGGATGATTTCACCTAGACCGCTATAGGGCCCAGCTATGAGGGAAAGGGAATGGAGAAAAAAGGGGAAAAAAACACAGAAAGCTTTATAAATAGTACTTCAGTTTTAATATACATGAAATCAAAATGTACTAAAAGTTGTCTAGAAATATTGTAATAATCCTTGCAAAAGAAAGCACTCACAGTGAAGAGAAATAAGCTCTCTGGTGAAGGGTCCTCTAAGTAATGTGCAGTACTAAAAGAAAATGGTGGTGATAAATATATCTTATTGGCGCAAATGAGATGGCTTGGCTACAGCTTTTCTTGCTGGATTCAAAAAAACCCAGAGTTAAAGTAACATTTGTTAAATTTTATAAAGCATCTAAAAGCAAGCTGTTTTAAAATGTCAAATCTTTAGGAGCCTTCAATAGTTGGATTATTAGAAAGTGAAGTTTTTCCACACAGGGGTACTGAAGAAATGCCTAGCTCAGAGGTGAGCTCCTGGTGGTCCTCTAGATGTTGGACGGCAGCTCCCATGGTATCTTACCCTTCATTCTGCTGGCTAGGGCTGATGGAAGCTGAAGTAATGACATTGGCAAAGCCACAAGTGTCCACCACTGGAACAGGCAGATTTATAACAGAGACCCCATGCAATATTATGGGCTGTAATACTGATGGAGCACTGCTGTACCGAACATACCTCCACCCCCATTTTTAAAGAAGTTTATTTTGTTTTACTATTTAAATATGACATCTGGGAAAGATGTCAGAAAACATGTTTTGTACAGAGCAATGTTTTGTGCAGAGGAGGTCTCAAAGACTTATGTCTGAAACCTTAGAGAGTCACTGCTAGTCAGTGTGGACTGAGTTAGATGGGACCCCAGTCTGATTCAGTATAAGGCACCTTCCTATATACCTGATCTTTAAAAAAAAAATGTGGGGATCATGAGCTTCCAAAGTGAATTTTATGCAAAAATGGATTTTAGGCAAATGCTAAATGTTCTATAAGATTTTATAACTGTTAATCTCAATAATGCCATTATTGTTAATCAGATTTTGGAGAATCTAAAAAGCCACTCGACAATAATTGGAACTAGACTAAGGCTAGTTCACGAAGAGTCGGACACGACTTAACGACTAAACAACAACAACAACAAAGACTAAGGCAGTCTTAAAAAGCAGGTCTAGGGGAGGGGGTGACCCTCCCCAAATCTGGTGGGGACTGCAACTGGGATGAGCATAGCTGAAGGTGAGAGAGGGATCACAGAAACTGCAGGGTCTGTAAAACCATATGTTTCCTATCGCCTTTTTAGTGCAAGGAAGCTGATGAGATGGAGCATAGCTGTAAAACTACACTACAGAAAATGAACGCAGTTGTTGTTTAATGATCCCCTGATGCTAAAAAGAAGCATCATCTTGATGTCAACAGAAAACCTATTTTTAACACTCCAAGAAAAGCCAGGTTTTTCATTAACAGTGACATTTCAAATACCTCTACTCTTAATAGACTCACATGTACATATTTTGCATTTGGATGATTTATGGAATTACGGTTTAGCAAATATTTATCTGCTGCTGTTATTTTATAGGTATTTTAATGCAGATTTTGCGGACAATTTACTATAATTTTAATAATTTGGAATGTGTTGTTTTAATCATTAATATTTTGCAATTAATAATTTAAAACAGAGTCTTTCAAATTATTACAATTACAATGTACCAGAAAAATTACCATTAAAACAGCTATACAAGCAGCAGGTACATATTTGCTAAAACACAGTTTCATAAAAACATCAAAATGTGGGCCAGTATTTAGCTGTTAGCTAGTAATAACTCTATGAGTTGGAGTAACAAGGGGCCAAGAATTCGAATCACCAGCATGCTCCTAGAAGAGGGCCCAGCTGAAATCACCCAGAGCACATGTGGCTAACAGGGTTACATGCTCTGCCACCAATGTGCCCTTAGGCAAGTTGCATGGCTCCAACAGAAACAAGAACTAGCAAACCACTTCTGATTACTGTTTCCAAAATCTAGGGAGGCTCACCATAAGTTGGAAATACTTAGATTGATTATTTGAGTACAATCACCAAAGAATAACTCTCAAAGACATGAATCTGGGACTTGAGGCACAAGATTGCTAGAGAAGATGATTGGGCCACATTGGTGTACTTAAGTTAGCCTCTGCAAAATCAGTACAAACCAGCCCCAATTCTGGATATGGTTTTGTAAAGATCACAAAAACCTTGGCTGCTAGCATCTGTGTCTAAAAAAAATATCCTACTCTCTGGAGGTTAATAAACGTGCATACTTTTGCATTTGTTTTGCTTGAGTACTTATGATTTACAATTCTAGCCATGCTGTGATGATGCACTTCAGATTTCCTCTTGCAAAGGTTCAGGCACAAGTATCAGTACACAGTTTCCAGCGTAGGCAAAAATGACAGTATTGCATATGCAAGTTTATGAATAAAGCCACTTTTGATCATTGCATCACCCTATACAGGTATGTACAATTCTGTAATAAGTCATGTTACGTAGGTCAGGGTCACAAAAAAGTTTAATTTCAGGGGCCTCAGAAGTTTCACTGGAAAGTGGCAGTAGTGGCAGCAAATGGTATATTTATAAATGTGCAATTCAGCATTCAATGTCTGTGTAGGTTAGCCTGAACTGACCAGAGTACAGTAGGAAATCCCAAAATATTTGAAATCACATGGGAGAAGATGCTGCATTTCTACAGCAATGCAATACTGAAGTATGGTAGACTAGGAGATGATCAACCTATACAGGTATGTAAAACAGAAGTGTTAAGATTCCTAAGAATCTGATAATTATCAACTCTTATGGAAGCATCTGTCTTTTCACCTCCCCACCCCTAATTAGAAATTGTTTGTAAAAAGAGGTTACTGTCAATAGGCAACTACCTTCTAATAGGAAGACTGCTTGTTTTTGGAAAATCTTCACCAGTGTATCATCCAGTTCTATTTCCTGAAGCTTGGAAATTAGCTGTTCCTCATTCCGGCAGACTTTCTCCTGTGCGTATAAGCCATCGGGCATTATCCGTTGCTGCCCCAGTCCTATCAATGCCACTTCCACAGCTAGCGTTAAGTAAGATTCCCCTTCTTCGAAGAACTTGTGAGCTGGCAGATGATAGTACTCCAGAGATTTGCACTGGCCCATGTTCTCTGGAACATTACAAAAGGAACACTTTCAAGCCACTCCAGGTAGTCTACCTGTTGCTCCACACCTTATTTGTGCATTTTATCTTGTGTCATTTGTAAGTTTCCCACAAAGTTTCACAATAATAACAGCAAAACATTTTTGATAGCATTAACTGTATGCCAAGTAACAGGACATAAAAACTTGCACAATCCAGAAGAGGAAATAAGGGTTATCAACAGTATTTCCAGTTGCATTCCTGATGGTATCTATGGAGAGCTGATACAGAATAACAGCCAAGAGATTATGCTAAAATACTGCCTCTGCCATGATTTTATAAGGTAGCTGTAGGAAAATTGCTCTCTTAGCTTCAGCCATCTCCTAAAATCTGCAATATATTCATACTGACTACCTTTTCTATGGCTGTGGTTAAGTATTATAACTGGATTACTGTTTCAAACTCTTGAAAGTACTATACAAATGCTAAGCATGACTTAATATGACTAATATCACCAACATTTGAACATACATCTGCTTGCACACACACAAAAACACACAGCATTTTCAGCTTCTTTATTTCAATGAATATTTAACTCATGAAAATATTTTAGTTCCACCATGACTTAGTTTTCCAAGTTAAAATTCAACATGCTTTAATATGATCACACAAACACACAGAGACACTTGACTTATGATCAAATTTTACCTGAGAGGTCAGAGAACACGTGGAAGCTCTCATCATCTACCCTACAGGCTTCCATAAGGCTACTGAAAAGGGTGCCAATTGGATCCAGTGGGTGGCCAACCCAGCCTTCCAAGTTAGTTATAGAAGTGACTCCTTTGTGGAGAAGTTCTTTAACAGGAAAGAAAAAAACAAAACATTACTAACAACAACTCTTAAAATGCAATGTGTATTTCCATTTTTGCATTTTAAAAAATTCATCTTAAACACTCTGATTTTTTAGGTAGATAAACCGAGGCTGGCAGTTTCTACTTCATTTGAATCCAGACTTCCAAAGCAAAAGTAATTCCAAGATTACCCGGAGGTTCTGAACCAGGTTCTCAGGCAGTAAGACTTCGTAATGCCAACAGCAGAAGCATCTTGACTGAACACTACTTTGTTGAGCAGAGAAGATGAACTATAATCAGTTTCCCCCTTTCAGAAATGAAGAGGAACACAGAGTCAGCTGAACTTTGAGCATCATTAAGAATAAAGCAATTTCTCATTGCCTACCATGCTAAGACATGGATCAAAACTGCCTGTCCTACTCACTCATAATAAGCTATCTAATCGCCTTTTAGTCAGAGCAGAAGAGTTAATAAAAGGAAGTAGGTTTGTGGCATGCACAGAAAAAAAAAACTACTTAGCTTCCTCTTCAAGAAAAACAAGAAGCAGTATTTTAACTAAGCTAATCCTGTGAAACTAGAAACAAACAGACAGAAAGACAGACAGACAGCAGAACACAAAAAGCAAAGTAGTCAACTGTTAAAGGAACAGGTTGTTGTGATTATGGACGAAGTTTGTTGTTCATGTTTGCTAAAAGAGCACCTGCTGTGGCCCACAGGACAGAAGGGGGTCCACTACCAACTGAAGTGTCCAGTAAGGCCAAACCTACTGCCGTGCTCCCCAAATTAGGGCACAGAAGATCCTCCAAGTATCTTTTCAATTGAAAAATGGGAGGGGACTTCAAAGGCCTGCTTGTCAGCAAAGGGCTCTTTGGCTGAACTGGAATGCAAAACTTTATGCATTTTGTGTCTGCCAGTACCAACTAAAAGATCTTCTTGTATCACTGCTCCAGAAGGCCTTTTAATCTCTAATCTCCCAGCAGAAGAGCATCATATACGGCATCACAGGGAAGGGAGCAGAATGCAGAAGCACAGCAGTGTTAGTGCAACAAAGACAAGGGGCTTTGCAGGTGAATCTCCTTGGAGCAAGCAGCTCTTCTAGGTTTCTTGCCTACAGAAAATCTGCAGGCAGACTTCCTTTCCCATGCTGTATTTTACTTGCCAATGATCACCAACTAAGCACAATTTCTGCAGAGCACAGACAAGTGAAGTACAACTGTATAAACTGCCAGACACAAAGTATTTTCAGATGATAGCATTATCTCCAAAGAATATTTTCTCTTTGTTTATCTCTTAAAGGTTTGGAGTAAAGAAAAGTCTAATTTATTTTTGTAAATTACATTGGCAAGAGGTTTAGAGTCAATGTAAGTAACCTGTCAAATGTCACTGCATATATCAGAAGTGCAGAGCACTCTCAAGGTCTTGATCAAGGTTAAGTAGTTAAAATCAGTCAAAACATTGGTACAGAAAATAGCAGAATAAGGCAGAAACAACCCCAATGCAAATCGGAAGAATCATCCTGTGGCTAATTTCTTCACTTACAACATTTCATTTACAGAGAAAAAATAATTTCAGCTGTTTATGAAAGAAATTTAGCATCTGGAAGTGAAAAACCTCTAATGCAGAGTATTCCAATACAGAAGCCCTCTAACCTCAGATTTGACAGAAATGCCAGAAGCAGCAGATCTCTGCATTAAGGTGCTAGATGCCTTGTCTGTTGATTTTTTAAATTAGGATCTTGAAAAGCTTTCTTAAATAGACATTAATGTTCTGTTGAGTCAACACTAGTCCAGGTTAGTATCAGTTTGTCTATAGAATCAATAAAGCACAGAGAAGGAGCAGGACTCCAAGCACTGAGTCTACCACTGGATACTTCACTACTAGCTTCATCCCCTGTCTGCACTGGGAAACTTTAGAATTTTGAATATGCAAGATTTCTAATCATGGGGACAAACTGTACACATTTAGCAGCATTTACGTCTGCAGGCATGTTATCAACAAACATACAACATAGGGCTAGGGTCAGTAGGGGATGGAACAGACAGGAAAGAGCCTTCTCTGTTGCTTCTCCCAGACTTTGGAACTCCCTCCCACAGGAGGCCAGATTGGCCTCATCTTTGCTGAGGGAAGGCTTGCCCGAAGAGAAAGGTCTTTGCCTGCTTGCAAAGACCTTTTTCTTCAGGCAAGCCTTCCCTCAATAACCAGCTACCTGTGTGTGATTTTTAGATAGACTGCTATGCATTACTGCTTTGATTGGATTTTTGGTACTACTTGTGTTTTCAATTTTTGTGCTTTCCATTTCTCAGAGTGACATTTTCTTTAAAAAAAATTATATACTTAATGATCTTTGCCTTAATATTGCCTGTTAATGATGTAAGATGTCTCTTTATTCATTGTTTGTAGTTGTAATTTTGTCTTTTAATGATGTTAATCACTGTTGCAAAACCATTGTTTTCAACTTTAAATATTGTTTGTCATTGTTGTAAGCCACCTTGGGTCCCTTTCAAGGTGAAAGACAGGGTAAAAATATTTTAAATAAATAAAAATAAATACTAAAAAAAAATATTTTTTTTGCCCTTGTAGGTTTTTGCTTCTTAAAAGTGGAAAACCTATAAGGAAATTTTTCATTCAGCATTGAATGATATCCTCTTTTATGGAAGCTTGTGGCCCAATGCTTAAACTGCAGTACTTCAGTGAAGACTGCTTGTGACCTTGAGTTAGATCTTGGGCTCAGATAACTGGCTAGAGGTTAACTCAACTTTCTATCCTTCCAAGGTCAGTAAATTGAGTACCCAGCTCATGGGGAGGGGCAATGTGTAGCTTGTATAATTAAACTGTAAACCGCCCAGAGAATGCTTTGAGCTCTATGGGGTGGTATTCAAATAGCACACTTTGCTTTTTGCTTTGCTTTTAAGAAGGAGGGGGGGAAATGACTGCATCTGAAGCACCATATAGAAATGTGTAGAGGCCATAGTTGCAAACAAATGCCTTGAAGCTTGGTAGTTCCTAACTCTATTTTGGTATTTTCCATCTGTATTTCTAACTCCATTTTTATTTTGTATTAGCACTTCAATTTTTCTACATAGAATACATAGAACATGTATTTTCTACATAGAATACATAGAAAATGTATTTTTATTTTTATTTTGGCATATTCCGCCACTTAAAAAAGAAGGGAGAAACACGTTAAGAAAATTAGTAATACACAAAAACTTGCTTTTGTACAACAGCAATTTTTTAGTTTCTTTCAACTAAATAACTTCCATTCCACACTACATTAGAAATTTGACCACAGCATTAATTGCACAGTTTATACAATATACCTAGATTGAACACTAAGATACACTCAACAGGGACACTCAACCCATCACACAAGTTGTGATAAGGATCTAAAGATACATTTGTTTCCAATGCAAAAATAGGTGATACCTTTATAGACCACTAAAAAAAATCATCATGCAATATACAAGGTTTTGTGGATAAAAACACAACTTTATCTACAAAAGCTCGTGTATTGTATGATGATTTTTTTAGTGGTCTTGCCACATTTGTCAAATGATTTTATATTTGGAGCAGCTTACAAATTCCTAAATAATTTCTTGCTTTGAATATAGATGGGAGAGAGAAAGAGGGAGGGAAGGAGGGAGAGGGAGAGAGAAGAAACAAAGAGATATAAGAACTCTACATCAACATGATTTTTTGTTTTGAGTTACCTTGCTTACTGGTAAAGACAAACTGTTTCATTCCAATGCAGAGCTTGGCAACAAACCACTTTTAAATGCCAGCTAGAATCAGTCATGGTGCACCACATCTGCAGTGCTACATTTTCAAATAGCATTTGCTTAATCATCCTCTTAGAACTGCAGAGCTGGAAGGAACTGTATGGATCATCAAGTCCAGCCCCTGTCAAGGAGGCACAATAGGGGAATTGAACTCTCAACCTGTGGCTCCACAGCCAGATACCTAAACCACTGAGCTATCCAGCAGTTCCTAACTTGACACCATTCCAACCTTCCTCTGTTGTGCCCATTGCCCCCATTCACCTTTCTTCTGGAACCGGAACATTTCCTGCTGCTTCTGTTGCTGCCTTCTTAGAGTATTGACAATAGCTATTGCTAGCCGCAGCGCTTCTCGTGGGTAGCCATGAGATCTTAGTGCATCCACCCTTGCACAAGCTGTAGGTACATGTTCTAACAGAGAAAAGGGAGAAGGCGTTATGGAAGAGTCTATCCACTGTAGTTTCGTTTAAGAATCTATTAAAACAAGGCTTTAAAAGGAAAAAAGAGATCATTTGTTGTCATTGACAGACCTTTTATTCCTTTCCCTGACACCTAAAAAAAAAGTGCCACAGAAACAGATGGAAGCTTTGAGTGTATGGAAACGACTTTCCAGTTGAGCCACTTACCATGCCAGAGGGGCCACCCGTGAGAGTCAAACAGCGAATTTTCAGCATCATCATGGTAACAGTAGTTGGTATATAGGTCACTGCTGATAATATGCTGTAAGTGGCTGTCCTGCCAGTGGAGATCGCATGCCTCAATGGCTCGAGTGAACACCGTCCGGTGAGACCTATTTGATGAATCTGTCCAGTCCACAAGTTCAAACAGTTTCACTTTTTATTCCATTACATGACAACACACAACTCCCTCAGCCACCTCCACTTTAATGTCTCTTGATAACCCCATTAGTACATAAACTCTAATGAAGAGAGACTTTCTCTTATACAATTTATTAATTTCTCTATAAAAATACATCAGTCTCTACTACACTAAGTTAAAAGTAGGCTGTTATTGATAAACATTTCATGGGCTCAAATCTAGTGGGTAAATTGCAACTGGAGTAGACACATTGAGTCAGTGCAGATCTGATGAGTCAATAACTATGTAAAAAGTTCCATTGATTCAACAGACCTACTCTGGTTGAAACTTATTTTGTGATATTGACACAGACTCAATCAACGGCAATCAAATAAATGCATAAGAAATTCAGATTTTGGTGGTTGGCGAGAACAGCCAAGGAATCAAAGATTTTTGCCAACAAAAAGTCTGAAATGAAGAGATTTGATGCCTGATTACATGGCTTTGCAAAATTAAACACTGAATTAAACAGTGTTCAACTTGCATCTCAAGAAGTGGGCTGCAGTCCAGGAAAGCTTATGCCAATAAAATCTTAAATGTCCCACCCAAGTCTTTGTAGTTCCTGCTGTGACAGACTAACACTGCTACCTCCTTTAAAGGAACTGAACGCTAAAAATTCAAAGAAAAGAGTGGGTGATACCTTCATTAAACCATTAATATATCATAAACAGAAACTAGCTTTTGGCGGCAGGAGTGAAAATCTTCTGTTTGCAGTATTTTAGTGGTCCAGTAAAGACCTTATTTGGGTGGCTTTTTTTTTTCTTTGCTAGACAACTGCAGAAAATTCCAGTGTATTTCTGAACAGAAGGAAAAGACCTCCTCTTCAGTAGCAAGTTTAACTTTCTAGGGCTCAGCAGAAGGAGTGTTGACATCATGGGGCAGTGGCTGCTGGGTGCCATGAAGTGTCACACAGATGGAAAGATTGGCAAGCTAAATGAAACTTTCCATGAGATCTGAGAAATAACATTCTCAGGGAATTATGTACTGAAAGCTCTCATATAACTTGGCTCCTGGTAGAATGAGAAAGCATGTTGATCTGAGGAGTTCCATGTTCAAACAAGTGGACAAGGAGTCCCAATCAGCTAAGTATTCCTTGATAAAGCAAATCCTACTCCATTATTTTCTAAGGTGTGTCTATTAAGAAACAGGCTCACATAAAAAGTTAGTAATATTTTGGAGAGTAATTTGGGGGTTTTCCGGGAAGGATTTCCAACACAGATATCTGAAGATTATCACATAGAGGATGGAACAAGTTTGTCTTCCACTGCTCTAGAGGGTAGTACCTCTACCAATAGATTCAAATTACAAGAAAGGCGATTCTAACTAAAAACTAGGAAGAATTTCCTGACAGTTGTGACAGAGGAATGGATTATTTTGGAAGGTGGGGGAAGATTTTTAAATAGAGGTTGGATCACCATCTGTAGGGAATGTGCTAGGTGTGGATTTCTTGCACTCATAGGACATTGGACTAGATAACACTCGGGAGTCCCTTCCAACTCTACACTCCATGCAAGCACCTTCTGTACTGCTACACTGTCCCAAGTAAGAAGCACTTTGTTTACAACAGAAGGACAGAGAACAGTTGCAAGTGAACAATAAATAAACGTCCAACAGTTCTACTAGCTGAAATACAGTAACTGAAATACAGTACTTAACAATTAAAAGACCATATTATATTAAAGGACATGATGAATCCAATCAGCAGCCCCAACTAGGGTTGACCCATTAAAAGGTATTAACATAAGCACTGACTCACTATTCAGTAACTGATTCAAAAGATCTATTCTAGTAGGGAATAGCAATTGGATTTAGGCCACAGTTTTGGATTTTTACCTATAACATGGTAAAGAAGGTGGCTGATGTAGAAGAACATAATAGGTTGTGGCTCATTACCACAAAATGTGCTAAGACACATTCAGCAGCCATGCATGCAAGCAACCAAGTGTAGCTTTAGTGCCTTCTGACTATCTGTTGCACCATCATGAAAAATCAGAGGCAATAAAATTAGTGCAAAACAAACAAAAGAAAGATACAGGTATAATGCCTATGTTATTATGATCTCTATCAATGGGAGCAAATTAAATGAGGGCTCACCTTGGATTGCATTTACACCCTGAGGCAAAGCATTGGTTAGACTGGGCAGGTCATTTCCATGGTTCCCATCTTCCCAGGGGCAAACATCAACACTGTTCCATTTCTTCAGTTGTTTCAGCCAACTGGCTTTTTGTTCTGCTTTGCAATGGGGATTTAAGACTATACACATCCAAAGAGCACCTATTGGGGACACAAAAGCCCAGCAGAGAAAGTCACCTTAAATTGTATGAAAAGCACAGGAAATATAAGTTTATAAACTGGTGCTAATGTACGGCAAAGCCACGTTACCTAATCTGCAATCTGTATGAGAAGGCTCTGTAATTGCAGTACATGCATAATGCTGTTTCATAGTCTTGACAGGAGTTAACCAAAACGTTCATTTGTCCCTCCCCCCCCCAAAAAAGTAGGCATCTTGGTGGGAATAAATTATCACAACAAACCCACAACTGTACAACCAAGCAAAGATTTGCCAAGAAGCAGACATTCTTACTATGCTAACTGAAACATGTGCTCCCCCTGATTTCAAATGTGAAACTTGCAATAAATCTCATTCCAAGTGATTCAGACAACATATAGGTGTAAATAATCACTGAATTTTAAATGCTTAATAGAATATGAATACTTAACAAAATGTACCACCTATTTGCTTTTGTAACTGAATGAATATACAAAAGATGTATGCCAAAACTATAATGTCTCCTTAAAGAGTAGCTTTGGGGAGATCTCAGAAAGGTGCAAAGAGTTAATTGAAAAGCAAAGAAACAGAATTTATGGAAGAGGTTTCAAGGAAGTATAGACAATTCCAAGACTCAGAAAATTACTAACAAAAAGCACAAGATTTAATCTCCTTTGGTCTTTTTTCTACAAGATGGAAGTTATCCAGCATGTACAAATTAGGTTACTTTCCTGTGCCACATAAAGGGAGAATCCCAAATCTAAATTTCCACCCTGCTGTAATGCTTGCTTTTTTCTCTGCAGAACAGAAATATGCTTCTTAATTATCCCTGCAATTATATGTGAGATACCCTTTGTGGAAAATTTACAGATCTAATTTTCTGCTGACATTTAACTCTGAACCAATGCACGAACTACATCACTGGCACTGCATGCTGGGGTAGGCATGAATAAATCAGGGGCAGACAGAACATTTTTAAACATAAAGATATCACTTTTAAAATCAGCTGTCTCATTGCTGTTGCAGACTCTTGACAAGCACAGTGAAGACATCCACAAGTACTATTTAGCAACACTTCATTTGTTCATCAAGGAAGAGTTTTTACACACTTCAGAGAACTGCAGATTCTGCTAAAAATGAATGACAGCCTTTCAGAGAGGAAGATGTAGCAGTCAAACGTGACTAACAAAGAATGCAAATGTGACTCCACAACAAAAGGTTGCCATATTATGTTGATCCTCCCAGAAGCAATTCAGCCCCCAAAGCAGGTAGTATTTTCTCAACAGTTTAGAAGTGCCTCTTGTTAGGAGATAGTCTCAGCAAAACAAGACAAGCTGGCCACTTGCAATATCCTTCCTTATATGCTTTAGTTTGCAAAATGTATACCATGTGCTTTTCTACAACACAATAGTTAACACATTAGAGGTTTAATACTTAAGAGGGACGTGGTGGCACTGCGGGTTAAACCACAGAAGCCTCTGTGCTGCAAGGTCAGAAGACCAGCAGTCGTAAGATCGAATCCACGTGACGGAATGAGCTCCCGTCGCTTGTCCCAGCTCCTGCCAACCTAGCAGTTCGAAAGCATGTAAAAATGCGAGTAGATAAATAGGTACCACCTCGGTGGGAAGGTAACGGCGTTCTGTGTCTAGTCACGCTGGCCACGTGACCACGGAAACTGTCTTCGGACAAACGCTGGCTCTATGGCTTGGAAACGGGGATGAGCACCACACCCTAGAGTCAGACACGACTGGACTAAATGTCAAGGGGAACCTTTACCTTTACCTTACTTAAGATCACCTGCCATCGGAGAACCAGAGTAGCCTTGGATAACGTCCTTACCTCAAGACATGATGCATTAAACCACCTGAATTTCTAGATACTCATTATGGTTACAAGAAGCTTTTCAACAATCATTGGGATGCCAGTTTGGGAATTGCTGAGACACAAGTCATGGAGTTAAAATGCTCAACAAAGCAATTAAACAATGTCTAAATTACTGAATATCCCAAGAGATATACTGAGCTTACAGTAGTTTCTTTGAAATCTGCCAATAATATAGTCCTCTCCAGTTTCTCCCTCATTTTATCTGAAAAAAATGAGTTTATCTTTTACTGAGGGGCACCTAGTGACTGTAATTGCCACAGTTGGGTAGCACACAAAGCCAAATGAATCCATCTCCCTTTCACCTAAGATAGGAGCTGGCAATATTCTGCCCCTAGACTAGTACTGCCAGCATTTCTTGCCATTCACTGCAATGGCTAGGGTTAGTGGAAGGTACAAGCTACCAACAACTGGAGGGCTGCTATTTGTCCCTTTCTGATCAAAGAAATAACAAAGAGTGTTGAACTCCAATGTCTCTGCAGTCTTCTCTAGTGATAGGGTGTAGGAGCTGGAATTACACCCTGTCAAGATCTTAGGAGTCTCAACTTTTCTCTCTCTCAACAGAGGAGGAGAATGAGTTGCTGAGTTTGGCAGGATCTGAGCTCAGCTTCTAGCTCTTCCTTTTTGTCTCCTGTAGCAGTAGCTGAACTGGGAATACTAGCGGCTCTGAAGTACAATGATCACCTGAACAGAAAAATACACAGCCCTCTTGACTGTTTTTGCAGCTTGCATTCAGATGGTCAGCTGGCTGGATAGCTCAGTGGTTTAGGTATCTGGCTGGGGAGCCAGAGGTTGGTAGTGCCTCCCTGGAGAAGAGCCAGCCTGTGTGGCCTTGGGCAAGCTGCACATTCCTGGGGTGCCTCCAGAAGAAAGGAAGGGGAAACCACTTCACAGTATTCTCTACTTGGAAAACCCGGGAAAAGGTCTTAGTCAGAATTAACTTGACAGCACATTATTATTATTATTATTATTATTATTATTATTATTATTATTATTATTATTATTATTATTATTATTATTATTATTATTATTCCAATGGTCAGAACTTAATGATTAATTTTATCTTGAAGCTATCTTCCATTTTAATATAGTCACCCATTCATTACACCAAAAGTAGAAGCACAGACATTTGACCCAGACTGGAATTTGGAAACAAAAGCTTTCTGCAGGTACACTTCTAGATCCCACACCATCTCACACCACTATGAAATGTTCTGAATGCTGAAGCAAACACACATCATAAACCAATATGCAAATTTTGTATTTCCCTGAAGATAATTGGAGGACGCATCATGCTGCGACTGCAATTTGGTATTAATTTCACACAAGGGAAAGAATATTAAAACTGTCACATCTTCGTGAGCTATTGTCAGTTCCACTTGCACAATCATTCGCTTGCCCTCAATAAGAGGTGGCACTGCCAGATAAAACCTCAAGTGCCAATGCAGGCATCGCAAAGACCAGTCAGATGGCAGTGTTTTATCATCCATCGGGCAAAAAGAATGAGACTAGAGATCAGAGACTGAATTTGCCTCTTGCGTCAGCACTGAAACGAATAAATATAAGGTGGCTTTATTAAAATTCTAAGTTACACTAATAGTTCGTCCTTATGCTTCTCTTCTCAGTATGTATCAATCGCATAAGCCACAGAGGAGTTACACTTGCAATTGCTCCTCTGAGGTTAATACATGTTTCCTACATATCTGATGAAATTGATGAAACTTCATTTACAGTGAAAGAAGAGACTATTTTAGTCAATTTATGCCCTGCCTTTCTATCCAAGAACTCCCAAGGCAGCGAGCAAGGTTGGATTAAAATGGCACTCAAAAATAAACAGAGCATTAATAAAAAACAAAGCAAGATCAGAAATTAAAAAACAATACATATACAATTAAGAAAAAAAATATTTTGTTACTATCTTACACAAGATGGTAACAAATTGAGGAAGAAAGGTTTGTTAGGATAGCGGGTTCCACAGCCTGGGCACAGCCACCTCTATGTATCAAGAGGTTAGCTTACCTTTCAGGAATTCAGGGGAGAGAGAAAAGAGAAGGGATGCAGGAAAATAAATACAGAACACAATTTTCAGGACAGATTTCATTTTTCCTGTGCACCAAGGAACAGGTCTATTGCCCTTGTATTTGTATAAATATGCTTGCTTGAATGTGAAGAAGAGAAATCTCAGAAGCAGCAGAGGGATATTCAACAAATGTTGCAGGGGGCTGCACATTAACTTCCTGCACTGCTTCTTGATACTAAAGGCTAAGAAAACCATTCATAGTTCTACAAATCTATTTAGATTCTACAGTCAGATTCAGCTTTTCTTAAAGCATAAAGCACAAAATTTTATACAGAACCTTCTCTATGGAAAGCATTTTTATCCCATTTGAAAATCTTGGGTTTCTACATTTTTAGCTGAAGGGAATCAAAACTGCTTTGCTTCAACTGTACGCCTCATCTACCAACTTCCTTTCATGATACAGAACAACAAAAACCTCCCCACAACCCAACAAAAACAACAACAAAAAATCATCCAAAAACAAAAGTGCTGTGGCAACTTTAGTGACGTAACAGATTAATTTCAGTGTGAAGTTTCGTGGATTAAAACTCCTTTCCTAGGACACATGTTTACTTTTATTTTTGTTATACATACTGAAAACAGATTAACATGGTTATCTCTCTGAAAAGTGCTACAACTTCATTTTATGTTCCTGACAAAACCAGCCTTTGCCAATAAAAGTCTGAACCACAAAATATTTTTGGTCGTTAAGAATGTCACAGGATGTCTATCTATTTGATAGCAAATTTCAGTCCTTGTAAAATTTAGCTAATATTCCCTGAGGAGTCTACAGAAACTACAGAATTTTAGCAGGAGAAAAAACAGGTCTGAACAATTTATGACCTGTCATTTCATCAAAGTTTCTCACAAAAATTAGCACTGCATGGTAGGAACTCAAACAACATATATTAAGTTACACATTAATTCCAAGAAGCATATATCGAGAAAATGTTATTCATTCCTGGTTATGTTAATAGGAATCATTTTATGCCACTATGTCAGGGGAATTATCAATTCTTTTCTCCAGCCAGTCTTAAAACTATAGTTCAGTATTAGGTTTGTAGTAAAATTCATTAGGATTAACTATGATGAGGATTTGCAAGCCAGCTGTAAACCAGTTGACAAGAGTGTTACATTTACAATGAAACCAATATGATAATAATGTACTATAGTTCAATTCAAACAAACAAATGGAGAGGGAGTATCCAATTCAAGATCTCTTAACCATGGTTATGGCACTGGCAGTGTTGCATCTGTAGTGGTCCAAAATCTGATTTTTTTAAAGTCAGCAAATCATTTTTTTAAAAATGGCTAGAATGTCAAGTATAATGTGCATTTTATTATCATACTTTAAATTAAAGTTAAGCTAGGAAGTTCAATTAACACAAAAGACCTCGACCTCTAATCTCTCTTTCCCACCAAGGAATCCTCCCAGTTCCAAAAACAAGTTCTACTAGACTTCCACACAGTCAGAGGTCTAATAGACCTAAAGGTAAATATGAAGTCCCACTGGAAAATAATCTGATTAAACCAGGGCCCTCATGTAGAGTGAAACATTCTGTACTCAAAGAACTAAAGACCACACTGCAGATTCCTTCTTGCACAAACTAGCTGGAAATTTTCAAAAACAAATTTCACTAAGAGAGCTTGTTCGTATTCCCATATACAGCCACCACACCTCAACAATACATGCTCCTATCCCTGAGATTCTTATTGTGGCTTGTGTAGCACAGGAGTGCTTACTATGTATTTTGCTCCAATTCATTCTATTACAGAATTAAACTTTGATGTATTGGTCTTGACAAGTGCTTCATGCTGATTGTATTGTGTATGATAGTATAATCACTCCCCATGTTTTTCACACTAGCTGTCTGATTAATGCAATAGATTACCTGCAGCATTGATGGCAAGGGGGAATTACAGTCCTTCCACAAGCTACAGTCTGTGCATGGTGGTAGAGGATGGAAGTGACAAAGGGACATGGCCCAAAATTTATCTTTAAGCTTTCCTTCCATAGAGGGAATTATGTTTTAAACTTGTCCCCAATGTTGAGGGAGAAAAGGGACTCTGGTCTAGGTCATGGAAACTTGTCCCTGGTTTTAGACTCAGCTTTGCCAATAGTTGTATTCAGCAATATGAAATGACAATCAGAATGAATATTCAATCTATGCTCTCAACCTCTAAGTGAAGAATGAAGGTATTTATATTTCTGTCTCAGTTGCTCTAATTGCCAACCAATGGTGCTTCAAAATCACAACTGTGTCAAGATGCACGATAAAAACTATTTCTCAAACCAAGCAGATATTTGGTATTTTAATCTTACCAAATCAATCTTGGTATTTCAATCTTATGAGAGTCCCTCTCATAATACTACTGGCACTAGATAGAGACCTGAAGGCTACAGCAAAAACATCTTCGAATTATTTATCCTGTATTGCATTGTGTCTATGCAACCTTTTAAAAATACTTATAACATATTTCAATAGTGACAGCTATACCCTGGCAAAGCGGAAATGGGTTTCTGACTTTTTAATCTAGTCAGCAAGGAGTAGTTTCTGTGCACTTCTGGGATTACTTCAGTTTTGTAAACAATCATACACAGACAGGAAATACTTACGGCAACAAGTTCAGACAAGCCAGGAATAGACATCTGCAAATATTTATATGGGAAAAAGGTAATATGAAAAAAAACATCCATGGTGGATCAGACAAGGTCCATAGTGCCCAACTGTCAGAGAAACATCTTTACTAATCCATACTACTGCTGGAACAGATTATTTGTTAGCATCATAAATACTCATTACATTTATATCCTGCTTTTCAGGATATAATGAATTTATGAAATTCAAGGGTGATGAAGACAGGATTCTTAGACAGACCCTGAATCAAGCACAGACCAGATACAGGGTTGCTCAGCTTCAACAATGTTCTGGCCTCATATGCTTTCAAACAATGCCTCAGGCTCCTTTTCATTCAGGAATTTTCACCATTACGAAGCTCAAGCTACTTTTTGAGACCACCGTTTTCAGACAGTTGCTTGTTTGAAAAGCCACTTAAATGGTATTTCAAACATTATATTTTTAACAATATAAATCTCTAGGTATCATCTGGTAAGAGCTCTGTTTGTCTTACTAAACAATGTAGATACTGGAACACCAATGTTAACTAAACATGGTGTCTCATGCTACAGCTGTATTAGACAATCATGTTCCTACCATGCATACAACTTTAAATAACTGCAGTATGGAAATTCTAAGTCTTAAGAGAGTTATTACAACCTGTAATAAAAAAACAGGGAAAAACCTGTTTAAAAGTTAAGAAGCCACCAAAGAAGGGTGTCATAAGGAAATGAGAAAGCCAAAGGATCAAATCTGGCCTAAGGGTCTCAGATTTCCAAACCCTAGCATAAGTATAACCTTCTCAAGACAGACATGGGTACAAAAAAAGTTCTAAGATTCTCAGTAACAGCTTATTTCTCAAAGGATGTGGACAGGGTACTTGGATCTGTCCGTTCTACCACCACTCCGCTCGACCCTTGCCCATCTTGACTAATTGGAAGATCTGCCAGGGGGGTTCACACCTGGGTCCAAGAGGCCGTGAACGCCTCTTTGAGAGAGGGAGTGGTCCCTACCACCTTGAAAGAGGCGGTAATTCGGCCACTCCTTAAAAAGCCTAACCTGGACCCAAGGCTGGTGGTTAACTACCGACCAGTGGCGAACCTCCCTTATTTGGGCAAAGTGTTGGAGCAGGTTGTGGCCGGGCAACTCCAGGCGCTGCTGGATGAAATGGATTTTCTGGATCCATTTCAATCGGGTTTCAGGCCGGGTTTTGGCACGGAGACTGCCTTGGTCGCCCTGTACGATGACCTTTGCCGGGAGAGAGACAGGGGGAGTGTGACCCTGTTGATACTCCTGGACCTCTCAGCGGCTTTTGACACCATCGACCATGGTGTCCTTCTGGATAGGCTGGCTGAGTTGGGAGTTGGGGGCACTGCTTTACGGTGGTTCCACTCCTTCCTGGCCGACCGTGTCCAGAGGGTGGTGCTTGATGATAGGGCTGAGACAGAACTCATGCTACTACAGAATCCCAAAACAAATAACAATTTTGCCCAGGAGCAGAAGGAGGACATTAGCTTGGGAGTTTGCTTTGAAGCTGCCAGGACTCCCACTGTACTGTCTCCTGAGTGCCCTGAGAGCTTTAGCTTAACGAAAGACCTTCTGTACAGGGAAACGTTAGCTACTCCATACCGAGGAAAAGGGGAACCCCGAAAGCAATTAGTGGTCCCTAGTAAATACAGGGAGAAAATCATTAATCAAGCTCACAGCAGTTTATTTGGAGCTCACATGGGGATCACCAGAACCAAAAGACGGGTTGGCCAGAACTTCTTTTGGCCAGGTATGGGCAAACAGATTACTTGTTTCTGTAAAACGTGTGATGTCTGTCAGAGACAAGGGACTGGGCAGGACAGGACCAAAGCCAAATTATGTCCTCTGCCAGTCATCTCTACACCGTTCCAAAGGCTGGGAATCGATCTAGTGGGTCCTTTACCTAATGCCACCCGTAGGGGAAATAAATACATCTTGACCATAATGGATTTTGCCACTAGATATCCCGAGGCAATTCCTTTGCGCAACATGGAAACTGACACCGTGGCAGATGCCCTAATCAATTACATGAGCCGATTGGGATTTGCCAGCGAGATAGTCAGCGATTTGGGAATGAGTTTCACATCCAAACTGATCAAAAGGTTATGGAAGGCTTGTGGAATTACCCAAATCAACTCGACTCCATATCATCCAGAGACCAACGGGCTAGTTGAGAAATTCAATGGCACTTTAGTGCGCATGATTAAGGCGTATGTAGCAGAGAACCCAAATGATTGGGACTGCAAAATACAACCCTTACTATATGCTTATAGGAGCATCCCTCAAGAGAGCACGGGATTTAGTCCTTTTGAGTTACTGCTAGGACAAGAGGCGCGTGGACCTTTAGATTTGCTCCGCATGAACTGGGAAGACCATAGAGAAAATGACCCAGAGTCAGTGGTAGAATATATGCACAGGTTGCAAAACACCCTGCAAAGGTCTCTAGAGATAGCCAGAAAGAACTTAAGGGCTGCCCAGACTAAGCAGAAGACCTGGTATGACAAGAAAGCCCATGAAAGAACTTTTGGGCCTGAAGATGAAGTTCTTTTGCTTAGGCCAGTCAAAGGTCACAAGCTACAATTAGCTTGGGAGGATCCCTATAAAGTAGTGACAAAATTGAACAATGTCAATTATGTGATGCAGAAGGAGGAAGGCCCTGATGCCTTAAAGAGGGATGCATCTAAAGATGTTCGGGAGGAGAAGAGGGAACTGCCTACCCTTTCCCTAGCTGAGCAAGTGAAGCCCCGAGCCAGACTTAAAGATGACGTCACACTAAAACGACCAGCAGATGACATCCTGTGGACAACCGAGTGGCCGATGACCGCCAGTCGACGGAAAAGGGTGAGGAGGAAGGAGCCAGTGGTCAACAGAGGGACTCCTGAGTACCAGCAGAGGTGTGTCCAGCTGAAGGAGATGACCACAACCGGACCAGTCCATGGTGCGCCAGACTACGATGGAAAAGTGAGAGACTTGGACTTTGCAAATTTTGCCTTTGCAACAGAGACTCAGTTCTTGCCTCGAAAGCCCACAACGTTGTCGTACATGTGCTTTCCAGGAGGCTAGATGAATGATACCAGGACTTTTATTATAAACTGAAATGGACTATAATTAACAGTTAATTATTTATGTAAAAGTTCAGGATCGTGATTTCTGTATGGTTGCAAATTCTGTAAAATGATAAGGTAAGGTATATTATTGATTAGTAGATGATAAGGTAAAGTATTGTATTGATTATTAAATGATAAGGTAATGTATATTATTGATTAGTAGATGAAAAGGTAAAGTATGGTATTGATTATTAAATGATAAGGTAAGGTATTTGGTTGATATTTAGTAAAAATGTGAAAGTTAAAATGTTATGAGAAAAAAAAAGTTTAAGCAATTGCACCTGTTTTTTCAGGAGGAAAAATGTGTTTCCCCTCCCAAACAAACCTAAGTAAGGGGGGAGGTCTGTAGCGTTCTCCTTTAAATGTGGTCATGGCTCAGGTTTAGTTAGAGTGAGTCATGCATATTTATGTTGCTGAGAGGCGGAGCCAAGAGGCGGAGAATAAGAGGCAGAGCCTGAGGGGGAGAGTTCAGATCAGAGTTTTGGAAGGAGTTTGATTAGAGAGTTCAGAGATTTATGTGATTGTGATTAGACTGATGAAAATATAGTAGGAGATCTGAGAAGTGATTGACCAGTGACTGGAAGGGAGACGGAATAGAACTGAATATTAAAATACTGAAACAAATAAGCAAATAAACTAAAGATCTTTCTATTTCATTAAAGAGTGGACCTGATTCTTTCTAAAGGAGTTATGGGGATCTAGGGATCTCCTGGTGGCAGCAGTGGAAGGAAGGAAAGAGTTTGGTTTTGCCCTGGTGTGCTCTGAGGTCTGAGTCTAGGTGGACAGACCAAGGCACGAGTGGGTCCCACGCCACATAGGTTCCAGAGGTGCGGGATCCAAAAAGGGTCAAATCGCGACACTTGTTTTGATATATAAAGCCCTAAACGGCTTGGGCCCTGGATACCTGAAGGACCGCCTCCTTCCATATGAGCCTACCCGACAGTTAAGATCTAGCCAGGGGGCCCTTTTCAAAGAGCCGTCCGTCAAGGAGGTAAGAGGGATGGCTTGTAGACAAAGGGCCTTTTCGGCAGCTGCCCCCAGACTATGGAATGCCCTCCCGACTGAGATTCGTCTGGCGCCAACGCTGATGACATTTCGGCGCCAGGTCAAAATCTTCCTGTTCCAGAAGGCTTTTAATTGAAATAATATCAACTGTGGGTCCTGATGGCAATTTTTAGAGTATCTATTTTAATTGTATTTTAATTGTTTTATCTTTTTATTGTATTTTTATTGTATTTTAATTGTTGTAAGCCGCCCAGAGACCTTTGGGTAGAGTGGGTGGCATATAAGTTAAATAAATAAATAAATAAATAAATAAATAAATAAATAAATAAATAAATAAATAAAAGCAAGCAGACATTTGCTGGGTTCAGAAGACCATAACAACATGTTTTCCATTCATGAGAAGTCTCCTCACGTTTCACCTTTCATGTTGTTTCTATCCTGCTCTTCTATCAGTTCAAGAGCCCAAGGTGGCTCACAAAATGATTTATTTAAAGGTTATACTAAAAACATAATGAATTGTAATAGTACAATACAATTAGACATACACTTGCCAAAACCCTATTAGTTACAGCTGCTGGCATAACACAATTGATACAAATCTCATTGATGAATTGATGAAGTTTGAGAAGTTGATGTAGGCATTTGCGGTTTTATGCCAAGTTACACGGACTTGACACACAACAGCAAATGCCTACACTAATGTTTAACTAGCATCAATTCTTCAACAAGACTTACACCAGTTACATTACCTCAGTGTAAAAACTCAATAGGATTTTGTTCAATACTGCTAAAGACTACTGCCTTAAACACAATTTAAAACACATCAGAGAGTAAGAGAGAAGTGTAGTGTCCACACTCCCTTAAAGTCTCCTTTCTCTGCAACTGCTTCAGTTGCTAAAAGTCTGCCTGAAAAGAAAAGAAGGGCAGCAAGGAAGGAGTCAGCATGACATGGAAGTGAATGTCAAAACTAGAGATGGGGTTATTCGCAGAAAACGAGATGGGGGTATTCGCAGAAATCGCAGACTCACGATTCCGCCACTGCCGCAAGCTCCATGGTGTCTTCCTATCACTCCATTGCTCGCGATGGATTAGCCAGTCCTGGCAGAAGGCAGGATAACGAGCCTCTCTGCCAGGTCGCAGAGTGGTTAATCCATCGCGAGCAACCAAGCGATAGGAAGGCACCGCGGAGCTCGGGGCAGCGGCAGAATTGTGAGTGGAATTGTGAGACCCTCGTTTTCTGCACCTGTGGGGGGATATTCGTATTCGTATACAAATACCCCCATCTCTAGTCAAAACATGAATGTGTCCTGCAGGAACTTCAAAGAGAAATCAGTGCCCAGCTGTTGTAATCAATTAGCAGTCACTGATGATTTCTAATTTGGGAACACCACTATGGATTAAAAATTTATATATCAACAAATCAGTAAACAAGACTCCTTAGGAAACTTGGGAAAACTGTGGTAATTTTGCACCATGGAAAGTTAAAATCTTAGTCAAGTCTATAACGGCAAACAAAACCTACAAATCTTAAGCAGGCTAGTTTCCAATCCAATTGTGGCCTCAGTTAAGTAGGAACATCATTGTGAAGAACCTCCATTTTTGCTTAGATAGCAACGTAATGCCAAATCTACACCTGACTTTTGTTAACGTTCCCTTGTTTATATGTATGTCCAATGCAACAAACATGTATGTTATGTGACACATTTGTTTTGAAATACAAGACTTGCATAATGTTTCCCCATTCCTAAAACAAGAATAAGGCTAGGAAGAGATAATGAAAATTGGAAATCAGAAAAAACAAAACACCACATATCTGATCCTGTAATCTACGTGTTGACAAGTTGTTGGGCTCCATCACTCCAGCAAGCACAGATACTCGTCTCACAGATTTTTCTGCTTGACTGCTCTCATCAGATAAAGCATCAGAGATTTAATTTAACAGTTTCAGCTTTATTAAGCTGTCACAAGAGCAGCCCCACTTTGATAACAGTAGCTGTGCCAATTATGGCTTGGTTTAGGGTTGACAAGGATAATGATTTATTCTTGGCACATGAGAAGCAATAAAAGGTTGTTTTGCATTACAGGACTTTTTTTTTTTAAGTGGACTTTTTTTCCATTTAATTTGTCACTTAGCTTTTGCTAAGAGGACATTTAAATTGCAGTTAAAAAGCAAATGGGGCTTTTAGTTTAAAACCATAATCCCCATATTTAAATGATCGGTAATAGCGCAGCATTCGAGCAGGGAGTGCTATTGTCTCTCCCTGGGTCCCGATGGTGTCATGTGACATTTGTATTCAGGCTCTGTATATTATCCATGTGGCTAAAGGGCTTCCAATTTCATATCACAGCCAGGAGCCTGTAGAAAACACCAGTTAACTTGAAGATCCCATTTGCTGACAAAATGCAGCCTCTTCTCTAACTCTGGCAATGGGTAGTGCTCAGCATTTAATTCTGAAGCACAGCCTTGCAGCCATGAGATTCTCTACGCAGGGCAACAAAGTCCTACTCCCTTCCCCCATGACACCCCTAACAACACAAAAATGCTTTCCTTTTGCCAGTCTAGAAACTACTTAGATCTAAATTTCCTACACATGACTGTTATGGAGACATTGCGCATTTCAAGTGCCAGGGATTGACTGAGCTGCAGAGGACATGTATTCCAAAGAAGGGGGAAAACAGCCTGACCTTTTCATGAAATCAGATAACAGCTTGCAGTAGGCACCAGCACACATACTGCTCCCAATTTGCCCAGTTTCATGAAAAGGAAAATTTGGAACAAACCAAATACATGAAGGATTATCACTTTGGCTCTTTTGCTTTTTACCAGCTGATGGGCACCCTTGAACAAAATCTGTTTAAATTCAATATTTTAAGGGGTGTGTGTGTCATGAAGTACTTCTTAAAAGTGTATTCAGTCATAAAATGGTCTTAATCATTTTTAAATCAGTGCAGCTACAACAAAATCTGGATATATCCTGGGATCATGCATGTGCATAGGGGAGATACTGTTACTAAATTCATTGTCAAAGTAAGAACCAGTTTTAACTGAGACAAGAGTAAGGGGGGGCAATCAAGGCATTTGAGATTACAGGTGTTTCTCCAATATACTCCCAACACAAACACTGCCACAATTACACATAAATGAGATTGCTGCAAGGTGCTTTACATGGGGCTGCCTCTCAAAAGATCAGAAGATTCAGATGCTTGTTGTTTAAGGAACCAAAAAACATATGACACCAACTTTGTACTGCCTACATTGCTTGCTACAAAACATCTGGGCCCAATTTAATGTGTTCAGAGTAACTGTTAAGTCCCAAAATGATTTGGGATGGCTTGTGCATCTGAAACACCCACACAAGCCTGCTCAATCATTAGTATGAGCCTCCTAGTCGCATACCATGACATAGGACTGCCAGTAAGTTCTTTCAAAATGACAGGCATTAAGACACAGGACCTTCTTTGTGGTGGTACCCCTGAGATTGGCCTAAGCTTTTCATTGGATTTTTAATGTTGCTTTTTGATGTTGTAGGCGATTCTGTTTGTTATACTGCCCCGTTAAGTGAAATACACTATTCTGGGAGTTGTTTACAATAAAATAAAAACACAACCATCATATATTAAATAAAACAGATAAATAACATATTATTTATTTGATTTTATAAATCACCATTTAATTGTAAAAATAGATTGATATTATATGATATGATGGCTGAAGTCCAGTACTATAAAATTATGCCATGCAAACTGGATGAATCAACAGACAAAGCCATATTTTATTAATAAAAAATTCCACAGGTTCCTGGGCTCCGTTAGGATCCCTTTGATCCTATGGAAGCCTTTAGGGACAGTGGGACAGGGGTGGGGGAGAGTCTTAAATGTTTGAAAATCGCCATCACTGGTACCAGCAGCTGTGATTTTCAGTCATTTAAGACTCCCCCACTGTCTCCAAAGTCTTTCCTTTATTACTGGATTTATTACATTACTGGATTTTAGTCACTATAATATAAAGTAAACCTCTTCTTCATCCACTAGACATCTGAGGGATTTTAAATATCATGCACACAAATTTTAACAAAAACAGAAACAATAGCAGCAACAAAATTTCTAATATTAAGAGGATTAAAAATTATTCAACCATCAAACAATAATCATATCAACAAATTTAGTTCAGTAACAACTGAAGCAAAATACAATATTTTAAATGCTTGAGCTAAAGAAATGATTTTATTTGGCACCAAAGAGTGTAAGGGTGCCCGTAAAATGAAACAATAAGGTAATGTCAAACTAAGTTTTTAAGAAGAAAAGGAGTATCTCACAATTTCTATCAAAAGGTATTCAAGGCAGCTTTGATGGAAAAGGTAGCTTTGATGGTCATTTTTTGATAATTCAGTCATCTATAACCTCAGCTTGTATTCCTAGATATTTCTGTGGTCAAGCTGATCAAATTACATTCACAAAGTCTGTTGTGTAATTGTGCCCTGTGAATACTAGGAAATGAATTTTTTTTTAAAAAAAGTAACCTTCCCTTTTCTTTTGGTCTGAATATCATTTTTTGTGTGTGTCTTTCTAACATAATTAAAACAGCTACTTTCTTATCTTGGCTCACACCCATCAGCAAGATATTTTAATCTTATAAAGGAACCTAATTGTGAGTATAAAGAATTATCAAACTTCACATATTAAGTGAACTGCAGTTTCAAAAATTGCCTACATGATTGTGGGAATCCTGCTAGCACTGGCCAAACTTCAACTAACTTCTTATGTTAGCACAGAAAGCCTTCTTTTTTTAATAAGATAGCTTCTCCCCTTTGGGGAAAAAGGTAGCCAAACCTGTCTGAAGCAAGAGAATTTCTAAGACATGCTTAGGAAAGCCTGATGTTTACTTGACTCTAGGGGCAACTAGTGAACAGGTGTCAACCTGTAGATAGAAGTTAGCTTTATTTTAACTTCTGATGTTTGTTGAAATTGCCTATGGTCTTTGGTGGTTTATTTACCTGCAAAAATACCTTGGTTTTCTGCAGACTGACAGGTACTACAAGCGTAAAGACTAGCCTAAACTTCTGAGAAGGTATGGCAAAGGTTGAGAGGACCCTAGTGTCACAGGTACAGAGGACCAGAGACCTCATAGCAGACAAATATTCCCCAGGTATCCTCTGAAAACAGCTCCTACTTGACACAGAATCATCTTAGTATCAGGGAACTAACACTAGCAAATCTAACTGAAGTGCAGCCTAGGAGGAGTAACTTTCAATCAAGCACTTAGATGAGCTGTTTCACAGCACTGGCTCCTCATTTACCAAAATGCTACTGGATTTCTGTTTTTACATTTAGGATTTGAGTTTGTGACTATGGCAGCAAATAAATTCCAGCAAATAAGTTTGAGGCCCAATGATCATTCCACAAATAATAGCATCATTTGGCAAACAAACTGGCAAGTGGAATAAAACAAGTTAAGAGTAACTCTGATCATCAAAATGAGAGGTGGGGACATCACTAAGGTAGGAGACTCAGATGAAAGCTCAGAGAAAAGATACCATATGTAAAAATATGAGAGATATGGCTGCCAACCAATGTTTGTATATCAGTTGTGGAGAAATCCACGTAACCTTTGTATGCAGTATATTCTTTTGTGTGTGTTAGACTTATCCCTATCCTTGTTCACTTTTAAGTATTTAATTTTGTATTATAGCAGCCAAAACCCTATTGCTTACTGTAGTAAATGGCACTAGAGTAGGCCCACTGAATCAATGGGGAGTCGGGGAGTCATTTCCTCCATCAGTTCCACTGATTCAAATGGACCTACTCTAACTGTGACTTACTACACAAATCAACAGGATTTTGGCTAACATATAGACTGACATATTTATTACTGTATTTACCTATGGTTATAATTCTATTGCTGTACTTCAACAGATAATTGCTGTTCATCTGATATGCTTTGAGCCACTTTTGGCACAATTATGTAGAATACAAAAATCAACAGATCATGAAAATTATTAAGTACTAATCTGCAGATAATCTACAAACTTCCCAGTGAATTTAAGCAAAGTTTCTGCTAGAATCTAAATGAGCAAAAATGTGCCCCAATCTGAGTCGCTTCCAAAATGTGCCATCAAAAATTTGTCGATCCTGGGCTGGCATTTGTCACTTACTCATCTTCTTCCTGGATCCCCAAAGCATGCTCGGCTCAGCTCTTTAATTTTTTAATTAATTATATGTTGTCAAGTCAATTCTGACTTATGACATCTCTTTCCAGAATTTTTAGTGTATAGAGCACTACAAGCAATTTCCTTCTTCTGGAGGTGCCCTGGTACTAGATAGCTTGCCAAAGATTACACCAGCTATCTCTTCTCCTGGGATGCTCAATGAGGAATCAAAATCCAAACTACTGGCTCCACAGCCAGATATCTAACTCACTCAGCTATTTAGCCAGCCCATTTAGCTCTTGAGGTGGGTGGAACTGGTGCACTACTGTAGCCCATTTCTGGTACTGCAGTACCATTTCTCTTCTTCCAGTACTGCATGGGCTCATCTGGGAGCCCATGAAGCTCTCACTAATGGCAGTCCTCATTTAGGATTCAGGAACAGAAAACAATGTATGAAAAAACTACCCCTGTACCCAACCATTATTACTGAAGAGGAAATCTAATGTTGTGTGAGTGAGTTTCTTTGCATGATGACAATGTCTATTCCTCCCAGTTGCACTCTACAAAAATCTGCAATGGAGGGTTCCTAAACTTCCAGAACACATTTTGAGTGGAGGCAATGGGAAGGAAAAATCATCCATTCCTCTTTTTGCAGTCAGAAGCACTACTACCAGCAGAAGAAATTGGCTAATACTCTGAGACTATCTAGGCTTTAAGTTGTGGTGACCCACTCACCTGAGCAACTACTATAATAGCTTAAAAGAATATATCAATTATGAGTTTAGTGTCCCTGCACCAAGAGCTGCCTTCGGTCACATACCTCAATACTTAAGCTCAGTGCAGTAGGATATTATAGGCTTGGGGTCAAAATAGGATGGCACTCTGAGAACATATTTAAAATGGGTCCTCTTCAAATAGTGAAGGGTGCTTGTCACAGGACACAACTTTGCTCATTTATGTATCTTGCATCTAGAGTGCTCTGTTTTGTGATTCAATATCAGAAGGTAAATGTGTTTAATTTACAGAACTGATTAATCAAGGCACATCAACCTAAAAAAATCCAGCCAGAGGAGAAATGGACTAATAAAGATGAAATATGAATTCTCCTTAATATAAAGTTTGCCTCTTACTTCATCTGGTACCACTCCCTAAGATATTCCTGAATATGGCCCAAAGTGTTCCAAGGATTTCGTTAATGATTCTGAAAATAGTTGACACATGTTCAGACACTTAAATGACTTCAACTGGATGTTTCAGGTAGATTTTTAACAAAACTAGAAATGAGATGAATCTTTGTGGCACAACTTTTGTGGCAGAGCAGCGGCCTCTAAACACTAAATATGTTTTGCCAGGTAGTAATGGAAACACTGCATTCCCCCTGTTTCCACTGGAGCAAGCTACTCAAAATGATACTACTTTAGTCTAATTCCTTCAAAGACACAATCAAATCAAACATTAACAAGTATATCAGCAACACAAAATAAAGAGGAAGAGAAAAAGGAGGAGACAGACAGAAAGAAGGGGAAGAACTTTTAACTCCACCACTACCACCCAGAAACATGCCTTAGAAGAAAAGAGTTATAGCCACTCCTCCTTATATATCTATATATGCATTCCAGACATCTTTATACAAGTTAAAATTCAGCATTTCTCAATAAAGAATATGTTCATATGCTGCAAAAGGAGTTAACTCTTCTGATTGTTGAGGCATCAATGGGGTCGACTTGGACCTCAATCTTTAGCATAAAGTGTTTGGCAATCAGAAGGGTTTGTATCGTCCATCCAGAATGTGATTATGGCTGATGGTACTGAAAGCCACCATAACTGGATAATCCAATGGATCTGCTCTCTACATCTCTCTCAGTACAGCCCATTCAATATGAGCAAGGTCATTTCTATCCTGAACGCTATCCAAAATCAGGAATGAAATGGATCCTGGATAACTGTTTTTATCCAAAAGCACTTGGAACATCACTTCAGCCCCACTTGCTAAGAACAGCATGTTTTTGACTAGAACAAAAGAGCTAAGAGAAGACTTCTTTAATAGAAGCTTCATTGCTGTCTCCTTCAGAGCAATAACGAAAGGCTAACATTAATATGTAATGGCCTCTCCTGCATTAGGAAGGACAGCAGGGGTCAAATGGAAAGTAGGAGAGCCAACAGCTCCAAAAACTTTCACTACATATTCAGATATCAACAACTGAAACTCAAATAACAGAACAAGCAGCAGCACTGGACATTTCTGCTACAGCTCCTGTTACTAAATCAGAACCCAAGTCAGAACCATAAACTGAATCTTCCCCCCTCCCCATGAAGTACTCTGCAAAGCTGTCTCAGCCTCAATTGAGAATTCTTGTTGTCCCAGAGGGATGGCAGTTAAATGGCAGCAAACTTTTCATCACTGCTGGAAATTGCACAGATAAGTCCATGGCAAAAAAGGGACCTTTTGTTACTCTCAGAAGCATGAAACAGGCATCCAAATGGGCCCCAACCCACGCTCATTTATTTGACAACCTGTGAGTCTATTTGCATTCTGCAGATTAGTCTTACTGCTTCTTGTCCTTAGTTCCCATGGATGCCTGGTCTGCCAAGACAGAGATTGCATCTAGGAGCTACTGTGGAGCTTCTTAGTCTCTCAGCAAAACAATGTGCACAGACTACCAACTCTGAAGAACTCTGTAATTCTAACCTTAACTGGGGAGTTGTTCATAATAAATGAGTCAAAAGCTTCCTTGCCTATTGATCTTGTACATGTTACTTCATACAAAACAGTATATCCACATGTTTAATACACACAGCAGATCCTAAATCTAATACACACAAGAACAGAGTCATGATCACTATGGAAGCTGTACAACATCTATTAAGAGGTTCTCAGACAGCGGGGGCCCAAACACTCTTAACCTGGGGATCTGTAATATCCTACCTGAAATCCATCAGCATAGCCAGGAAGACACTTAAGTAGACAGTTGGACACCAACAAAATCTCTGTTCTGCCCAAACCATCCAGTTTCAAGCACAGAGATTCAAAATGGATTGTATTGGGCACCTGGTAAGGGAGATTAAACCTTTACTACCAAATACCCCCGAGTTCCTCTTGTACAAAATACTCAGCTGGCAGCCACTGGGCCCAAACATACCACTCCCTTTATCCAGCCAGATCCCCATAGCACACACAAGGTCATTATTAAATATAATTCATCCAGGAGAATGCTGATGGAATGTGCTGCAAGGATTCCCTTACTGATTGCTTGTCTACATGGAAGATAAACCAAAATGGCTACAGCACCTCTGTAATTTGCACCTCTGGACCTTTCTGAGTTATATTAATTTCATACTGAGCCATGTAAAAATACTTCTATTCCAAAATAAATGATACACTAAAAACCTTAGGTGTGAATTACACCTGTGGCAGTTATTTCAGTTCTAGTTTCCATTAAGGTAGATTAAGATAATTGTAACACACAAGCCCTTCCAAGAAAAAAAAAATTCAGGCCAGCTCACAACCTGTAGCTTTTCCCCACATTCTCCCATTTTTCAAGCAGACACTCATATTTGTCCCAGGAAATATTTCAATATGAAGTTCAGCTACTCCTATCGGCTGCAGCCAAAATCTACTATCATACTCTTCATCCCAAAGATCCTTAAAGTTGTAAGGCTATAAACTCTTGACTATGAAGCATTTTGTGGTTGATTTTGCAAAAGGACCCACCACGAGTCTGAATCAACAATAGCATTTTCATCTTCCTGTCTTTACCACCCAGAAACCCAAGTATGGTGCAGACCCATGTGAGTGCGTGCACACAATTATATCATATTCAAGCCCATATAAACATATCTACTTCACTAAAATATGAACTAAGGGACTCAGGTCAACACTATACCATGTGTGAAGTTTAAATAGAAGGCCACACAATTTTCCACACCAAATGAAAACTGATTACTGAAGCTGTATGTCCTTTCATAGACATTTTTGGAATCAAAAGATAGACAGACCTAAGCACAAAGGTAAACATTTACTATTAATAGCTGCAGACCTAGGTCCTGTTAATACAATGGATTACTTATTACCTAGGAAGTGTTTATATTCCCGCTCTTACTATTAAACATTTCACGTAGTAGTTATTTTTGGCTGCATGTCCTTGGCTTTAGCAAAAATGCACCATTTTTGCCCATGAAAACAAAGTGCCCAGACAACCATATTTCCCAGATGCTGGCAATAGTTTCAGGCTCTGCTGACAAGAGCCAATGCTTCTCTCAAAATGCTTAGTGTTTCCTACATTTCAAACTCTGCAACGAACTACTTTGCATTTACCTAGTTCATCCCAGAGCTGCCTATATTTATCTGTCATTGCAGTTCCTTGTTGTCTCCAAAGAGATAGCCGAGGGTCAGCCATGAACTGTTCTGTTATCAAAGTCAGCATTCGAGCACCATTGGAATCTCTCATCTTTAACATCTCTCGCACCTAGGATACAAAATAGTAGTGCAACAGAAACAAGAGAGTGTTACAAGCAATGTAATGTGCTAACACTGAATATATACACTGAATATATAACAAACACCCCTGTCCTAGGCTGTTTGTTATAAATAATTGTTTATTGTTTAATTTATTGTTTAATTGTTTAATTTATATACCTCTTTCCTCCCAAAACAATTATTTATAACAAACAGCCTAGGACAAGGGTGGCAAACCTTTGGTACTCCCAATGTTTTGGATTTCAACTTCCACAATTTGTAGACTGTACAGCTAATGATAAAAACCTGTGGGAGTTGTAGTCTAAAACATCTGGCATGCCAAAGGTTTGCCACTCCTGGGGTAAGAGAACCCTTGAGGATTAATAAGTTTTATTTGACATAAGCTTTTGTGGACTATAGCCCACTTCATCAGAAGCTGCAATCGATAGAAGGTTATTAATATAAATAAAAGTTAGTTTCTATTTGTTTGTCCATTTATTACTGCATTAAGTGGAAATGACTGCACGGATCTGCACCAAATTTGGAGGGTGGGTTGGGATGGTTTACTTGAGACACAGGTACTATGCAGTACATGCAAATCGTTTTGGGTGCCTCGAGGCCACCCCAATTAGCTTATCTAATCTGGAATGCATGTTTGGGATGGTCTAACTTGAAATAAAAGATATGTGCTCAAATCAAAAATCACTTTAGGGAGCCTTCAGGGGCACCTCAATTATTTTTGTTGCCTATAGATGTTGCCTATGATACATCATTTAAAAAAGTTTGATAAGGGAAGATCAGAAATTTACATGTTTCAAATTATGCCATAGTTTTAATAAGCAGGCTGGATAGCTCAGTGGTTTAGGACTCAAAACCAGAGGTTGGGAGTTTGATTCCCCACTGTGTCTCCTGCAAGTAGAGTCAGCCTGTGTGGCCTTGGGCAAGCTGTACTGTCCCAAGGTACCCCCAGAAGAAGGGAATGGTAAACCCCTTCTGAGTATTCTCTACCTGGAAAACCCTGAAAAGAGTTGCTGTAAGTCAAAATTGTCTTGACAGCACACGATTATTGTTATTATTCATAAGCAGCAGGGTCCAAAAGGTCATTGATTGGGAACTAAGCTGGCTGAGGAACCTCATGCATTTTCATACTGCATCAGAAGAAGCATGTATTGCAAGTATCATTGTTTGCAATTTATAATTTGCAGTTTGCCCTCTTACTGCAGAAGGGGTTACGTCCACATCAGTTTAGGCAAAGAAGTATGTGCACACACATATACTTAAGAAAGTACCCTTCAAAATGATTATTCTTCTCCCTCCATCATTCCATAGGCTCTGGAAATTTTACTGATAATTTTGAATAGATTGAAGAAATGTAAGAGCCAAAAAGCAAAGTGTTCTGCTTACGTATCGTCTCAAGAGCAGTGTCATAATTGTCTGAAAATTGCTAGTCAGGTGCACAAAACAATCTCATCCAACACGTGTTACATCACTTTAGTACTAAAGCACTGGATTTTTGCAAGGTCATCAGCTACAGCTATTTGAAGCCTTAGCAGATTGGTTGCTGCTAGTGTGTTCAACGTGACAAGTGCCCTGATTTGGGTTGAAAGGCATTCAACAATCTGGCGTACTGTATGTCTTGTCTGACATTACATAATTCTGACACAGCCAACCAGCAGCATAAATGTTGCAATTCCTAATAACAAACTGGCTCTGAATTCAGATTTTTACTTTGTTACTGATTGCTGTTCTCAACATTCCAGTTTGGTTCACGTCAAATAAGACAATACAGTATTACTTCTGACTATAGACATGGGGGCTTCATATTCATATACAAATACGAAGCCCGTTGGCACAGGTGGCTGGTTCGATTACCACCCACCCCCAGAACATGCTGGACCACTAACTGTGCAGCATGTGGCCGGTGTCATCTCCTGCGACGCAATCGCGGCAGTAGCATGGCTGCTGCAACCCTGCCTCCCTGCTGACTTCGCCACTCTGGCAAGGACAAGTCTCCCAGATCAACCGCGGAGTGGCCGAGCAAGCAGAGAGGTGGGGCTGTGGCAACCGGGCTACTGCTGTGATTGGGGCGCAGGAGATGACGCTGGCCATGTGTACCATGTGGTAAGTGGTCCAGTGGGTTCTGGGGGTGGGTGGTAATTGGGCTGGCCACCTGTGCCGGCAGGCTTTGTATTCGAATATGAAGCCCCCGTGTCTATCTGACTACAAATATTCCTATTTTTTACTTGAGACTTCTACTTCATTGAGTCTAAATACCATTCCTGTATAAAGCTTATAGAATGGAATTGCATGATCAGATCCACCAGGGGGAATTAATTTCATGCCAAGATTATCACATTATAAACCAATAGTTCCCCATCTTCCAGAAACCTTCACCACTAATTGTGCTGGCAAGGATTTCTGGGAGTTGTAGTCCAAGAACATCTGGGGAACCAAGGCTGGAAATCACTGCTATAGACTCTTCCTCACAGCTATTGTGTAAACAATAGACACCTTATTTATTTAATTTATGTCACACTCTTCTCCCAAGAATGGGACAAATGTTGGCTTATAATAAAATTAAATAAAACAGATAAAAGAGAAACTGAATACAAAAGGTAAAATATGATTGAAAAACAAAGCTACCAAAAGAAAATACAGCACTCATCTGGGTTAAAAGCCCCTTTTGCAGCAAGCAAGGTCTGTTACCCAACACCTACTTGAATAGCAAAGTATCTGTCAGAGGATGGAAAGACAATATAGAGGGAGCCAGCATTGCCTCCCTCTGTAAGGCGTTCCGAAGTCTGGGAGCAGCCACGGAGAAAGCAAAGTAATGATCTGGGGAAACTACTCCATCTCACTCTGCTCAAACTTTCCCTTGCTGGGACGGATTTAACTAAGGTCTCAGACGAGCATTGCTTTGACTAAGCCACCACTTTCCAAATGTCCAGAGCAAAAAGCCCAAGCCCTGAGCCATCTCAACAAATCATTCCTTTTTCACACTAGATTTTTTGTCTGAAGAAATATTCACTTGAATGTACTGGTTTTCTACTGCCAGTTCAAAACATGTGGAAAGTCATGAGTCAGGCTTCAAAGTTGCAAGCTTTTAAAAAAATGTTTATGGGGTACACTGCATGCCTTTGTTTGAGTCATTAAGGCACGTCACAGCCACACTTTCCATGAAACAAAGAGAACTGGATTTATTTTGGAAAAGCCTTTTAGCTTCCATTTAGCAGATCTGCAGGCTTCAAAGATAACTCACAACAAAATGGTGGTAGATTGAAAAACAACTTAAAGTCACTCTGATGCTATTCTTCTGAGCAAACACCATTTTCTAATAATGCCAAATTGCATTCTAATAACCAGACAGTAACATCATATGGAAGAAGGTCAGCACTCTGTGGAGACTTTGGAATAAGGGGGGAATATTCGTAACACCCACATAAATCTTTCAACCTACCTTTGCAAAAAGCAAGTTGAGCTGCTTCCCTGAACCATGGTATCCACCCTGGGAGAGAAAGAGTTTAACCTGTTCCTGGACTTGTTCTTCATCCAGATGCCAGCAATTTTCATCATCTATGCTAGCACCAGCTGTTGGATCAGGAGCTCCTACAACAAGGGTAAAAATAATAATAATAGAAGACTGGCTTAGCTGACACATTGGGATAATATTGCTTCTGCTGGAAATATAGTACAGTTATGGATTATTCTTGAAACAACCTACACTGTGGCTGCAGCTACACAGGCTGAATTCTGAGTGCTGATAATAAGACTGCTACAGGCTGAGGGAACATGAAGAATTCAATATGCATTGCTTTTAGAACAGCAAGTGACTTGAAAAATTATGTATGCATTCACAGAATGTCAGAACATAGCATCAGCAGCTGAAACTCAATATGAGCAGCAGTCCAATAAGAAGTGACTGGGAGAACCATTGCTCACTATTACAGCACACATTTATCACACAGGAGATACCAGGTTCAGTCCTTGGCACTGCAGTCAGAAGGTTCTTACATGTGAGAAAGACCTCTGTCTGAGACCACAGCTGGCTCCTGTGTGAGTCATGTCCCCAAACACTATGTATGTTAAGCATTATATTCCCAAGGCCAACTAGATGTACATGAGACGACAGCAGGCAGGACATGAATGGTTATCTGTGTGAGTGGTATTTAGAAGAATGCTATGACCATCCTTAGAAATAGTCAGTGATCACTAGGGAAGGAAAAAAACAATTGCTGAATTCCTTGTTCTCATTGACTTAGAATGGTGCTTTCCACCCTTGGGTCCCCAGATGTTCTTGGACTGCAATTCCCAGAAATCCTGACCAGCACAGCTAGTGATGAAGGCTTCTGGGAGCTTAGTCCAAGAACATCTGGGGATCCAAGGTTAGGAACCATTGACTTAGAGTCTGTCTCAAAATCATGAGATTTTTTGCTTCAAGCATAAAGCAAGACAAAATGTTCTTTTCCCACATCTCTATAATTTGCACATAATTTCTACAGTGCCCTTCCCCTTTGAAAAGCAGAGCACATAGGCAAACACAGAAGGATTAACTGTTTTAAAACATGCAAAAACCCACTCAATGTTTCAAACTCCTGAATCCAGTAATCCTAGTTTGGGACAACTTGCAAAATTGTGCAATTTTCCACACAAATGGGCATATTTTTTGCAAAAAACAAAAACAAAACAAAACAAAACATTATTCTCACCCATGTGAGAACTGTACCAAGATACCTGAAAATTACACACCATCATTGCCAGTAAAGAAAAATGTTGTAATTCTTGTAAACCCCAAGTGAGTGCGGATGCAAACCCCAAGTGAGGGTTTACATCGCCACTCATTACCTTATTGGCAGTCACTGCTACATCTTGTGGCAATGAGCCCATAGCTTAATTATACACAAAGTACTTCCTTTTATCTGTACTGAAACTGTCATCATCCAGTTTAATTTGAAGAATCTAGATTCTAGTATTAAAATGAAAAAAACTTCCCCAATCCATGTCTGCTACACATAATTTTACATGGGAGGCTTCTGTCATATACTTCCATCTTACTGCTCTTTCTTCTAACAAACCACACCAGATAATGTAATCTGTCCTCACAAGGATTTACCCTAGTTTCTTGGTTATGTTCTTTACCAGTTTTGCACCTTTTCCAGTTCCTATAAAATATCTTTTTAGAAGTATAGAAACCAGAACTAAACACAGTAATCCAAATGTGGTTGTACAACAGATTTTGTAGATGCATTATTTTTGCAGCTTTGTTATACATTAAGGCAATTGGGATATTGAAAGAATGTGCAAAAGCCAAATGGCATATTTTCTGGCATATTTTTTCTTACAGATATACATTCAATAATGCTTTATCAGACACATTTTATTCTCCAAGGATTTCAAGGAACCTGACACAGCTCTTCCTCTCACCAATTTCTCCTCAGAATAACCCTTGAAGTAGAATAGGCACTATGAATGCAACTGGCCAGAAGTCACCCAATAAGCTTTACCACCAGGAAGTACAGTGGTGCCTCGCTAGACGATGTTAATCCGTTCCGCGAAGATCGCTGTCTAGCGAAAACATCGTCTAGCGAAGCACGTTTTCCCATTGGAATGCATTGAAATCTCTTCAATGCGTTCCAAGGGAAAACGCAGTCGTCTAGCGAAAATCTCCCATAGGGAAACATCGTCTAGCGAGTGCGGGTCCCCATCGGAATGCACTGACAGCTGCACTGACAGCTTTTCACCACTAGTCAGCGCATTCCTATGGGGAAACCTCATCGTCTAGCGAAAATCGCCATAGGGAAACATCGTTTTGCGAAGCTTAGTAGCGATCGCAAAAAGGCATTGTCTAGCGATTTCCTCGTCCTGCAAGGCAATCGTCTAGCGAGGCACCACTGTAATTTGAACCTGATTTTCCTTGGTTTTTGCCCAATACCTTACAATGGTGAAAAACTGCTTCCAAATATAAACTCCTTATTACCATAGTTTGAATGAAGATTTAGAGAGAAAAAATTGAAGTTTTGTATCATTGTTTCTAATCTAGCACCAAGCAGGTGTGTTAGATTACAACTCAAATCACTCCCAGACAACATGCCCAGAGGACTATGGGAGATGTAGTCCAAAATTGGGAGAGAGCTGGGCTACAGAAGGCTGTTTGAGCAACATATTCCATCTACCTTTCCAGAAAAGCACTTTCTGCTGCAAATCTGTACTCTGGAATTCACTTGAGTGTGGCAAAGATGAACTGTCACAAGGCCCATCGGAAAGGACCAAATACTTATTATGTATTTACAAATATTTATAAACTACTTCTCTCTAAAGATTTCAAAGTGGTATCCAACAATAATAAAACGTACATTACAGACAATACACATATACATACAAAAAATACAATCAAACCACATGAGACTTCGTTAGGTTTCTGAATTCTTTCATGAATGACACATGGCTAGATATGCTCCAAAACCATGGTTTCCTAGATACTGTGAATTATAACTCCCAGAATCTCTGATCATTTTGTAATGGTGTCTGATATTCTGAGAACTGTAGTTCTAGATCATCTAGGAAACCATATAGGGAACTACTTCTCCAACAGATCGTTGCCAAAAACCTGGATTTACTGTTGTGTGTGGGTCTGTATAAAATATTCTCTGTCTGCTTCCCCCATAATCATGTAAACATGTCTGAAAAACAAGAAGGGTTAATTTTTTCCAGCATTAGCACTGGTATAACTGTAAGTCATGTTAATGCAGAATATCAGTATCTACTTGCTATAGCATGCGAGTGCTCTGTTGCCAAAACAAGATTAAGGGAAGTCATTGGAACAAGAACTGAAAGAGCAGGCCACCTGAAAATAACCTGAAAAAAAAGAGTCCAATGCAAGTGAAGATACAAACCAGTGAAAGTATATAACAGCAATCCTAATACTTCTAGAATTATCACAAAACACTTAGATGGCACTCATCATACTTGGTATAATACAAAAGAAATCTAATTATTTCATTATTCTTATTTCTGGTACTTCCTTTCTAAAGAGCTCAGATTGGTTCACAGAGAAGCCCTCACCCAGCCAAGACGTGCTCAGCTTTTTGACATGGGGATTCATGAAATATCTTCAGAATGCTGTCTAATTATATATACTGCAATAATGCACACAATTTTGGAGAAACAACATTAAAAATAGCATATGAAAATGCTGTGGGATTAAGACAATTGCTGCACTGGGAACTTCATATTAGAAACTGAATGTAACATATACAGGAGAACACTCCCAATTCCTTTTTTTTTGAGTATAATCCCTGAACCAGCTGAGAGAGTCTGAAAATTATAATCCAAAAACCTAACTTCTCTATGTTTGGATTGAGTGTGACAAAATGATTTGAACCATACTGTGTGAAGGAGGCCAGACTGACACAAAGAGACTGTAACTGAAGAACCTGGATAGCGTATAAAAAGGATCCAGCTAGCCCAGCCTTCTGTTCTCAACCATGGCCACCCAGCTGTTTCCAGTAAGCCCAAAGACAGCAGAGAAGCTGTCAGCATTCCTGAAGGTTTCATCTACATACCTCTTTATTTCTCTCCGCTTCTCTAAGCTAGCCATCTTAACCTCAAGGGAACAAACACATGTTCTGTAACATCTAGGAACTCACTGTAGTAAGCAGACAACCATGGTTTCTGTCGTGGAGATAGTCAAGACACGCAATGTACTATGGAAAACACTAGCTATGCCCCACACCCTTGCTGGCTTTGGAGTCTGCAGCCCAGTAACACCTTTAAGGTTTTTACATTTTAAGAAGCAGAGCACTGTCCTAAGACATTTCAAGATGTCTATGATGCCTAAAGCTACCTGGTGACTTCATAGCACAATATGATTTTTTTTAACTGTGGGGCAGGGGACTTCCAAGTTCATCATGTGTTACTGTAGCTCCAGATGCCCTTCCATGATACTTCAGTGTTCTTTTTAACTAGGAATATACATATCCTATCACTTTTCTTGGAGGTTCCTAGCCAAGAAATTAGGAAATTAATTTGTGCTTGTTATTTTATGCCAGTTGATAATTTTTGAAGATCCTATTTTAGTTTCCATAAGAGATTTCAATTTACTTGTTTGGTATGTTCTGCAAAAGCCTTCCTTTCCACCTAAGGCTACCTCATGACTGAATCCAGAGCTGTTCCAGAATACAGTAGTGCCTCGCAAGACGAAAGTAATCCGTTCCACGGTTAATGCTGTCTAGCAAAAATTTCGTCTTGCGAAGCGCGTTTTCCCATAGGAATGCATTGAAATTTAATTAATGCGTTCCTATGGGAAAAAAAGTCGCTGGGTCTAAGAGGCTTTTTCCCTGCTAGGCAAGCCTCGCGCCAATCAGCTGCCCCCCCCTCTCCCCGCCTCTCAGCTGATCGGCGCTGGGTCTAAGGCTTCCCGAGGCTTGCCTAGCAGGGAAAAAGCCTCTTAGACCCAGCGCTGATCAGCTGAGAGGCGGGGAGGGGGGACAGGAGCGGAGACGAACACAAAATGGCTGCCGGCTCCCTGCTGGTTGCTGACTCTCCGCTGTTTGGCACTCTTTTTCCGGCTGTTCTGGGGCTACAAAGGCACTGAGGAGCTGGGCTCAGTCTACTCTACCTGGTAAGTGACTTTTTGCTGACTTTTTTTGGGTTTCTGACTTTTTTTTCCCATAGGAACGCATTAATTAAATTTCAATGCATTCCTATGGGAAACGCGCCTCGCAAGACGAAAAATATCGCAAGACGGCCCGTCTTGCGAGGCACCAAAAATCTCTCAAGACCCTTTTGTCTTGTGAGTTTTTTGTCCTGCGAGGCATTCGTCTTGCGAGGCACCACTGTATTTTCTTAGAGCTGTGATTCTCCCTCTGTTCTCCCAAAAGGAAAGTCCAACTTCTGAGGAATTATGTTTAATTTTGGCTGAACAAGAAACACTACATCATGCTAATATTTCTGACAATGATACCAATCACCAAAAGGTTGGGTTCATTTTCTAGCTGGAAATCCAAGCTAGGAAACTTGGGCAACTCTCAGGGATTCTCTACCTCTGAATTACCCATTTTGAACTAGAGGAATTACAAGATCCCCTCTGGCTCTGTACACACTGACTGCTTAGCACTCACACACATAGAATTGTAGAATCATAAAATAATGGAGCTGAAAAGGGCTTATAAGGCCATCAAATTCAACTTTCTGTTCAATGCAGGAATCCAAATAAAAGTACGTATATCTGACAGATGATTCTCTAATTTTTCTTGAATGCCTCCACTGTTGGACCACTCACCACCTCCTGAGGTAACTGGTTCCATTGTCATAATGCTCTAACAGTTTCAGAGGTTCTTCTGATATTCAATCGAAATCTCTCTTCTTTTAGCTTAAACCCATTATTACATGTCCTGTACACTGGGATGACTGAAAACAGAGCCTACCTCTTCTCTGTATGACTATCCTTCAAGCATTTGAAGAGTGGTATCATATCTATCTTTAGTCTTCTTTACTCAAGGCCAACTATGCCCAGTTCTTTCAGTCTTTCCTCACAGGACTTGGTTTCCAGTCCCCTGATCATCTTTGTTGCTCTCCTCTGAACTTGTTTAAGTTTGTTGGCATCCTTCTTAAAGTGTGGTGTCCAGAACTGGACACAATATCCAACATGAGAACATAAGAACATAAGAAGAGCCCTGATGGATCAGGCCTAGGGCCCATCTAGTCCAGCTTCCTGTATCTCACAATGGCCCCACCAGATGCCTCTGGGAGCACACGAGACAACTAGATAGCTATCTCCTGATACCCCTCCCCTGCATCTGGCATTTTGAAGTACCTTCCTTTTAAGCCTGGAGATTATACATCCCCATCATGGCTTGTAACCTGCGATGGTTTTTCCTCCAGAAATCTGTCCAATCCCCTTTTTGAGGCCTAACAAGTGCCAAATAGATGGGAACTAATACTTCAGGGGTTTGCAGACTATACTTTAACCAATACAGCCTAAAATAACATTTGCCAGTTTTGTAGCTGCATCACATAGTAAACCAATATTCAGCTTGTGGGCTACAATAATTGCAAGATACTTCTTGCATGTAGTATTACTGAGCCAATTACCCATCTCCATCTTGTAGCTGTGCATTAGGTTTCTTTTTCCTAGGTGTAGAACTTTGCACTTATCCATGTTAAATGTTATTCTGTTGTTTTCATCCCACTTCTCAAGCCTATCAAGATCTTTTTGAATTTTGTTCCTGTCTTCCAAGGTATTAGCTATTCCATCCAATTTTGTGTCATCTGCAAATCTGATAACCATTCCCTGTACCACTTTATCCAAATCATTAATAAAAATGTTGATAATGGGTCCAGGACTAAACCTTGTGGTATTCCCACTTACTTCCTCCCAGTATGAGAAGGAGCCATTGATAAGCACTCTCTGAGTACAATTCTGTAATCAATTGTGTATTCACCTGACAAGTCTATCCAGCACACATCTAGTTTGCTTGCTAATCAGAATATCATGGGGCACTTTGTCAAAAGCTCTGCTGAAGTCACGATATATTACATATAGAGCATTCCCACCATCTATCACAGAGGTTACCCGATAAAGAAACAAAATAAGTTTAGTGTGGCAGAATTTGTTCTTGGCAAATCTGTGCTGGCTTCTGGTTATTACTGCATTGTTTTCACGGTGCTTGCAAGAGTGACCACTTTACAATCTGCTCTAGAATTTTCCCTGGGATTGATGTCAGGCTGACTGGTCTATAGCTCCCAGGTACCTCCTTTTACCCTTTCTGAAGATAGGGATAACGTTAGCCCTCCTCCAATCATCTGGCATTTCAGCCATCCTCCATGATTTCAAGCAAATAATAGTGGTTCTGAGATTTCTTCGGCCAGTTCCTTCAATACTCTTGGATGCAATTCATCCAGACCTGGATATTTGTTCAAAGTAATAAAATATTCCTTGACTATTTGTTTATCAAGCTCAAGCTGCAATCCTGTCCTTTCCATTTGTACCTCACATTGGACTGTCTTTTGCAGGGGGAAGCTGAGCTAAAGTAAGAACTGAGCACTTCTGTCTTTCTTTATCATCTGCTACCATTTTTCTATCTCAATTGAGTAGCTAAGCCACTGGTTTGTTTGTTTTCTGGTCTTTTGCTACACACCAACCTGAAGAACGCTTTTTTGTTGTTTTTAGTGTATCTTGCTAACCTCAGCTCATTCTCAGCTTTTACCTTCCTAATGCCATTCCTGCAATTCTTTGCTACCTATCTGCACCATTCCTTTGTGGCCTGGCCTTCCTTCCACTTCTTATATGTGTCCTTTTTTTGTATTCAGGTCCTCTCTAACCTTTTTGTTAAACCATTTTGTAATTTGTACAGCCCTATGAGGAGATATATATCCTCATATTGTAAATTGGAAGGACAGACATAGGGCTGAGAACATACAGTAGTAGCTTGCTTGTCCCTTTGTTGAGCCTTGACTGTTATACTCAGACAGTAAGCTACACCAGCAATACAGTGGTGACTGTGGTAACAACAACACCACAGTGGACATTTCCAGGCAAATGCACTGACACTGCTGATGCCAATGTTAGCCACCAACCACCAAGTTCCTATTTATAACTGAGAGGCAAAGTGACAAAGTAGGCTTGTCACCTGTGGAACTGAACTTTGCTTTTAATTACTGGACAAAGCAGCATGGCAGATAAGCAAAACAAGGCAATTATTCAAGTTGGAATTATCACATGCCTCTTTGTGAAGGATGGGTGAACAATTACCATGTGTGTCTAGTCAATGTTTTAAAGATTTTTAAGGTTGTGTAGCTTAGGTCTTCTTGGCATGCCAAACTACACATGGCAACTTTATTAAAATAACTAAACAATCATATTTCAAAATTGAAGGTTGAAATGAATAATGCCTTCAATTCATTGATTATGACTCCATGTTTCTGTAAGATACATTAAGGTTGGGAAGCCACCTGGAATACCTAAACTCACCAATGGAAATTCAATGCGGGTCACAATTAAAATTTAACTGATACAAGATACGTTTTAAGTGACAGAATTTATGGTGGATCAGTTAAGCCTATTAAAAGCATTGCAATGGCATTCTAAAGACAGAAGTATGAGGACTCCTAATGTAAAACACATGCAACATTTTACACTTTCCAGGGCCAGTCAGTGCTATTTTCCCCATAAATGCTACAACATGAGACAATTATCTGACAGAATCTACTCGCTTGACATAGCCAAATTGTGTTTTAAATCCAGATACACAGGTAGCTCTTCGTTTTAACTGTCTCCTGAAGAGAAGTTCATGCACAGAATTGGAACAGCCATGTCAGACGTGTCAGTGTAGCTGCCTCATCCGCTACATAACTGACATTCAAAGGCAACTGCTGTTACTCCTTATACCGTTTTAGGTGGAAAATCTCCTAATATGATCTACTGCTACACATCAAACATTACAGCATTCCCTAAAAAGAACTTGCACATTACAGTACAGTTTACAAAATCAAAAGCTGAAATATCTATCTCCTTCAGTCTGATTAGCCAAGAAATTAGAGGATCAACATTCCTAGTCACATGATCTATTCAAGTATTGTTGCTTTTTTTGGTAAAATCTTCATAACCTCTACATCTTATATGGTGATATGAAAGTCATCTTAGTATATATAAAGGCTGCTTCAAATGTCTGCAATTGGCAGCAACATGTGCACTACTACAGCATGTGACTGCACATCATGAACATGACAACATGGTATCTTATCTTGCAGAATGTAATCATCTCTACAGGAGATAACAAGTGCATAGGAGTCTGGTCAGTTCTTTACCTCCATGGTGCTGAAAAAGAGTTGTGGCTCAGTGACAGGGCACACTCCTTGCATGAAGAAGGTCCCAGGATCAATCCCCTGTATCTTCCAGTAAGGGCTGGAAAAATTCCTACCAGAAAATGGTGGAGTCCTGCCTCCACTCAGTGTCAATAATACTGAGCTAGTATTTTTGAGTCAGTATAAAGCAGCTTCCTAATCCAAATGATTTCAAAAGCCAAGTTTGCCATGTAGCAAACACCCGAGGGTACAAAACGTTTTCAATAAAACTTACTTGCTTTTATGGCATCAATACTGTTTCTAAAATCATGCCTCATCATCCTATCCCAATGTAAGATCCCACCTATGCAAAAATCCCTCAGTTCCTTTGCCAGCTCCACTGTAGCACCAAATGATTAGTTCCCCATTTCCTGGGCCATGGGATTCTCCTGCCATTCACTGACCAAAGTCTACAGTGCTATTCCTGCATATCACTGTTTAACCCCACCTCACCTCCCAAAATCCTGCACAAATCTGAACAACACATATGTACATCTTCAGTTTGGAAGAATCATTTTGTGGATTGAGGCACTTGAATGACATTATTCCAAAAAGTAAACAGTCCAACTTTCCTTACAGTGAGGACCTCACTAAGGGCACACTTTTTGGACAATATTAATTTAAAGAGATCAGAGACTTGTCAAAAATCCAGAGGTTTTATTTCTCTGCCATACTGGAGGAATGTAAATTCTTGCTAAATTCCTCATTTTTGTTGATGTAGGGTTCATTGACATGAGACGCCTATATGAGAAATGTTCAAACCCTGCAAGATTTCTTACTGCCATTGTGACAGCCAGGCATTACTCATGAAGGTTTCTGAAATTTATGTAAAATTGTTCCGTAGTAGTTTGCACAAAACAAATGCACACAGATATACAGACAAAGCAAGCAAAAAGGATTAGCTGATTATTGAAAAATAGGAAAGCAGCCCACCTGATGCTTCAGATTTTAAAAAGTCCCTGGAATAAACAATAGTTTTCATAATTTCTCTGAGATTACTCAACTTGTTCAAACTGTGCAATTTGTGTAAAATAACTGAGTTGCTATCACCAGAAAATGTTTCACTTTCTTGTCAGTTGAGAAGAAAAAAATGACTGTAAGGACTGGACGAGCAAGGATTCCTCCTGTATTGTTTACAGCTATGGCATTCTTAACTAAAATTCAAATAGATTTAGGTTGAACTGCTGCTTCTTAAAGTATAAGTATAAGATGTGTCTGGAAGAAACAACTCTTCTCTTCCATGACAAAATTCTTGATATTCCTAAAAAGTGTTCAACATGTTTCAGTTTCCGAGGCGGCTTAAAAATCTTCAGCACAATAACTAAATGCAGCCTAGTAAGTCTCATTTTCAGCCATGTCATGCAACTGAAGAAAGCTCTGATTACTCATAAATACTCTGAGAACCCTGATTGAGAAAGGCAAAAAAGCCCAATGGGACTTATATATTGCTTTCTTCTTTCACTCATCTATCTCACCTATCAGTTACTTACTAAATATTGCTCTCTCCTTGCCAATGCTACATATTTCCTTCTTCCAGATATAACTCATATAAGAACTCACAAAGAGCCATACTAGACTGCACCAAAAGCCTTCCCAGTCTAACATTCTGCTCATAAAGTACCCAAGCAGTTGCCTCTGGGAAGTCTACCACAAGGATCTAAATGCAACTGCATTTTCCATCTCACATGTTCGTTGGCAAATGACCCACAAAAGCATGCTAACTCTGATAACTGAGCTGACATATAACCATCCTGACTAGCAGCCAATGACTGCTATAACCTCCATGAATTAATTTAATCCTCTTTTAAAACCATCCAACTTGGCAGCTATCACTACATGCCATGGCAGAGAATTCCACAGTTTAATTATGTGCTATATGAAGAACTACTTCCTTTTATCTATCTGGAATCTCCCACCGTTCAGTGTCAGCATATGACCCCAAGTTCTACTATTGCATAAGACAATTCCACTCTTCTTCTTAAGCAAAACAGTCCTAAACATTCTAACCTTTCCTCATACATACTGCATGTCAAGTTCCCTTGGAACACGTGTCCTGCATTGTCACTGGAGATCCAAGTGGTCTCCATAACAAGGCACACCTTGTACAAACTATGGCTGGTTCACCAGCTGATGCCGTTTCTGGACTGTGTCTGATGGCAATGAACCATGCTCTAACTAAATAGTTTACCCAAATACTGTTCTCCACGAAGCATGCCACAGTGATGGCATCAGACATATCATTGTGGATTTCAGAGTATTGCCTTCCTGCCCCCTAAATATTTAAGTACACTGAATCTACCCTTCTCAACCCTGTTTCTGTCCACTTCAGCTCTGCCAACTCCTCATGTAATCCAATACTTATTTTCTTCCACTATCAGCCTGATCTAACTGTTATCCTTCTTGAAATGATGAGCATTTTCAACTAACCTTCACCATATAAGAAATTCAAGTATATCTCTGCAGGAAACATCTCAGTAAGCCTGAACTCGAATGCATTCTTGAAAGAAAATGGAAGCTGCAAGACTTCAGGAGGAAACTAACTCACCGTGAACTTGATTGATCTCTGAATTCTGAGAAAGGATTTCATCTGCTAATTTTTGAGCAGTTGGCAAAACTTCTGTATGGTGCACTGTGATCAAATACTGTACAAACTTTTGTAGTTGGTCTCTGTTCATTTGAAAGAGAGTCTCTGAAATGGGAAGATGCAGTTTGACCTGATCTGGCTTGCGGATCCGGTATAAAGAAAGTGCCACGACATGGGCACAATAAAATATGTCTTTGTTTCCACAGCTACAGGTCACTGAGGTAATCTTGCACCGATCAAAGCTGATAGCTACATTGCAAACAGTTTCTGGCTCCAATTGCGTTGCAGGCTCGGTCACTGTGCCGCTTAGGTGGAAACCTGTTCATTAAAAGAAGAAGAAAAGGACAGTTCAGTGATGCTTTTACAGCTTCCATTTTAAGTGAGCAAAGCAGCTAAGTTTAACAAGTTGGCCGTAGTTTTAAGCAGAGATTGCCATCTCAAGCAGCAACTGTGGTCTTCAGCAACAGCCACTAAAAATCACCCAAGACACATTGTGTATATAAATAGTTTCACACACACAAAGTGGTAATTGTGGTAGACGATGACTACAGAAAAAAACAGGAAACAGACTGAACACACCAAGCCTCCACTACTTTAGGACTTGCACAGCAGTACATTTTCCAGCTCCGCAGACAGAAAACACTAGTTGGAACCTTCCATCAGTGGAATCTGGCAAGATTTTACAGCTGTAAATAAATAAATAAAGATAGAATCCCAAGGTTGTGTTCTCATGAACAAAGTGAAAACCATATTCAGAACTTTTTGACTGGGTTAATCAGGAAAAAAAGAGAGCAGGCCTTAACTTCTATGCTGTACTGTTCATTTATACTGATATATACTTATCCGTTGAGATAACCCTCAACAGGAGGGTCATACTCATTTCTAGATGAGCATAAACCTGTATGGTGCATACAGACCTAGAAATATCAAGTACATACATGTTTTAAAAAGATATTTATGCATGTGAAGTGGTCAGGTTGTAAATATGGGTCATTTCCTTGTTATAATCATATGTGTCCAAAATTAATAGGTTCCAGCCAGCAGAGCATCTTTATGCGAAAAAAAATGTTTATTTCTCACTGGTCTGAATGTGCTTTTCACAGATTTTTATGTACACATGTGATGGTGGATACTTGGCCACTGTATTTTTAAATAAAAAGCCCCTCTCCAGCATCAGAAACACATGGTACACGTTTTGCATGGCCATTATTACCACAGAGCATATACACCTGTCTCATGTTTGAATGCCCCCAATGTCCTGCATGCAGAATTTTAGCATGCTGGGGACATAATTTCACAATAGTGTAGATGTACTCAGAGGCAGACTGTGTATTTGTCATAGGTGGGTAGTCAAATATTAAAAGGTGTTTCAGCAAAAAACAAAACAAGCACAGTACCAACAAGACTCCTGCCCGAAAGATAACATTTTATCAATTTTGTGTGCTTAAAGCACTGTACAACACAAGAGCAACATGAGTGATTTAGGGTGTGTCTTGATATGAAATATATGCTAACACTATGTGCAAGGCAAGGCAAGTTAATATGCAAAGAAAGCAATGAAGAGAAACAGAGCACTTCAATTTGATTCATGAGGCAAGGACTCATTTTGGAGTGAAATTAGTTCTCTGGTTGCTGATAAGAGCCCAATCCATTTCCAAAGAGCCAGGAAGTAATTGCCTCCAGACTATAATAGACATTCAATAAAATCAAGACTCTGCAGAAAAAGCATAGACCTTATTGGTCACCATTTGAAGTTAATTTTACTACTAAAGTCTACTTTGTACTGTACTAAGGAACCATTTGGTACAGTTTTGTTATGACGACAGTGACCTGCACCTTCAGTTCCCATTCTACAACAGGAAGGGTGTGAGAAGTTATGTAGTGAAGGTGCATATATGTGCAGGGAAAACAGAGGGAGGAGATTTCCCCTTCTCCCTGCAACTCAATGCCACCCGCCACACATTATTTCAGAGAACCCCCCTGCCCCCATGCCCTGCAGCAGATCTGGGGAGGGTGTGTGGGAGAGGGGAACAGTGAATATTGCCGTTTGCCTTCCATCAATAGCATGTCCTGTGAGCAGAGTTTCACTCATGGGGTCACAGGATCCAAGTGAACATCTACTAAAAGACAATTCCAAATCATGATGTATTCCGTTAAGCAGCAAGGCAGACAGGAAGTCCCTGATAACACTAGTTCACACATTGGTAATCTTAAGGATTGACTATTGCAAAGTTCTCTATGTGGGGCTGCCCTTAAGGGCAAAAGCCACAGCAAGTATAAAATGTGGTGGCCAAGCTGATCTCCTGGCTCACCTGCATTGGCTGCCAGTTAGCTTTCCATGCCAAAGTCAAGGTACTAATATTGACCTACAAAGCCCTGAATGGTTTGGGACCTTACTACATATCAGAATGCCTAAGATCAATTTCCCATGTCACTTGCACCTCCCAGGCTTTAAGGTTGCAGGTGGCAACCCCGAGGGAGGCCAGAAGTCTATGATTAGGAGCTGCTTGGTAGTAGCCACCTTTTTGTGGAATGCTCTGCCTGTGGAGGTATGCTAGGACCCTTCCCTCCTAATATTCATAAGGCACATTAAAACGTTGCTTTTCAGGGAGGCATTTCATGATAACCAAATAAAAATTAGGGAGGGTATTATATTTGTAGTTCGTATCTTATCCGTTGCCAGGCATGCTGTTTTTCTCTATATGAAATTTTTGTATTTGTGGGTTGGGTGGTGTCCTTATGTTTATTTTATTGCTGGAAACTGCCCAAAGTAGTGGCAAGGCCACCACTTAGTGTGACATAATACACACACACACACACACACACACACACACACACACACACACAAAGAGAGGGGGGGGTCAAGCATGCTCAGAAAATATTTGGAGGAGCTTGATGGAGTCTGGTGTGTATATCACCTATTGAGTAGTTCCTGAACCAAAATGCCTGAAGCAGAAAGAAATACAGAGAAATACAAAGAGGCTGTGAGAGAAGAAGAACAAATGCAAAGTGGAGAAGACATTGGCCAGCTTGCTATACATTATGTAAGGAATTTCATATATAGATTTTTACTTCTGGTCATTATTGTCTTTACTTCGGTAAAACTTATCATTTACTGTAATCTCAGGTAATAAGTACATTAGCTTCCAGTCAAGACAGCAGTAAAATGCCCCAGAAAACCACAGCGGAGAACAGTTGCAGGACAGGGAGCTGGGATGGTCACACAACACCGACTCCAACCTCAAGATTCCAACTGTCTGGAAATACAGACATACCCAGCTGCTTGGCTAGCACTGTGGTTAGGCAACCCTTGAACATGATTGAAGGAGCACAAGCAATGGCAATTCTACCACAAACTAGGAGCATCATGATAATGGCTAGACAGCCAGGCATAAAGGAAACAAGTGAAAATGTCTGAGATTGAAATGTGATTTGTTTGAGATGGAATTTTCTGTTCCCATTATAACCAGATGCATCTTTAATCAGGATAAAGAGCCAAGCGGTGATAATGTTTTTGCCAGAACTCCCATAATGTTTTGCTAGTACCCTGTACCCATCTGTTATTCTCTACTTCAACCTGCTAAAATTTCACATCATCAAACTAGCTACTAGGACATCCTGCACACTTGGCTGTCATCTGAAAAAAAGCTGCTTAAAACCAGAATGTGCACCAAGGACTTGTCTCTTACCTCTCCAACTCTGAAATTATCTGAATTTTAAAATTATAATTTTTAAAATATGGTCTTTTTTAAGACCTTGTTCTGGCATCCAAATACATGTGCTAGGCAAGACTACTAAGCATTTCTATTAACAAACAGACAAATAACAAATAAAATATTCACTTTAAACTAAGATGCTACTTTAAGGTTTTTAAAAGCAGGGCCATCTTCAGCCCAAAAGCTGAATTCCACTTTGGGAAACATCTCAGTAGCTGCATTCCAGCAGTGGACTGGGCAAATGCGCAGAGGGCAGGACAAAAAACATAACAGATGGGCAAAGCTGATCCACTTCTTGTGTTGTGCACCTTTAAGTCACATCCAACCTATAGTGATTCTAACAGTTTTCTAGGTATGTGAGAAACTTAAGTAGTGGTTTTATCATTGCTACTTCCCAATGAGTTTCCACAATTGGGTGGGGATTTGAACCCAGGTCTCCTGAGTCCTAGTCCATCACTCTATCCACTACACTGCACTGGGTCTCAATTCCATTCTTAACAGTTTGAAAATATTCACATCAAGCATGTAAAGCACAGTTCAATTTGTTGCACATCTGCTGAGAAGCAAGACCTAATGAACCAGTTTTAAGGCATGCAAAGCACAGCTCTGTTCTCTGAAAGCATCTACAGCAGCGTTCCCCAACCTTTATCGGACCGCGGACTGGTTGAGGGGTACGGACTCCATGCGCGGACCGGTTCGGGGGCGGGGGCACCCCCACGCTCACGGGTGGGCGTGTCAAGCTTGTGCGCATGAGTAACACGCCCCTCACGCTCATGCGTGACACGCCCACCTCTTGGGCGAGCCGGGGGGGGAGGCAGGCTCGCAAGGGAGAGCGGGCGGGCTGTCAGGGCTGCGCGGAGCCCTCCTCGCCTTGCCCCATCGCCCTGTGCTTCTGGCTGACAGAGCCCGGGAAAATCAAATGGCCTCCGCACCGGGCTCCTGCCTCCTGCCGCAGGGTCTCTCCGTGCTGATGGCTTTCCAGCCTGGCTGGAAAGCCAGCAGCACGGAGAAACCCCGCAGCTAGAGACAGAGCCCGGGAAATTCAAAAGACCTCTCCACTGGGCTCCTGCCTCCTGCCTCGGGGTCTCTCCGTGCTGCTGGCTTTCCAGCCAGGCTGGAAAGCCAGCAGCACGGAGAAACCCCGCGGCTGGAGACAGAGCCCGGGAAAATCAAATGGCCTCCCCACCGGGCTCCTGCCTCCTGCCGCGGGGTCTCTCCGTGCCGCTGGCTTTCCAGCCTGGCTGGAAAGCCAGCAGCACAGAGGGATCCCGCGGCTGGAGACAGAGCCCCGTGGGGAGGCCATTTGAATTTCCCGGGCTCCTGTCTTCAGCCGCTAGGTCCCTCCGCGCTGCTAGCTTTCCAGCCGGGCTCCAGGAGGCTGTGTCGCCGTTTGCGCAGGCGCAAACAACCTTTGCGGCGGTGAGTGCATGCGGGGTGGGTGGGGAGGTCTGTCTTGGCGGCCCGGTCGGGCTTAAGCCACGGACCGGCAATGGGCCGCGGACCGGGGGTTGATGACCTCTGATCTACAGGACATAGGCTGTGGAACAACTTTCAGGGCTCAGTTCTATGAACGTATACTCAGAAGGCTAACGGTGGTACCACAGCCCTACTCAAATCAACCCTTGAAAATAAGTGCATATTTTTGCTCACAAAAGGCAACATGAAATACTTTACTAGCCAAACCCTTTCAAACAAGTGCATTTCTACTTTGAAATGCACGCTAAGGATGGAGTTAGCTTCTCCATCCAAAAACGAAGAATCTCTGCTCTAATTTTTCTGAAAATGCTGGCAGATGCCTGGAAGTCCATTACAAGAGTTAGGCAGCATTTTGGCAGAAAGCAACCAACAGTAGTAACCATTTCACCTCATTCTCAGAAGTCATGACATCTCCTCAGTAAGAGAAGACATGAACTGAATGAAATCAAACTTCCAATGGACATAATTCCAAAATATGCATATGAGCTGTCAAGGCAAGAGTAAACCACAAGTTACATCTCTGCATAAAATGGCAAGCTAAATTGTGCCTTAAACCAGACAAGGAGGGAGTAAGTCCCTGTGCCCCAAACTTTCCCTATGCAAATTAACTTATTTAGGATGTTTCCAGAAGATGTTAACTACTGGGTAGAAAAATATTAAAAACAGAAAGGAAATTTCCATGCTTTTAGGCCAATCATCTAAATTTAAATATTTTGTACAATTTGTTGTTGTTGTTTAGTCGTTAAGACATGTCCGACTCTTCGTGACCCCATGGACCAGAGCACGCCAGGCCCTCCTGTCTTCCACTGCCTCCCGGAGTTCGGTCAAATTCATGTTGGTCGCTTCGATGACACTGTCCATCCATCTCGTCCTCTGTCATCCCCTTCTCCTCTTGCCTTCACACTTTCCCAACATCAGGGTCTTTTCCAGGGAGTCTTCTCTTCTCATGAGATGGCCAAAGTATTGGAGCCTCAGCTTCAGGATCTGTCCTTCCAGTGAGCACTCAGGGTTGATTTCCTTCAGAATTGATATGTTTGATCTCCTTGCAGTCCAGGGGACTCTCAAGAGTCTCCTCCAGCACCACAGTTCAAAAGCATCAATTCTTCAGCGGTCAGCCTTCTTTATGGTCCAGCTCTCACTTCCATACATCACTAGTGGAAAAACCATCGCTTTGACTATGCGGACCTTTGTCGGCAAGGTCATGTCTCTGCTTTTTAAGATGCTGTCTAGGTTTCTCATCGCTTTCCTCCCAAGAAGCAGGCGTCTTTTAATTTCGTGGCTGCTGTCACCATCTGCAGTGATCGTGGAGCCCAGGAAGGTAAACTCTGTCACTGCCTCCATATCTTCCCCTTCTATTTGCCAGGAGGTGATGGGGCCAGTGGCCATGATCTTCGTTTTTTTGATGTTGAGCTTCAGACCATTTTTGGCACTCTCCTCTTTCACCCTCATTAAGAGGTTTTTTAATTCCTCCTCACTTTCTGCCATCAGAATTTTGTACAATACACATGACTTATGTCATATATCATGCTTGACCTCAGATTTGTGTTACCTCAATCCTGCTGGCTTTGATATCGCACGTATGATAGAGGATGAGAGAACCAGCTTTAAGCAAAGATTTGTGTGTACAAATGTAAATATGTTCAAACTGATTTCAAATTTCACTTTAAAGGATTGCTTTTACATGGTAGCTTTTACATGGTACCTTGAATAAGACCAAGAGTAATTAATTCAACCCTTCTCCCACATTATTATCCAATCTGATATCAATTTTCCCTCTTTGATGTCATGCCAAAACTTTATCCTATTCCAGTGGAATACTGAAGGTCTACCGAAGAAAGCAGAACAGAACAATTTCCACTATCACCCCAATAATACCAGGCTAGAGGCAGAAAGACAAGGGAGTAGAGTATGGAGACCTATTTACCTATCTCACAAACATTAAATTAAATTAAACTAAAAAAAAATATCAATCATATGCTAGACAAACCTAAAAGCCACTTAAACCCAGATTTTGAAAATGTTACTTTTTTGGCCTACAGCCATGTTGATGGGAGATTCTGGGAGTTGTAGTCCAAAAAAAAAGAGAGTATGTTTTGCTTCTGGTGTATCTAGAAAATCAAAAACTGTTTGCTTTTTGGAGTTGTAGATTAGCTAAATACCCGTAAACATTCTGAAGATTTACATACATACACAGAATAACCACTTTCTCTCCCCATACATTTATTACTACAAGCAACTTCATCTTCATCTATTCAAAGGTCCATCAATCAGAAGCAAGGGCATACCTAGTACCTGAAGAACTTCTCTTTGATTTCCTACATTCCAATATGCAGGAAAACTATATGAAGGAGCACTGAGTCTTCTGATTTTCTTACATCATATAGTTCTAAACCAAGTACAGTGGTGCCTTGACTTACAAACGCCCCAACGTACGAACATTTCGACTTACGAACAGCTCCGTTCGCAAAATTTTGCTTTGACTTACGAACAAAAAAACACACACGAGGAAAGCAGGAAATGGACTTTGGACTGCCTGGTACTGTAATTTTAAAATGTAAAAATTAATTTAAAAGGTACTTGGTTTGGTTTAAAGCTGCTTGGTTTTAAAGGTGTTCTGTTTAAAAGGTCTTCGTTCCCTCCCTCCCTCCTTTCCTGCCCTTTTTTTAAACCTAAGTCATCTTAGGTTTAAAAAAAATATTCTCCCCCTAGTGGTAGAGGACGGATTAACCGGTTTTGCATTAGTTCCTATGGGAACTAATGCTTTGACTTACAAACGGCGCCTCGACATAAGAACAAAAAACAGCCGGAACGGATTAATTGGTTTTCAATGCATTCCTATGGGAAATGCTGATTTGACTTACGAACGTTTTGACTTACGAACATCTGGGACGGATTAAGTTCGTAAGTCAAGGCACCACTGTATCCTCAACACAGTACATTACCTACTACTTATCACTGTTTTCTTATACACAAGTAAATTGAATTATTTTACTTTCAAAAAAAGGGGGGAAGTAGTTAGCGAAGAACACGGAGCCCACTACATTTCCCGGTGCAGGCTTTACCCCCTTGCTGTTTTCTACAGTGCAGTTTCCCTCCCCATTACCCTGCAAGCAAATGAAGGATTTTCTCCATTCACTTGCATGGGATGGCTGATATATGTGGATGTGTGGGACAACATATGTTTTGTGACTAGCCATGTCATCACAACAGTGATCTTCCAGTCATACATACAACATTTTTAAAGATACCAAAGGTGCAGAAAGTTTCTAAATAAAACTTTTTAAGTTTAGGTCACCACAATACTTTATCAGGCCTTTCCTGTTTATACAATAGAAGAATGCTGTCTTTGCTGATAAGAACAGGGGAAGACATTCAAGAGCCTTCAACGTTTCCTTTGTTTTCTTCTTCAGACTCACCATTTAGTTGTGAAACTACAACAGATACCTATGTAAAGATTGTCTGAAGAAGAGGAAGAGGAAATTACTGCCATCAAGTCAATTCTGAATTACAGTGACTTTTCTAGGTAGTGAGTACTCAGAAGTGGTTTATCATTCCCTTCTTCTGGGGGTACCCTGGGATTGTGCAGCTTGCTTGCCCAAGGTCACACAGGGTGGCTCTTCCAGGATGCACAGAGGGAAACTGAGCTGCCAACTTCTGGTTTCGCATCAAGACACATAACTCACTGAGCTATCCAGTTTTTTCTTTCCAAGAAACAGAAAAGAATGTGTGTGAAAGGCTTATTTGTAACTACAATTTTTTTTCTATTTACCGTTTGTTTTTTCACTGTGATCATATATCAAGTTAGCCTGTCCCCCTGCTCTATTTACACATATGAACCAAGAAAGAGAATCCAATTTTTTGTGTGTTTTTTAAAAAACCTTTCACTTTGAAGACATAGAGGAGCAGAAGTCTCCCTCAACAGATGGTTATTCATCTGTGATGAGACAAGTAGTTTGCAATAGCCACTGGATAGGAAGACAGAAAAGTTGGTTCATTTTCCAACATTAAGTTCCCTTACAGATTCTCTTTTTGCGAAACAGACGGTTCATAACCACCAATGCCTGCCAGCTTCTCTTTCTGCAACATGTACAAATGCCTGTCTGTCCATTTGCAGTAAGAATCCGAATTTAATACAAAGTAAAAGATGAGCAATCCTCTTTATAAATCAATTCTGGGGGCCCCTGCAAAAGCCGGAAAGAGTTCTTAAATGTGCTTCCATTAAAAGCACATCTTAGTACATCCTGCTGGCTTTGGTTGCCAAAACGCTCCCTCTACTCCACATCTCCCTTCAGTCTCTTGTGGACGATAGAGCATAAATTAGCTATTCATTACATGTGAAGGAGTCAAAGATAACGCTGCACCCTGCTGAGGAAGACTGCTACTTTATATGTCAATTCCAGAACGAAAGCATCTGCTACCATACTAATATGTATGTTTAAAGCTGCTGCAGATTATATGCTGTTCATTGCCTGTTTGTTCAGATATTATGAACTCCTAGGCAGCACTGCTCAAAATCATTCCTGCAGAGGCCTCAATTTCCTGGTACTTTTTGTAAAACACCCACTTCAACCCCCAAAAGGAATAGCTTGTGCACTTTTAGGATGGCATACATATATTTTAGATGAGCTAACCAAGTCAGGCATTTCTGCTTATCCACTTTAGTAGTAATAACTTGAATATTAACTAAATCTCCTCTAGAATGTAAGCAAAAAAAATCAGACACTACATACAGCGGTACCTCAGTTTACGAACACCTCAGTTTACGTAATTTTAGAAAATAATGCCCCGGTTTACGTTTTTTTCCTTTTTTCCCCACTGTACGAAAAGGTTTCCTCAGGACGCATTGCGCCTGGAGGTTTCTAGTGCCACCCCCGTTCTTGCGCAATCCGCATTTTGGTTTACGAAATTTCCACATTACGTAACGTCCCGGAGGATGCATAAATTTCGTAAACCGAGGTATACCTATATTTCAAATATATAAGAGAATTAACAAAAACATTTCATAAAAATCAAGATAAAAAGATAAGCAATCGCCTGATCACAAGGCAAAATAAATCGTCATTATCACCAAATGACTGAGAACACTAAACATTTTAGTGTTAAATGTACTCTAGAATTAAAAATGTGAAGAAACCATCATTCACATTCTTGGTTTTATTTTTACCAGCAAAATGTTTCATTATATTGGTATGAAAACTGAATAGAAAGGCTGGACTCTTAGAAATTATGATAAATTGGCTAAATAGCTAGCAGAGGCATTGGTTTGCTTCAGAAAGTGGTGGGCTTCCTTTTGCTGGAAGTATTTTTTAAAACAGAAGTTGGACATCCATCTGTAAAGAATGAACAAACTATCTAGGAAACAATAAACAGGATGGTTTATATTTTGTTGCTTCTAAATTTGTTGGGATAAAAATATTTTAAATAGAATAATAAAATAAAGTATGCAATTAGCACCATACAACCTTGAACCCATCAATTCTGTTTGATTTCAGAAGTTAAGTAGGGTTGGGCTTGGTAAATACTTGAATGGGGACTACTTAGTAATACAAGGGATCTCTGTGTAAGACTAGGAAAAAATTCAGCCTGAAACCCTGCAAAACAACGGCCAATCAGACTATTCTATTCAGGCAGATTTTCTTTTAGTGACTGGCTGTCTAAGTTCGATTCTTAAAACAGGACTGATATATTTTTGTTGAGTTTAATGTGTTTTTAGTACTGCTTTTATCTATGATTTTTTTAAAATATATTTGTTTAATTTTTAAAAAATATTATAATAATTTATTGTTTGTAGCTTTTATACTGTTCATTTTTTAATACTGCAAGCCACCTTGGGTCCTTCTTAGGAGAAAGGCATGATAAAAATGTTTTAAATAAATAAATACATTTTAAAAGGAGATGTATTCTCGAAGGCTTTCACGGCCGGGATCCAATGTTTGTTGTAGGTTTTTCAGGCTGTTTGGCCATGTTCCGAAGGTTTTTCTTCCTAATGTTTCGCCAGTCTCTGTGGCTGGCATCTTCAGAGGACAAGAGTTAGAATTCTGTGTTCTGGTGTAGGATAGTTGAGTATTTGTAGCTGTGGGATCAGCTTTTTGTCCTTTTCAGGAGGTTCGGTGATCATGGTGATCAAGGTGTTTTTTGTTATGCGTGTATTGTTGTGATAAGGGGGGAAGATGGTCTCTCACTGTGACTTTTTAAAAGGAGACTTGGAGATTTGGTGCCCTGGATTTAATTTTGGTCAGCAAAACATGTCACAATTAGTATTAGTACCCTTCAACATAACAGAGATGCGAAAAACTTTCAGAGTACTGAACGTTTGTTGTTGTTTAGTCATTAAGTCGTGTCCGACTCTTCGTGACCCCATGGACCAGAGCATGCCAGGCCCTCCTGTCTTCCACTGCCTCCCGGAGTTTGGTCAAATTCATGTTGGTAGCTTCAATGACACTGTCCATCCATCTCGTCCTCTGTCGTCTCCTTCTCCTCTTGCCTTCACACTTTCCCAACATCAGGGTCTTTTCCAGGGAGTCTTCTCTTCTCATGAGATGGCCAAAGTATTGGAGCCTCAGCTTCAGGATCTGAATATTTTCCTCTATTTCTTTGCACTGTTCATTTAAGAAGGCCCTCTTGTCTCTCCTTGCTATTCTTTGGAAGTCTGCATTCAACGTTCTGTAACTTTCCCTATCTCCCTTGCATTTTGTTTCCCTTCTCTTTTCTGCTATTTGTAAGGCCTCGTTGGACAGCCACTTTGCTTTCTTGCATTTCCTTTTCTCTGCGATGGTTTTTGTTGCTGCCTCCTGTACAATGTTACGGGCCTCCATCCATAGTTCTTCAGGCACTCTGTCCACCAAATCTAGTTCCTTAAATCTGTTCTTCACTTCCACTGTGTATTCATAAGGGATTTGGTTTAGATTATACCTGACTAGCCCAGTGGTTTTTCCTACTTTCTTCAGTTTAAGCTTGAGTTTTGCTATAAGAAGCTGATGATCAGAGCCACAATCAGCTCCAGGTCTTGTTTTTGCTGACTGTATAGAGCTTCTCCATCTTTGGCTGCAGAGAACATAATCAATCTGATTTCGGTATTGCCCATCTGGTGATGTCCATGTGTAGAGTCGCCTCTTGTGTTGTTGGAAAAGAGTGTTTGTGATGACCAGCTTGTTCTCTTGACAAAACTCTATTAGCCTTTGCCCTGCTTCGTTTTGAACTCCATGGCCAAACTTACCTGTTGTTCCTTTTATCTCTTGACTCCCTACTTTAGCATTCCAGTCCCCTATAATGACAAGAACATCTTTCTTTGGTGTCAGTTCTAGAAGGTGTTGTAAGTCTTCATAGAATTGGTCAATTTCAGCCTCTTCAGCATCAGTGGTTGGTGCATAAACTTGGATTACTGTGATGTTGAAAGGTCTGCCTTGGATTCGTATTGAAATCATTCTATCATTTTTGAGATTGTATCCCAGTACAGCTTTTCCCACTCTTTTGTTGACTATGAGGGCTACTCCATTTCTTCTACGGGATTCTTGCCCACAATAGTAGATATGGTAATTGTCTGAATTGAATTCGCCCATTCCCGTCCATTTTAGTTCCCTGACACCCAGGATGTCAATGTTTATTCTTGCCATCTCCTGTTTGACCACATCCAGCTTACCAAGGTTCCTAGATCTTACATTCCAGATTCCTATGCAGTATTTTTCTTTGCAGCATTGGACTTTCCTTTCACTTCCAGGCGCATCTGCAGCTGAGCGTCCTTTTGGCTTTGGCCCAACCACTTCATTAGCTCTGGAGCTACTTGTACTTGTCCTCCACTCTTCCTCAGTAGCATGTTGGATGCCTTCCGACTCATCTTCCAGAGTCATATCTTTTAGCCTTTTGTTTCTGTCCATGGAGTTTTCTTAGCAAAGATACTGGAGTGGCTTGCCAGTTCCTGCTCCAGGTGAATCGCGTTTAGTCAGAACTCTCCTCTATGACCTGTCCGTCTTGGGTGTCCCTGACGGCATAGCCCATAGCTTCTCTGAATTACTCAAGCCCCTTCGCCGACAAGGCAGCAATCCGTGAAGGGGATTAAGTAACTGAAAGTTACTTAACCCTAATGGAATATCAGCTATCTCAGGCACCTGACACACAAATTACTTGTGTTTACAAATGGCAATGAAGAATTCACTGCATGATTAGTAGCCCTTAACCCACCCCTTGTCTATAGAGGTGGAAGAGAACTGAATCTACAGCCCCTGAGGTGAAACCAGATACTGTAGTAGTTCAAGGGATTTTTCAAGTTTGAAGTCTCTGCTTTGGAATTCTGCTTTCTGAACTTTTCTCTGTTTCTCTCTCCACCCTTTGCTATGCAATGGCTAGCCCTTAATGACATTTTAGTAATCCAATAAAAATTATAACCCAACCCTGATTCTGCATGTGGACAAAATGACCATGTTGGCTTTTGTATTATATTTACACAGCGAGCAACTGCAGCGAATTTAGCTACAGAACACAATTAAGTGACAATAAGAACCTTCTGACAGTGGAAGTTCGAATCCACTCCTGTAGACAAAGGCAGGTCAAGTGAACAAAAAACAGATGCCACATATTCACACATTATTAGTGAGAAAGCAGCTGTTCAAAGAGACCTGATACACACACCCACACACTTACACTTTAGATATGCAATCTGCATGTGAGAGAAAATTCTTATTAAGAATGGTGGGACACCACTCTTTTTCTTTCTTGATTACCTTTATGGGAACTGTCCTCTCAGGTTTACTTCTATTTGTCAGAATAGGCTACTCTGGCAAAAGATGAAACCCTCAGGGAAGAGCATTTGAGCGTCTAATTGAAATACTCCATGATAACAGTGCATATGGATAGCAAAGTCCCTTCTCTCCCCCCACAAATGTCAATCATATCTGAAAGCTCTTCTTTCAGATAGAAATGACCTCATATATACAAACAGCATATGATGTTTTAAGGGCTTTCACACAAACGAGGAACAGGGTGAGAGCTGATCTGCTGACAGAGGCAAAGTAGTATCTCATGAAATTGTAAGGAAATGCAATTGCCTTTAATATTGCTGAAAGCTGACATTATTTTGAGAATTGCCCTTGACTCAGGTGGAGGCAATGCTGATGTCCAAGCAAGTGTATGCATACATAATCACTATTGGGCCACATTCATGAGTTGCAGTAGACCAACCATTCTCAATTCTTTTTTTGGCCACAGCCATAAACACAATAGGAAACAAATATAGGCCGAATCAGGATTGTATATGTTGCATAACAAACCTTATAAGATAGTGTGTGAAGAACTGTTTCCAGTCTGTGGCCCCCTTCAAATGCGCCATGGCCCCCATTTAGAATGGCTGCACTAGACATTTTCAATCAACTACTGACTGTGAGTTGTGATTACTTGGGCATATCAATGATCATGGTGTCAAGAATTTATACATCATGTTTCCAGAGTATGTTATGCCAATTTTTTCATTAATCCTTCAACATTCTATAAGGTAGACCAATACCAGCCCCAGTCTCTTTGTTTGCAAATGTAAGCCAACCTACCATCATAGGTTGAGTCAAATCTAGTCTTCTAGGCCGATAACTCAGAACTTCAGACTAAATTAGTTGTTTACATGCAACCTGTATAACAAACGAAAAGGCCTTCTTCTCACAGGTACAAATGAGTTTGGGGAGTAGGGAAGAAATAGCTATTGAGAAGTGACAGAAAAGGTGTGCTGCATCAGCTGCAATGCTCAGCTAAATAAGTACATGGTGGGAACACAGAAAGCCTCTCTGAACATGCTACATGTGTGTGATTGCATGCAGTGTTTAGTTGGACCTTAACTCTCGTACTAGTTCTTGCATCCCCCAAAACGAGTTCATGGAATAGAGTCCTGGTAAAGCAAATTATAGACAAAGAATATGCCATGTTCTTAAACAACTATGATTTGCAGCTTACTCATTGGAAAAAAACACCTTGCCACATAAACGTTTATGGGCTCCAGACTACTTCGTCAGATACAGCTCACTCTGTGTGCGAAGAAGGGGACTGCAGTTTACAGAAGCCAAATAAAACATGTTAGTCTTTCAGATGCCACAAGACTCTATGCTTTTGCTATTACAGGCTAACACAGCTATTCTTCCAAATATAATGGAATGACTACTTCACAAACTGTACCTGTTTTTCATGCTAGCCAACCACAAACTTGCCTACCTTGTGGAAAAAGGACAATGTGTAAGTTTGTCCATTAAGCCATAGTGATATGAGCATCGTCTTCTGACAGTTTCCTAATCTATACATACATATATGACCAGATCTACACTGATTATCTTGATGTTGACTGAAATGACATCTGTTTGTGCATAAACAAATACAGCTTGACAGCAATTTGTTTCCCCTATCATCACAAATCAGCAGCAAGCTTAGTAAGCATTATTTGCATTCTGTTATTTATTATAACAGCCCACTGCAATAATTCAAACACATGTGCCGTGTACTAAAATCAAGGTGTTCAGAGTCTCAAAGCACTTCGTATTCTATTTGGATAATCCTACATCCAGATTGTGTCATGTCAAACATTAGTGCACCTAGTCACAGAGCTGTTTAGAGTGCATACTTTTCTGTAGCTTTAGTTAAAATCTATAAATGGCTTAATTTGATTAATCTAACACAGTTCAAGGGAAATAAATTTGTTTCACTACCTGAATAGTTTTCAGTTTATGTCAGAATCCTAAAACAAGTTTTATTATTGTTTTGTTGCATAAGTATTGTGTCTTCCTCATCTGCTTATTACAGAAGAGGTATATGAATTACTATAAGCACTAAGGCACATATCACTGTCTTGTTTTCACTGTAAATTTAACAAACCTATAAGCGCTATTTTATTTGTAGCAAATATTCCCAGTGTCTTATCCTTACAATGGATCAAAATAAGATCCTGAAAGGAAACACAAGATTTAAAAAAGAAAGATTTTTTAAAATGTCATTGCTAACAAGGTGAGCAATTGTGACTGAATACACCCAAGGATTAGATACATCTTGGACATTTTACTAAGATTCATTTTAGTATTTGATTTGCAGAAACTTCCAAAATAGTTAAGAGACACACAATATTAATATTTTCCTACAACTAGAATACTGTTTGTTATCCATGTTAAATATAAAACAAATTCAATAAATAAATAAATAAATAAATAAATAGGATTTTCTATACAGAGGATTCAGTGCCTGGGAACAGAGTATTTTTTAAAAAACCAACCATGTATTGACAACCTGGCCTAAGATAACTACTAGTAGTATTATTCTAAAATGAGTAAAGACAACACATTACGAAGCATCTACTAGCCATGCCATCCATCGTGCAGGAGACCCAGTGAGATGCTACACTTCCTGTCCTTCCGGAAGAACATCATGGCAAAGGGTTTGAAAACTGATCAGATAAAAGAGCCCCCGCTTCTGGCTTTTCTTCTTGATCTTTTTTCCTTTGATCTCTCTTTTCTTTCTTTGTTCATGTCAGTATAATAAATATATCAGAATTCCCCATCAGGAGCATTTGGGGAAACTAACATCAGGCCTTCCACAGTATATATTGAGAGGGTCATATAGAGTACACTGACATAGGTGTGAAGACATCTGATCTTCTCTGCCTTGTTGGCACATTTTCTTTGGTTCTCCCAACTCAGATCTATTGCCTATTAAGTAACTTCCAAGTAACCCAGTTCTCCATGCGAATGGGGGCTAGACTTCATAGGGTTCCAACTATTTTCAAAGAAGGGCCGTTCTTTCTTTTCTATTATATGCCTGACATTCTTTGCTGTTCCTTCAAGATTCACACATTCTGAAAAAACGTGTCCTTGATTTTAATCTGAGAGGAATGGAGCAGTGGCCAAACAATGGATGTATATTTTATGTAGATATTTCAAGTCATTCACCATTAGTTGATACATTTCTCCATACATCACTGGATGCAATGTCTGCTAGGTAACTTATTTTATCCAATAATGATCCCATAGCTTTCTGTCAGTGTTACAGCTACTGGTTTGGCATGGGCTGAAAAATACTATACTGGGCTGGTTTTATTCTGCCTGCAGAATAGCATAGGTCCAGGGCAGTAATTCTTAGTGTTTGTGATTGTATGAGCTGACTGGTTCTCAATAGCTTTCAAAGGATACTGTTCCTTGTGGAGACCATTTGCTTTGTGTTTTGGCAGTATTTCTTATAGGGGTGGGGAGACTGTGACTGTAGTTCAATGCCCTTTAAGGTAACGTGAAGTTTCCAAGATGTCTGTTTTGTTTCTTAGTTTGAAGGCACATATCTAAGTTTTAGTAGGGTTGAGTTTAAGTTGATTTCTATAATAGTACGTGCCAATATTTTTGGAATATATCTGTTAGAAGATGTCCTACCATCTGAAAGCTGTTCTACTTAGCAGCAAGTGTGAGGTCATCCGCACAAATGAAATTTTTGATACTTCCAAGGTAGTATTTATTGTTTGCTGGTATAGAAGTTAAACAAAATAGGAGGCAATATACTGCCCTGGAGTAGATCATTCTTTTGAGTCCTCCATCAACTGTGTTGCCCTTGAATGTTAACAAAAAATCTGCTGGTTTGCAGAAGGTATTATTTTGGTTACGTTGTAATCCTGCATTAGAGTAGAGAATATCTGCAGTATTACTTCATAATAAACAGGGTCATAGGTTGTTGAGAGGTCAACAAAGGCTATCCCTGATCTTCCTAGTTTTGTTCTTCATATGTTGCATTAAATTAAGGATTTGTGTTGTGCTATTTTTCCCAGGCTTAGAGCAAGCCTGTTGTGGGGTTTGAATCCACTACTACCATTACATGGTTAAGAATCATTCTTTCCAGGAATTTATAAAGATGACAAAATAGTGGAATCAGTCTGAAGTTTTTTGGATCTGTGGATTATTTACCAGATTTCAAAATAGCAATCTCTTGCACTTTTCTCAAAATTTTAAAAATTCTGAGAGAGTCAAGGCAATTATTAAAGAAATCAAGATTCCACTTTGTTACTCTGCCAAAATGTTTTATCTGTTCTGTGCAGATGTCATCCAGACCTACTGCCTTGCCATTTTTGCAGCTACAAATAGCTTTTTCCTGTTCAGTTAAGCTGAGTCATTTTGTAAGGTCATTGGTCTCCAGTTGCTTGTTGTTGTTGTTTTTCCCCAGATTTAAGTTCTTATTTCCTGCTGTGATGTTCAGATCTGCCATTAATGAGGAAATTATTTATTTGATTTACATACTGCCCCATTAGTGCACACACTATTCTGGGCAGTTTACAAGTTAAAAGTTATGACTCTTGAAGACCCCATGTGACAATAAATATAACGATATGGCAATTAAAGAAAAAAGGGAAAAGAGAAAACAAGAAAAGAAAATATTAATACTAACAGCATCTGGAAGACTCAGTTGTTAAAGGAAGCTTTGAGTAGTTCTGTTTTTACCAGTTTCCTGAACACATGGAAGGAAGGAGCCTGCTACATCTCTGCTGGAAGCCTGTTCCAGAAAATAGGGGACAACACCAAGAAAGCCCAGTCCCTAGTTTTCTCCTTTCTGGCCTCCCTCGGTGGGGCCACATTTAGCATCATGGACTGAGAAGAAATGAGTGAAATGGGCAGCTGATTTCTGGGAGAGAGCTGATATGCCGTTTGATTTGCTGAAAAGTATGCATGAATAGGGCCTTTACTAGGGCCATTGTTAAGCCACTTTAATAATCTTCAGGCCTTTTGACTGTTTCTTGACATTTTTATTTCTTCCATGGATTTCATCCAATTATCTCTTTTAAGTTTCTTAGACTGAAGAATTTTGTGGACATGGAAAGAGCTTCCCTAAAGAACGTGAACACATTTGGGTGCCCTCTGGGCAATAACAGCACCTGTCCAATGATCCTTCCACTCCAGAAGTACCAAAGTGAGGTGGTACAAACACCACCAGATGAGTTCGATTATATGACTTTCCTTTGGCACAATGCCTATTATATTGTAGGTCTTGAGGCACCAACTCTCTTACCTTACAGTATTCCTCAGGTACAGAGAGTGCATGATTCTCCAGATGCTATTGGACTACAACTCCTATCTTCCCTCAGTACTGGTCATACTCACTAGGTATGCTACAGTTATTAGTCCAGCTACATCTGGAGGACCACATGTTCCCCATCAAATATCCTCCACCAAATTTAGAACAAGGGGAGGGAGTGATAATGAGCAAATTTTCATGGTACACTTTATGGTAAATTCATCTTGTGTAATCCTCATCTTAATTTTTAGAAAGCAACCATGTAATTAAAAAGAGAGTCCACATAGTAACTAGTATGCAACAGCATGGTGACACTGCATGTAAATTAACACACTAAGGAACTTTCAACAAAGCCATGCACTGCAACTGAAAAGCATCTTATGTATTACATACATTCTAAGTCCATTTGATAGGGTCACATCCATTATCAGGTTTCCAGTCTTTCTAAATTGCAAAGTATATGATGCAGTCAGTGAAATACTGGCTGGTACCCACAATGGCAAGCCTTTTTAATGTGCAATAAGGCTACTGAAAATATCTCAAACAGAATTTTTATGGAAACAAGAATTTTTATATTAATGTGAAAAATGCCTGAACCACCAAACAGAGGCTTGTTTCCAGCTCTTCTTAACAGGTCCCAGGAACTAAAAAGGCAAGCAGATCAAATGAAACTATTCCTGTACCCTGTCAGCTCAAACTGCAAGTGGATGAACTGACTCACTGGAATGCTTCCCCTTCTCTTAATACTTAATACAATAATATTCTGAAAAAGAGTTCTAACTCTAACTCACCTGTATTTAGCTTTCTTCATACATAATTATTTTTATCCAAACATAAGAAAAACTTTCCTATTCAATCTCTGGTTTATATAAACTGCTCTGTACAGAGTATATGGACAGGTTGAAGAAATGTCAAGACAGCCTGTTACATGTCTTGCTAGAGATGAATAGACTCAATATTAAACAAAAATAGAAAATAATCTTTAAAAAGGGGGGGTTGCTCAGGGGTGCTCACGCAGGTACATGTGCAAAGGGGCGGGGGGGACTCACGGGAGTGGGTGGGAGATCTGTCTCCGTGGCCCAGTCCGGCCCAAGCCACGGACCGGGGGTTGGGGAACCCTGCTCTAATCAACATACAAATACATTTCATGACTGTGTCACTAATAGCAAACATTATCTCCAGCCAATCTAAGCAATACCTTTTTGATAAGTTCTTCAGCTGTATATGAGTATCTTGCTACTGAACTTTGATGGTAAAATCACAATCTGGGCTTTGGTTGTGTTTTTGAAGATGATGCTATCCTTTAAGTGTTTTATTGAGAAGGCAGGAAAAAATCAATATTGCCTCAAGGCAGCACATCAACACATCTTTTCAAGAGAGGTTTCTGCTGTGGTCAACTTCTTCAGTTGCTACCTCCGACTTATAATACACATTTTATCTGCCACCTACCTGACCAAACTGACTCTGTAGATTACTTTACCTGTGGAGAGGAAAAAACATTTACCCTGAGCTGCTACTTACAGTGTGATTATGTACCAGGTTGCAGGGGTAGAGGTCCTTGCTTAACACAGCTTTGATACACCTCATTTTGTTATCCATTTGAAACATCAATTCATACCACCCCAAATAACACCATCTTGGGTGGGCATACGTTGATGCACTATTCAAGACTTAAGGATTGATGAACTTGGATCCTTTGGTTGAATCTGCCCAGCTAATTGGGATTTCATCACCACCTACGAAGCAGTAGTGCATAAACAGCAATCATTTCTGCTCTCAGACTCTAAGCACAGCACAGGCCAAAGTTTCATTTAATGTTGGGAGGGGGGAGGCAACATTGCCCTGAAATTCTCTCAGAGAAGCAGGCTGTTGTTGCAGAACAAACAGCAGCTTGTTTCTATTGCTCCTTTGTTTGACAAGTTTGAGCCGGCTAGAAAGGTCATTTATGCCTCAAAGCATCAAATTAACATTTGGAGGACATGAATTTTAAAAATGGCTATTTGGTACTGCTTTCTGAATTCCTAATGCAGTTTTTAAAAGAAACTACATTTAGCCACAACCAAAAAGGAAAAGGGTAGTCTTTCCTCAAGCAAACTACACATTGATTTTATGTCTATGTCAGCATACACTGACTATCATGCTGACTGTATCTTAATTACACTTTGCTTTTAAACACAAGATTTAAGCCAGGAAGCTGAAGTGGCATCAAACCTATGGAACTGTGTGGAATGAAAATTACTGTTTAATTACTGCAGGAGGGGTTCTTTGGCATCTCATAGAGAACATTACTGAAAATTCCCTTATTCTTTCTTTTACACAGGTACTGGCATTCATGGTGGGAAATTGCCATACAGTCAGCTCCTGAGCAATTCAGATTAAAAACTGCTTATGTTAGAATATAGTTGAAGAGGTATCAAAGACCAAGCCAGACCAGTCTACCTGCTCAGATATTGAGTATTAAACAAGGAAATTCTCTTAACATAAGATCTAAACAGTAACTTATTAAGAAGGGCATCTGAAAAAGTTTTATCACTATTCTGGTATATGTGTATTACATGAAACTTATGCTTTTCACATGAAAAACAAAAATAATGAAACCTAAAAATATAAAAGTGACTATTTGTCATGCTACAGAAAAGAGTCAAATTAAAATACAGAGATCAATCTGTTGATAGCACTTTTAACAAATGCCAAAATGCTATTGGATTTCCTGTTTGAAACTTAGGACTTGGCATTGGCTATCATGATAACAACTGTGGAGGACAAAATTGTCATCTAGCAAACACACTGGCTAATGAAATTTAAAAAACAAACCAGATTAACCCCTCCAAATAACAAAATAAATATAAGCCACATAGGGAAGCAGATAGCCAAATCAACTGGATCCCAATATTCTTTATTCAGCACCTAGTTTTCACCTAAAAGGTCTATGTGTTAGAGCAGACAGATCATGTTGGGGAGTCAAGGTGTTCCATAAAGTTGTCACTACAAATGAAAAGACTGAGTATCTACTAAGTAATTCAGGAACAGGTTCAAAATAAGTCTACCAAAGTTCCAACATTAGTAGTCTATCTTTTTTATATTTGTGAAACATTAGACACATTAGAAAGGATAGTGCCTCTCTACCAACCAATTCACCAAATCATTACTTGTAGCATGAAAGAATGTGACTATTTAAGCCTGTGAAAAAGAGAGCTCTCTCTTACTCAAAACCCACTACATTTTCATATTTATAACACTCAAAATTTCTAAAATAATCGTCTTTTCCTGCTATAAAATACATTCCATATTAACTAACTTAAATCCATCCCATCTTTGAAAAGAACAGTATTTAGGAGCTTAAGTATTTGGAACCACATACTAATAAAGTAATGAAGTCTCAAACAAGGTAGGCTATGGCAAACAAAATTTTGATATCCCTCTAGAGACACAACTTCTCCTGGAAAAGACTATCATTCCAATTCAAGAGTCTCAGCTCCTCTAAATGAGATCAAGTATGAGCATTCCATGGTGATATAGACAATGAAGTTGTGTGCCAATGCTAGCGTAATTAGTACAATATGTACAGATCTGTTTGTACGGGCAAAGAACAAGGTGCACAGGCATTTGCTTTTCAGTTAATTCTTTTAAATTGCCAGAATTAGCAACTATTTCCTTGAAAGGGAAAGAGTTGTTCAAATACATCCATCTTCACTTGCTGGTGTAGAAAAAAAGACCACCAGTTTATTGTGGTATACTATAGTTAAACTGACTGGAAACTACTACAAAGATTCTTCCTTCCATGTACGTGAACAAATAGCTATATTTTACCCACAATTTTGAGGAACAAAAAGATATTGTTCTTCACTAGCAAGGATTTGAAGAGGGAAACCATCCCTCTAGGCATCCTAATTTGCTGGCGGGCCTCTATTGGGACAATGACACTGCACATTTTATATCCTCTGTAAGCTACACTTGGGTGCAAAGGCTATGCCCTTAACATGCTGCTTGGATAGAAAACTTCTAAATTAGCATGCATTTCTGTTCACTCTATTTTAAGGCATATTACTCTATCATTTCTTTCGGAGGCAAAAGAAATGATTGAGAAAAGTGGGGTACGAGGGAAAAAACGAATGAATGTACATTTCATTTCATTCTGCCTCTTAAAATCTGACAAAGTGGACATGTCCATGAAAACTTCCATTAAAATATAATGTTTAGTCTTTAAAGATGCCACATGTTTTTGTCTTTGGTTTATTTGTTTGTTTGTTTGGATTTTGCCTGATATGCATTTTGTAAAGTTAAGCATAAACCATACATAACCCACTCAGCCAAGAATTACCATATTTTCACATTCACACTTGAAAGAAAGATGCTCTTAAGAGATAACAGCAATCTAGCAACAGCAGCAGCAGGCCTGGTTGGACAAACTGTTTCATTTACAAAGTTACTTTCTATTTTTTGCAGTTATGAGCAGATCACTCTGGCAATATAACTATGACATAGTCCTTCCAAGAAGATGTAAAAGGGCATAAGACAACTCAACATGAATGAACTCAAGAGTTTCTTATAATGTACCATTGCATGAAAAGCTTTATTAAGATACTTGCTAGCTTAAGCAATTCTTGGTTACACTCTGAAATTTGGGGGCCCATTTAGACATCTTTGAAATCGTCAAAGCCTATAAAACCATTAACTACCAACTTACTGGGGCCAGTGCATCTTACCCTTAAATGAAAAAGATGCCCAGTAGGTTCCCACAGTTTCTTCTTTGCATGGGTTACCATAATGTCTAACTTATCAAAACCATAGAACAAGCCAGACAGAATTCTGCCTCTCTTCCATGTATGTCCTCTGCACTTGCCAAGTGAGAAACAGCTTTACTTGTACTTCGGTTCAATACACAAACTCTTGATGTCTCTTCTTTATGCATCTCTGGCAAACAGAGAGGGTTCTCATGCTCAGATTCTGAAAAGGCAAATACTCTTGCAATTTGTTATTATCTCCATACCAACTTTTTTCACAACACAAATGAGAGAAACCTCTGTCTTCCCACACCTACTACATCCCCTAAAATGGAGAGGAGACATGTTTACAGTAAAGACAGAGGCCTGGCTAGTATGTCAAACTACAATTTTGGGTACTCACTATCCTGTTTTTCTTCATGCCTACTACTGTTCATGTCTAAAATTAATACATGTATTCTAGATGTCTTGGATAAACTGTAGCCCCATCACTTCTCTTCCTCAGATTCTCAGTCGTTCCTTGTTCTGTAACAGGGATGAATATAAGCAATCTGAAATGTGGAAAGAATGTGCATTCTCCAGATAGAGAGATCATTATGTCAAAGACCAACCTGTCACCACTGCTCAGTTGTCAGAATAGCTTAAGGTACTAGATCTCCTTGGTTTCACTTTACACCAAATTCACCACTTTGCAACCAACCATCTTGTCATTCAGCAAGCAACACAAGCTTTAACTAATTTTGTGTGGCTATGTGTTGCTGCGACACCTGAAACCAGAGACCTAATTTCTTCTATTTATAACACGGGTGTCTGTGATACATGGATCCTCTAAGATCTGAAAACTTAATGGAAGGGAGAGCATCCCAACTCTCTCCCTGCTCACCAGTGATGACTGTCTTGGAATAAACAACCGCCAATTCATCTGAGCTAACTTTATGGAAACCTCTCAGATGAATACACACTGATACTTATATCATTCCAATTCTACCAAACTTGTGGGTCAGTCTCGCCTACACACTGTAAGAATGCAGTAACAACCCCAACTTTATGATTGATGTAGCTGTTGAACTATGGGTATCATTTTGAGCAGAGCTAAAACTGAGGCTGTACTACTGTGGGTGCATCACAGGAAGACAAGCTTCTCTGGAAAAGACAATAATGCCAGGAAAGGTTGAAGGCAGAGGAAGAAAAAAAAGGAAGACCAAATATGAGACAGATTGGGTCCCTAAAGGAAGCCACAGTCTTGAGTTTACAAGAGCTGAGCTGTTCAAGACAGGACATTTTGGAGATCTCTCATTTGTAGGGTTTCCATAAGTCAAAGGTGACTTGACAGCACAACAGCAAAGATATTTAAGTACTATTATTCAGGCACATAAGGCAGTAACCCCCATAAACATCTCTCCTTTCCTGACAGCAAACACACTATAAATTAATAACTAATAATTTCTGGGCTTTTCATGACTCCAAAATATCTGCTGCCTAAAGCAGCCACTTCACTCTCCCAAATGGTCAGGCCTATCCGGTTTCCGACTGTAATAGTTCCAAGGAAATTCCAGGATTATTTTTCCTTACAGCAAGACCTTAAGTAAGCTCTCTTAATTACAAATGTGAAGAACATAGAGAGGTTGTACATGGAAAATGGATTGGTTTATTAGCTGTAGTTCACACAGAAATCAAACACTGAATGACTCTGGATACTTGCTGTCTACAAAACTGGTTCTGCCAGGTTTGCTGAAATTAAACCACAGAACTTGGGGCATTATCATATTTTATCTTTCAGTGCACAGTTTCCATGTATTTCCTACTGTCATCTAATTTGTTTTTTTAAGATGGCTTTATTTAATACATACTATTGCATAATTTTTTAAATTTTGATCTATGATTGATCCTCTGTCTCTCAAACTATGGGTTGGAACACCTCCTCCAGATTTTCTCTAGTCTCCAATTTTAACACAGTTCTTCTCAAAATGGAGACAGATCTTTTCCTCATTGTGCCACCCCAAAATACAGACTGCTTCAAGGAGACCATGAGTGCTATTAATTTGTTTTTAGTAACTACCTTCACTGGGCTTCAAGCCAGGGTTCCAAGGTTTCAGCACTACATAATAACCTGTGTACCCTACTCACCGTATGTATGAGTTCCACCTCTTCAATTTTCTGCCCTTAAGCTAAATAGTGCAGACAGTGCTGGCTGAACAATGCCATCTTGTCTTACTTTCAGAAAATTTGATTACCTTGCCTGGGGCAGTTTCACTGTGCAAAGATTCGGAGCTTCCCCATATTAGAAAAAAGACTTTGCTATCACTAAACTCAGCTCAAAATGTTCTGATTGTGTTTCTACAGGCACAGCTGTGATCCTCATTTACCAACATACGAACATTTGTTAAGATCAGTAATCAGTTCCCATCCCCTCCACACATTTTAATGGCCTTAAAAGAGATGTTTTGTTGTGCAGGATTCCCGTGCAAGATTTTATTGGTGCAATGTGCTTTCCCCAGCTTAAAGAAAAAATGAGGCACCTGTTTCCTCAACAGCCTGAAAGATCATCGAGTTTGACTCACTGTGACAAAGAGACTTTGTGTTGCAAGGAAGAGATACTTGACACCACAAGAAATGACTCCCCTCCACATACAAATAACTTTGAAAACTGAGGAATGGAATCTCAAGTCTGCCATCTTATTAACAGCTGGGGAAATATACATCCCAATATGAATTGCTACTGATGGAGACATAAAGGGGAGGGAAGAATGTGACAACAGTTAGAGATGCCTTGCTATAAGCAAAATTAAAACTGTGTTTCATTAAGCAATTCCAAAACATGTCATTTAAAATTTTATTTCTTTGATTTATATACTGCCCCGTTAGTGTGATGCACCATTCTGGGCAGATTTTAAAAAGACCTTAGATAACTCAAGACAGTCTTAATTAAACAATCTCCCCAATGTATGGCTATTTCTCTAAGGTGGGCTATAATTAAATTGTTGAATTTTAAATTCTTAACTTCTGGAAGCCAGTGTGGGCTTGGATGGGTCCATGGTGGATGATGTGTTATGCAAAACAGAAGACTCAGGTTACTCTCAGGGTAGGCTACCAAAAAAGAAATCCTACCTGAGCCCCTCAAGACTGAGACCCTGTTTTTTCTTGAAAAACCTTGGGAAATGTGAAGATGTTACTTTTGCTGAGATTGTTGAATCCAACAAAATGCCTCTCCATCTCAAAGATGAGCAGCTAATAGAAGAATTTTCATTAGCAGAGTGATCTAGATTCCTTTTAAGTTGAACTTGAATGCAAATTGACAGGGCATGCACTATTATTGTATCTCTGGTGTGGCTATGCAAAACCAAACCATTTCAACTTTTATATTTTTACACAGATTAAAAAGTCCATTGTTTCTCATGTATTGTGACAGCCATTCATCTCTGCAATGCGCTTCTATATTCAACTGCCATTCCCAAAGCAGCTTATGGAAAGAATTCAGAGACTAGGGATTTCCTACTTACCTCCTGCCTCTACCACAGACTGTAACACTTCTTGACAATGTATTTCCCATGTTCTCCTCCATCTGGGACTATCGTTCCCACAGTCCATAGCCAACTTGTCAAAAGCCAGAGCTTTGTACAAATATCAAATTTTGAGATGTGGTTTAACACAGTTTCAAAGGATAAAGCTGAAGCACACAGATATGTATTTTTACTGTTACTTGCCCAGACTGCCCAAAGAAAAACTTGGACAAGGCTTTTATAAGCTTTCCAAATGATGAAGACACTTTCTTTCTTTGAAGGAGGAAGACTGTTTTTTAATATTATAGTTAGAAGTCCCTGGAAGATATGCATAAATATAACTAACTTGGCATTGGCTACCCAAGGTGAGAATTTCACACAAAATGCAGCTTCTAAACATAGTTGTTCAACATTACAAGCAGACATTCACTGGTCCATGTGTATTCCAATTGGTTACTGCCACTGCTTATAGACTATATTATTATTTGGGTTGATAGGCTGATAGGCATGTTGGCTGGGCAAAACACAGATCCTTGGACTCGCTCATTCTGTCTGCATTCCACACTGTAATGCAATGTACCAAGCCCAAAACAGCTCATCAAACACATACTATGCCAGATGCTTTGCAACCCTTCCCTGTTCATATTTTCAGTGCCAGGCAAACCTGTCAAACTTCAAATGGGTAATTATTAGTGATGGAAAAACAGTGCCCCTCAAGCTTGAATACATTTCAGAAAAGTGATTTTCAAAAAGATTAAAATCTATGTAATTTAATTTCTGAGCCCATACCAAATTTTGGGAAGATACCTTGTATTATATATGTCACTGGGAATATGACCAGTTCCAGGTTGCCTCCTCTCAACTCAACTAAGTTCCTGAATTCACCCACCCACCAAAAAACCTTATCTGGTGATAACAGGAGACCCAGGAATCCAGTCTATACTACAGAAAAATGAACTAGAATTGTCTGGGTAAACAACAACTCCTGGATATTTATCAGAACTCAAAATCACTAGCTCACTACTTACCAGCACATTAGTTTGATGAGAAAGAGAAAGGAACAGTGGGATAGTAAAGAAGGCCTATGACTGTGTGAACCCCTGCAAACTAAAGTAATTTTTTTGAGAATTAGGGACATGATTTGAAAATGGATTCTAGGATTCCAAACTGTGAGAAGTCAGTCCGACCTACCAATTCTGAACCTAGTGACATAACTACCACCAAAAATGATCTGTAGGCCAATTTCAACTCAATGGGCAGCAAACTCAGCTTTTCACTCTATATGTAACTTCCAAGACTACAGCGAAACATTATTATAAGCAAACTACATTTCAGGTGACAGGAGCTAGTGAATGCTCACAATGCCTTCAGTCACGTGAATGAGACCGCTGCGCAATCAAACCATGATTCTTTACATCTAACTTCTAAAAATTTATGTTGCCACCATGCAGAGGTAGCAATGTAGATCACATTTGTCTGATGAGATGACCAATCATTTGATCTGACAATTACTCGTGCAAGTCACTCTTAGAGGGACTCTCCCCTAGTTTACCACATGTACTTATTTCTTTGTTTGCAGAGGAAGTCTATTTTCTCCTGTTCCTGTTCCTTTGATCAATGCATAGTTAAAACCACAGAATATACACAGGTTTTGATTGGCAAGAGGAAATAAAATATGGTTTCAAAAATGTATTTGTCAGGCAAGTTTAGCGAATAAAAACAAAAGTCACAGCAAATCTTGATCATATGAAGAGAGTGAACCCTGATCATATAAATCACTTATCTTTATTTTTCATCAACTGTCCTTTCCTTCTGAAATTCATGCAATGGAACATGTACACAAATCTGGGTCACAAAGATGAAAGGACCTTGATTAACTATTCATGTTTGAAATTGGCAAGCAAAACAGGCGTTGCCTAAACAGTGAAACCAATGCTGATTTTAAAGCTTGCTGTTTTATACAAGTGTCTTGTTTGTACCACTGACTTTCACAATATAATATTCCTCTAATCAAACTGGAAAGCAACAAGGGAGATCAAACCATGACAACACAAAAGTCTCTGTTCTTAAGTCTGGCATTCATTTTGTAAGACACATTTCAGAGTTCTGCTTCCCCAAAAGCTCAACCAACCCTGATCTGGCCCACTGCCTGTCATAAACAATTGCAGGCATCATATTGGGGGTGGGGGTGGAAATGCAAAAAGCCATAGTATCTTTGAAGAAATAAATGACCTCTCAAAACTCATGGAACAAATTATTCCTCCACCACCCTGCACACACGTATCAGAAATAATCGTCACCATAGCTCAAGAGCTACAAAGAGATTTCTACTGCCTTCCCAAGTAGCTCATCCATCCACCCTTGGCAAAGGATGGAATAGCTGAAGTCAGGGTTCTAATGTTCTCATTTTCCAAAGTTATTTCAAGAAAACCATGACAGTATGCACACTGATTAAGCTCGTCACTCTACGTTGCTTCAGCAAGAGAAAATGAAGGTGCATGATACAAAAGGCACGTCTGCAGAAAAGCTATAGAGAAACTGAAATGCTAACATTTTGTTCAGCTACAGCAGAAGAAACTGCCATCCTACTCCTCTGCCAGACCTTCTTTCCATGTGTGTGTGTGTGTGTGTGTGTGTGTGCGCGCGCGCGCGCATGCTGCACAGCACACATACAGCCAGGGAGCCAGCCTACGCAATGCCCCTCCCATCCACACTGTCTGGCTTGGCCCTCAGCTGAACTGCCTGTGCTGACGTCAGCTGGCGACTGAGGCAGCATTCCTAAACAGTTCAGATAAACCCACTGGTGGGAAGCTTAGAAAGCCCTCAGCTGTAGTGAAGAAAGCAAGGTTTGGCTGGAAGCCAGACTACTGAGCTCAGCATTTTGTAATGCACTTCCTTTTTCTTAACAGCTTGCATAATGCCTCAGCCAATTCCACCTTTAACCCTCTCCTCACCTAATCTAAAATACAAAGTGTAAAGGGTTTTTACTGACGTCAGAGAATAATAAACAATGCCCTAGGGGCACAACCCAGAGAGAACTAAGGAACTTTAAAGTCTTCCTGACTTTAAGAGGGAGGCAAGGAGTCCAGCACCTGCCAAACTCATCATTGAAGTAACTGTGATTTTTAAAGTTCCTAGGATCCAAACCTTAAAAGATTTGTAAGCAATTCAACTTTTAAGAAAGAAAAGGAATACACAAGGACACTTAATTTTACATACAGAAAGTTCTACTCCATAGTTCCTTGTGAAACAAGACACTAGCTACAATCAAATTAATACTGTCAGGAAAACAAGTATACATTAAGGCACAGTCGTTCTATTATAAGTCAAAGGATGAGAACTGCAAAGTAAACTCACTACCAAAACCCAACTAGTATAGCAGGGTACTGGGCCACATCAAGGTTTATTTTACTTCATCCTTCCAAGGAGTTTCCAAGTATCCATCAGCAAAGAAATACAGTCATCTGTCAAATGCTCAGCTCCTTTCCCTCCCTACAACTTTTGGTCCCAAATGTTGACTGCTCATTCTTCCAGGTACTGCTGAGGACCAGGATATGCCTGCCACTTTCCTTATCTGCTTTCCATTTTACAGCTGTTTATAGATTAGGAACCATTCTTTTTAAATTGCCTCTTCCTAGACTTCCTTCCATGGGGTCACAAAGAGTCGGACACGACTTAACGACTAAACAACAACAACAACAAGACTTCCTTATCATATAAGCCCTATTAGGATTATTATAAGTCAGTTCCAGGTTGATGGCACATAACATAACAAGACTTCATAAAGAACCTATGCTAACTGCATGGAAGCTAGCCTGTTTTCAACTGGAATTAAACTAAGGCTTGGGAAGGAATGTCCCTCCAATGACGATCAGCCTTGGCAAGCCTGGGCAAGGGTGAATAGCAGCGAGTCATTAAAATTTGGAAGGCCAAAGTTTCCCTGCCCTAATCTAAACTTGTATATTTAAAATCATGACATATTTTATAAAGTTGTTCTAAGAATTACAACTAGATAAAACGTGAAGTGTTCTGAATACTTAAAAGTATTATACAAAGTTTAAGAGTTATTGTTTTGTTTATCTGATTATTTTCTTCCTTTATAATTTTTACTTCCTATTTTTAGCCTGAAGGAAGTCTTTATTCTGAAGGAGTAGGAAGTTTATTGACCTTTACTCCATCCATTCCAAGACAAAAGCTCCCAGCATATCACTTACAGATCAACAAATAACAAGAGAGCCCTAGCACTCAAGCCTTGAAATATTTTTTAAAAGGCATAACATAAAGGGGACAGTAAAAGAAAAGCAAAACAAAAACACTCAGGCATCAGTTCTTAAATCTCATGATGATCTTATGCTCCATTCTCAGCTGAGACAATAAATGGTTGCCGTTTCTTGTTCTCCTAGAGCCAACTTTTCATGTTTTAATATTTTAATTGTATTTTAAATCATGTATTGTTTAATTTATCTTTTAATATTTAACTTATTGTGTTTTTAAATTGTGTGAATTTTAATGTTGTGAGCCGCTTTGGGTCCCTTGTTGGGAGAAATGCGGCATATACAGTGGTGCCTCGACTTGCGTACGTCCCTACTTACGACCATTTCGACTTACGACCAGCTCTGGCCGCAAAATTTTGCTTCGACTTGCGGCCAGAGCTTCCACTTACGAACACAAAAAGGCAGGGGGGAAAGGCGGGAAATTCAAATTGCTAACCGTTGGTGGCGAAGAGGCTGCTTCTTTGTACAGTAGCTCTTTCGCCCCAACGGTTAGAGCAGGAGTCAGGGAACTTTTTTAGGGTCGACATTACCCCCTTGATTTGAAAGGAAGGGAGCGGCCGCCGCAGCCCCGGGCCAGGCTCAGCCTCCCGGCGCCGGGACGCTGCCCCACTCCCCATCCCCAGAGGAGCACGTCGGGTGGCAGCGGCGCTCGCCCGGCCGCGCCGCTTCCGCGCCGGCTGGCCGGCCGGGCCTAGCGGAGCCTCTCGTCACCAGAGCCGGTGCGGGAGGCGGCGCCGAAGAAGCTGTGCGGCTGGGCGAGCGCCGCCACCCGCCCCATGCCCCGTCCCCGTAGGAGCCTGTCGGGCAGCAGCGGTGCTCGCCTGGCCGCGTGGCTTCTTTCGGCGCTGCTTCCGCACCGGCCGGCCAGGCCTGGCGGAGCCTCTCACTGCCAGAGCCAATGGCGGTGCCGGAGCGGGAGGCAGCGCTGAGGGAAGCCGCGTGGCCGGGTGAGCGCCGCTGCTGCCCGACGGGCTACTCCGGGGATGGGGACAGTGTGTGGGGCGGCGCTCGACCGGCCCGCGCGGCTTCCTTCGGCGCTGCCTCCCGCTCCGGCACCGGCGGCGAGAGGCTCCGCCAGGCTCGGCTGGTCAGCCGGAGCGGAAGCGGCGCTGAAGGAAGCCGCGTGGCTGGGCAAGCACCGCTGCTGCCTGACAGGCTCCTCCGGGGAGGGGTGTGGGGTGGCGGCCGGGAGGCTGAGCCTGGCCCAGGCCGCCGTCGTGGCCACGCCCGTCCCCCTCCGCCGCGATCCACTTCTCCAGGAGCTGGAAGGAGAGGCTCCTCCTGGCCGGGGCGTTCCGGCCGCTCGCCCCAGGCCTCGCCCTCCGCCATGGCCGGCCCCGCCACCACCGCCTCAGCTGCAGCCGGGGAGTGAGTGCGATCGGAGGAGGCTTCGGACTGCCTGGTAAGGCAAGGTGCTGCTTTTTGCTTTTTAAAAACTGTTCTGGGTGGGTTTTGCAGAGTGGGTTTGGGCTGGGGGGGGGTTATGTTTCTGTGCTGTGTTGTTTTGGTTTTTTGGTGATATATTTTTTTTTGCAGTCCCAGCGTGGGGCTTGCTCCGACGTTTATTTTTGGGTTTTGTTTTGTTTTTTGCAGCCCCAGCGCCTTCAGGGCTTGCTCTGTTTATTTTTGGGGTTTTGTTTTGTTTTGTTTTGCAACCCCAGCGCGTTCCTATGGGGCTTGCAGTGTTTTAATTTTATTTTATTGGGGTGGTGGTGGTATTTATTTATTGCTGGAACGGATTAATCGCGTTCCCATGCAATCCTATGGGAAATGGTGCTTCGACTTACTACCATTTCGAGTTACGTCCATCTTCTGGAACGGATTATGGTCGTAAGTCGAGGCACCACTGTAAATAAAACTAATAATAATAATTGTTGTTGTTGTTTAGTTGTTAAGTCATGTCCGACTCTTTGTGACCCCATGGACCAGAGCACGCCAGGCCCTCCTGTCTTCCACTGCCTCCCGGAGTTGGGTCAAATTCATGTTGGTAGCTTCGGTGACACTGTCCATCCATCTCGTCCTCTGTCGTCCCCTTCTCCTCTTGCCTTCACACTTTCCCAACATCAGGGTCTTTTCCAGGGAGTCTTCTCTTCTCATGAGATGGCCAAAGTATTGGAGCCTCAGCTTCAGGATCTGTCCTTCCAGTGAGCACTCAGGGTTGATTTCCTTCAGAATTGATACGTTTGATCTCCTTGCAGTCCAGGGGACTCTCAAGAGTCTCCTCCAGCACCACAATTCAAAAGCATCAATTCTTCGGCAGTCAGCCTTCTTTATGGTCCAGCTCTCACTTCCATACATCGCTACTGGAAAAGTAATAATTATAATAATAATAATAATAATAGTAACTGTCATTCCCTAGCTGGAAGTCAACCCAAAGCTCTTGAGATGCTTCTACCCAGAGTATCGTAAACTGAGGTAGCAATTTAAATGAACTTGGAGGACTGAGAGATGTACTGTATTCTTGATCCAAGCTTCCCCCTTGCCTCAAGCCTAGTCTTCCCCAATCCTCATCAGAAACTAACCACACACCACAGTTAATATAATAATGGCTAAGAATTTGGTGTAGAGGGGAAAAAATCAGGATCTCTTGGACATCTAAACAGCTAATGATCCAAATCCTAGGTGATGAAAATTTTAATTACCATTATGCAGTTTTACAAAAAAAAGTTTACTACAAAGGTTATGTTATATGCCATCCAGTCACAGCCAACTTACGAGTGATCCTATTAGGGGTTTTCAAGGTATGTGTGAAATTTAAGGAGTGGTTTGACCTCCAGAAAGCTTCCTCAGCCATACAATGATTGGAACCCAGGTCTTCCAAGTCCTAGTGAACTCTATTCACTTCACTACTCTGGTTCTTAATATCTCAGAATGGATTTGCTCAATTAGCTCTTCTGAGTACAAAAGAGCAAGTTCCCTAAATATTTGGAAGGCATTTGAATCATTATTACACAAAATCTCAAGGCAAAACTAAGTCAAGTCAAGTAATCTACTCAATCCCCTAGGAAGTTTACTTAGCCTACTATAAAGTGTCTTTGAGAAATTGAAGTTATATAGCATTTGTGAAGAATTGGAACAGTTTAATGTTTCCAACTGCTCAGAGCCATTTATCTGAATGTGTTTTCCCCACAGATACTATAGCTATAACAATATACATCTACTATTCCCTGAGATTCAGTATATTCAACATATAATGCATATCAGGCAGAGTTACAGTCCCCACAGTAGACATACATTTTGGACTTTGACTTATGGTTCCAACTTACACTTAGGCAGTTCTTTTACATACAAGGAGGCAGAATAGCAACAGTTTTGTGGCTCATCGGCTTCTTCAATACATCACAGCACAATGAATTAAACCTCAGCTGTCACATAAATCCTATCAGTGAAGGAGGGGAGAGAAGACATTCTCAGACATTTTCCAGCCTTCAGCTACCTGGGCAGCCATTCTTATCCTAGACTTATCATGCAAAGTAAACTGACTGTGGTTCAATAGCATGTCATAATTCTGGTACTCTTTAGTATTTTAGCTGATTTCTAATGTTGAACTGTACATTCCATTTTGTTAGCTGGCTTGAATCTTGGAAGGGTGGGAAATAAATATTTTAAAGTAAAAGCATTCTGTGGAGAATATATTTAAAGGTGGATCGGTGGAGTCCTTCAGCAGCACCAGTGCAAGAGGTCAAGCAAAGAGCACAAACAAACTTGACCCACAGACCCATCAACAAATATTGGGCTGCAGGATGAGACAGAGAGAAGGAATGGAAGGACGCATTCTTCAAATAGTGTGGTTAGGCCTGACCAATCTCACTTAGATACACAGCAATACTAATCCTAGAGCAATCCTACTTTAGGTAATCAAAAAGCAATCAGTAATGTTAGACACACAAAAAAGAAAAGAAAAGAAATCAATAGGAACCATTAGCTGGCAATTTGATATGACTGGTCCTCCATACTCCTCTCCATTTTTCTCCTCTTATTGTTATCATAGGTAAAACATTTGACCTCATGTCTGGTACCTAGATTTCTTATAAAAGGTGATTAATAACGAACGGCTTCTTATGTCTTCAAAACATTTTTTAAAATGTTTCAAGGATTTGAAAAATTTATATTTTCTTGTTAAAATAGAAGCACTTATGCTGGCTGAATAATTTAATTGGACAGAACTGAAGAATAGATTTATCCACATTTGTATCTCAATACGGTTTGGGGCAGCAGATAAGATTACTGTTAGCAACAATATTAAAATTGGTTTCCAGTTCTTTATCTGCAAAGAACCTCAGAAGAGCACTCCAACAGAAAACTGTATGACTTAAATTTATATGTTGCTGCATGTAAATATCCAACAGAACATAGATCTCCAACAAACTCAGACATACATGAAGCTATACACCTCACATATAAATATGCATATAAACGCATATGGTCCCGCATATTCAAGTGTGATGACCCGAGGAAATTGAGAAAGGAACTCCACAGTAGTCTCTGAGACAAGAACAAGTGATACATCCACATGTCTAAGACAATACCTTTTCTCTGTTCAACAAAAATGAGCCTCATATGCTCCAAAACTTTCTGTTTGTTTGATGAATACTTATAAATTGCTTAGAGCAAACATTTTGAAATACAGTGGTGTCTCGACTTATGAACCATTTCGAGTTACGACCAGCTCCGGCCGCAAAATTTTGCTTCGACTTGCGACCGGAGCTTCCACTTACGAACAGAAGAAGGCAGGGAAAAAAAGGTGGGAAATTCAAATTGCTAACTGTAGGTGGCGACGAGGCTGCTTCTTTGTAGCTCTTTCGCCCCAGCAGTTAGAGATCGTCAGAGGCTTCGGAGGCTTGGGACTGCCTCCTTCTGCTTCTGAGTGAGCGTGTGTGTGTCTGTTTGCAGGGAGGCTTCGGGCTGCCTTGTAAGGTAAGGTGCTGTTTTCTGCTTTTTAAAAACTGTTCTGGGTGTTTTTGCAGCGTGGTTTTGAGCTGGGGGGGTTATGTTTCTGTGCTGTGATGGGTCTTGGGGGGTTTGTTTGTTGGTTGGTTTTTTTTCCCCATTTCCAATGGGTCTTGGGGGGTTTGTTGCTTTTTGGAATTCCCCCCCCCCATTTCCGATGGGTCTTGGGGGGTTTGTTTGCTTTTTAGGTTTTTTTCCCCCATTTCCAATCTTGCACGATCTGCTTGATTGCTTTTTGCTTTCTCTTGTTTGCATTTGCATTAGGTCTTCCACGCTTGATTGCTTTTTGCTTTCTCTTGTCTGCATTTGCAATGGGTCTTGCACGGTTGATTGGTTTTTGGTTTGTTTTCTTTGCATTAGGTCTTCCACGCTTGATTGCTTTTTGCTTTCTCTTGTTTGCATTTGCAATGGGTCTTGCATGGCTGATTGCTTTTCTTTTTTTCCCCCCCTTCAACTGGAAGGGATTAATCGCGTTTCCGACCGGTCTTGCAGTGATTTTTTTTTGTGATTTTTTTCTTTGACCGGAACGGATTAATTGCATTTCAATGCATTCCAATGGGAAATGGTGCCATTTCGACTTACGCCCATCTTCCTGAACCAATTAAGTTCGTAAGTCGAGGCACCACTGTAGTATACAATAAGAAAATTTAATATATACAATAAACAAATAAATATACACAATATGCACATCAATTTATACAGTCCATGAAATAGATGTTAGGTTAACTTAAGGAGGAAGGTCTGCCTAAATAACAAGTGCTTAAACTAAAAACTATGTGTGCCATGCAAACAACACTCCAACTAGGAAGAACAGAATAAGGAACCAGAACACTACAACTCATAATAAGCTGTAGGTATTTATTTAAAGCACATAGCAGCAACGTGTTTTTCATGTGATGCAGTTTAGAAACTCTGAATACCACATCTCTTGCAATCTCATATAAATGGCAAGCTATACTATGAGGTGTATTAAGTATGTTAACACAATGTCACAATTGCTAAAGTGTATGCTTATGCAATTAAGCAACTGAAAACTATCCTGTAGATTTGGCAGGTGTCAAACATCTTACATGAAAAAAAAAGTACCGTACATTATGAAACCATCACTTGTCTGTGTCCTGAATGACCTTACAAAGTTCTCTTTCAAAAATGTATCACTTTACACTTATTTACCTCCGCTGACCTACATGTGCATGGAAACAAAGTTTAGTCATGTTTATAATCTAAAACCTGAAGAAATTCAATCAGAGTTCAGTCAGCTCCACTAGATTCTTTTGCTTGTGAAATAATCCCTTTCCAGGTCAAAGATCTGATGTAAAGGTGGAAAGAGAACTTCCTACTCAGTGATCAGAGTGACCAGCTGCTCTTCTATTCCTGCATTGAGCAAGGGGTTGGACTTGATGGCCTTGTAGGCCTCTTTCAATTTCACTTTTCTATGATTCTATGATTCTAGAATGGCTTTCTTGTCAGAACTGACCTTGACTTTCCCTAGTATAAACTAAAATTTGCTAGAACAAAGCATGGCCACTATACAGTCAACCCTCGACTTACAAACTTAATCTGTTCCGGAAGGAAGTTCGTAAGTCGAATCAGCATTTCCCATAGGAATGCATTGAAAACCAATTAATCCGTTCTGGCTGTTTTTGGTTCTTAGGTCGAGGGGCGGTTTGTAACTCGAATCATTAGTTCCCATAGGAACTAATGCAAAGCCAGTTAATCTGTTCCTACCACTAGGGGCAGAATTTTTTCCCTTTTTTTCCCTTTTAACCTAAGATGACTTAGGTTAAAAAAAAAGGGTTTTTTTCGGTTCGTAACTCGAATCTAAGTTCGCAAGTCGAGTCAATATTTTTCTATCAGAGCGGTTCGTAAGTCAAAATGTTCGTAACTAGGGCCGTTCGTAAGTCGAGGGTTGACTATAAATGTATAGTTCCTTAGTTTACTTCATGTGGCAACCACACTAGGATGAATAATAGTTCAAACTTGGCCAAATTTCACCAGCTAAGATACAGTATAAGGTTGGGAGTTCACATTATGAAAATGATTTCTCAACCTCCAGGGGCTATGGTGATAAGTAGTGAGAACTGCGCAATAAACTTTATTTCTCTAAAGACTGCTGCCGTTGAGTTGGATCTAGATTCATGATAACTTAGTCCAACATATTTCAGTGGGCAAAATATAAAGTTAAAGGAGCTGTTTCTTCTAATGCAAAAGTGCTTTCGTTCGTCTTCTTCTCTTCACTATAATCTCCCACACCCACAAAAATATGGAAATTATTAACTGAACTTTTTAAAATAAATTAAAAGTGAACTCCTACATACCATGATGGGGAGCATGTGGCCTTACAGATGTTACTGGATTGCATCTCTCTTCATTCATCACGATAGCCTGGGCTGGCGAGAGCTGACAGGAGTTGGAAAGGGCTGCTGTTAGAAGCAGTGTTCCATTTTTGGTTTACTACTATTTCCATCTGTCCGCTCAAGATTAAATATCTGTATCCTGTTCCATATTCAGAAAGGTGCTATGTCTATTATTATTCAAAAAATTATATTCCACCTTTTTATCATCCAGCAACAAAGGAATTTTAAGAAGATAAGTAAAGTGCTTTTCTTGCCTCATTTTCTAACAATGAAACCTAATATGATTAAATCCTCACATACCAATTACTAGCTGTCACTGACACATTTTAACAGCTTTGCAAGCAATATTAAAGATAACCTCTTCCACAAATTCAATGGTCTGTTCGTCCACAAAAACACGCCAGCTGCTATCCAGTCATCTGAAACTTTAGTCTTGCCACTGCTTCAATACAGCTGCTTCATGTATTTTTCCTCCATCTATCTGAGACCTGCTCTTGCTTGTACAAAACTGATGTCCAACTGGCACATCCAACTTGTTGCCTTGAGGTCAAACCTTGCTCTCTGAGTTTCAACAACTTAAAAGTTCTTGTCTCCATAAAAATACATGCTGTCGCCTTCGAGATTCATATTAAAGTAAAATTTTCAACCTTCCAAATGCTTCCCCCTTCTTGCCTTTTAGAAACTATAAATTCTACCTTAGAACTAGAGATTTGATCATTTTTTACATATTCAGTTTCCCTTCCTCAAAGAAAACAGTGGCAGATGGAGCAAAAAACAGATCACCCACCTCAAAATCTAATACTGATACTTAGTCAATACATTTAAACAACTGTCCTGACCAGAGCCAAAATTTACAACATTTAACATTCAGAAAATGACTTTAGAGATTTTAATTACTTATTCAGCATCTTATAAGATGGAGGTAGAGGGAAAAACTGTTCTGGTTTTGGAATGTCTTGAAGCTAGAGGGATAACAGCTGTGGCAAACTGCCCAACTGGTAAACACCCAAATGTTTTTTAAAAAACAAAAACTAAACAAAAAAACTGTCTTGTTGAGATCTTTGGAAGAAGGGAAGAAATGGGAAGGAACCAGGAATGTATTCCTACAAGAGCATTTTTATACTTCTAAGAAAATACAGAGGGGAAAAGAACTGGCATTTCATTTCTCCCTTGAGATTGTTGAATAGAAAAACATGTGAACTAGGAATCTTTGCCTGGCTTTTCAGGGGTCTTTTATACATCCTGGCTCTTGCCATAGTGAATCATCAGGGTAAGCCAACGATAAGTGAAACTAAAAAGCTCAATGCCAAACTACAAACTTTCACTTTTTAATCATTCTATAGGGGACAAATAAAACAACTGAATATTTGCTCAATATTTGAGTTCAATATTTGTTCAATATTTGAACAGAGCACCAAAGCAAGCACCTGGCTTGGGCCTTACCTTTGCAGACTACCCTGCTGTATGTCAGATACCAGCTGGAGGGAATATACATGACGATCAAGACATTAAGGAAAGGACATCCTCAGTCTTATGCTGCATAAGGTACAGAACAGACTTTCAACCACTATTTATCCAATATTCTGTGTTCTTCTGAATTTAGCTCCATTTTGGGTTACAAAGTTAAGTGTCTGATCTCTTCCTTATTTCTTACAATAACATAAGTAATTTTATAATAATTATTTGAATAGTACATTTCTTTTAATTTTCCTTTACTGTTAACTGATATAAGTATTCTTGACAAACAGCCACAACTTAGAAGACCTAAAGATTAAGCACTGCACTACTATGCTTGGGCCCTGGCTTTACAATATACAGCATTATAGAAAGAACATGCAACATCTCTGTACTCAAAAATTCTGTAACACCTAAAACCAATAAATTCAAAATGACATTTGATTGGCTCGATGTAAAGAGATAATGGACAACTCCTCTGCCAAGTACTGACATCAGAACTTGCTACTTAGTAATGATGAGCTGAAATCTTAGAAAGTCACTAAGATCAATTAATGGATGTCATTAGCCATTCTAAAAAAAGAACCAAGAAAATTAAATAGAAAATGATTTTATCGAACAGTGGCAACCAAGAACTTGTTTATGGATCTTGCAGATCTTCAGTATAGGTGCCCAAGACACATAACCTTCCCACTACCACTTTACTGCACCTACATAAGCCCATCACACACTTTTGTATGTTGGGAGGAGCACCATTTTTAACACAGAAGTGCCCTTGCCCTGCAATGTCCTCCCTATGAAAATTATACTGTCATGATTGTTGGGCAGATAAAGCACGACTATTATGAGGAAGACTATATATGACGTAGGACAACAATATTCCTCCTCTCCAGGCATCCATGAATATAGGTGGGGATAGTGGAGCTTTAAGTCTTATCCTTGTACTGACTCCTAAGGAGCTACTATTGGAGATATGAGAAAGATTTTTTCTAGGGAGATTTTGAGGTTGAGCGTAATATTTGAGAGACAAAGGATAAGAGTGAAATGGCAAGAAAAGATTAAAGAGAACAGGGAGAGAAGTAAATAAAAAGCATCGAGTAGAAAAGATACTAGAAGAGGTAACTGCAGCATCACATAGTGTTAACATCATCACAAAGTATTAAATTAGGAATGGTTTTGAGTTAAAGAGGGACAGACTAAGGCCTGCAGCTTCACTCCGGCCTAGGCTTGTGTAGCAGCAGACAAGTTTGATTACTAAAGCTTATAGCACCATCCTAACCGGCCAAGATGGTCAAAGGTCAACTGATCCTTGTCAATGGGCCACCAGAAGCTGTGCTGAGACCAAACCCTTCCCAGTCTAGGCATGCTGGAAAATTCTTAAATTTCTGGCCCGATTGTGACTTTTTCCTTAGGCTGTAGGAATTCTGGTTCTGGTCTAACATGGTCTAGTTTAACCAGACTCCACACAAAACAAAGAAAAACGTCTTCTGTCATTTTTCATTACTAGCACTATTGTCAATTACATTGCTACTACAAAACATGGCTACCAGCATCACCACACCACCATCTCGCCCACTGCATGAAAAGAACCTCCTCATCTTCCACTGCTGAAACCGTTCTGCCAGGTACAATCAAGGATGAACTCACAGGAGGATTTGTCCAGTAATACAATAAAGCTTACACACTTCAGAACATAACATCAAACCGTTACAACAATGGGTGCATTCAGTTCTTTCTCTGGATCTCGGGTTGAAATACAAAAGAGTATGGCTATATGGCGGGGATAACTTTTACTCAAATACAATTTTGGACATTATACAACATTGTTACTGGTGATGGAGCATGTCTTAATTAAGTCTTAGCTTGGTGCAATTTGAATGAACATAAACTTAACTCTGTTTTTAAACCAACTACATTACCATTTTATTTATCTTTGTATTTGTAAAACTGTATTCATAAAAAAAATATATTTGCACCATTCAAAAGTAACACTGCACAGGGAAAGAAAAGACTCAAAGAAAGGGCTGGCGTCTGTGGACCTCATTTCCCATACGTTTCAGACAGCATGATTAACAGTCAGAAATGTAGGCTTGTAGATGGTTAAAACTTGCCTGTTCCTGATCTACAATTTTTCCCATTTTGCTACATTTCTTCCCAGTTCCTCCATCAAATGGAAGAAATATAAAGCCCTGCTGCCCCAAGGCTCAGAATCGGTGAGAGAAACAACGGCTGAAATCCTGTTGCTTAGCACAGTAAGTTGCAACTAGACAGGCCCATTGAGGCAAGTGGAACTTACAAAGAAGTTGACTCACCAAATCCTGAGTTATTCAACAGACCTCCTCAAGTCACAACCTACTATGTGGAAGCAACACAATTTCAGCCATTGGGTTTGGTCCAGAATTTGCGTCTTGTGACCAGATAATAGGATTTAGGGAAGTTTTATGAAGCCAGAGCCTTTCCACTGGCAGAATGTGGAAGATAAAACAGTTCCTTCTTCCCAAAGCAGTTGTCTGAAAAAAATCTGCTCCTGTACAAACACTGAATCTGCATGGAGGGTGGGGGGCAGGAAGAAAACAGAAGAGCAAGGGGATTTTGAAAAAGCGACAACAGTACCATCTGGCCTCTGTTTAAAAGCAGGTGCAAGTGAGTGAAGGAGGCAGTATAACTTGGTGATTTGCTGGTGGCAAAGCAAGTCATTGAGGAAATTTAACCTGTTCAAGCTCAGTCACTGGAGAATGAGGGGATTATGGTCATATGAATCCTCAAATAGTTTAAGAGCTCACATGGAAAGGTGCACCAGATCTGCTTGGGAGTAAGTTGTAAAAATTCGTTGTTTAGTCAGTCATAAATACGTAATTACTGCTACCATAATTTATATTGACTTGCCAGTCTATTTAGTCAGTCAACTCTATTTTAAGAGTTCCCAAGATTTTAATACTATTAACTTGTTTCAGCATATCTGTTTTCCAGTATAACTCATTTATAATAATATAGCAACTCGCCACTACACTCCTTCCAGAGCAGACCTTTGGTCTACTCAAGAGACATGGTCGGGGGAGGGAAGGCTAAGATGGAGGGAAGGAAAGAAAATTACTTCCAGTCCCTAGGCACTAGACTCAAGTTTCTAGAAGCCTGGAATTTATCCAACCCAGCCTGAAGGACTATATCATTTTACCCTTTGAGCCCGAAACTAGGAAATTTTGTCAGCTGCTCTCAAGTAAACAGCTGACTGGTTTAACAGAAAATCCTTTCATGCTGACTCAAGTGGGAAACACATTTTGTTCAAGCAAATCCACTGATATCATAGGGAAGTGCAACAATTTAACATATTCTATAAAATGAGTCAGACCTGAAATGATCCACAGTGCAGCAGCCAGCAACATTTGCAACAGTTAAACACTGAGAAGCAGAGTTCTGGAGGCCTGAAATGTTCAGAAAATTAACAGATATCAAGCACGTGTTGGCATTCTGTGGGAACCTTGAAAAGGTATTCAAGCATATGCATTTGAACCTTCATTACCAATATTCCCTCATGGTGGCAATAGTCCTGGGTATACGAGCTGTCTGTATTAATCTTTAAAGGTCTCAGCCCACACTACCAGCATTTAGAGTATGTGGTCGGCTCCTGTGTCAGAAACACCTTCTCCGATGACTTCAACACTGCCAATCACTCCATGTGTAAACACAGAGCTGTCCTCTGTTTGCATTCAGGTCAGTCTTCTGATCATCAGTCAACATCAGAACTTGCAAAGGAGTTATGGCCTAGCTTTTAATCCAGTCACTGCTGTCTGCTTTTGCTTTGCTTCAGTCTTCTCTTTCAGGATTTACTTGCTTCACCTAGTCCAGTATAATATAAATCCATCACCTTCAGAGTACATTTGCTTTGGTTTTTTTACCAAAGAAAAAAAGCAGGTTAGAAACCAGGACAGCATTTGAGGGGCTACAGGTTGCAACCATTTCTTGCAAGACAATACTGGGAGTTCTGGAACTGGTTTCAAGACTCAGACCACCATAGGAAGGTGCTATGAGCTTATTATGTGTGCTTGCATCCCCATACACAGGTACAATCATGCAAAGATGCCAGGTACTGAGAACTAGGAACTTGTCTCTTCTAGCCCCACATAACCAGCAGCAAGAAATCATAGCGATATGCACAAGTGCTGATTTCAGGTCTCAAATATGTCATCGAATTGTTAAATACCACCTATTACAGAAAGTGAAAGTGAGAGGAACACCCATGTGGCAGATTTGAATACATTTATACACCCACTCAACCATATGGGGCAGAGTTCTCTAAGTACAACCCCGCCAAAGTTAAGCTTATATTGAAAGAGAATGGTTGGTCCCACTCCTTCAGCATTCTCTTTCAATCAATTTGACGTGCATAATCAAATGCAAGAGTGTGTACTTTTGAGTTCCTAAATTAGGGTATTTTTCTACATAACAATACTCTATTCAGAAACATATTCCAAACGATTCAGAACTATCTTGTTTCAGGATTCCGACCTTTCCAGCACCAGGTAAGCTTACGTCACTTTGTCATGGTATACAACTACTCTGAATAAACTGTGACAGCATCCATTCTAAACTGAAAAGAAAAGCAATCAGATTTGTCTTAACTCTTAAAAAGGGACCCAGCTTAACAACTACTTAGATGTATTGGACATGTTTGGAACATCTTTCCTTCTTGAGCTAACATTATTATTTTTTTAAAAATGACACCAACTAAAAATCAAATGGCAACTCCTATGTGTCTGCATGTATAGCTCTCTTCATCCAGGCAGAAATTTGCTGTTTTGGTGTTTTGCCCTCCCTCTCTCGCCACTGTCCCAAAAATCTGTCCATTCCAGTATTCTGAGAACTCCTCTTGCTTATAAAACAAGCTGAAACATGCTGAGTTTGAATTATACCCCTGTTTTTAACTTAACATCTAGAAAGGCATAAAATAGGAAGCCACCAAATATTTAATATGCAAGATTACAAAACTTCTAGTACAACATTTGACTGTGGTATTAACTGCAAAAACAAAAGTATTGTAAAATTAAAATAAACTTCAAGCCATTAAATTTTATTGTTTTTGACGATAAACAGGATGAAAACTTTTTTCTTGGAGGAAAACCAGAACAATCCTTAACTGGAATCTGTACAACTAATGAAGTACACAGCTTCTGTCTGAAAAAAGCAGACAGAATTACATTATTAGTGAGAAAAGCCACTAGATGATTTGACATTAAACATGATATCACTGTTTGTTTCTATATTTATCATGTAACAAATACCTATTAAAACAACTCCTGTCCTTTATCAACTAGATACATATTCAATTCTTTTTTTAAAAAAACCTGTTTTACAAACAATTCAAATTGCCAGGAAATGTCACAATATTGCTGCATAATGTCATGCTTATGTTGCCAGCAGGAAAAAGTAAGCCAAGCTTTACATAGCAAAGGGTAGCCTAAATGTTGACAACACCAATGGCAGGAATCAAGACTGTCTATAGGATATCCTCTTGTGCTCACTACCATTCACAAAGAGACACCAACATCCCAGAAGCTGACTCCTTTTTTCATCACTTCTCCTCCAAACATAAAGCAACTGTCAAGGCTGTTTTTTTTACAAGTGTGAATGATGAAGGGGTGGGACCAACCATTCTCTTTCAATATAAGCAAGATTGGTCTTTTCAAGTTATACAAGCTATTTTATATCTGGGAACATTTCAGGTTGCCTATTTCTGCAGGGGGGGGGCAGTTTTACTTTTAAAAAACCATAATTCAAAGCCCCTTAGACCAAACTACTCCAAATGTAGCATAAGCAAGAGCAGACTATTTGCTACATCTGTGCCAAATCTGGTGCTGATTTGAAGTCCAGTTTCAAAGTTACAGTATAACATTTTGTTTAGGCTGCCTCCATTTTTAGATTTGCTTTGTAGAATGCTGATTTACTCTGCCACGCAGTAACATCACTGCACAGTTATAGGACAATTCTACACACTTCTACTTACATGTAAATTTAGTGAGGCTTACTGCCTGGCAAATAGGCATAAAGCTGCAGTTCAAATGTTGCTTCCCATTTCTAGTTAATTTCTTGCAAAAGTGGCACATTGATTAGTGGTATAATATAGTATTGTGAACTGGGTTCGTTGAAGAATACAACATTCATGAACTCTTCAAATATATATATATATACATATGTATTTATTCAGACTGTATGAGATCTACTGAAAGCTACAGGAAATCAGTCACAGGAGAACTACTGTATGTGATAAGGGCAGTACAGGAACTGCTATAAATAGCATTTCTACATTGATTGCCGCAGTTGCACACTTGCACAATATCACAGCATTAGGATGGATGCTCCCCTATTTGCATCACATCACTGACTTCTTGAATTCTGTCTTCATAAGACAAGGAGATAACATGGACTTTGTCATCAGCCACAACTATTACTATGGATAGAACCATAGGAAAAATTTAAAGTGTTTGTTAGAGTTCTACAATGACGTTATTGGTTAGAGATCAGCTGGTATTTTCTCATTCAATGTCTCCATACATTCTTTAAGATCTTGGATAGTTCATGGGTTCAGGTATCTGGCAGTGAAGCCAGAGGTTGGGAGTTCAATTCCCCACTGTGGTCCTTGATAGGGATTGGACTTGAAGATACATAGGTTCCCTTCCAGTTCTGCAGTTCTAAGATTCTAAAACTGTGATTGTTTCCCAATTTTTTGTTAGGTATCTAGCTCTTCCAAGACTGCATTCATAATCCCCCTCCTTCCAGTGAGCAAGCACCTGAGATAGCAAGTGTCTTGTCTGAGAGCTATTGCAATTTGTATATCTTTACAAGGTTGCTCTCAGAGATATTTTTTTTAACAAAAGAAAAAGTAAAAAAGGTTCATTTAAAATGACCCCCCCCCCCCAAGGGGTGAATATAGTGACATCTGCTCAAAAGTTCTCCAGCTAGATGTACAAATACAGGCAGTTCAACCCATGCCTGTACATGGAAATCAAGAGCACCTATTTATTAGGAATTATACAAAACCAGAAAAGAATGGTCAGTTGGATGAGCAAGAAGCTGGCAGTATGCTTCCAGGCCAAATTCATAGTATTCTGTACCACACATACCTCCCAGTCTTTAATGTTGCAGGTGGCCACTCCAAAAGAGGCCCATAAGGCATCAGCCAGGAACCGGGCCTTTTCAGTAGTGGCCGCTCTGCTCTGGAACTCTCTTCCTGCAGAGGTGCGACTGGCCCCCACCCTCCTGAGCTTCCGCAAGCAAATTAAAACCCGGCTTTTTACTTCCCAATTACCACCCTTTTGTAAAATTATCCTGGCCCGTTGTCTGCCATCCTATGCCCCAGACGGGTGATTTTATTGGGGGGGGGGGAGTAGGGTTTTGTTTGTTTTCTTTTAATATGTTTTATATGTTTTTAACATTTTTATTTTTCACTAAATGGGTGGGGTAGAAAGAAAGAAAGAAAGAAAGAAAGAAAGAAAGAAAGAAAGAAAGAAAGAAAGAAAGAAAGAAAGAAAGAAAGAAAGAAGATGGGCAAAAGGAGCTTACTGATTAGACTATTAGTCATCCTTAAGCCAGTACTTTTCAAGGGTTATGACCACTGCTGGCTGGGGGTGATGAGATCTGTAGTCCCATACAATGTCATGGCTATACGTTAGAGAGAGAGGATTGTTAGAGAGAGAGGATTACACGTAAAACCACTCCACTATCTCACAGCCCAGATTCGTTTGAGTGACATAATTTAAATAATCAATCTTTAAAAATTAAGTATTTAAGAATCCAATCATTTCACAGCAGAATCCCACACTATAACCTATCTTTATGGCACAACAGCCAATATGGCATCACAACTACTGTATCAGAAACTAAAGAAGAAGAAAAGGATCCAGATTCTTTCAAATGCTGAAATTTTCTGCTTCCAGTAGCACTGCAACAAAAAGAGACCTTGGTGAAAGAAGGAAGGACAAAAGAATGTTTTCAGTCCAGGTCCATGTGCAATTCCTTGCTTCCTTCCTCCTTATCCAGCCTTCCATGAAATCCTTTATTAACATCAGTAGATCTGACACCAATTAACAAAAGAAGTACACTTACAAAAAAAGACAGGCTGCTAAAGCAAGACAAGAGGTAAATCACCTAGATTTTCAACACATTAATTCAGTAAATGAGCTTCCAATGTATCCGATCAGCTAACTCCAGCAGCGAGAATTTAAACTTCCTGACAGGTTCTACAGCATCTTCCCAATTAACGTCAGACCTCCTCAGCCACTGCCCATGCACAACTTCCACCTATTTCAAAGACTGTCAAACACACTCACTTGCAACAAGAAAGCAATACACTTTTTTTAAAAAAAATCTCTTTTTACAGGTGTGGTGGTGCAGATCATTTCACAGCTTTCCAATGTAGTTTGTAGATTTAAATAACTAGTGCTCTTCATTTTAAGGAAGAAACCTGAACATTAAGAGGCAAGATGTACAATCTTAACAATTACTCTAGAAATGTGGTTCTGAGGCCCATCTCAAGAGACCAGTGAGATCAGGGAAGTGAGGCAAAACTCATCAAGATTTAAAAATCCGATCCCTCAACAGACACTGCAGCTGGACAGTGCAGTAGCATTTGCATCATTTTTTAAAATTCTCTATGCAATTACAGCATTATTATCAGGACTGTTCAAACACCTTTCTCTGTCTTACTCACGAACACACATACTCCTACCATCTGGGCAAGAGGTATGTGTGTCTTTGGTAGGTACACATAACATGTAAGCCCAAACAGTTACAAAACACAAACGTCCTAATAAACAACTGATCCCTAAGCATTTAACTATTTTATTAATCAATTATTGTATTAAATTTATGTGCCACACTGAACAACAAATGCCCTAGAGCCAGTTTACTGTTATACAAGTCTCCAACATTCAATATAGTAAAAAAGAATAGGCAGTAAGATAATTTTCTCCTTCTGCTCTGTAAAATAATGCCCCTGTACATGCTTATAATATAGCTCAGTGAGTTGGTTGTGGAGCTGCAGATATGAATTCAAATCACCACTATGCCTCCTGTGAGATAGTCCCATCCCACCAAGGAACATGTGTGGTAGATGGAATTATGTGCTTGCTTTCTGTGTGGCCTTAGGCAAGCTGCAGAGTCACAAAGAGGAACCAAGGAACCACTTCTGAGCAGAGTATCTGGCTGTGAACCCAGGGATCAGGAGTTTAATTTTCTACTATGCTTACCAGGAGAAGTCCTATCCTATGTGGTCTTGGACAAGCCATATCAGAAGGAGAGAATGATAACCCACTTCTGAGTACTTTATATTTAGGAAACCCTGGCAAAGGTCATCATAACCCAAATTGATTTGATAGCACAACATTATTATTGTTGTTGTTATTGATAATAAAATAAATTGTAAATTAGCATTGTGCCTCAACAGACTAAAAGTAGATGAGAAACTGAACTTACTGATGCGTATCACAAAAAAGAAAGAAAAGGCAGAAACCCTTCAGACCCAAATCCCCAGGAGGGGACTAAAGGTTTCAAAAACTCCCCAGATGTCAAGACCAGAGCCTGCAAATATCTTGAACACAGAATAGTGGGAGATTCAGCTAACAGACTGCCATCAAATCCTGCCTGATAGCAGGAACCAGCCAGGATAAAGAAGAAAGCCAGTAGGCCATGGCAAGTCACATGGTAAAGCCTGACCCCATATAAAAGCATGAAGAAATATTTAATGTTGATTTGAGAAAAACAGACAGTGGTATACGTTCAATAGCAATTTTGCCTTCATTTCACAGTATACAATCTCCTCTTGCTTTCAAGATCATCTCCCTCCCACTCAACTTTGCAGAAGCTGCACTGACAGTAACATGTTGCAATTAAAGAAGAGTCCTTGGTTATTTGCATGTCAATTGTATTTAGTCAAAATCTGCTACCACGTTACTGTATTGAAACCTATCGCTATGCTAAAATTCAACAGGATTAGGAATCCTAGCTATTGAATGTACCCCAGTGTCTCAAATTGTTCAACAGAAGTTTCAGAAAAAAGGGTCAGAGCATGGGCTGAGGATGGGAGCAGGTTCCCTCAGTTATGTCTGAACAAGGCACCTAAGTGTCTTATTGCATGAATGCTCAAGGTTGTCCTGGCATCAAAACTGGATTAACAAGTAGATAGAATTCTAACCAGCCTATCCCCCAGAAGCATTTTAAATTGTGCAACATAAAATATTTCACCCATTACCTACAATGTGTTTTACTTTTATTTCATACATATTCAGGGTGGGGTTTACTGAGGTACTGCTCTATGCCAGAAATGTACACAATGTGCATCCAGTCATCACATGGACAGGATGAAACCACAGCAAATGTTACATCAAAATTAATAAATAGTCAAAGTTAAACTTCAATCAACCCATCATACAGCGTTTTATTTTAAATAACTGCTCATTTATAGATCTTTAGCAGATGGGAACATCAAGTCAATGTGTGTTCACCACAAATGGGCCATCTATAGTTCCCAAATCATTGCATAGCACAAAACACATGAACTGTTTCAAGAGCACATGAGCTTCTGGCTAAAACTGACAGTTACTAAAGCCAGAGAGACCTTTTTCAGCCCTCTGTGACTGCATCCTCTGTGGATGCATTCCAGCATCCTGTGACTGCTGCTTGTCTGCTTCTCTTCCCTGAAGATGCCATGCATTTCCAGGCAACAGAGTGGCAACAAGCAGTTCTTTTACTGGAAGAGGGCCCTCCAGCCAACTGCAACAGCTTACAGAATTCACAAGTGTGAAAACCAAAATTGTGTACATGCAAGTACACACTCAAGTTACAATGAGTTGCAAAGAAAAAAAATTAACCCACTAACAAAGTGTATAGTAATATGCATATGTAGATCAACACTGGGAAAAGTATAATCTCTCAGATATTTGTTGAAATGTTGATACCATCAGTCTTAGCCAGCACAACTAATGACAAAGAATGTCAGGAGTTGTAATATGACAAAATCTGGATGACTACACTTCATCCTGGCTGTAATACTACCATGTCATTTTGATGGTTTTTCAGAAATAAATGGAATTTAACCAATCTCCTGGCATCAACTACAGTGCAACCGTATCACAGCTCTGCAAAGTGTAGCCACCGCTGGAGCTACCACGGTATTGGCTATAGCTCCGCAGATACAAGAAAACTACTTGAAATGTATATAAGTACCAAGGAGCAAAGCCAAAACTCATAACTAAAATAGCAACAATAGCAGGCATGAAATAAAACTAGAAAAGTGACTAGCGACAGTCTATAAGCACATGTAAACGGGTAAAAGACAAACTCCCAAAAATGTTATTATAAAATACATAACCAGAACTACCAAGATCTGCTATCCAAATAGGTGGTAAAGTTGATCAGTGAAGGGTGAGCTCTTTATGTCAATAAAGGCAAATGTATTAACACTTTTCAGCAAGTCTGTCTTCAGAGGAAATAAATAATCTGAAAGTGAACATACACTTGTACCATTTGCAAATCAGTGGATGTGTTCCAAATGTACTGGATCTTTATAAAGGAATGACAAATTACCTATTACTAAATTTCACTAGCAAAATAGCCAATTTTTCAAACAATACCATCTAAATATTGTGTGTGCAAATCATATAACTCTTGGTATCATATTTGCATTGTAGTCTTCAAGACCACTGAACACCACCTCTGAAAATTAACAAAAACCTTGAATAGTGAAGTCTCAATTTAATCTAAGCGAGACTTTCAACAGCAAAAAAGACTGCTTAGTTCATTACACCTTTTAGAAAAAGCCTTCAAAAGAAATTTGCTTGTGTGTGTGTGTGTTGGTTTGTAAATAAATAATCTTTCTTCTTTTTCTGATTTTTTTTTCAAAATTCATACAAAACAAAAAAATTCCAGTGATTAATTTCAGATAAACATACAACGTGTAACCATACATTTAAAAATGTATCATTCAGTAAGTGACAGTAATATGAATGCACTCGAGAAATACTGTTATGTGGTCATGGCTCAATGTCCTACAGTACCTCTGAGATGTTAAGCAAGAAAGAGAATTATATATAGTATCTGTACCTTTATTGTCTGCAGTGACAAACAGTTTAAAACTATTGACCTCAATGCTCATAATGATTTGAGAATGATAAGCTTGACATGTTTTACCCTGTCTGACAAAGGTATCAGAATTCTCTATCAAAGGCAAGGGTGGTCCCTGATGTCTTCATTACCATGAAGTTGCATCTGTTGGAGATACTTCTTATCCTTCTAGAAACTAGAGGAAGACACATTAAAAATATTTTTATCAGAATCTGTGGTTTCCTTCTCTACTAGACAGTACACAAAGGCTTTCCCAAACAGAAGCTGAGTAGATTTTTTTTAAAATGGCATTTATAATAATATACTGTTGTCTGACAACACAGTCTCAAGTAAGAGAGGGGATGGAGCTGAGCAGTGCAAAAGAAGGTGTTGATCAAAAAGGTCTGAATAAATGTAAGAGAGCCTTTTCTCTCCCTGTATCTAGTATCATGCCTTTGCAAATTTTAGATGAAGGTACAGCATATAATGATTGCATGGCTCATGCACAGCATCACTCTGGCAAGTTCATTGCTACTGGTAAAACACTAAGCAGTTTTAAAGAACATTTGCCTTGTAACCAGATCATTCTGCAGCACAACATCTGCAGAAATTAACACTACCCAAATTACATTGTGCAGATAAACACATACTAAGGATGAATGTTACTAAAAGCTAACAGCTTGTGCTAGCAGGACCACTCATGGCTCAACCATTTTACCACCCACCTATCAGCTGATCAGAGCCCCCCACACCCCCAAAGCTGCTTACAACAGAACAAAAAGAGAACAAGCATAAAAATCAACACTGTGCAATTTTATTACAGATCCAGTCTGCAAAACCAACATCTAAAATCCAACGATAAAATGGTAGTTCACAAACACAGAAGGTCTGTTTACACTGTTCCATCCAAGCAGCTTTTTTTTTTTTTTTTTGCAGTTTTCACTCTATGTAAAACCTTCAAAATGCTTAATGAGGCCAGCATTAACCAGGAAAATATTTGTGATTTGGAAAGCTTCAGCATCTGTTACACTCTTCTCTCACCACACCCCAAATAAAGTCACATTTTAACATGACTGTGAAATGCAAAGTTTCCATACATTAACAGCTTGGAGGGTTTCCAAAAGGATAGAGTAAGGAAAAAATGAAAATATACTTTTCTTGTGTAGCATTGACTGTATGCTTATTTAAAATATTCGAGAAGAAGCAAGGGGGAACGGGTTCTATTTACGCATTATTTTCCTCTATTCATACTGACCTTTGCTGACAGCACTCAAGGCCCCTCCCCTTTTCCAGGCTGCACAACTCTCTCCCTCCCATCCTTTCAAGAGTTCTCAATGAGGCCCCTTCTAAGTGCTGAAAGCAAGCAAGACTAAGCCCATGCTGAGTGTCTGTCTCCTGGAGAAGATTGCATCTTTTATTTATCACCCCTTGGCTTTATTTTCACAGTGAATTCCTAGCTTAAATGTAATCAGCCAAGAATCCCTCCCTATGTGCACTCCTGTCATTCCTCATCCCTTGCAAGTGGAGTCAAGCAGAGGAAAGGGGGAGAAAATGAAGGGAGAGGAAGATGACAAGAAGCCCTTGGCGATGCCAGCCAAACCAGAAAACATTCAATTCTGGTGGTGCCGCCACAAACAGGAGAGATGCCTCAAACCCTTGCTATAAAGGGCCAGATCTAGAAGTCTTGTGGAATGTTAATTAGAACTTAGAGGAGTGCCCAAAGCTAAACCATTTGCAGGCAGAAGAGGAAAGGCATCATGATGGGAATAAAGTCTACCTCACAATTCAGCAACTCCATTCTAATTCAAGCTGGCTGTGACCCTCAACTTTCTTTTAGTAAGTGAAGAGAGACAGTGACCCCATGCCCACAAAAAGCAAAGGTACAACCACATTAACATTTAAACTGCTAGATGTGTCCACACCTTTAAATACTAAGAAAGCCTAGCACTAGGCTCCTTGCAGAGAGGGAGCTGCAATATTCAGCTTTGTGGGTTTAAGCCGACTTTAAAAAAAAAAAGCCACTTCATCCATGCTTAAATTTTGACAGATGGGGGGAAAAGGGAGAAAAAATGAAAGAAAAGCAGCCCACTAAAAACCTGGATTGTATTTATAGTACATGGCAGAGAGAAACGGGCAAATCTGAGCAGAGGTTAAATGGTGTTGTTCAGCTTCAAAATCTCCAGACTGCCTTTCCTTTTGTCAGATCCTTGCTGTTTTGTAGGCAGTGAAAAGCATGGAAAGAGGCTCTTTTGTCTGATGCCTTCTTTTCACGGAGCAACACACCCCATACAACACACACACAAACCTGGAAAGGACACAAACAAATACGAAAATGAGAGATGGTGCCAGGTTTTCCTCCAAAGGAAATTTCCTGCAGGCCACTGAGGAATGTGCTGCCAAGACATGACCCTCTCGAAAATGCAACAAAACAAAAAAAGATCCAGCTCCGCTGAGAACCTCACCCTAAGCAGGAAGTTTTAAATAGGAAATAACCACCCATCAGCACATTTTCCCCAAGCAGAGTCTTGAGCAAAAGGGAAACAAGGCAGGCAATCCTCACCTCAACCCCCCCCCCCTCACTGGCAGCAGCAACCCCTCCCCACCTTTGCCAGGGCTGTTTGATTTAAAAGGGAGGAGTTAGACAGAATAGGAGTTCCTGCCCCCAGAGAGAATGAGGAGCAGCATAAACATGAAAGGAAAGTATTATTTCATAGAAAAAGCAGCACTTCTCCCTGCTTGCTGTTACTAAGAAAGAGAAAGAGAAAGAGAGAGAGAGATCTGCTATGTCCTAAAGCGATTTGGCAGCATTTGTGGCTGGCTCTGCCTTCCTGCACACCAATCCCCTTGGGCAGCCAACTTCCCCCGCCCCATTTCAGACAGACCGCCTTTCAGCCCCCATTTCATAAGCAATCTGACAGCTTTACGACCCAGTGACCTACCCCGGGTGCCACCAATAACAAAACCCAGGATGACAGGGAGATGCTGACTGGACGTGAGAGCACCTAAGGTGTCTCTGCAAAGCCAATGCAAGATTTCACCCCCTGCTCAAGTGCCGCTGTCCTAGAAATGTCTTTGTTTGGAGACTCCAGTCTCTCCTGGCAAATCCTAGAGATGCTTGCTTCCCCCCCCCCCCCCAATCTCCTTCCCTGGAGGGATCCTGCTGCTGATTCACTTCCATTTAAACTCTCCGATGTGAAGGGGGGGGGGGTGAAACAGATACAGTACGAGCATCTATTACGGTGGTGAGTGTTTTGATAATAAAAACAGGGAAAGCAGAATAGAAGGTGAGCTGGAAGAGGAAGAAAAAACAAGCTACTGGAGTGGGATTAAAATGTTCTGGGATTATCTGGGGTACTGTTCTTGGATTATTATTTTAAAAAAAAAAAGGTGTAAAGGGAGTCAGACAGAATGCAAGGGCCTGCACGCATTGTCTGGAGGCAAAAGATTATCCTGGGCAATTTAACAGCAGAAGATTTAAAGGAGGAGGGAGACCTAGCTAAGGTTAACTGTGTGTGCCTGCGTTTGTGTCTTGAGCTGCCAAGCTGCCTGAATGGTCTGATTCTGAGAGTACTGGTCCGACAAGAGAGAGGAACAAAAATACAGATAAAATTATGTATATAGAAGGGGAGGGCTTTCATCGAGTGGAGTCATAGGTTAGAGCTGGGGGGGGGGGGGAGAGAGAGAGAGAATGAGAGAGAAAGAGAGAATGGTAGACTGGGCAGGTGGATGAGACAAGGAGAAGAGTCAGGTTTGGAGAATGTGGGAGGAGAAGAGACCGTGACCCGTAGCACAGTGACAGGAAAGGGGGTGGGGGGGTGGGGGTGGAGAGAGAAAACCAGCCATCAACCTTTCCGCTGTTTCCACCCCACCCCACCCCACCCCACCCCACCAGGACCGAGTGACTCACCGACTTGCAGGACGTTGTCGACGCAGCCGCCGTCAAGCAAAGCGATGCCCCTCCGGAAGGGCAAGCGGTTCTCGTCGGCAGCGGCGTCCACCGTCCCTCCGCCACCGGGCACGGCGCTGCCGGCGCCTCCGCCGCTGTTACTCGCTACGGCGCCGGCGGCCGAGGCGGTGCCCCCGGCAGTGCCCGTCGAGGCGACGGCGTTAGATCCCCCGCCCGGCGCGGCGGCCGAGGCGTTGCTGGCGGTGGAATCCTCGGCGGCGGCGCCGGTGTTGAAGGAAGAGTACATGCAAATCTCCCTTTCGCTCCGGGGAAAGGACCAGTAGACGATACGACGCTGCACCGGCTCCGGGATGCGCTCGAACCTCTCCTCCACCCGCTGGAAGGGCCACTTCTCCGCCACCCGCCGAGCCGCGATGTCCAGCAGCGACTCCGGGCTCTGCGTCTTGCCCAACGGCAACACCCCCAACGCGGCATAGGCGGCGGCGAGGGCAGGGGGGAAAGCGACGGCACCGGAGGAGGCAGCGCCGGCCGAGGAAGGTCCCGCCACGCATAGCGCCCCGCTGCTGCTGCCGCCGCCGCCGCCGCCGCCCAGGCCTCCCTCGCCACCGCTGCCGGCAACGCCACCGCTGCCCGCACCCGCCCGCTGGCCCGGCCTGCACCCGGCACCGTAGCCAGGTCTGCAGCAGAGGCGCTTGGCGGGGGGAGGGAGCTGTCCGCGCTCCGCCATGATCGCGCCGCTTCTAAGCAGACGGCGGAAGTGCCTGTACTCTATAAACGGCACCAGGAAGCCTGCGGAAGCCTGCCGGAGCGGGAGGTCACGCCCACCAGACCCATATTCGGACAAAAGGGGCGGGACCCATCCGCCTAGCGCACAGACGGAGGGGAGGGGCTGGGCGGGGATATGCAAAAATGAGAGCACAAACATAAATAGAACGGGCCCCGCGACCGTGTGCTCTGCGCGTCAACCGTGACGGGCCGACGGCGGCGTTCTTCAAACGTCGGAGGCGGAGGCGCTGGAGGCCTGGGGTGGGCGGGTCAGAGTCCAGGTAGGGACGGGGACATGCACACACACCCTCCATTTGTCTGTTTGTTCTCCTTGTACTCCGCCCCCCCTCGCTTTGGTGTCTGACGTGCGCGCGCACACATATAGTATTCTCAACGACAGGCCTCCGTGGGACGCGCCTGAGGCGAGTTGTTCTTGGTGGGGAAAGGGGGGCGGAGCCCGGCGGCTCCCTCTGTAGCTCCATATAGGGAATGGAACTTGAAGGCGGAGGCGGGGCGTGGTCTCTCGCGCGCCTGCTAGCAACCCGCGGTCACCCCGCGCTCTTTCAGGCTCAACAGGAAAGTCATTCAGAGGGGGAGGGGGGGCAAAACAAAACAAAAAAGAGGCCGGGCCAAAACGTCACGCTCGCGCGGCTGGGAAATACGGTAGAAGGCAGGCGAGTGGCCGGGAGCGTTGGATCGCCGCGCGCGCGCCCGCCAGGTCTCGCGCTCGCCCGGCCGGCTCCGTTGCCCGTTAGACAGCGCTGCGGGTTCTGCTCTTTCCTGAGGCGAGGCTTCCCCGCCGCCGCCGCCGCCACCACAAAAGCCGAGCACGCTGCTGGGACTCGTTGCCGGCCCTGAGTCTTGGAGAGGAAAAGGGCGGCAGGCCTTTTCTTTTTTTCCTCCTCCCGCCCCTTGAAAAATGCGTCCGCCGCAGGTTTGACATCCAAACCTGCCCTGAAGGGCCAAACGGGAGAAGCTGTCATTCTGACGAGACGTTGTGGTTTGTGCTCGTGAGCGCCTCTCTCAGTTGGGTGAGGGGCGAGCTCGAGTCCCCTGGCTTTGGGGGACTCCTGCGGGGTTTGGGGGTGGGCTGGACAGGATCCCCTTGCAATCCCCGAGTCCAACCTGGAGGGAAGGGGGCAGGGGACGAAGGGGCTCCCAGGAAGGACAGCTCCGTCCTCTTGCGGGTCTGCGGCTGCACCATAGCGTAGCTTTGAGGCTAAAGGCTGAAGGTATCAGACGCGTCTCCTCTCAAGGAAGTATTGCTCATTTCAGTGGGGTTACTCCTAAGGTAAGTGTAGCGCAACGTCTACAGGAGGACGGCATACCTAGCGCCTCGCTGCTGCTTTCACACTTACAAAGGAGGGAAGGATAGGGGTTCTCTCACAGAATTCAAGTGAGGAACAAGGAAAAAAGCTCCCCCAATTTCCACTCTAGAAACTGAGTGATTATTCCTCTCTTCTTCTTTCCTTCCCCTCCCGGCCCTATTTGCCTGTGCTTGGACTGCAAATGCCTGTGGTGAGTTAGGTATGCTTAGCAGAGCGATCCCATTGAATTCAGCGGGGTTCTCCCCAGAACAGAGAATTGTGGTCTTCACCCTTCATTATCATCTTAACCCGTCATTGATCACTGCTTTGAAAAAGTAGCAAGAATCCAGCCTTGTTTTAAGTACTAGTTTGTAATAGTAGGTGACCAGGAATTAACAGGCAAGCAAGCATATGGCATTTCATGCAGATGAGTTAATGAGAAGGCAAAGGAATGAAAGATTGCTCTATCCCTCCTCTGCACCAAGCATAAAAATATAACCTCTGTCCATTGTCTGCCTTTGGTAGTAGTGAGGCAGGATACTTTTCTCACAAACACATACTGGCTGTTGATAAGAAGGTTATGTTCAGGATTATGATGGTAGTGGGATGATAGAAAGATTTTTTAAAGGCCTCGGTAGTGGAATAAACACTTACTTCAAGTATGCCATTAGTCTGGGAGTATGCAATTATCTTTCTTCCTAAGTTAGCATTTTAAAAATGTTTAGCTAACAGGCTCTAAAAGATAAGAACTAAGTGTTGTTTTTTTCAAACTTGGCTTCAAGGGCTAAGTAAATTTTCCTCTTACAACTAGAGAAAAATTTTAGTCTCACACATAATCAGAAGCAAGTGTGAGATATTTTAACACCACAGATGATGTCTAACAACATTTCTTACTGGTTTTGCAAGTAACCAGTAGGTAAGTATGAAGGTGACGAGGTTCTGAAAGTCATTCTTTGCAGCACATCTCTGTGTGACTGTCCTGATAAACCAAATATAAATATAGTGGTAAGAGAGCTTTCAACTCCCCATGTGTGAATGACTGTAGCAATGTTTTCACTTTTACCTGTGGCCTTTATTTTACAAACAGCATTATTGCCTTTTTGGTCTTTTATGCATAATTGACAGGTTTGATTATTAGTGGTAGTTCCATTCTATCTACTAGACTTTCCTACTGTTTACTCTCTTCTGAATGCCTTAACTTAAAAGGTTAGTGGCCTGGTTAGGAGGAGGAGCTACTTATTTCTTATAGAAAAGACAATATATGTTTTCTGGAAGTACTTTACTATCCAGCTTCCTATTCCCAAATATTCTGGAGGTTTGCTATTGTTTTTCAGCCTTAACCTAGAAAATGAGGACTCAAGAAAGCAATCTGGGTCATACTAAAGGTTACTTCCTTCCCTTATCTTAAACTTTTAAGGTATCGATATTCAGAAATGATTTATTACTGCCTTTTCCTCCTTGCAGTGTTAATATTAGTTTAAGTGTCACTGCTGTTAATGAAAAATCTTCTGCCACTGTTACTTTCTGTTGCTCATCCCAGTAGCTGCCCTTCAGGAGCATCTCGATATTATCACCATTGGAACTATCTGTTCTCTTCTGTCAATATGACCATTAACTCTTGAAGAGGATAGGTGCATTTTAGTTTGGTATCTCAGCTCTAACCATTACACCTTGGGCTGTAATGTAATCCTACCAGAAGTCTTGATTCAAAACAGTGTCTAGCCTCCTTGCCAGTTTTCTTCTCAACTTCCCTGATACCATCATACTCTATCACCAAGTTAAGGTGTGCATCCAAGAGGGAGGGGGGGAAAAAGAAATAGTGCTAGAGGATGGCACTTCCAGCTGGGAAAACACACTGCTGAGGAGAGCCAAGTGTAAGTACAAATAGCACTGTTGGTAATGAAGAAGCTGGATTAAAGGTGAGAAGACATCTAGTTCTTGGTGTCTGCAGAGACAAAAGGAGAGTCCAAGACTGTGTGAGGAATATAAGTGGAATGTGAGAAGGATAAGCTTAACAGTACAAAACAAGAAATTGACTGTTTAAACACTGTAATGCTAGGACTTAGCGAACTAAAGTTGGCTGTAAGTCATTTTCAATCAGATAAAGACAAAATGCTGTACTCTGGAAATGACAAACTGAGAAGAATGAATATGGCTCTAATAGTGAGATAAGACAGCACAAGCAGCTAGGGGCTATAATTCAACGACCAACTGAATGTGAATAATTTGAAAATTATTCAAGACTATACTCCAGCTAGAGATACTGAAAGAGAAATTGAAAATGTTTATGCAGGTGTCCAGGAAGAAAAGCAAAACAGGAAAGGCTGATAATCATGGATGACTTGAATGCAAAAGTAGGAAATAAAAAAGAACCAAATGTCTTTGGAGAATTTGGAGAAACAAAACAAATGACTCACAGAATTCTTTTCAGCCAATATTTTTATTGTGAATACATGTTTCAGGCAATCTAATATACACATGGATATTAATGGATGTCCAATATAGAAATCAAATAGTCTGCATAGTTGTACAGAATCCCTAGAACTAACCGTGATACAGACTATGAAAGTTAATCTCCAAAAATTAGAGTAAACCTGAAGAACACTACATAATATATACACTATATACGTATAGTGCGCGACCTATCCGGAATTGGTCCAGGAGGCGGGCCTCCCCCTAGTTTCTCACCGGACCAATTTGCAGCATTTTTTAAATCTAAAGTGGAGGCCATCCGCCGGGAGCTCTCTCCTTTTTTGAATACAGTGAGTCGAACAGAGATGTCCAGCGCACCGTCTTGCCCGGTAACTTTTGACTCCTTTCAGCCTGTGACGCCTGACACTGTGGACAAGGTGCTTGATCGATGTCGAGCTACCACCTCCTCCCTTGACCCTTGCCCGGCCTGGCTAATCAAAGCAGCCAGGCCGAAAACAACAGAATGGGCCACAGCAATAATAAATGGGTCTTTCCTTGAGGGCAGGTTTCCGCCTGCCCTCAAGGAGACACTCATTAGGCCCATTATAAAGAAACTTAATATGGCGGCGGACGAGATTGGCAACTATAGGCCCGTCGCCAATGTTTCTTTCATGAGCAAAGTGGTCGAGAGGGTGGTCGCCGATCAGCTTCAGGCTTACTTGGATGAAACAGATGCCCTGGATCCATTCCAGTCGGGCTTCAGGCCGCGCCACGGTACAGAGACGGCATTGGTCGCCCTGTATGATGACCTGTTGAGGGAGGCCGACAGGGGCAAAATGTCTCTGTTGGTCCTCCTCGACATCTCGGCGACCTTCGATACCGTCGACCACGGTATCCTCCTGGGGAGGCTCTCCGAGTTGGGAATTGGTGCTCGGCATTTGCCTGGCTCCGTTCCTTCTTGGAGGACCGTCCCCAGAGAGTGCAGCTTGGGGAGAGTGTTTCGACCCCGTGGAATGCCAATTGTGGGGTTCCACAGGGGTCGATTATCTCCCCAATGCTGTTTAACATCTACATGAGGCCGCTGGGTGGGATCATCAGGGGATGTGGAGCATCGTGTCATCAGTATGCGGATGACACCCAGCTCTACATCTCCTTTTCACCAACTGCAGGTGATGCCGTCCTGTCCCTTCGGCGCTGCCTGGGGACCGTACTGCAATGGATGCAGGAAAATGGGCTGAGGCTGAATCCGGACAAGACGGAAGTCCTGAGGGTGGGAGCCCCCATGGCTGGTGGCCTGGGTGACTCTCTCTCGTTTGGGGGGGTGACCCTGGCTGCGAAGAGTGGGGTCCGCAGCTTGGGCGTACACTTGGACCCGACGCTCACCATGGAAACGCAGGTGGCGTCGGTAGTCCGCACCGCCTTTTTCCACCTTTGGCGGATAGCCCGGCTGCGGCCCTACCTTGACACGGGGGCGCTCACTACCTTGGTGCATGCGCTCGTAATCTCAAGATTAGACCATTGTAACGCGCTCTACGTGGGGCTGCCTTTGAGGCTGATGCGGAAACTTCAGATGGTGCAGAATGCAGCAGCCAGACTCCTTACTGGAGTGAGAAAACACCAGCATATTTCTCCTATCCTGGCCATGCTGCACTGGCTGCCCATTCATTTCCGCATTGACTTCAAAGTTTTGATGCTTACCTATAAGGCCCTAAACTGTTTGGGACCTCGATACTTGGCGGAACGCCTGCTCCCACCGAGATCTACCCGGATCACCCGTGCGAGTCAGGAGGTGAGGTTGAGGAGCCTAACGCCGAGGGAGGCCCGGAGGGAAAAGACACGAAACCGGGCCTTCTCGGCGGTGGCTCCTCGCCTCTGGAATAACCTTCCTCCGGAGATTTGCGAGGCCCCTACGCTGGGTACATTTAAAGTCCAACTAAAAACATGGATGTATATCCAGGCCTTCCCTCCTGTCAGCTCTTAACTCTTTTTCTTTTGCTATTTATTATTTATAATATTTTTTCACTGTTTTTACTATTGATTATGTTTGTGTTATATGTATGTTGGTAGCCGCCCAGAGTGGTAGAATATACCAGATGGGCGGGATATAAATCAAATAAATAAATAAATAAATAATTTTAGTACCAAAATATAATTCAAATAATATTCCTAAAGAACCCAAAGACCATATAAATAATAGCCTTTTATTACTACACTCAATTGACCATGAAACAGAAGAACTGTGGACTGGAACCGGAGATATTGTCAGGAAAGAAACCAAAACCACTATTCCTGCGGTCAGAAAAAAAAAGTGTTGCTAAATAATTAAATTTTGAAAATTATTAATGACAAAAAGACAGCAGATATAGAATCAATCCTAAATGCAACATTTCAACACCTTGCATAACAGGACAAAGAGAACTATTATAGTAATCACTGAAAATAAATAGAAGAACAATAAAAGAAAAAATGTTACATCCATAAAACCCAAAATAAAAATTTTAAATCCAGGTTACAATGAGAATTAGGTACTATCAATCTAATTCCAGTGAATGGCAACACTTTCAGTGTATTCTAAGTATTCAGAAGTGCCACTCTAAAACTATACAGCTTGTCTCAGGCTGCACATATAGAAAGGCACATTCCCCATTACGAGGATGTGGATGATTTCACCTGCCCCTTCACTTTTCCCCGCTTCATACTGATCTGCCCACCACAGGCCTTCAACTGCCCTTTCTCCACCATTTGACCAAATCTTCCATCAGCCCATTATAGTTGATGCACAGTTTGCACAGCTGCAGAGCTTATTCTATTCACATTAGTGACCTCATTTTTGCATAAGTCTGGCTTTCCATCCCCTATGCATAGAATTAGACCAATTTTCTAGAATTGTTTACAGAAAGTTTTTCCAGTTAGAGGTATGCCCCCTTTCCTTGCCTTTAACTGGAAAGGCCTGCTGTGAATAATTTGGGAAAATAAAATGACAGTTGCTATCATTCTATGTATATTTAGTCAAAAGCATTTCAAATAGTTCATGGGGTTTGTTTTGAAATAAATTTGTTCAGGGCTACAGTCTAACACCATAATACTTTGCCTGAAGTCAGTTCCACTGTGCTCAGTGAGGCTGATTCCACTGTAAGCCTAAAGCTGAGACACACATCTCTGCTTGGGGAAAATGGGATGGTTCTGTCTTTTGGGAAATGTAAGGAGGAATAAAGGAAGAAATGCTATATTTCTACTCTATTTTCAGAACAGATGCTTGTCATCTTTAAGGATATGGGATCAAAGGATTTATTTTATAAGTAAATTAAAAAAAATACTCGAGGGGGGGGTGTCAACAGACCAGTAAAAAATGTAACTTGGTCATGCTTATGCAGCTATGTTGTGTTTTTGTAAGAGATTTCATTATGCCTACCTGTTAGTATTGTAGTTCAACTGTTTTGTCTGAATCTGGCAGTGAGATGTTTTCATAGTATATATAATTTCACAATATTGGAACCCCGGTGACTTTTCTTGTTAAAGCAGTTCCAGGAGGAGAATGATTAAAACAAGAAAACTTCAAGAAGTGCTTAGTCTTTTCCAACTCTGTCCAGATCTCACCACTACCTCCAGCTCTGTGGCTTTCCATCTATGGGAAGCAATAGTTACCCAAAGGCACGGTTACCCTAATATAAACTTACTTCACTTTGAGGGTAAAATGTATTGGCAGAAAATATAGAGTGCTACAGTGGTAAGCAGGGAATCCTTCACTCCTGACTTTCCTTGCTTTTCATAGTCTTTGAGGTGGCTTCTTTTGAACATTTAAGAAAAGTATATTGGATTCTAAAGTATGTCTATTGTATACAAGCTTTACCACAATAAACTAAGAAAATCTTACAGTTTCTGGACCTTGTTTTGATTACAGCTTTGTAGGGATAGCTCAGTTCAAGGGTTCCATGCTTTTCTTCTGGCAAATAGATCTTAACATGTTAGAGCTAGTATACTAGTAAACTAGTATACTGGTGACTAGAGTGAACATTTAGGGCACAGGTTCCCAATCTGGGGCCCATGACTAGGGTTGCCAGATACATGGGTACCAAAAGGAGGACATAGAAAGCCAAAAAGGAGTGCAGAGGAGGACATATTGGGGGGGGGGGATCCCAGGGTGGGGTGGGGGGCGTGTCGCTTTTGGAATTAGGTATTGGGGGAAATAGCTCTTTGATCATGGGGCAATACCATGACCATTCAACCTACTCAGTCTTGAAAGGTCAAGACTGGGAAAGTTACATTAAAAAACAAAATAATCAGCAACGATCAAACAAAATATAAGAGCTACTAAAACAAAGTACACTAAGAAATCACATTAATAAAAGCATAAAAAAGTGAAATAAAAAGTTTAAAAAGTTGTGTGACAGATTTAAAACACTATAAAAAACAAGAAGAAAAAACAGAAGGCGTGGATTTCTGTTTGCTTGAGAAATGCAAAGGGTGGAGAAAATGGATTTGGAGAGAGAATTTTATACATACACACACACAATGCTTACTACACTACATATGACAAAGCCATATATGTATATATATAATGTATATATTATATATGTGTGTGTCTATATCTGTATCTATATATGGCTTTGGATACACACACACATATATATCCGATATGGGAGGGGAGAGGAGGGGAGGGGAGGGGAGAGAAGGGGAGGGGATAAAAGTGCCTCCTCTTCCCCGTCTTTAGGAGGAAGGAGGGACCGGACCGGCCCCTATTTCCCTGGCTCTGAACCGCGCCTCCCCAGAACCCCAGACCAGCCTTCCCTCCTGCTTGCATCAGTTCCTTTTTTCATAGTTTTGAATCAGTCTCTCTCTCTTTCTCAGACACACACACCCCCTCCCTCCCTTCCTCAATTTTCTACATATATTTAAACAAGCTTGATGAAACCACCTGGTTCCTCTCGCACCTTTCTTCCCGCCTTAATTGGAGCCTTCTCTCCCTTGCAGTCATGTCCTTTTTTCATGGTTTTATGAAAGTCAGTCTCTCTCTCACATACACACACCCTTCCTCCCTCCCTCCCTCCCTCCCTAAATTTTCTACAATCTTACCTTTAAACAAGCTTGATGAAGCCACCCGTCCCTCTCTCGCACCTTTCTTCCTGCCTTAATTGGAGCTTTCCCTCCTAATTGGAGCTTTCCCTCCTCCTGCTTGCAGTCACCTCCGGCGGAAGTAGTCATTCACAAGCCGGATTGACTGCCCAGGGCTGTTCTACAGCTGTAAACAATCAAGCCACCTTATCTCCGATCTCTAAAAGAACAAAGGATTTACAAGTGCAACCAAGGAAGGAGGGAGAGGTGGCTTACAGTTTGAAGTTCAGCTGCAGGGGGTGGGGGCGAAGATACAAAAGCCGGACATTTTAAAGTTTTTTAGCTTTGCCTGCCGGACGGAGGACATTAGCCTGAAAAGGAGGACATGTCCTCCTTTTGCTGGACGTCTGGCAACCCTACCCATAACCCTCAAGGGAGTTGTGAAGTGTTTTCAGGGGGGTAACCACAACTATTTTTAGTTGCAATTATTTTTATATTTATTATATTAAATATGGCATACACAATGCTGTTTTATTTTAATCCTCTTGGCCCACAGATAGATAAATTTAATCTGAACCACAATTTCAGGCAATTTAGAGTTCTTGGTTATTTCTGTACCCCTTTGGGCAGATTTTCCTTTTATGCATGTGCATCACTCCTACCCCCTCTGAAAGAGCTGCTCTCACTCGTTTCACTCTGCTCCTCCACATCAACCTTTGGAGGACTGATGTCAGCCCTTCAGACCCGAGCATTAGCCCATCTCAAAGAGGCCTAAATGAGGCAAGCACATGGTGCATTGCAGGAATACTGATGCCCAAGATGGCGGCAGGATTGAAAAGTTGTTGCTGTCCTGGCAATAGCACCTCTTGCTGCGTCTGGCAGCACAGTGAAGGGAGAGGGGACCTGGGCCGGGCAATACCTCCAGGTCCTGCCTGAGTCATGGAGGAGGAAGGCAAGAGGGACAAAAAGATGAGGGAGGAAAATCAGGGAGGGTAGGTGTGGGGGCTGTGGGCGAGATAGTCATTTGGGCTTGAGGGAGAGGGGCTCTTCACTGAGGGGGCTTTTTTTGGAGTGAGGAGACAGGGAGGGTAATTTTCACACCTAAAACAGTAAATTAAACTCAAAGTCTATTGGAAAAAGTTTTCCTTCTCAAATTTTATCTGGTAGAAGCAGATTTACAGGCCCCTTAATACATTAACATTAATAGATTAGATTAGAAATAAATTATAGGAACAAAATGTGTTTTTTTACCGTATTAAAAATGCCTTTTTATACAAGTTGGAAGGGGGTCACAGGTTACGTGGCTATTATAAAAGGGGTGCAACTTGAAAAGGGTTGGGGAACAGATTTAGGATAACTGTTGATAGTAAAAGCAAGCACTTTTGTAGATAACTAAAGACTGACAGTGTAACTTTATTTCTGAAATCTGATATAACTGACATTTATGTGAAGGGTACAGTATTAGCTTTGTTAACATATGGTCCAACATAAACAAACACAGGCACCCAATGGGAAAAGCTCTATCTTTATGACAGTGTATTGTGAACAAATTCTATGCAATTAAAACCTTTAGTATTTGAAGGGATGTATACAGATAGTTGTATTAACCATCTGCTCTAGTTAATTATTAGCAAGCAGTTTAATGTGTAATGTTGTATTTATCGTAGTCAATAATGAGCAGGATCTAGGGAGCCCCATGTGTGAAGAGAAGATACTTCAGCTCATGAAAGAGAAGGGGCCATGTCACTGATAATTCCCTGTCTCTGTAGCAGCAGGGAGGGAGTTTCCCTCTTTTGCTGAAAAGGGATATTGTGTAGACCCAGTCTGAATTATTACTATAGTAAATTATGACTATTATATTTTTTATCAAATTTGAAATCCATGTACCACCACCTCTGCTTGAGAAACTGTGGGTCAGAAATAACAAAGAGAAGTGAGGTGTAATAGGTGTTTTACATATTAATCTGAATTATCTGGGCAAATTTTAAGTTTGCAGTCTTCCAATATTCATTAACAGAAAAGTGATATGTTTGTGTTCCCCCTCAATTTATACTTTGATAGCTTTGGTTTTGCACAGAGCTACTGAGCAACATATGCAGTTACTTAGCAATATTTATATTCATATAACACTGTTCAGTTCCACGCATTCTCAAAGTACTTCTTTACAATACAGTGGTGCCTTGACTTACGAACTTAATCCATCCCAGAAGATGTTCGTAAGTCAAAACGTCCATAAGTCAAATCAGCATTTCCCATAGGAATGCATTGAAAACTGATTAATCCGTTCCGGCTGTTTTTTGTTCTTATGTCGAGGCGCCGTTTGTAAGTCAAAGCATTAGTTCCCATAGGAACTAATGCAAAACCGGTTAATCCGTCCTCTACCACTAGGGGAGAATTTTTTTTTTAACTTAAGATGACTTAGGTTTAAAAAAAGGGCAGGAAAGGAGGGAGGGAGGGAACGAAGACCTTTTAAACAGAACACCTTTAAAACCAAGCAGCTTTAAACCAAACCAAGCACCTTTTAAACCAATTTTTACATTTTAAAATTACAGTACCAGGCAGTCCAAAGTCCATTTCCCGCTTTCCCCCACGTTTTTTTGTTCACAAGTCAAAGCTCCGTTCGCAAGTCAAAGCAAAATTTTGCGAACGGAGCTGTTCGTAAGTCGAAATGTTCGTACGTCGGGGCGTTCGTAAGTCAAGGCACCATTGTAATACAATCAGATGTATAGACAGATCATACTGACCTCACAATGATAGACGTGAAAAAACTATGTGCTGTTTAGAATGATGCCACATTTCTCTTAATATACTGTGCCCAGAATCCTGTTGGTGGCTTACCTGTGTGTAGATTAAATTATGTAACACCCTGCAGCTAGTTGCTGCTAACAGAGTACCAGTCTCATTATGGACATGCACTTGGTGGCACCAAATTATACAATTTAACTTATGTACATGTAAATCACCAACAAGATTCTGGTCTGTGAACATATGTAGTGTTAGTGGGGGAGGAAGAGTTTCAGGTTCTTTACATTTTTATATATGTACTGTACATCATATAAATGGAATTGCTCCATCTATTTGCAGAAGGAATTGGGATCCAACAGAGACTCCCTAGTGGAAAGAGATAGGGTAGCAATTTTTACCAGGTTTATCTTATCCCATGATGCAAGAGAAGATAATCTCAACCCTCTCAAATAGATCAAACATCAGTACAGAGAGGAATAAGCAGAAAACATGCCACTTAACCCCCTTCATGACAAAAGTTATCCAATCAAAAGACTGTATTACTATATTCTGTTGTTGACACTATGTAGCTAAATTTACATTGTTTAGGTTGCAGTTTTGCTCATAAGACATTTTAAGCCAACCACATCCTCCTAAACTTACCTTCTTTGGGTCCTAATGAAAACTGACAATCACTGATGCAGTTGTTTGATGTGTCAGGCAGTAAGGGCTAGAGCTGCATCATCTTAAGCCAGTCCTTATTCACAAAAAGGAGGTCAGTACTGTCTAGGTGACAAGCCATCAGTTCAATCCAAATAGATCAGTCACCTTCACAAAAAGAACAGGCATAGGCAAGGTTGTCAGCAGTTCATTTGTCAAAGGTTCTGTGAATCTGGGCAGGCAGCACAGAGTAGATGAGAGGTGACTTCCATGTTGTCTGACACAAAAACTCTGATGGGAGCACACACAAAATTTGTACCTTCCCAGTGCCAACGCCCCCCCCCCCCACAATGTCCAGCTGATTCCAGTTAGCACTCAGAAGACCTTGAAATGCTGGATATGCTTTTGCTCTCGTCTTTTCAACCTATGTCTCTCCTTAGAACAAATGGGCCTGACATCTGCTGGACTTTTTCCCTCTTCTGATACTTCTCTACTGACAGTGCGGCTTTCAGAACAATAACTGACTGTTGGAGCACTGAATTCCCCTTCCATACCGCCCTACCCCCAACTGCATGACGTCCTTCTCATTTTCTGAAGCTGACTCAGCAAGATGAGGCATGACGGAGAGAAAGTTTATTGTATCGGTGGTTGACAGGAACGGAATCACACAGATGCCCTTTCATGCTCAGGGAGTCCTTCTGAGTCCAGCTGAGTGGAGTTCATGAGGCTAGGTGGTGCAGCCCTTCCTCTAGTAGCACAGGAGTTGCAATCTGACCTGACAACCAAAGGGGTCTCTAGCCTAGTCTTCCTAAATTGAAACTGGCAGGGATAAATTATAGGTAGTTCTCCTCCAAGGGGAGAAGCTGCTGTGTGCTGAGTGGCACAAACTCCTTTAGTAGCCAGGTCAGCATGTTGTCACTTTGGTAAGATAAGCCACTTCTAAAAGAATAAGTAAGTTCAAGATGCTGCATGTGTTTTCTTTCTGTGCTCATGGCTCCTATTATACTGGTGCCATGACATTCAGGAAATAGTGTATGTTTTATTCAGCAGATTCCCCATGCGATACAGCAGTTGCTTTTATTTTCATTGTTTTCAGTGTTCATTCAAGATGCCCAGAGATTTCAAAAGTAATTTGATAATTTAAAGTGTTAAATGGTCCTGTGCCTATATGTATAAGATGTTACCTGAACTAAAACATGATAGAACCATTTAAGTGATTCAGTAAAAAATTCTGGCTGATTTTTCTTTCAGGCAGCAGAGTTCAATATTCTTAGGTCTCTAAGTTTTACACATTTCATGTTTTATGCATAATCGTTGCATAAAATACCAAAAGGTGTCAGTCATTAAGAAGAGGTGCTGTTCTGAGCTGAAATGAGGGGAACATTTCATAAATATCTCCTCTTTTCCTACTCACACCAGTAAAATACAAACTGTTTATGGCAGTCCTAACAGAAGATCCAATCCAGTTTTTCCATAGGATAGCACTGCAGAGAGATATCACCTGACACACAACTGTTTCTCCTGTTTGTCATTCCAGTTAAAGCAGCAGCACTCCATTGTTTACTGTCATGAATACCTACAATTTGAGTATCTTTTCTTTTCCCTTTGGTTCATAATAGCCCCTCTTTCTGCAACAGATTTACTCAGCTAATCACATTCATATATTATGATTATATTATTGTGAGCAGACAAGGGTAGGTAAAATAAGAAAAGTGCTTTTAAGTCTGAACCAGTTTTGTTTGCCTTCAGTGAAGAGCCTTCTGGCACAGTGGTTAAACTGCAGCCAAAACTCTACTCATGAGCTGGGTTCAAACTCTGGTAGTTAGCCTTCCATCCTTCCAAGGTCAGTAAATTGAGTACCCAGCTCACTAGAGCCGGGCAATGGGAAACCTGCATCATTAAATTGTAAACCATCCAGAGAGTACATTAAGAGCTATAGGACAGTATCTAAGCAGTGTGCTTTAGTTAAATCTGTGATCCTATCATTGTTACTATAAATAATTGGGTCTGTAAACCAGTATGGAGAAGATAGGTTTTTGGTGTTACATCAGAGAACATTCTGGGCTTCTAGAAGTCAAAAATAATAGCAGCTTTCCACTTGTGCTCTTAGCAACTGGTATACTAACTGTATACAATAACACTGCCTGTTATTGTGTAGATAATATACACATAATAAGTAGTAATCACCAATAGCCTCGTCTTCTGTGTTGTTGTCTAATTCTTTTCCAAAGCTATCCAAGTTGGTAACCTTTACTACATCCTGTGGAAGTAAATTTCATAATTTACTTACATAATATTTAACATACGAATCTTCTACCACTCAGCATCATTAGATGATCATAAATTCTAGCATTATGAGAAAGGGACAAAATCTGCTTATCCACTATCTCCACACCATTCATAATTTATATATTTCTATTGTGTCTCACTTGTTCACTTGTTTATAGCTTCATCAGCTCCCAAAGCTGCCATCATTTTACCCAAGGGAATTGCTTCTAGCCCTTTAATAATTTCAGTTGCCCTTTTCTGCAGCTATTCCATTCTACAATATCTTTTTTGAGGACTTTTGTAAGGGTAGTATGATTTGGACAATTCTTAAAGTTTCTTTTCTTATTGTGTCAAACATGGAATTTTCTTTTTTTTTACAGCAGCCATAGAGCAGTTCAACATTTCATCCAGCTATCAGAATGCAGAAATCCCTTCTAGTCAAGCAGTGCCAGCTCAGGTCTCGTCAAAGTATATGTACCCTGTTTCCCCGAAAATAAGACCTAACCTGAAAATAAGCCCTAGTATGATTTTTCAGGATGCTCGTAATATAAGCCCTACCCCAAAAATAAGTCCTAGTTAAGTGAAACCCCGCCCTCCACCATTGTGCGGCATTCTGCAGCAACCAGAAGTTGACATGACTATAAAATAAAACATCCCCTGAAAATGAGCCCTAATGCGTTTTTTGGAGCAAAAATTAATATAAGACCCTGTCTTGTTTTCGGGGAAACACGGTATTGGGATACTTTTAACTGTAGAATTATTTATTTTAATGTTTTTTATGCTCATGTTTTGTTTGATTTTAAGAATTATATGTTTGAATTGATTGATTGATTGAATTTCTACCCCATCATTTTCCTAGAGGGATCCAAGCAGCTGTTTTGTGGTTGTTTTTATTTCATTTTATGATTTCAAGCTGCTTTGAACACTATCTAGTAATGGAACAGTGGGATGTGAATGTTACAACAACTATATGTGATGTAGTGATTTTTTGCTTCAATATATATCACCTCAGTTTGGCACTGGCAGCAAATTTGGGCCACCGCACTATTCATCCCTAACATAAGATCATTAGTTATGAGCACATTTAAAAGGCTGCAGCTCCCCAAAAGTAATATTTTCAGCATAATATCTATACCAGAATTGGAGTTTCTTATTGTTGGAAATAAAAAAAAATGTAACAGAACTTTGAAAAAAGTAGTCCTCCTTATTTTAAAATGTACTATGTACTACTCAGAAGATGTTATTTCTAAACGGTGATCTGTTTACATTTCCTTTGTGCAAGCTTGTATTCTTTTTTTTATTCTCATTTGGACAAGGCTTCCAGTTTCTGAAGAAAATTGTCTTTTCTCTAACAGCTTCCTTGACACTGCTTGTTATCTAGAGTCGGCTCATCAGACACATCAATTGTGAGTGTTACATATGTTTGAGAGGCTCTTAAGTGGAAGTGTAGCATATTCTTCTGTTCATCATGGGGAAATTCTGGTTTCTACCAAGACTTTTCTGAAAGCACAATTGTATAAACCTATAGTTGAAAGTAATCTACAATTCAGTGTAATATATAGTTAAAGGAAGCTTAGCAGATATCTTCATAGTAGTGAGAAGGAGGGTGGACAATGGAAAGTAACTGAACTACAGCACTGACTCTGTGCATTTTTCAAACATAGATAAATGGAGGTGTGAAGTATTAACACATTCTTCTGGGAGAAATAAGCTGCTTGGGATGTAAACAAATGAGAGTACAGAGAGGAGGAAAATATCCATGAAACAATTACTAGGGCGTAGGGAATGACTTCTCTCCTGATAATTCTTATGGGTTTTCTGACTTTGAGAAAAGAAGTGGCACAAAAATAAGCCAATTTGTAAGCAGTATTATATAAATACCAATATATATGATGGTTGTTCTCTATGTGCTGTACAAACACTAAGATAGCTAGAGGCAGTATGTCTAGTATAATGATTTTTTCAGATTTAAGAATTACTTCTTAATGATCAAGCCATAAGCCAAGTGGAACTAATCTGGTACTGCAGTTAATTTAGGATTTTGCCTTGTAAACATGTAAATAGATGTAGTTCTGTTTGCTTCAGTACATGCATACACATACATATACTTTATAATGCTTTTATATCATTTGTTATAAAAATGATCATAATTTGTCATCTGTGTTGCACAGAGAAACAGAGAGAGTGAAATCCCAGTTTTTAGCTAACAGAAGGAAATTGCACCATGTCTTTGATACTGGAAACACAGGAAAGGTGTTCATTGATTAATTTTAGATAGTGAGAAGATTAGGTGTTCTCTGAAATGAACAGTTTTTCTTGAAAGAAAAGGATTTTTGCAGAATGATTGAAAAGTCACATTTTTGTGGAAAGCTGACTTTAAATCTTTTAGAATATCGAAACAGGAAGGGTTGTGTCAGACACCAAGATTGCCTCCGTACATCTACTTGCCTATGCACCAGGAAGTGGAATGTATCATTTTGTCTATCTTAGGCTTAATTTTTGTATGTTAAGCATTTTTGAAGTCTGTCTTTGGCTTCCCATGTTGCTAAGTAAACTACTTCAGAGTTAATGAGCTTGGATAGAAATAGTGAAAATCACTCTACAAAACATTTTATTCAGTATGTTTCTGCCTTTTTTCATTTTGTGGATAGAATGGAGAGCAATGGAGGAACAGATGTTAAGAATGCATGGACAATTACAAGCATGCCATTTTAGTTAGCTATGCTTGCATCTGCAATCTAACATTGTTATAAATTATTTAGTGTGTGAAACATCTAGTTTCTTCTGCTCTGTTTATCTCTAGACCAAACTTCACTGCTTCATTTACTTTCTACCTGCTATAATAACGTCTTTTCTTAAAGTTAGCTGGAAATAGATTAGCACTGGACTCACATCTGGAAATTTGAAATCTAAACACTTTACTAAAAACCTGTTGTATCACACTGAGTGACTTGCTGTATCTTTAGATTCCCATCTGCAAAATGAAAACCATGGTGAGCTACATCATCAGATCTCTTTATAATCTGGATAATAAAATAATCCATGGTATTGAATACTTCCTATCTCACTAAAATGTAGTTTTTAACTTGTTTTTAAACCAAACCCAGCATTTCTACTGTAACTATTCCAGCGTGGGATCCCTATCCTCCCCCACCCCATAATTAACTGTATCACTACAAGTCTTCCTGCTTTAGACCCATCCGGTGGTTGCTGAGCTGTGAAAGGGACCCTCTTCATTCCTGACCAAAAAAATTATCTTGAAATGGTGTGCTGGCTTCCAACAAATAATATCAATTACAAAGCTAATTTGTCTGCTATTCATCTATTATAAAATATGTGGAAACATTCATAATTTGTATGGTCCATCTACAGCTGGAGTTATTAAAACACTCACAGGTGCAAGATTTTAACTCCTCTGCTATACTAATTTATAGGGCTAGCTAGTGAATAGATTTTTACTGCCCCCTTTTATGTTGGGACATGGGTGGCACTGCGGGTTAAACTGCCCCTGAGTGATGTGGTGGCGCTGTGGGTTAAACCGCAGAAGCCTCTGTGCTGCAAGGTCAGAAGACCAGCAGTCGTAAGATCGAATCCATGCGATGGAGTGAGCTCCCGTTGCTTGTCCTAGCTCCTGCCAACCTAGCAGTTCGAAAGCATGCAAATGCAAGTACTGTAGATAAATAGGTACCACCTTGGTGGGAAGGCAACGGCGTTCCGTGTCGCGCTGGCCACGTGACCACGGAAACTGTCTTTGGACAAACGCTGGCTCTATGGGTTGGAAACGGGGATGAGCACCGCGCCCTAGAGTCGGACATGACTGGACTAAATGGCAAGGGGAACCTTTACCTTTACCTTTATGTTTATCTTAATTAAAATTTAACAGCTATAGATAAGCAGGCAAAGTTCATAGAAAATTATTCAGCACAATAAAACTGGAAAGAAAAAAGTCATTCTATTTAGAGTCCAACTTCATTGTTAAACATATTAGTGTGGAGCCTCAGCCTAAAAATCCCCATTAAAATTGTATGGAAAATAAGATTGAGCTTAACTTTGAGTTTGGGGAAGAGGTCAGTGTGTAAGTTACCTGCACTTTGGTACAGGATCATCTTGTGAACTGAGAAGAGAAAAGTGTATCAGTTTGATGTATCAGGACAGGGCGTCCTCCATGATACTCCATTTTGTTTTTTCTGTCTTCTAGATTTTTGTTGTCTTCTCCCCCTGAGAAATAGTATTCCAAATACATACTGAGCATGATTGCTCATCATTGGGCTATTCCTAGCTAAAAAGTTGCAAAACTGTGCCCCTTTGCACCTAAGAGCCTTCTGAAAACCATCTCCAAAGAGTTTTCCAGCCCTCTGGAGTAGGCTTTTTTAGTGCAGAGGTTTGCATTGGAAAGGGGAGAGCCCTCTTCCCCTCCATTCTGCTGCATTGTGCTTTTGAGTTTGCATTAGATCCTACCCTAGAATTCAAATTTCATGTAAGACAAGATAAATAATTCCCATCTAAATCTCCTCTGCCTTCCCACCTATGGATCAACCAAGAATAAGAAGCAGGAAGAGTTCATTGCATAGGAGGAAGATCTTTCAATATTTTTTTAAAGAGGAGCAAGCAGGAGTTGAGACAAGTTAATGAGGAGTCTGATTTCAATCATGACTTTTTGGATCTCCAAACAAACCAACAGAGGCAGCTCATGGACCAAGTGGGTACAATCTCATTCTAATATTTTAAGAGCATATATCTCTGCTTTTCTGGTCATGACCTGGCTATGCATGTGAAGCAGAAATCTGTAGTCTGGCAGCAGTCGTGCTCCACAAGAGGTCAGAACTAGTGAGGCAGAGACTCAAAAAGCATTTGGCTGCTTTTTGTTCCGAGTATGCCAGACGATAATTAATTGTAGCCACTGCTGCTGGCGTTATCCAACAGCCTCCACCTCTTCATCAAGGAGAGTTCTGCCAGATGAAAAAGATGACAGTATAATTCCACTTTCAAAAGTTGCTGATAAGAGAATTTCAGTAGCAGTTTCAAATGCATCTTTAGAAAAAAAATGTAAGATGAACATCCTTTGTTATTTCAGTTCTGCACTAAATAATTTGGAATGCTGGGAAGTCATGAAGTTTGGTTCCAGGGACTAGAGACAGTGATTGGGAAAGCTACAGTGAAATGAAATGAAACAAGGAGGTGGGTTCAACAGAGCTGCACAATTTCCTGCCCAAAGACAAGATTAGTCTGGAGAAGTTGGGTATACTTGTCATTGGCTAGAAGATGCTCTTGTCTTTCAATCAAAAGACGTTGCTCTCTCGGATATGAGGTCTGCCTTCTAGATTCTAGAAAGAGAAAACATGTTACAACGTAACTATGCATCTGCCTAAATTGTGTTATTATTATCTAGTGTATTTTCTTCACATTGTTTACTAAACAGAGATTATTACCATGGTAATTCTGTCATTACATGGCACATGTATAGCTGCAAGCCACAAGAACACCAGTCATTTGCAGTTTTTTTGCCTTTGGCTTAAGAATTTAAAATCATTTACAACAGTCTTTTAGGAGAGAATAGAGTTACTGTGAATAAATATTTAGAACTGGTAGTAGAAAATGTCAGTCTCTTCTCAAAATATTTGCATTGTATCTGTAGTGACAGAGGAACATCATGTCATCTAGCTTCTCTGTGTCTCCAATGCTGTGCTTTGCTAGTGGTTAAAATCCTTAATTCCTACTTAGGAGGAGATAAAATAAATAACATAGTATTTTGTCAAAGGCAAATATATGCAGCATATTTATCTTCCACAAATGGTAAAGCTGCCAGATCCTTGGAACCTCTGCCCAGGACTACTCTTCTAGCATGCAAATGCTTAATATGGCTTGCTGATCTCATGACATCAATCAATTCTGATCTTGTATTCCTGCTTGCAGTTATATATTATTAATGAGATTCTGCATATATGCTTACAGATGGCGATAACAGGTTGAGTTCATGTAAATAGCCAATTTTTTTCTATAAAACATATGATAATGTCTTTAATTGCAGTTATCAGAGTGGTCTACAGTGCCACTGTAACTGTGCTTTGTGTTTATCTCAGGGTATGGCTACACTAGAACCAGGGAGCAAGCTAGTGTGGGCTGCCTATGAATGGTCAGACTTGATTAGAAGAATCTAATCAAGCCTAACTGTTCATATGGAAATGGCTCCTGCCAATATTGTGAAGCGGCTTAATCGGTGAGCCATTTCAGGATATTGGCAAATTAATCACTTTCACTGCTCAGCAGAAAAAATTAAAAATCTTTTCTTTGCCTTCTCTTAAAGGGCCACTTGAGAAACTGCCTGCAGCCAAAGGCACTGCCATAGATTTGACTGTGGGTGGTTTTTCAACTAGCCCTCTAAGGCAATTAAAAAAAAGCTGATGTTATTTTAAAAAAAAAACATCAGGGAAAGTTTTTTTTAGGAGAAATGTTTAATTTGCCAATATCCTGAAAGGGCTTGCTTATTAAGCCACTTCAAGATACTGACAAATGGAAAGAGGAAGGCTTGCTTTGGATCAGTTCCAGTGATGACACATGCTGGAACCAATGCAAACCAGGGCGATCCTACCTGCATTTGAAAAGTAGAAACCCTTTGACAGGGGCCATAAAGGTCAGGGGTAGGAACACTCTGGGGGCAAGCTGGTGTGCTCTAGGAAATACATCATCTGGTCGCCATCTTTAAGAGTGCTCCAGCCTGTTCTTGCAGCACTCCAAATAGCAGAATAAACAGCCCATGTAGTCAGCCTTTCAGTGTATGTGAAATAACACTTAAGTTATCTACTAAATCATAGCATTAAATGTTGGATCTTGCCTTTGGACCAAACTATGTAAAGCTATGCCATTTCCTAACTTAAAGTAAATTTAACTAATGAGCCCCTGCAGTAAATTGTTACACTAATGAAACTGTATTTATGCGGCTGACGCAACTAGTCTGATCAAGCTAAAAATATTAACAACTAGGAAGCAGAGGTGTTATTTTCCATGATCGTGTCTTAAGCATAGATTAAGACACCAATGTTAAAGAGACTGTGAATGGAATGCAGGGAAGGTTTTCTGCTGACAAATATGATTCCTTCCACAATACAAGGGAGAAGATGACTCCCACTCTTCCATTGCATGACCTTGTTGGGTTGGCAGACTCAGATTTGAGGGCACAGGGTATACAGTAGATTTAGGATCACAGGGTTGCAGTGGGAAGAGCAAAGGAGAAAATTTTGTTGCACAAGTGGACTTCTATTTGTGTGACATTGACTTTTGTCCCATTTTCAGATTGTGGTAGGTATGAATTTAAGTGACTCTCAGATTCACATTCTTACTGTCATGTACTCATTTAGTTCATAGGTTGCATTCCTTTTGAAACCACCTTAGTACAACTTTCCTTAGTCTGGTGCCCTTCACATGTGTCAGATTACAGGTCTTATGCCCTGTCTTGCTGACTCTCTAGGACTCTCCTTACTTATTTGGTGAATGATAACTCCCTACTTCCAGTTTTTTAATTATTAGACAGAGTCTGCAGGTACACTGCAAGATGAGTGTAATCAAGCCTAACTTTTTAGGATAAAATAAAACTTGTGGCTTCCAATAACAGCAGTATAGATTTTTCACCCAAAAATGAGAGGATCACAATCTGCCAATGAGAGTATGCCAACAGGATTTTAAATGCAGTGTATTTGTGTGTTTAATTAATTAAGAGCCTCGTGGCGCAGTGGTTAAACTGCTGCACTGCAGCCAAAACTGTGCTCATGACCTGGGGTTCAATCCCAGGTAGCCGGCTCAAGGTTGACTCAGCCTTCTATCCTTCCGAGGTCGGTAAAATGAGTACCCAGCTTGCTGGGGGGGGGGGGGCAATGTGTAGCCTGCAGAATTAACTTGTAAACCGCCCAGAGAATGCTTGAAGCACTATGGGGCGGTATATAAACAGCACGCTTTGCTTTGCTTTTTTAATCCTCATTTGGCAAATGTTACAAGAAAATAGAGGAAAGATACAGAGGAAGAATTCATTCTTTTAATTCCTTAGGCAGTGTTCTGAAAATCCCTGTTTTTTCCACAACAAGCAGGGCAGGTATCAGAATTTATTCAAGTGAGAAACTATGAAATGTAGGTACATATACAAGTTTTGTACTTGGGCTCTTTAGAAAACCAAATTGTGAAGGCAGCCAGAATTGTTTCGGAATCTATCCACATGGTAACTTGTTCAGCATAAAAATGTATATGAACTCCATCCTAAAATTCCCCCTTTTGCCAAGCAGTATCATAGATGTCCAGTGTGAAAGACTAGAGGGATGAATGTAGTTTCAGATCTCCCATGGTAAGGAACCCTGATAAGGCTGGGTTCATGACCATGGAATCTCTTTAGGTCTATTCAGCTGAATGCAGTTACAGAGTCCTTTTAATACCTATGTGCTCAGTGCATGAAGATGCTATCATGTATGTAAGGACTCTAGGGACAGGGTGTGCCCTCACACCCAAACCCTAATTATTTAGTCCTACACATGTTCAGATGAACAAATAACTGAACAGAGCTTGGCTTAAAAACCTATCTACAGACAATTACATAGTTTTGTAAGTGTTACAACAGATTTTTAAAAAGTCTGGTATGTTGTACATCTTTCTGCCTCTCATTCATTTGTAATATATTAAAGATGTGAGTAATACTTGCAAAATTTCTCATTCTCATTGATTTAAGCTGTTTTAACCTCCACCAGGAATTTTCAGATCCCACAAGATTCCTCCCCTGCAATGTGAATTAGAGAAGGATTTCTTTGTTATGTAAATTAAATGACAATATGTTGTCATGTCATAGGTGAGAAAATAAATGTTGAGGGTTTTCTTTATAGTACATTAGACTGAGAAAAGTGATTATTTACATCCCTATAATAGATGTGTGTGTGTGTGTGTGTGTGTGTGTGTGTGTGTGTGTGTGTAAAGTTAGCTTGATGCAAAGGAGGCATGCTCCATATTTGCAATCTGCATGCACAGCTTTGCTGATATGGCCAGGATCCTGTTAGTTATATCCACCGGCATAATTATTTTGGCATGAGTTTCAACAGTAAATTGCTGCAAGTTAAAGTTAAAAGTGAGTGTAGGTATTTGCAATCTCTGTTACACTGCAGTCATGTGATTCAGTGTATTAGAGCAAATGCCTATACCAAGTTCTCAACTTCTAGCTATTAGTTTGTGAAATTCATGACAATGGAGTTGTGGCAGCATAAATATGTAATATGATTCTGGGCACTGAATTTTTATATGTTTTGCTTGCTTCTCTTACAAGTATTTCATATCATAACTTTATCAGAAATGTCCAAAATTGGATAACTTGCTCTACCAGTTTGTGGATGACTTATCTGCCATATCTCAACATACAGATCTGTCACTGTCTACCCAAGTTAGAGAAGCTGGTAGGCTGAGTGGTAGATAAAAATATTACTTTTTTTTCCAATCAGTTATTCATGCTTTTGTTTCCAATCAGTTATTAAAGAAAATTAAGGTATGAGCCAAACAGCCAGATCACCTATTAGCTCAGTAGAGGAATCAAAAGCAAAGTAAATCAAACATTACAGTAATAATGAATAATGGAGGTAGTCTTATGAAAGATAATTATTGTTTTATAAAAACTTGAATGCGATTATGTTAAAATAATTCTTTTTGTTCATTTGATCATATTAGTCCTTATCTGCATCAGAAAGTAATTAACATTCTGACCACTGGCTCAAAAGGTGTCAGACAGCAAAAGTTTTGTGCATTGTTTTCAAAGTTTTACTTTCAAAGTTGAAGGCTAGGGATGATGACTCATTTTCCTGCCTTTGTATGTTTTTATTATCGAACCCTTTGGGCCAAGGTAAATTCCTTTGAAAAAAGTTAAAATTCTTCTTGTGGCTGGATAAAAATTTCCCAAGGTAAGAATTACGTTTGGCTTCATTAATCAAGATACTGGGATTTTATGTCAATTTTTTAAAAAAAGTAAATATTTCACACATTAAAACAACTGAACAAGATAACAAAGTTTAAAAGCACATTTTAAAAGGTAAGAGTACAACATCTATCCATTAAAACTCCCTCCTTGGCAGCCAGTTACTTGTCAAAAGTCAGATTGAATAGAAAAGTCTTTGTCTGCCAACAGAATTACAACAAGGAGAAGCCCCTCCTAGCTTTCCTTGGAAAGATATACCAAATCTAGGGGCAACCACTGAAAAAAATAATGTCATTGATACCTCCACAGTAAAGGAATACTTTTTGTCTTTACAGCCAACCAGCCATAGAAAAATAGTTGACAAATAGATGAAGCATCAGATTTTGCAGGAAAGGCTTTTCTGGAGCTAAGAAGAAAAGAAAGTGAATTGCACAGATGCTTGTGCTGCAGCTGACTAAACCTGGCAAGGACTAGCATGTTCAGAAGTCTAATTCCAGGTATAGCTGAGGAAACACAATGAGCAAAGATACCGTCCTTTTGTGACAAGGAACAGAAACAAAAGCAGAATGTTGTCCACTCAGTTCACCATTGAGTTTTTTTAATGCTGCTGTCAGTTACTTTCCTGTCCCTTCTCCCCTACCTCATAGTTCATATCTTATTGGTGTTCTGTGTTGTGTTTTTCTTGAAAGCTTTAGGATTTTTATTTCCAGTTTATTTTTATTTTATTGCCTTTTGAACTTAGCAATATTTAACTGGTTGTTCCTGTAGCTGAGACTTTGCCTTTTTGAATATATTGTTTACCTTGTTAGTGTGTTGGCATTTAATTTACATAACAAAGATAAATTTAAGGAAAAAGCAATACAATAGTGGGGAAAAATTGATGTCGTCCCTATTAAAATTTTACAGCTGACTACATTGAAAAACAATTCTCTACTGGTGACTGTAATGAATATCTAGCAGTACTACTAGTCTTTTTCTGTGTATGCAACAAATATTTGTATACACAAAAGTGTGTGGACTTCACTGTTTTTGAGAATGCTTAAATTTAGCATGATGTGCATATTTTAAAACCAATATAATTGGACAAGTTTTGTTTTCTTTTCAGAAAGATTTAAATATTTTCGCTTGAAAAAAGTCTTCTTATATTGCAGAGTTTTACCAGTCAGTCTAACAATGAAGGATAGCATGCTGATGAATTATGTATGTTAGCTGATTTTTGACAGGTATCATGCTTCTTTCAACAAATTTCTTCTAATTATGGCTCACATATCAAGTATAATATGCAGTGCCTTTCCCAATACATGAACATTTCCCACAAATGATTTCATGTTTTATTTAAAGTTCAAGAGCTTCCTTCTAGTCCCAAGTTGGTTTACCACTTTGAATTAGTAAAATTATCCTAATAATGCATTAATATGGCTGATATTCTTACATTCTGCGAGTAATTTGAGGAATAAATGATTCTTGTACCTTTTAGTTGCAGTTGTTCAAAAGAGCATTTTTTAATACGGTGAACTGACTGGGAATTTAAATATCTTTATTAAATATAAGATGATTTACAGTTTAGGAAGCTAATGTCTATAAGGTGTCTGTCTGTCAGGCAGAACTCCCAGATAGAGAATTATGGGATTTATAGTCTAAGAAATGCCAAAATCCCATCCGTAGCACTAATATTTATTTAAAGTAAGCATTGCCTGCTTCCATTAATTAGTTTCATCAAGAAAGGTGATGCCTATTCTTTCTGGTTTTCTTCAGACTTGGAGGAATTGTGCATATGCTGAATCAGTACCTGGAATGAGTAATGTTCTCAAAAAGATTTCTGTTATAGTATAGCTGAGTGCACTAGAGCACTTGGCAGGGTTGGGAGTTCAAATCATCACTGTGACTCCCAGGAGCAGGGCCAACTGAAGTCACCCAGAACATGTGTGGCTGATGTTAAGTGCTCTGCAACCTGTGCAGCCTTGGGCAATCTGCAGAGTCCCAGAATGTCAGCAGAAGGAGGAAACGATAAACCATCTCTGAGTATTGTACACCAAGAAAAGCTGGGAATGGTTACTATAATGTTGCTTATTAGGTGCTTATTTTATGGTTAATTGATTACAATATTCATATGATTTTAAAACTTCTGAGAAATGCTCATGATTTGTTTTGGATCAGAATGGAATAGTAACTTGCAGAAGTTTATTAATTTTAGGTACACATTTAAAAGAAAAGCCTTCTATAAGTACTTTGACCACTACATATCGTGTAGAGAGGAGGATGACAATAGACTGTAGGGGATTTATATTGCAACAAATCCTTTAGTAATGTCTGTCTTCTGTAGTCATAGTTTTTGTCCTCTTACTACTCAGCAGAAGAATTACATAACTGCAATGTTCTTCTTCGTGGTCTCTGTGAATGCACACTAATGGGTTAAGTCTGCGCTTATGCAGAGGTCTCCGGAATATTCTAGAGCTAAAAGTTCACTAGGACCGCCACCCCCCGTAGCCCACGTGGTCTGCCTGTCCTAGCGATTACCTCAGTTCCTTTTCCCCCCGCTGCTGAGGTCTCATCTCTAGAGCTTCGCTCGGTTGAATTGGTTCATTCTGAAAGAAAAATAGATCGTTCTCATCAAATTGTTCGTATTCCCTGTTGATTCTATTGATTATCTTCTCCAAAAACAAACAAACAAACAAAAATACAAATCGTTCTTCTTTGATCGTTTGGACTCACCTCACCGTAACCCCCCTTCCTTTCTTCCCTGTTTCGCTTCCCGCCTTTTATGGCCCCTACGGGCCCTTTCAAAAAGTGCATCTCCTGCACAAACAAACTCCCAGTCTCTGACGGTCACAACGCTTGTTTATTCTGTCTGGGAGAATCTCATCAGCCATCCGGTTGCCCCAATTGCAAGAATTTCACAAAGCAAGCCATTAAACTTAGACAGCAAAGACTTCAATCCTTCCTGTGGGAACAATCCCTTCGACCACAGGCCAAAATGGACAGTTCTCAAACTCCTCAGTTGCCGACTTCTTCAGCCGTGGCCTCACAATTACAATCTCCGAAACCTAAGGCTTCAAAATCCAAGTCATCTGGTTCCACAACACATTCCACCCCGGTATCCAAACCAAAACCGAAGTCCACTGGTACGAAACCAAAGAAGTCAAAGAAACCTCTAGCGGATGAACAACCTTTGGTACAGCAGTCGTTGATACAGAGCCACCCTACGATCGAATTGGATACCGACAAAGAATCCATCCCGCCAGTCTCAGGACAACCGCTTTCTCCACTGCTTACCAGATCTCCATCATGGGCAGATACCTCGGCTGAGGTACATGCATGAGAGTATTCGGCCTGTTCGAGCCCCAAATCTTTGGTTGGCTCCGTATCAGGGTGTGAGTCTGGATCGCCTATTCCTGATCCAGTTACAGTCAAGAAAAAGAGATCAAAACTCCACCATACTGGCCGCTCCGATACCGCCACTTACCAGCCTCCGTGTCATTCGGGGCTGCAGGTATCGCAAGGCTCAAGGGCTTGTAAACATCGGCCCAAGCACGTTACTCTTTTTGAGCCTCCACTATTCTTCGAACCGCCGACCATGCCATACTGCCACCATCGTCGGTATTGGCAACACGGTGTGGAACAATTTTTTGATCCTCGTCTTCGGTATGCGTATCGCTACCCATCGGACATGTCTGCTTCTTCCTCTCCTCGGTACCAGCCGGACCATTATGAGGAACCCTCGGACACAGACAGTCTTCCTGCTCCGGTACCAAAATCCCGTACCGAACATCGCAAATGGCACACAGGTGCTACATCAGCACAACCGGTACCTAAGAAGCCTAAGACTTCCAAACACTCGGTACCGGCTTCATCTCGGGACCGAGCCGCCTCGGCTACAACTTCATCCCGGGACCGAGCCTCTTCGATACGGGCTACAACAATTTATGCTGGACCGTCGCCTGATACCGGTCATACCACAAAGCCTCAGAAGAAAACACCAGACGTTCCTCCACTATCGGTACCACAAAAACGTGATGACAGACTGTCCAAACATTGACGAGTCCAGCACTCTCCTGTTATGTCTGAGTCCTCCTCTTCTCAGTCGTCTGACTCTGAGTCCTCAGACTCCTCATCTTTCCAACAATCTCCTCCTAATCTTGCAACACCGGACTCGGACGTCGCAGACGCCAATCCTCCTTCTCCAGCTGAGGACTTTGCATCATATTCCCAACTGGTCCAGCGCATAGCAAAGGCATTGGACCTCGATGTCCACCAGCCCACCCAGTCTGAATCCGACAAAGTTTATCATGACATTGACGAGGACCAAACACCACCCCTGCGTATGGGGTTTATCTCGTCATTAATGAAACTGGTTAAACAGTCATGGGCTAAGTCCTCTTCGGTACCACAGATCTCCCGAAGAGTGGAAAATCTTTACAAGACACACGGTACCGACACTGAGTTTTTCTCCAAGCATCCACCACCTAATTCAGTTATTGTAGATGCCACTCAGTCGCGGTCTCGCAACCGGTCCAACGCCACCCCAAATAATAAGGAGGGCAGGAAATTGGATATAATTGGCCGTAGGGTTTACTTCCTGGCTTCATTTACCCTCAGGGCTGCTAACTACTTGGCAGCTATGGGGGCATACCACAAACACCTTTGGAATCAGGCTTTACCATCCCTACAGGCAGCTCCTGCAGAGCTGAAACCAAGGGGCCTTTCTTTCCATCAAGAGGCCATGGCCTTAGCACGTCAAGAAAGGATAATGGCGCGGCACATCACAGAAGCGGCATCAAAACATATGGTCACTGCGATAGCCTTAAGAAGGCACGCCTGGCTTCAATCGGCTAGCATCTCGGAAGACTCCAAAATGCATATCGAGGACTTACCTTTTGATGGTTCCGGCCTCTTTGATAATAAAATTGACGACATCCTGGAGAATCTACAAAAAATGAGGAAGACGGCACATTCTTATAATATCCAGCCCTATTACAAATCTCAACGCTACCAATGGCGACGACAGTAACCATTCCAACAATACAAATCATTTCCAGAAAAACAACGATACTTGCTGCAGCAAACCTCTTCATACCAGCCTTGACAGCATAACCAACGTCAGCACCCTCGCCAATCTTTTAGCTGTCCTGACAAGAAAAACAAGCAGGGCCTTTGACTCTCCAGCCCCTTTATCTCCCATCCTGTCCCCCACTCCTGCCACCCGTCTTGCGCCGCACTTTCAAGCATGGGCGCGCATCACTACAGATGCTTGTGTACTATCATCGCAAGAGGCTATGCCATAGAATTCCTATCTATTCCACCTCCTCGAATTATCCTTACCCATCCTTCCACCGCTCTCAAATCAGAAATCTGATCTCTACTTTCCAAAACTGTCATATCACCCGTCACTCCAAATTCATCCAACCCGGGTTTCTTCTCCAGGTATTTCCTCGCCCAAAAAGAGACAATTCCCTATGTCCCATCCTAGATCTTCAGGACCTCAACTACTTCATTATTCAACGACGCTTCCAGATGGTGACTCTAGAACGCATCCTTCCCTTGCTCCAACAGGGAGACTGGTTCTCAGTCATCAACCTGAGCGATGCGTATTTCCACATAACCATCAGACACGACCACCACAAATTTCTCTGCTTCTCCCTCGGGCACACTACCTACCAATCCAATGCCCTACCATTCGGCTTGTCTACAGCACCCAGGGTGTTCACAAAGTGCATGGCTTCCATAGCAGCACATCTTCGCACACTCGGAATCTCGGTGTTCCCCTACATCGATGATTGGCTATTGGTAGCTCACTTCCAAGCCCAGGCATTCAAGGACATTGCGCTTACTCTGTCTCTTCTATCCGACCTTGGCCTCAAGGTCAATCACAACAAATCAATACTTACTCCCTCTCAGAGGGTAGACTACATAGGTGCAGTGCTCAACTCTCACCATGCCACAGCCTTCCTTCCCCGGGACCGCGCAGTCAAAATACGCGCCCTTGTGGACCATTTTCGCCCATACGCGTCTGTGACTGCCCACCAAGCACAACGACTTCTCGGCCTCATAGCTTCCACCACCTCAGTCATCCAACATGCGAGACTGAAAATGCGCTCATTACAGGCCTGGTACCTGTCTCTCTTCGACCCACTTCTCGACGCGCCTACCATGCGCCTACAGGTTACCCGCGAGCTTGCTTACCAGCTCAAGTGGTGGATCACGCCCTCCAACCTCTTCCTCGGCCAACCCTTTGCACCCCTCCTATTGACAACCCAGATGACAACCGACGCCAGCCCCGTCGGTTGGGGGGCACACTGCAGAGACCTTCACGTTCATGCACCCTGGTCTCCACAAGAAAGACTTCTTCATATCAACAATCTAGAGTTATTAGCCATTTTCAAGGCATTCCGTGCCTTCCTGCCAATCATTGCAGGCACCACAGTCCAGGTCACCAGGGACAACACGACAGCGCTATATTACATAAACAAACAGGGAGGCACACATTCACTTCCCCTCCTCTACCTCGCTGTCCAATTCTGGGAGTGGTGCCTAGACCATCACATTTTTCCTATGGCAGTGCACATTGCCACACAGGACAATGCTTGGGCAGACCATCTGAGCAGACGAACTTCCCAGATGCACGAGTGGTCTCTCGATCAGGACGTGTTTCTCCAAATCTGCAAAGATTGGGGCCAACCCGAGATAGACGCGTTCGCGACGGAAACGAACAGAAAGTGCACCAGCTATTTTTCAAGGGCAGGGACTGGCCAGGGATCCCTAGGAGACGCCCTCATGGTACCTTGGAGCACTCACCTCATCTATCTCTTCCCTCCAATACCACTCCTCCTGCGAACCATTGTCAAGCTGAGGCAGGACCAAACCAATGCAATCCTAATTGCCCCGTACTGGCCGAGACAACCGTGGTTCACAATGTTGACCTTCATGATGTCCCAATCCATTCGTCTACCTTGTCTCCCTCATCTCCTCACGCAACACCGCAGACAGACCTTCCATCCCGACCTCCAGTCCCTACATTTAATGGCTTGGAGAATCTTACCTCAATAAATACTATCCTTTCTCATTCCAGGAAACCTGCTACAAATCATCTCTATTCCTACAAATGGTTGGCTTTTCAAAAATTTACAAAGAAACATGACCTTCCAACTGCACCGACTGCTCTTAGAGCGGTATTGCTCATCCTCTCTTACTTATTTGATCGTCAGTTATCCTTATCCACACTTAAGGTATACATGTCAGCTATCATGGCACACCAACTGCAAGACTCAGATGCTGCTTTATTATTTCGGCATCCTACTCTGAAGAGATTCCTTCGAGGGGTGGCCCACCTTAACCCTCCAAGACCGTCCCCTATGCCTCACTGGTCCCTACATACTGTCCTGCAGCGTCTATCTCTTCCTCCCTTCGAACCCCTCGCCAACTCAACAGAGTGTCTGCTGTCATTTAAGGTCCTGTTTCTAGTAGCTATCACCTCTGCCCGTAGAGCGTCAGAACTGGCAGCTCTCCGTGTTGACCCTCCATTTCTACAATTCCACCCAGATAAGGTCACCCTATATCCGGACATCTCCTTCCTTCCCAAGGTAGCTACTGATTTTCACATTCGCCAACCAATCATTCTGCCTACTTTCTTTCCTAAACCATCCACTGGTGTTGAGAGATCACTCCACCTCTTGGATGTGCGGCGTGCTCTTGCTTTCTACGTTAACTGGACTGCTTCCTTTCGGAAGTCCAAGTGCTTATTTATCTCTCCTCACCCACCTCACAGAGGAGAGCAAATTTCTCTGCAAACCATATCAAGATGGATTGTGCAAACCATTCGTCTGACTTACCAACTTGCCAGGAAGCCTCTTCCGGACAATATCAAGGCTCATTCCACCAGGGCGCTGGCAACTTCTACTGCCTTTCTCAGAGGTGTTCCAGTCCCAGATATCTGCAGGGCTGCCACTTGGTCAACTCCATCGACCTTTGCATCCCATTATCATCTGGACATGCATGCCAAGGTGGATGCAGGTTTTGGACGCGCGGTTCTTTCTTCAGTCTTGCCATGACGTCCCTCCACCTGTAAGGTAAGCTTGTTAGTCACCCATTAGTGTGCATTCACAGAGACCACGAAGAAGAAAGAGAGGTTACTTACCTGTAACTCTGGTTCTTCGAGTGGTCATCTGTGAATTCACACTTCCCGCCCATCCTCCCCTCTGTCAGTCACGTCTGTCTCACCTTTTGAGCAGCAGCGGCTTTGGGGAACTGAGGTAATCGCTAGGATGGGCGGACCACGTGGGCTACGGGGGGCGGTCCTAGCAAACTTTTAGCTCTAGAATATTCCAGAGACCTCTGCGCAGGCGCAGACTTAACCCATTAGTGTGAATTCACAGATGACCACTCGAAGAACCAGAGTTACAGGTAAGTAACCTCTCTTTAACGAAGAAGGAATTGAAATTGCTCAAGATTTTCTCTGTCTTAGTGCAGTCATCAATCCAAATGGAAACTGTCCAAATGGAGACTGCACCCAAGAGATCAGAAGACTGAGACTTGGTAGGGCAGCTATGATTTCCAGTATGGTGCAGTGGATACAGTGAAATACTAGGACTCCAGAGAACAAGGTTTGAATCCCCACTCAGCTATGGAAACTCACTGGGGGACTGGAGCTGGTAAAACCAATCTTTAAATATCTCACCTTGAAACCCCTATTATATACAAGGATGGGCATCTGTGGCTCCTGGAACTCTGATGATTACTCAGCCTGTGCTAGCTCTTTCGTCATTCTAACAGCTAGAGGAGGGCAGGAACTGCTGGAGGAGGCAAGTGCCAAATCGCAGGTCAGCTGTTCAGCTGGGAAACAAACTGCGCAGAACCACCATCTCTACTAACAATGCAGTGACATAACAACCATTAAATTTCATGAGGTGATGGTTTTCTGTGCCACAATAAAACCACAGAGATCTATTGTGAAAAAGGAAAGAAGGTTGTATAGCAGGATTTTTGTACGTTTGCATCTCAGTGACAAAGATGCAGGGCAACAGCAGGCAGGTTTTTATGACCAAGCAGAGTATGTTCATTCTATGGTGGTTGGATTTGCCTTTCAGTATTTGTACTTGTGTTTTCTAGTGCCCACTGTAGCTCCAAGGGAAGTAGAGGAAAGGAGTGCAGATCCGTTTGGAAGCAAAATGCAAGAAGAGACAACATGAAACTTGGTAAGGCAAAGACCAATGAAATTCATCACACTACAATGGGATAAAAAGCACAGTCTAGATTCCCTCAGGAACAGAGAGACTGCTACATTTACCCTACTATTTTTCTGTCATAGTTATCTTCTTACACTAATTTTTAAGCAAGAATGGTAAGCATGTTGTTCAGACTTTTGAAAAAAGGACAACTTCTGAAAGCAAGGGTTAATAAAAACCACTAGTCTCAGCTTTTCTCTTTAGAAATGGTTTTAATATCTAATAGTACATATCTTATGTCCCTAATGCTTTTGACCCAACTTATTTTCTATCTGCTTCCAATCTACCTGTGCCCTGAAACAGCAGTGATGTGTTCCCAAAGGCTATCAGCTTCAATGGCAGAAGCACTTGACCTTCTACCTTAGGTATACAGTACTAAGGTCTTCACACTAGTGACAAAAAACAAACAAGGCCAGATGCATTAGAAGTCCAAATCAGATCTGGCACTTCAAGGATACTAAGGGTTTTTATTTTGATTTGGAGGAGCCTTGCTTATAGGGGTGATATCAGAAAAGAAGTGGCAAAATATTTTCATATTATATCAACTACTGACAAATGGCTTCATTTCCTATATTATATTTTGAAAGAAAAAGAATTGTTATAACAGAAGTTTAAAGTTGTCTTAGGACAGAATTATTTCTATAAAATAATTGCCCATTTCTTTAATCCTGCTATCTGATTCTATAATAATTTTATCCTTCTTAGGTATGTGTAAGAACATTTTTATTTGTGACCCTACAAACCAGCAGATTTGCAAAACAAGGGGATGACAAAACAGTACAGAATTCAGTAGGGCTTACTCCCAAGTAGGTGCATGAGCTTGTAGTCCTCCTGAGTTTAGAGATGAGTGGAACAGCCCAGAAAGGAAACAAGTTGTCCTAAAATCCATACAAAAGAATACAGGGTGAGCAGATGTTTTAGGCGAGCCTTCCTCAGCTTGGTGCTTTCCAGATGTGTTGAACTGCATGGTGGGAATGATGGGCATTATTATCTGAAACACGGGAGGGGAGGCTGTTCCATGGATTTAGGAGCAAGGTCCATTGTAAAACAGTAGTGAGGGAGAACCTTTGGGCATCATTGTCTGTCTGGATAAATGCTGGCAGGTGAGGGTGACTGACCTATAGGTCAGAAATGGGTTTCTGTAGGCTGTTCAGCATAGAACACATGTGTTCGGTAAGCCATGGTGTTCTTTAAATCAGTCCAACATGGAGGTGGACAAAACCTCCTCTTCTTGCTTTGTCTTATGAAAGACAGAGCAGCTATTTCATTTTACTCTAAGACTTTGCTTTAGGGAGTGGAGAGGATGAAGATCTGTCCTGCATTGTTGCTTTAGCCTTGAGGCAGAACAGGTGCAGAAGTTTCCAGGGTTTGGCGAAGGCATGAAGGTGCCACCCATGCTGTAGGCCTTGTACTGTAGTGATTCACTTGGGTGGAGATGACAAGCATGAGATTTTTTTGGTTTTGGTTTTTTGTAAAGGGAGAACACTTCATTAAATGTGAACACAATTGAAAGAAATGAAGATACAGAATCTAAGAAAGGAGATATTATATATACCAAAGACAAAAGTAGATTTTTCTTTCTTTCCAGGTACATCACAGAACCTCTTCAAATGGCACAGAGGTCACTACTGGATCAGCAGATCCTTTACTGTCTGATGTGCCCCCGAAAATAATGTTATTACAAAGAGCTAATAATAAGGTCATATACTTGGAAGAAATTAAGGGTTCAACTTGCAAATTTTATATTAAATGAAAAGCAGTGATGAACTTCTAGTGGGTGCAGTTCTGAAGGAGGAAATAGCCTGAAGTTTTAGAAAATCAACATTCTTATGGATTAATATTTGGTGAGTATAAAAATTAGAGTTCATTAGCAGTTAAGGTGCTAAGAACTTCTCTTTTAATGTTCTTTGTTATGCCACGCTAAGATTGTTTAATTTTTACATTTTTTTGAGAAAACTGGTCCTGAACAGTAACTCTTCTGTGTTTGCAAAATGCAGTGTTTTCTTTTTTATGTGTACTTGAAATATTTCACTTTAAATCATTGTGAAAATCCATAAAAATGATTCCTATACAATTCTTTAAGCGTGGAGAATCATACAGCTGGGATTTTTAAAAAGAAATGAAAGCTCTTTTTCCAAATTTATATCCAGCAAAGGTGAACACTCGCCTTACGTGAAGCTTTATTGACATCATGCTTCCCTAAAGAGGATGATATGGTGTTACAACTAGATGTTTTCTTTAATGAGACTATTATTAGCCTAACTTACAGTGTTACTATGAAGTAAAAATCCAATCTGAACATATGTAGTGTTCTATTTATTATGTGCTATCAAGTTGCATCCAATTTATATCAATCCTAATACAGTTTTCAAGGTATGTCAGATATTCCAGGAGTGGTTTTACCATTGCCCCCCATGTGAGTTTCCATGGTCAAATTATGTGTTCTGCAAATAAACTAAAACAGCTTCATGAGAACTTACCTGCTTTTCAGACCAGGACAAAGAGCTTATAAAAATTTAAGATGTTGTTAATATTTACATTTACATGTTTTTATACCTTACAGTTTGTGATGTTTTATATAAAAAAGTAATTCTGTTAAAATTGCTATATTTTTGTCAAAATTGCTGTATTTTTACAAAACTGTGAGGTGCTAAAAACAAGAAGCAGAAACAGATGCATTTTAAATTCTGCTGTGTTTAAAATATGACTTTGTTGTTGGCAAAGTCCATGTGTTCTTCACAGTGCATCACCCACAACATTATATGAATAAGCCTTCAAAGGAGGTTTGGAAAACACATTGGCCTACGCTTGCCCTTAGCGCATAAGCATATTGCTGCTTCTGGGATTTTTTGGGCATCTGACTTATCTGCAAAAGTGTCTCATTATGGCAAACTAGGCAGACTTGAATAACATAGTTGCAAAGCTTGTTTTGTGATTCATACTGAATCCAGAACTAAGGTTTAACTCAAAATGTAAAAATTACAACATGATTTAGCAAGACATCAAGTATGTCGTAAAGCACAAAGATGTGCCCCCTCCTTTTTTTTTTTTACAGCTAGAACATCTTTGCAGCACATTATTCTAAAAATCATATTTGGTCCACTATGAAAGCAGCTGTACTTCATTTAGCAGCCATACTTCTCTAAGGAGAGGAAAGAACACTAACAGACCGTTGTGTTATCTCATGGTAATAGGACCATTCTTCATTCTCACTCTTTTGCATTTGAGAGCCTCAGAGCTGGAGATGCTTCAGTCAGATCAATGAAAGGTTCACCAGCTTTTGTCCTTTATTTTTAACAAAGCACTCAGGTTTTTCCTTGAAACTTCTTACTGCACTTCGTTTAACTTTATTTTACATATTGCTAAATATAGGAGCTGTTGCTATGAAGCATTCATCATTCAGATCATGACAAAATTGCAATATCAGTCTTATAAAATGTTGAATCTAATTTTTTTTTAGTACTGTGAGTCAACTTATTATTTTAGTGTAATGAGGATGAGAATGGTTTGTTAAAACCAGGCACCTTACTGTTCCTCCTTTACCTATTCTGGATGAGGAAGGGAAATTGGGACGGGTATGAGTCCATGTCCTGATTTCCCTTCCCCAATCAAAGTTCACTTGCTTCTGGGGAAAAGACAGAAGTGCCTGTGTTGATCATAAAACATCTGAAATCTATATTGTGATTTTCTGTGTATTATGTTTGTTCTGTGCTGTCAAGTTTAAACTGACCTATAGGGACCCTAATAGGGTTTTCAAGGTAAGTGAGATATTTAAAGAATGGTTTTACCAGTTCCATTCCCCCAGTAAGTTTCCATGGCTAAGCAGGGATTTGAACTCTGATCTCTTGAGTCCTAGTCCGTCACTCTGTCCATACTGGGAATTGTATTAGTCAACCATAAAAGCACTAAAAGTTTTTCAGACCATCAAATCTGTTTATAATGTTATCAAAAAAGAAGGCAGCAAGAGGAGGAAAGAGGTACTTGACTTTAAAAGTTGTATTGTCTGCTTATTGTTCTGAAACATAATGGTAAGTAAGTGTATGCAGTTCCTAAGGAAAAGAAACGACCAGGTTTGGGGGTAAATGGGCACTTGGGTTCACAGCTCACAACAAACAGGGCTTTTCATGATCTAGGAATTTGTGTGTGTGAGGGTTCGTTCTTGGGTTCTCTCTTTCTTTCAAATAAATCAGGAGATTTGCGTAACTTTGAAACAGGGGTGAGGTTTATTGGGGTATTTAACAAGTAACCAGTATCCACAAAATTGTCCCATAACTTTTCTCCTGTCGACAGCGGGTCAGACAAGGGCTTCCATCCTTCAACAAGAAACGGGTTTCCCTCTATTGTGTTCCATGGACCCGGCCAGTCGGTCGAGGTACTCGGTTTCACCGTCTGTCCGATCTCTCCTTCCAGTAAGGGTATGGTGTCATCGTCTCGGACCTCGTTCCAGCCGGCATGTTCTGTCGGTGAGGGGGTGGCCCAGGGTCCTCCCTGTATTCTCTCCTCCTCATCTCGCTCACTCTCCATTCTAACCTCTCTTTTCTCTTTCCACCCTTTCCTTCTCTTAACTTCCTCCACCACTCCCTGGCTTCAGCTTCCCCCCAGTAAGAGGGTCTCGGGGGAATCTCCCTTCTCTTTCTGTAATCAGCTTCTTCCTTCGGGATCCTTAGCCTTTCCCAAGCTCCAGTCCATGGGTCCTCCATCCAAACCCACTCCCAGCCTGGAGGCAACTGTCCCTCCTTCCTTTTTATCTCCGCTGTTCCCGCATCTATCTCTATCCTCCTTTTCCGTTCTGTTCCCGCCATCCTCTCTTCCATCCCCTCGACCATTAACCCTTGCATCTCTTTCCCAATTCCCGAGTGTCTGTCCCCCGTTCTGTTTTCTTAGGAGGTGAAGTGGGTAGGGTCTGTACTTCTCTCTCAACCGTGTGGGGGAGGGACGGCACTCCGGCAAGAGGGCTACAACTCTCGCTCCCTGTCTCACAGTGTGCTATTTATTTCATGGCATATACTTCAGAATGGGGTTATTTGGAGTGATTTGATCATTTTAATATGTAAACTTCAACATGAAGGATTTGAAGGCAGCCAATCTAACACCATGGTGAATGGGATGTGTATGCATGAATTTGAAAGCTAGGAAATTACAAGTCAGCGCTATTTAACCTCACTAGCTAGAGTTAGGAGTGAACAATGAGTTAAATTTGCAAATGGTACAAAATTACTATAGCTACAATGATGGAAACCCAAGTGAGGAGCAACAAAAGAAACTTTTATAGTCCTGGGCAATGGCAACAAAATATCAAAGGAGGCTTAATACAGTGGTGCCTCGACTTACAAACTTAATTGGTTCCGGAACTCCGGTCGTAACTCGAAATGGTCATAAGTCGAAGCACCATTTCCCATAGGAATGCATTGAAATGCAATTAATCTGTTCTGGCTGAAGGAAAAAATCACCAAAAAAAAAAAAAATCACTGCAAGATCCATTGGAAATGCAAAGAAAGCAAAGCAAAAAGCAAGCAGAGCACATTGGAAATGCAAAGAAAGCAAAGTAAAAAGCAAGCGAAGCATGCAAGACCCATCAGAAATGCAAAGCAAAAAGCAAGCAGAGCACATCAGAAATGCAAAGAAAGCAAAGCAAAAAGCAAGCGAAGCATGCAAGACCCATCGGAAATGCAAAGAAAGCAAAGCAAAAAGCAACCAAACCCCACAAGACCCATCGGAAATGGGGAAAAAAAACCCAAAAAGCAACCAAACCCCGCAAGACCCATCGGAAATGGGGGGGGGGGGGAACAAAAAGCAAGCAAACCCCCCAAGACCCATCTGAAATGGGGGAAAAAAACTCCAAAAAGCAACCAAACCCCCCAAGACCCATCAGAAATGGGGGGAAAAACCCCCAAAAAGCAAACAACCCCCCCAAGACCCATCGGAAATGGGAAAAAAATATCAAAAAACAAACCTATAAAATCCATCACAGCATAGAAACATAATCCCACCACGCAGCCCAAAACCACGCTGCAAACCCCACCCCGAACAGTTTTTAAAAAGTAGAAAGCAGCACCTTACCAGGCAGTCCGAAGCCTCCTCCAATCGCACACTCTCTAACTGCTAAGTTAAAAAGCATGAAGTCAGACGTAGGCTGTGGTCCTGTGAGTGGTAGTGCAATAACTCTTTCTCCACATTGTTTACCTGATATAATCTTGCTTAGGAAACTTAGAAAATTCAGGATAGACAAAAAGGACTTTTCTGTGAATAGAATTGTACTTGTGATTTGTGATCTGCTGCTGAAGAAGTCTTTCCCCACCCCCCAATAACCTACTTCATATTTAACAGACACTGATAGGACATTCATGTGGGATTTAGCATGAAAACAAAGGAAGCAAAAAGGTATCCTGGAACATCTTTTTCCATTTCTTCTGAAGATTTCAAGCTTCATAGGCCACTCCCTCTGGTGGCACAGAAGAGTATTTGGTCTCCAGAGTACAAAGATCTGGTCACCAGACCTAAAGGAATTCAGTAATAGAAAATGAACAAGAATATGAGCTGTATGTTGCAAGAAATTCAGTGTGACATTTTCTTTATTCTGTCATGATTAACTCGTGAACTTAAGGAAGAACATTTTCATTCCTTTGGCAATGTAACTGTACATTTTTAGTTACTTTCACATTTACATATGTAGCCTCATTTAATGGTTGAGAAGGGAGTTTGGCAGTTCAAATACTAGGGTCATATGCCTTTCCTTATGCTGCTGCCTCATGACCTACTCTGCTTGTTGAGGTGATGATAAGGTAGACAGGAGAAAAGTCTATTTTTTGCCACAGGAAGCAGCTGGGAAAACTCAGTTATTTTTAAGTGACCAAAACCTAATTCCAAATAATGGAAAAACAGAGGGTTGCTTTTTGCAAGGTTATAACTAAAATAGAAATGAACTACATGGTGGTGTAGAGGTCTTGGATCTACTGTATAACTATTTACTTTTTTCAAAGTCATTTTCCAAGCTCTGGGTCTTATGCTTTTGTACCTGAAATCAATGCCCATTGAAATGACTGAAACTTCATTTTGGCTGAGAATGCGTACTATTGAATCTGACTGTTTTGTTTTAGAGTGACAAATGCATGTGTGTTTGTGCATGTGTATTGCACTGCTTAACAAATGTGCACCAGTTGCTTCAGAATAGCATTGATGGGGAGATATTTTTTAAAAAAGGTTTTAGGTGCAAGCTTCCTTGTACTCTCTGGTAGCAAATCAGACAGCAGATCTGTTCTCTCCTTTAGCATCTGGCTATACTGTTTTCAAGACTTTATTTTATTAAGGGCATTTTTTCACCATTGGAAGTGTGTGTCAAAGTATTTTGATCATCCTCAAGAAAGTTACTTCACAGTGAAGGGAAAATTGGCCTGATTAATTTAAATGGAACACTGATGCACAGTGTATCAGTGAGTACTTTGGTTACACTTTAATTTACATGTACTTCTACAGTATACATCCCTGTACCAGCTGTCTCATATTATTTGAGAAAATGAGGAATTTCATGTGACGTTTACCGAGAAACTTGTTCTATAATGATGATGATGATGTGTGATCATTTCTGACTTATGGTGATCTTCCTGATGTTTCCTAGGTATAAAGTATTCATAAGTGATTCACCAGTCCCTCCTTCTGGTGACGCTTTGGGACTGTGCAACAGCTGTACATACTCAGGTGATTTCAGCTGGTGCCTCTCTTCGGAGGCACACTGGGTATTAAATTCCTGGCCCCTGGTCCTCCAACCCACTGCACTATAACAGCTCCTGATAACACTTTAAATCCCTGTTAAATGCAGCTGTCTAAAGTGTACAAAAGTAATCTAATCTAAAAGGCACTGATGACAATCAGTGCCCCACATCTAAAGAAGCCTCTAGCTCTGTTTGGGCATTATTTAAAATACTTTTCTGGACACCTGAGAGAGGAGGCCATGTCTAGTAGCCTACACTAGTAGCCTACTCTGATACTGTGCATATTCTGGTATCTCTTTCCCTAATATAGATAGATATAGTGCAAACATCTATATGGAAGGAGACTTCCCTACATATAACTGTATACATGGAGGCATCCAAGTGAGCTAACATTTTAATACTGGGGGTCCGGCTCAGATGAAACATTTAAATGACACAAAACTTTTAAATGACAAGTCTATTGGGCAGATATAGCTACTATGTGATTATTTATCAGATTTCTGTTGTCTTAATCTTTGAAGATAAATTTGGGTCTGGCAATGCTATCCCCAATGCTGTTCTGTCAGGCTGCATTTTAGCCAGAGATAGGAAGGAGAGCTGCTCCTGAGATATCAGCTCTAACTGGATTATCTTTTCCTGAACTGTTTTTTTTTTATTCATGACTTGTCAAAAATATGGGCAAAAGATGTCCCTTCAAAAGTTGTCGGATAGCAATTCCCAGAATTCCTCATGGTTAGCTATGCTGGCTAAAGTTGGTGTGAGTTCCTTCCGTGTGTCAGGAGTGGCTTAAGGTTTCATGTCCTCCATGACAATCATGGATCTATCCCAAGAACTATAGGTCTGCCCCAGACTGTATTTGCATAGGGCTCCTTTAAGAATTTATTCTAAGTAAATTTGTGTAAGATTTTCTCATGTAAGCCAGCTTTGAAGGGGTTTGTACCATAAAAGGCAGAGTGTAGACATCATTAAGTAAATTCATTTATCTGCCAAACAGTCCAATGGTTTGTGCAAGCTGGCTGAGGTGAATTTGAGACTGAGAATGAATATCTCCATTCCTATGAAAAGGAAAAGTGGAAAACGTCAAATGGATTTTCAGCTGTTGAGACCAAGAAAAAGGACAAGATGAGAAGTTCAACTCTTAAATCTGTTATCTTTGGCTTAGAAGGGATGGAAAAGATTTACTATTTCAGTGTCAAACCCAGGCCTCTGTTCCTCTCCATTCTACCAAGCTGCTTCCCAAGATTTGTCAGGGAAAAAACCTGACAACCTTTTGACTAAGAATAACACTTCAGGCATATAATGAAGTGGATTGCAGCCTATGAATGTTCCATAATACATATATATTTTTTAGATTTTAAGATGCCAAACAACTCTTCATTGTTTGTAGACTTCAGAATAATTTCCTCTTTTTTAAGCTTTATGTGAGTTAACTCTAAAGGACGTAAAAAATACATGAATAATCTCAACCTGATATGATGTAGTACCATTTTGCTAAATAAGATGTTATATTTAAAATGCATATCAGCACTTTTGTTTCTTACACATGATTTGCTGTTCATGGTAAAAAGTCTCCTAGTGGTTTCTTTTAATCAAGAGCAATACGAGTATTCCTTGAGCGCCTACCAAATGAATGTATTTTCCACTGTGAATAACTGTTATGAAGTATCTGGCATGACTCCTGGTGCAGGCTATGATGGTCAGAATTGTCAAATGGATCTAGGATTCAAGTCCTGTTGCTCCTATTCAAATATCAGATTTTTAATTTGAGATTTAGACAAGTATTTTATCAAAACATTAATCCTAGGTATATAGAGATAGTATCAAATTCAATTACCTTATTCTTTTGTCTTTTGATTGCATTTATCTGAAGAATATTTAAATATTTTTCAATATGTCACAACATCCGTTTCCTTCTGGATTATTAGGAAATAGCAATGTTTCTATTATTGGGTCCACAAGTTATTCCAACACATAGAGGTGCCTCTCTCTCCCTGTCCCTCTTTCCTCTTCTGCTAATTTGTGCATGCGAGGTAACTTGCAGCCATGTTGCTTATAAGAATATACATCTTGACAGACAAGCTAGTTCGTATGTACATCTTTGCAGAATCTCAGCTCCTTATCTAACTCTGCTTCACCTAACTGAGAGGAGTTTTAATTATTCCATAGTCTCAAGTGCAGGGGGTCAGGCCAATATGAGGAGGAAGGGCAAGATAGCTGGAGGGAATTGGAATACATATTACCTGAGGGAGTGGTATCCTCAGTCTTCATCTGCTTTAATTCCCCCACCAGACACATCAAACAATAATGCTGTAGGGCTTGAAAAAATTGAAGCAAGACAGCAGGGGCACTGGGTGGCAAATGATGACAGCCTGTCTACATATCTGAGTGGCAAGTAACTGCAGGGAAACATCTTTACAGCAGGGCTAGTGCAAGTAAATGTACATATGGCTGATTTATTTTGGGGTGTGTTTGTTTTTTGTTGGGTTTTTTTTAGCAAAAAAGAACAAAGTTTGATATGGGGACAACATTCTTGATCCATTAATGATTGAATGTAATTGCTCCCATATAACAATGAGTGCAGTGTGCAAAAATTAGGGATGTGCAAAATAAGTGCAATCCTGTGCATGTGTAATTAAAAGTTTTCCCCAGGCAAATGTGTGTAAGAGTGTAGCCATAAGAAATGAGATTGGTGGGAGTGAAGTGGTAGATCTATGCCACATTTAGCTGCCACTGGTTTGGAGGGTAGTGTAGGATGGGGTGGTGATTGACAGCATGGTTACACTAGGGGAAAAACATATTTGAATCAGGTTTAGCATGTTTTAAATTGGTTTTTATAAAGGTGACTACACAATGCACATGGAAGCATGGATAGTTTTGACAGAGAATTGTGTATTTTAGACTGTAAGTGAGATATTTTACTCTTTCGCTAGAGGGCTGTTTATTTTTACTTGGATGTCAAATCAATTTATTTTGAATTGTTTTGGCATGTGTGAACATCTCTGTTGGTGTAAATTGTGTCTGTTGGGTTTGCTACTCACTGGTCTGCTTCTGTGCTCCCTCTCCTTCACCTGTGCATACGAGGTGAATGTGTATGTGTATAATCTTCCTTCACAAGCCTAGAAGTGCTGATCTAGTCAAAATGTGCTGATCCAGTGACAATCTAGTCAAAATGGCTCATCAGTTTCAACCCCCCCCCCCCCCCCGCTTATCAAGCCTAGTCAGTTTCAGCCCCACTCAGTATCTTCCTGTCCTTCTCCATCTCCCCCATCTGTCTGTTTGTCTCCATACTCATATGCTGGCCTGCAGGGAAAGCTCTGGGTTTTTTCCCCCTATCTGTCATTCTGTTCTAGCGCTATGCCAAATTGCAATATTTTTAAAAAAATTAAAAATAACACCACAGCAGCCTATGAATGAGCAATCTCCTGCTCAATTCTTGAAAACTCAAGTCCGTGCTTCCTTTAGGGAGTTGATCCATCTCATGTTTGGTCTTCCTCTTTCCATGTTCCCTTCAACTTTTCCTGCTGCCTTCAACTTTTCCCAGCATTATTGCTTTTACCAGACAATCTTGTCTTCTCATGATGTGCCCAATTATGACAGCCTCCATTTCATCATTTTTACCTCGAGATATAGTTCAGGCTTGATCTGATCCAGGACCCACTTGTTTGTCTTTCTGGCAGTCCAGAGTCTCCTCCAGGACTATATTTCAAATGAATCAAGTTTTTCTTCTCTTCTTAACTGTTCAGCTTTCACACATATGCATAGTGATCTGGAATACAATATTACAGATTATTTTAGCCTTAGTCTCCAATGACACAATTTTAAGTCTCAGCTTTTTTCTAATTTCTTGGCTGCAGTCTCTGGTGACTGAGGCTTGCAAAATCTTTAACAATTTCAAGTTCTTCATTTTCATAATTAAAGTTGTGTAGTTCTTCTGTAGTTACAATTTTTTGTTCTTTACATTCAACTGCAGTCGTGCTTTGGCACTTTCTTCTTTCAGCACAAGTTATTCCAATTTATTGATATATTGATATATATATATATATATATATATATATATATATATATATATATATATATATATATATATATATATATATATATAATTTATTGATACATACATAAGGTGTGTGACTGCAGAAGCACGCTTGACTCCGCTCCCTCCACACAGCTTTCCTCCTCCCCCATGCACCCACAGCTATCGTTTCCAGCCCCTTTCGTTCCAGTCGCAACTGAACCCTACTTGGGGGGGACAGACCTGCACATGGGGGGGATTAGAGGGAACATTGATTGGAAATGGGTTTCTGTTTAGGAAAGTGTTCCTATGTTCCACTGTCTGCTCCTGCAGAAATGCATTGCACACAACGGACTTGGGATATCCACGTAGCAGTACTGGCAATCAACCCCCCTCCCGGTGACATTGGCATGCCAACGTTTCAATGTATCTTCCCACAGGAAAGAAAAAATTACTACTTGCCACAAATGTAATGGTGGCGTCCCACCCCCACCCCCCGGTGACATACATTTACCAACATATTGACATATTGGGAACAATTTTTTTTTTAATGTGTGTGTATGGTAGTAATGGTGGCCGCCCTCCTGGCTTCAATTCTGAAGAGAAGCAGGGCAGGTCATGCACACAAGCAATCCCTGTAAGGAATGCCCCAGTACAACAAAGGTACAAAATAACATAACCCTCCTGGCGATGGGGAAATATTCTGCAGTTACACTGCTAGCTGGGAAAATGTCTTGGTCTTGATTCTGCGTTGTGTGACTAGGAAAAAAATAAAACCACAACTGGTGGATAACTACATAACATTTCCCTCATGTGACCAGGGCCTTAGACTAACCAAAAAGGCAAGCATATATGGACTAGGTAAAACCGAAACGGAACAGGTTGGAAGGGGCACTTGATAATCAAAAGTGATACTGAAACTATTGGGAAGTGAAGGGCACACATCAGAATACTATTTCGGGAATTGAATATTGCCCCAAACTCAAAAGCATCTGAAGTAGGCTACACTCTACAAAAGGTTATGCCACATAAAACTTGTTAGCTTTAAAATGCCACAAGATTCTTTGTTATTTTAGAAAAATACTAGATTCCCTGTTATTTGTCTTACTCCTCTTAAGTTTTGTGTGTGTTACTTTCTTTACCCATCCAATGGTATCTTCTGTTATTCTGATGAGAGGTGTCACTTGGCATTAAGTCTTCATGATCAAGGACACACCTCGGTCTCAGAGTGTAGTTTTATTAGCATTTTTCCTGCAATCTTGAGCCCTTATCAGTAGGCTGTCAATCGTTTAGGGTTCACTGGTACACCTTTCTCTTCTGTCATAAAAGTTTATAATTAGCTAAGGTGTGAAGAACTCTCCTTCTTACATTAACATATGAGCCTTGGAGTGTAACTCAACTGTGTTATAAAAGGAGAACTTGTTATGAGGAGGATTTACGTATCCACATAAATGCGTGTTTTTGTTATACCTCAACACAAAGCAACATTCTAGGACCAGAATCTCCATCTCCTTCTTTAGTTCAGTTTCTGCCAAAGAACCCAGGGCAACTGACAACCCACATACATATCTAAAGGAGAGGGTTGCTGAGTATTTAAAGAGTGTTTCTACACTGCTCTGGGTTGTCCCTTTTCTTTTATTGTAAGTTCACCAAGGTATTTCAGAGAACCCCCACATGCTGACATTCAAACAAGCACAATGCAAGCTATAATGAGTCATCCAACAAAACACTAAAATCAAATGAAATATCTCTTGCAAAACGAGGCCTTAGGTGAGCATGAAGCATTATGGAGACTTTGAAATAAACACATCTTTTGTTTGCACTAGATGTCAGACAATACCTGACTAGCTGTGAAAGAGAAATAAGAAAGAGAGAGAAAGATGAGAGTGAGACGTCCCCTCAAATAGAAGTCTGTTTAGTGGAGGAAGGAAGAGGGAAAAAGGAGGAGGAGTTAACTCTACCAATGTGGGAGGAGGATATAAAAGATCAGAGAAGAGGGGGAGTGTTCAGTATATCCAGGGGAGAGAGAAGGAAAGGGGGAAAAAGTAGAGAGAGAGAAAAAGGTGAACAGAGACATGAAAGAGTGCGCGGGTTATTAGAAGATTTCCCTAATTTGAAGATAGGAGGATTACTACCTGACCCCGACTTGTCAAAGGGAAAGGGAATATCGACAGCGGCGCTAGAATGGACAGTTGTGGTCTTTCCGCGGGGACCAGGTCACTTGAGGAAGGTAATCTGACCAGACCAATCTTTCAGCCAACCACCACCAGAGGGAGATTGGGCCAGACATCCTTGTTACGGGACAATTTGCGAGGTTCGGGGTGCTCCAATGAGGAAACCCACCGACCGGGAATGTTCTGGACCAGCCCCTCAATGAACCTTGCCAATTTACAGACGGAGTCCTCGTCTTCATACTTTGGACAGTTGCCAGATCTCACTTATTATGAACCTATAGAAGTTTTGGAACCACCAAATGTTAAACCAAATAAATGTGTTAATATTTTAAAAGAGACTCAGTCGTCATTTCCCGCCAAAAGAGAGGAGCTGCTTCAAATTTCTAACGAACCCAATCACACTAGCTGTTTTCTGCAGGTCACAGTGATTGTTAGTCCTGGGGTACACTTAACTAAGAAAAAAGTTGGTACTGTATTTCAAACATTGCGATAATTGATTCAGCTGTCATAGTGAGGTGGTTTGTTTTTCTGTGTTCCCCTCCCCCTTAAAATTCACCTATGTCTTTCCAATGCAGCAATTTAAAGATAGGAAAGGGGGAGTCTTCTGAGATGTGTGCCGAGGAACTTTGTACATGCATCAAAACTCCAATACCTTCAGATTTCAGTATTGGATAAACTGTCCTCAGCCAGAAGATCTTTCCTGTTTGTTTCAATGGACAGCATAAGTTTATGCATCCATCTTTCTTTTAAGGTCATACAGTTGTCCTCTCTATCCGAAATCTGTGGGAAAGCCTTACCCTGTAAAGCTATAATATGTGCAAATCACAATAAACAGCCCTCTGATGAGGGAAGATTTTTCAAATATGCTTGTTGGAGGAGCATAATTTTATTACAATTGTAAGTCGTCTTAAATTTCAGGGACTATAAAGTCATTTCTAAAATAATTACAGTTATCAAGTGCTCAAGTGAATGGAAAGTCTACATGATCTGCAAGTGAGCCATAGCCTCTGGCCCATGCACCCCACACCCTGACCTCAGTTATAGACAAACATTATATATATATCTATGAACTTCAGATTGCAGACAGGCCTGCTGCAATGAGATCAGAATTTGGCATTTAATCTGAAAGGAATCCTGAGGCGAGCCTTTTCCTCCATTAAGTCAGAAATGAATCTTGCCACTTTCATTTCTCTCCAACACTAACAACATGTTTGTGGTTGTTAAAAACAGATAAGCAAATCTCGTACAAGCAACCCTAATGCTCCTCCTTAAAGAACAAAGTATCCACATAAATGTGTGTTTTTGTGTTGTTCTGTTGTTGAGGCCCAAAGCCTGTAATAATTTTTTCTTGCTTGTGATTTACAAAGCTGCTTTTCCTGTTTGATTACGGACAGTCCTTTATAATTTAACAGAAGAGACAAATCGGAGATACATTTTGCACATCTGAAAAACAGAACAGTTGCTCAACTGCCTTAACAGATTTGTACTGATGCTTTGTAACTACCAGTGCTGGGCTCAGTCAACTGAACTGTTGCTACTTACAGAACTTAAGGGAGTACTTTCTCTGGGAATCTACATGTGGGATGATAGTCTTCTAGTGACACTGGACATATTCTGATGCCAGGTAGTAAGGAAGCATACATGTTTTAGCCCACCATAAATGTGTAGACTGGTGATGAGATGACAAAATCCTGAAGTTGATCGTTGCAGTGCCTTTCTGAAAGAGCATCATCTACCAGCATGGGCTGCCTATGCTACCACTGAGGACATCAAGTACTATTATTGACATTGGTGTTAGAGCACAGCTGTCTTGGTTATAAAACCCAAGAGAGCAGAAATAAACCGTGTGGCTCTTGTTGGCTGATAGTTTTCCTAAAACTACTGACAGGCTGAAAGCAAATGACATCAGCATAATCAGAACCAGAGTTTAGAAATTACTAGTTACAAATAACTGCTTAGATGTAATTGATTTCTGTCCCCATGACTAAGGTATTATTTTTTTACATTGTAGTTATAATATAATGAAGAACTTCAGCCCATTAAAGATGTAACTTTTAAAAATTCTATAATTATACGATTGTGGTCTTAGTAAATGGTGGAGGAGGAATATCACATGGTTTATGTGCTGGGCTGGGCTGTGCCTTATGTTGCTGAATACTTACTTACTTATTGGTTAAGCTGTTAATGAAAAACATGTATTTTGAAATGTAGTCTTTTACTTATTTTAAGTAACAATTTTGGTAAATATGTGGAAATGAAAAAGCAGAAAATAGTCTTTTTTAAAAGAGGAACGATGCAACTACTTTATGGGTCTTCAAACTATAATTATTCGTTGAACATAAATTTCCATGCTGTGCTTTTCTCTTATATGGGCATTTGTAACTTGTAAGAAACCTAACTGCAGACAGATTGTGGGAGGGTAATCCCTTCCACATGGCTGAGAGGCCACGGTGTTGTTTTCTGAGACTACGGACCTCTTGTTTTATGCAGATTAGGGAGTCCATCTCATCTCTTTACATGTTATCCCAGTAAGGTCAGGTGGTCCAAAGTGCATTTTCTCTATGTCCCATTTTAAAGGTGGTTAAGAAAAGTGCAGTAGTGAAGCTGAAGGAGTCTCTTGACACCCACTTCTGCACAGCGAGTTCAAACAGGGAAGGCAGATAAAATACTCATTTCTAGAACTGTTGTCCTCCAGCAAAATTGTCACTATATTTTTGAAAGAGCACACAACTTATCTGCTTTGTTATCCAAAATTAAATACTCTTAAAAATAATGTGCATGTTTATGTGTATATGTACCAAACCACTGTTTGACAAAGCAGGAACAAGCTAGGTCCCTTTCTGTTTCTATTCTTCTCTCACACTCTTCAACACAAACAGTAATTCAGATGTAACAGCAAGCTCTAAAAACAAAGTAACTCAAGTGAAATGCATGAAGAGAGGATGAAATGGGAGCAGAAAGGGCTTGTTTGGTTTGACAGCCCATCTAAAATTAATTCTTATGTTATCTGTCATGAGCTTCTGGTGATATGATGACTTCTAAATGCAATAGAACAAATCAAAATATCAGAACAAAAAAAAGTGCAAACAGTTGCGAGTTTTTTTTTTTTTTGTTCTCAAAAATTCCTGGTAAATCTTGTTATTAAATAGGATTTTTTGGGGGGGGGGGGGTTACTTTAATGGGTAAAACGGATTTTACTCCAGCAATGAAACAAGTGCCTCATATCCTCATCAGCTAACATTATATAGAAATATGAAATTTATGATAATGTTACTAATATGCTCAAACATGCAGTAAGCTGTCAATCAATACATGTTTACATTCACAGTGTTCCTAAAGTCACCGATATATAGGCCACTGAAATATGTGCATGGTGGGCTACCACATACCAATTCACTAATTACAAGTAACACATTATACCAAATGCCAGTTAGATTACAAATGATTTCAAATATGGCCAGGGTGGTGGCATGGTATGATCAAGAAAAAATGGCTAGAATCCTATTAGTGAGTTATGCCAGTGGAAGTACAATATTGTAAACTGCAGTGGCAAATTGCTGCTAGTTAAGAAGTTCCTGTTTGCATCCTTTGCTCTCTGCCAGTCATGTGAGAAGGTGCACACAGATACATGTGGCAATTCATTAGCTTGGAGTAGTTTTCTCCTGCAGTTTTCTCCAGCGCATTTTAAACATCACTAAACAACAGGATTCTGGCTAATATGTATTTTTGTTCAAGGTGAGATTGACTTCTACATCACAATTCTGTAGTTTTATTAGTTTACCAATAAGATTCAATACAAGACACAGTTATCAACATGATTGCACCCTTGAGAACTTTTGAGGCATGAACTATTACCTTTTGGTAACAACACACAAGGGAATGACTGCAATTTGATTATGAGACCATTTAATGGTGAGGGGTGGGAGGCATTTCTGCTAGAAAAAAATGAAGCTGGACATTTAAAATTAGCAGCCATTTCTATTGAGCTGATAGATTAACTTCCCCTTGTAGATCACTCAAAGTCAATCGGAAGCCATTCTCCTTTCTGAACAATGACAGACAGGGAACCATTTATCTATGGCATGACTGAAAGTCACATTTAGCTTAATATGTGTGCCTTGAGAACAATTAAATGGAAAATATGAAGAGAATATAGCAGCAACAAGATAACTAAAAAAGGAAAGAGGTGTGCACCAGTGCATTTTTCCCAAATACAGCTGCACTTTCACGTCCCACTATTTATGCCGAATGTGAAATACACAGAACATACATGCCTGCTTATTTTAGTTTACAGCTTATGGTTTTTAACATTTTATAAAATTCCTTTTAAAGATTTAACTCTTACTGCTCTGATATTATGTACACTACACAGTAGAGATGAGCACAAATTAAAAAATGAATCACCAAATTTTTTCAAATATTGCTAATTCAGTCCCCAACAAATATGAATCGATGAATTTTTAGTGGTTTTTGGTTTGTTTGGCTATAAAGGCACCTAGAGACACTAAAATCTTTGGTGAAGATTGGGTGTCAGATGTCTGAGTTATACACCCCCAAAGAGTGGCCCCTCAGGAAAGTTTCCCCCAGGCACGTAGAGACATCAAAATCACAGAGAAGCTTCCCCTGACTCTCTACAATCCCTGCAAGTTTGATGAAGATTGGGTTTCCCCAAGCCAGCTGCTAAAGGGCACTTTCCTGCAGGATAACATGGATGTCTGAAACCCAATTTTCACCAAATGATTTTATGTGCTTGTAATTCCATTTGCTCCAGCAAGAATTAAATACAATTATTATTATTCAGAAATAATAATAATTCCTGGTATTCAGAAATATCAGGCACAGTCAATCAAAATTATAAATACATTGACTCTTGTTATATAAGAGATACAAGTTTTAACCAAAACCTTAAGTATCCATTAAATATTGGCACAGTATGTACGCTGTTCCTAATATTACCGGTTTGTGTGGCTCTGATGGTGTTATTTCTGAGATCTGCAACTGCTTATAATACTGCATGAAATTTCTTGATATTGTTCCTAAAGCCCAATGACGATGGAAACCACTGAAGTGTGTTTCATCTACAAGCAAGATGTTTTGATTGCTAGGTCTCTGAATTTTGTTAATTTTTCTAATTCTTTATTTTCAACTCTGGCATCTCCTGAAATTGCAATGTCAATGATCCAGACATTTCTTTGTTCTATTACTATTATGTCTGGTATATATGTTATGTTCAAGGTGTCTATCAGTTTGGATCCAGAAATCCCTCAGGATCTTGACGTCGTCATTTTCTGACACATCCTCTACTTGGAGTTCCCATGGGTTTTTGGAAGCAGGCAAGTTATATTTTTTTAATAATGACCAGTGCACTAAATTTGCCACTCCATCATGTCCAAATTTGTAATTTCTTTCTGCAGTCTTTGGACACTCACAGATGAGGTGTGAATGAAACTGTTTAAAAGTTGATGGTGATGATGATGATGATGATGATGATGATGATGATGATGATGATGATAATAATAATAATAATAATAATAATAATAATAATAATAATAATAATAATAATAATAATAATAATAATAATAATAATGGTGAGGGTGAGGGTGAGGGTGAGGGTGAGGGTGAGGATGCTTTGGGGATATGATCCTGCCCCTTTTTTCATGAGTGGTTGGAACTGTGGGAGAAAAGGGGGATGGAGAGGAGAAGATGAAAAGGAGGAGAGGGTAAGGACAAGCAGGAAGAGGGGAAGGTTCACCTAGTATGTAGTTTTGAATATTTCTTTCCATGCCTCTCTTCTCCCTTAAAAAACAGGGGAATAAAAGTTGCCCCAAGAGAACACATACAGAGATTTATTTATTTATTTATTTATTTAACTTATATGCCGCCCACTCTACCCAAAGGTCTCTGGGCGGCTTACAACAATTAAAATACAATTAAAGTACAATAAAAAGATAATACAATTAAAATAGATACTCTAAAAATTGCCATCAGGACCCACAGTTGATATTATTTCAATTAAAAGCCTTCTGGAACAGAAGCCTCCTTCAGTCGGGAGGGCATTCCATAGTCTGGGGGCAGCTGCCGAAAAGGCCCTTTGTCTACAAGCCATCCCTCTTACCTCCTTGAGGGATGGCTCTTTCAAAAGGGCCCCCTGGCTAGATCTTAACTGCCGGGTAGGCTCATATGGAAGGAGGCGGTCCTTCAGGTATCCAGGGCCCAAGCCATTTAGGGCTTTATATGTCAAAACAAGCACTTTGAATTGGGCCCAGGCAGCAACTGGTAACCAATGTAATTTAATCAGAATCGGCTTGATGTGTCCCCTAGCGGCCCCACCACTCACCAGCCGCACAGCTCGATTCTGGACCAGTTGCAGTCGCCAGACCGTCTTCAAAGGCAGCCCCACGTAGAGCGCATTGCAATAATCTATACGAGATGTTACCAGTGCGTGTGTAACTGTCATGAGACTCCGCTCGTCCAGATAGGGCCGTAGCTGGTACAATTTCCGCAGCTGAAGGAAGGCGCCCCTGGCCACCGAGTCCACCTGGGCTTCCAGAGTTAGACTGGGGTCCAGGAGCACCCCCAGGCTGCGGACCCTGTCCCTTAGGGGGAGTGTAACCCCATTCAGGGCAGGGAAATGGCCCTCCAGCCTGTCCGGCAAAGCACCCACTAACAGCACTTTCGTCTTGTCTGGATTGAGTTTCAATTTATTAACCCTCATCCAGTCCATTATCAGGTCCAAACACGAGTTCAGCACAGAAACCGCCTCACCTGGATTGGTGGAAAACGAGAGGTAGAGCTGAGTGTCGTCAACATACTGCTGACTCCTCAGCCCAAACCTCCTGATGACCTCTCCCAGCGGTTCCATGTAGATGTTAAACAGCATGGGGGACAGTATCGAGCCCTGAGGAACCCCATGACATAAATGCCATGGGGCAGAGCAACTGTCCCCCAGCACCACCCTCTGGACACGGTCAGCCAGGAAGGAGCGGAACCACCATAAAGCAGTGCCCCCAACTCCCAACCCAGCCAGCCTATCCAGAAGGACACCATGGTCGATGGTGTCGAAAGCCGCTGAGAGGTCCAGGAGTATCAACAGGGTCACACTCCCCCCTGTCTCTCTCCCGGCAAAGGTCATCGTACAGGGCGACCAAGGCAGTCTCCGTGCCAAAACCCGGCCTGAAACCCGATTGAAATGGATCCAGAAAATCCGTTTCATCCAGCAGTGCCTGGAGTTGCCCGGCCACAACCCGCTCCAACACTTTGCCCAAATAAGGGAGGTTCGCCCACTGGTCGGTAGTTAACCACCAGCCTTGGGTCCAGGTTAGGCTTTTTAAGGAGTGGTCGAATTACCGCCTCTTTCAAGGTGGTAGGGACCACTCCCTCTCTCAAAGAGGCGTTCACGGCCTCCTGGACCCAAGTGCGAACCCCCCTGGCAGATCTTCCAATTAGCCAAGATGGGCAAGGGTCGAGCGGAGTGGTGGTAGAACGGACAGATCCAAGCACCCTGGCCACATCCTCAGGTCTCAACAATTGAAACTCATCCATTAATATTTGACCTAAGCACGGCACACTGGACACATCCTCTGATTTTGCAGTAACGGTGGAGTCCAACCCACTGCGAATCTGAGCGATTTTCCCCTCAAAATGAATGGCAAACTCATCACAGCAAGCTGATGAGCAGTCCGGGACCTCCACCGGATTTCCCGGTTGAAGAAGATCCCGGACCACCCGAAACAGTTCTGCTGGACGACATTCTGAGGAAGCAATACGGCTGGAGAAATATTGCCGTTTCACCAGCCGTATTGCCACGAAATAGGCCCGATAATGGGCTCTATGTCGTGTTTGATCGGACTCCCAGCGGGACTTCCTCCACCTGCGCTCCAGCCGTCTCCCCTCTCGCTTCATCGCCCGCAGTTCAGAAGTATACCAAGGAGCTGTCTGGGCTCTGCGTGCAGGGAGAGGGTGCTTAGGTGCAATCGTGTCAACCGCCCGGGTCATCTCCCCATTCCATAGGGTGACCTGAGCTTCGACAGGAGCGCCGACCATATCAGATGGATAATCCCCCAGAGCGTTCAGGAAACCATCCTGATCCATTAGTCTCCGAGGGCGGATCATCTTAATAGATCCCCCACCCTTGCAGAGGGAAGAAGAAGCTAATAGACTAAACTTGACCAGGAAGTGGTCTGACCATGACAATGGGGTCACAACCAGCCCCTCCACATCCAAACCACCATCTTCCAGTCCCGTTGAGAAAACCAGGTCCAAGGTATGGCCCTTCTCATGTGTCGGGCCGATGACACATTGAGACAGCCCCATGGTTGTCATGGCGGCCATGAAGTCCTGAGCTGCCCCAGTCAAGGCAGCCTCGGCATGGATGTTGAGGTTCCCCAGCACCAACAGCCTGGGAGTCCTCAACACCAGGTCCGATACTACCTCCGTCAGCTCAGGCAGGGAGACTGTTGGTACGCAGCAGGGTGGGCGGTACACCAACAGAATCCCTAATCTGTCTCGTAAGCCCAACACACAATACAGGCCCTCAAGACCTCCTAGGAAGCCTGGTCAAGGAGATAGAACTCCTATAGACTATAGCAACTCCCCCTCCCCGACCCGCCGAGCGACATTGGTGCTGGACCGAGTACCCAGGCGGACACAGCTGGGAGAGGGGGACACCACCCTCCTCTCCCACCCAGGTCTCAGTAATGCATGCCAGGTCAGCACCCTCATCCAGAATTACATCATGGATGAGGGCAGTCTTATTTTGTACTGACCTGGCGTTCATCAACAGCACCGTGTGGCTCGAGGGTTTGCTGCTATGGTCACCTGATACCATCTGGTTGGGGGTAGGACTAGAAGAGGGGATAGATGTAAGATATATAACCTCTCTTCTCCTACGTGGGCATGTTCTACCCCCGCCGCCATTCCTTCCCCTACCCAGCACCACCTCAATGGCTGCCCCCTCCAACACCCTGCCCCCTTCCTGTTCCCTCAGATCCACTGTGGGTCTCTATGCAACCTGATGGCAATTAAAAATAACAATTAAAAAACAACAACACACCCTTCTAAAGCCCCTTCTCCCCTCTGAGCCAGGTGGCTGATGTTGAGGATGGGGTGGGGCAGCCAGGCCAAACTCCCCCAGGACACTGTCTCTCACCCAGTGCCTGAGGGACGGCAGATGACAAGGAGACTCCCCCAAAGGCAGGAATGCTGGTCTGGCAGGGCCCTGGCACGGGCTCTGGCTTATAAAGCCAGATGGAAAGCCTGAGGAGCAGGATCAGAGGCAAGAAGCAGGTGAGATACATAGTCTAAGGGAGGAGTGAAGAGCTGCCTTTGCAATGGGACAAAAACAACAACAACAATAATCTGAGACATGGATCCTCATGGATCCACATGATTTTTATGATCATCCCCAACCACTCTCCAGTCGTAGGCACCATCTCTGCTCACAGATTGGACAGTGGCTTGGGGATGATCCTCTGTAAAAATCACGCGGTTCCATGAGGATCCATGCCTTGGATCAGTCTTTTTGCTCCACTGCAAAGCCATGCAGCCATGATTTCTGTGGTGTAGTGTGCGAGTACAAATGGGACTCTTGACAGTGGTTTGGGGTAGATCAAGTCCATCCTGGGTTTCTGTTCTTTGGATCTGAAAAGGGGACAGAATATTTTCAGGAGCTATGTACTGGCTTCTTGTCTCCTTCTAATCCTTAGCAGCTCTCTCTTTCTCTGTGTGCCTGTTTCCTAAATGCTGCTTCTCTCTGCCTGCCAGGGAACAGACTGAGCATTCTTAAAGGGACAGAAGCAGCCAACCTTCTAAACAGACAAGGAGCTTTTACTTCCTTCTCCCTAACCACAGCAGCAGGGGTGAGTGGGCAGTGTGAGGAATGGGTGGGTGCAAGACAAAGCCTCAATTGCAATTATTTTGAAAGCCCATGTAGCCCCTCAACTGATGTACAACACAGCTTAAAATTGGATTAAAAGTTTTCCGAAGAGGACACACACACCAGTCCAAATACCCTGTGACTACCATGTGACTTTAACCTGATTTCAAAAACTCTGATCCAGCCATTGATTCATTTTCATCGTATAATCACAACCTTAGTTGTCTTAATCTGCTTACAGCTGTTTGTTACATGCCCATTCAATAGTAAATTTTTGTAAAGGATTTTTTATAAATCTAAACTTAGTAATAACAAAAAAGAGTCTCATGGTGCGGTGATTAAATTTCAGTACTGCAGTTAAGCCTCTGCAGTTTGATCCTGATGGATTCAGATAACCAGCTCATGGTTGACTTAGGCTTCTATCCTTCCAAGGTTGGTAAAATGAGTACTTAGCTTGCTGGAAGGCAAGGTGTTCCATGCATAATTATATTGTAAAATGCCCCAAGAGTGCTTCAACACTATGGGATGGAATATAAGCTAAAATAACATATCTATGTGACCAATAATAGGTTTAACATAGTTTCAGTCTATAGTGTATCAGACACACAGCATCTGAATTTAGGGAACATAAATATTTAGTTACTATGTTCTTACATGTGAGAATGATAATTACATGTTGCCAAGTCAATTCTGACTTATGATTACCCTTTCCAGGATTTTCTAGGTATAGCGTACTCAAAAGAGGTTTACCATTCTCTTCTTCTGGGGGCATTCTTGGACAGTGCAGCTTGCCCAAAGCTACACAGAATGGCTGTTCTCCCTAGAAGAACAGTGCAAATTGAACTTCCATCCTTTGGATATCCAGCTCACTGACCAAGTTAACAAGACATCTTTCTCATATGTTACACTGTCATCAAATATGGCATTTCTGTAATGGTCTCAAGATTACTCTGTCTAGGATTTATCAGATTTATCTGTCTCACTTGTCTTTCAGAGACCGTTAAATAGTTTTAAAATATATATATATTGTATGTTTTAGGGAGAGTTCACTGGGGCTTACCGGTACTCCTCAATAAATGTGCTTGTAATTGCTGCCACTACTTTGGATTTGTTTCATGCTTTTGAGTATTTATCACCTAAAACAAAAAACACAGAAGATTTAACATTATTTGAAAGCACTTCTATTGAAAAGCAGTATAAAAAGGTAAACTGATGTGACCTCCATTGAGCAACTGCAGAAAGGCAAGGTGTGAATATTTTAAATTGAGAACAGCAATATTGTTAAGCACTTCAATTACTAAATTTAGTAGACTATATAGCATTTCATGAAAAGGACAGGTTCATTTATGCACTTTGTCACCACTGACTATTCACCTTCAATATAAAATGAACTCTGGTTCCTATGCTGCGCCATCAGATCATTATCCCCTACCCTTTTTTACCTAACTCGTGTGCATGGTGTGCTTACTTCTGAAGCTGCCACTTGTTTTCACTTATATTTTTATGCTTAACCTTAGACTATATGTAGGTATTTTCATTAAGTTAATTTTTAGAGCTGTTTTGCTGGGAAAAAGGCAAAGATCATTATGAACATCTATTCAAAACACTGCCTATATCACAATAGCTGAATGATGTTATTATTTCAGTAGGAAGGGAAAAACAGCATCTTTCTCAGCAAACACACAGCAGTTATGCCTGCTTTGAATCTTAACATTCTTGTACAACTTGAAATCCTATATCGTGGCTCAGTGCCCAAATATAATTGTATCTCGTTCCATATTAAAGATAAAATCTGCACAACAGATTTTAGGATTGGGGTAAAACCTTTCTTTAAGCAATTTTGTATTTTCTGCATTTAACATTTAATAGCCAAGGAATGTCAACAAGATTTCGACAGAATTGTGGTTTTCTCACTTACTATAATGGGGTATTTTATATTGTGCTTCTCAGCAGGGTTTACCTCTGATGCAAAGCTAGGCTTTTGGCTGTTTTCAAATAAAGTATGTGAATCACCATCTGATGTCTGTAAAAAGTGAGAACAGAAGTTAATGGAATAGTAACTTACTAAAGATTAACGTTTTACTAGGTCATGAAGAAAACACATGCCCCCCCTTCTTTGATCGTCCTTTACACTCTTTGAAAGTTCAAAATCATACCTATAAGGTGAAAAAGGACATAAATATAATGTTGTATCTATGAGATATACCGTACACTGGTCATATAGCAAAATACATGTAGTGTGCAAAAAAAAATCACACACAAGTTGGGTACAGCTTCAACAATATTATGCTTTCAAGCACAGGCCTGATGTGTATCCTTTCCCCTTAAACACAAGGAAAATAGCTACAAAGGTGAATGAACATTGAATCACAGCCACAGTTTTTGAAGCTGATTGTGACAAATACTAATAGTGTGTCCTTTAGGCAACCGTTCAAAGAATTTATGCAATATGGCTTAATATTGTTCCAGTTTAGTACTATCTTAAATACTGTTTTGTGCACAACTATTCATGTCCTATAAATCCCACATGAGCAGTAAGTGATGCAATTCTCATTCATTAAAATTAATGGGAATTTTGCAGTTGACCTGCAGAATATACACATAATAGCAATTTATTTTCTTCAGTATTCTTAAAAAATGGTTGTTGTAGGTTTTTCGGGCTGTTTGGCCGTGTTCTGGAGGTTTTTCTTCCTAACATTTCGCCAGTCTCTGTGGCCGGCATCTTCAGAGGACCAGAGTTAGAACTCTGTCTGTGTTCTGGTGTAGTGAGTGGGATAGTTGAGTATTTGTAGCTGTGGGATCAGCTTTTTGTCCTTTTCAGGAGATTGGGTGATTATGGTGATTAGCTAACGACACCCAACAATCACAGTGACAGATCATCTCCCCCTTATCACAACAATACACCCATAACAAAAAATACCCTGATCACCATAATCTCCCAATCTCCTGAAAAGGACAAAAAGCTGATCCTACAGCTACAAATACTCAACTATCCCACACACTACACCAGAACACAGACAGAGTTCTAACTCCGGTCCTCTGAAGATGCCGGCCACAGAGACTGGTGAAACGTTAGGAAGAAAAACCTCCAGAACACGGCCATCCACTCATGCATCTGCTGCCACCGCTGGCCCCACTCTTGCTTCCAATTGCTCTGGAGTGCCCGGTCAGCTAGCCACTCGTCAGCCTTCCAGGGAGACTCGTCTTCCCTCCTTCTACCAGGAATGGCTAGCTGACTGAGCGCTCTGGAGTGACTGGAAGGAACAGCAGGGCTGGCAGCAGCAGCAGACGCGTGAGTGGCAGACTCTCGTTAACTCCAGCTGTGTGTGGGTATTTGTATACGAATACCCCCATCTCTAGTAGGGAATAACAACTATTTTTCATTGTGCTCAGAAATGAAGTAAATCCTACATAACTCAGATAGCACTCTGCTGCATTTTCAAAACACTTGTGGTCAATGCTGTGCTCTCAGTAAAGAGTGTAGCTGATCTACTACCTGAACATCAAGGACAAACGTTATGTCAAAGAACATTCTCCAGAGTTCAGGTATGGTACTGATCCTTCAAACAAAACAAAACAAAACAAACCACAGAGAGAGAGAGAGAGAGAGAGAGAAACTCAGAACAGGCTTCAAATCCAACCTCACATTACACCTGAAAAGAGGCTTGCAGTCTCTTCGCAAAACAATGCAGTAACAGGGCATTGATCTAAATTGTTATTCCAAAAACTGCCCACCAACTTTCACTCCAAAACCGCTAACCAAAACTGAGCACCATAGTCTACAGCACATAGGTGCAGTAACAAATCAATGGTGTATAACCCATTTAGAATATTATACAATCTTGCACATTTAAAGTCTCAAGAAAAGACAACACCAAAGGACAACTTCCATCCTTGAGATATTGGGTTCATTCATTTTTCCAAAACACTCCAAGCTTAAAATGCTGGAACAAATCACATCCTATTTAGATAATGTCCAAAGCTTGTAACTGAGAGGGTCAACCTCTGGGCTTGTGAATTGCTCAGAGTGACCATTGGTCAGATGGATGGTTCGATGGATGGTAGGTAGGTAAGGTAGGTGTGTATCAGCTGTTTGCTTGTCATTTTCTTTCAGAATATTTCTAAACTCTAAAAGAGTTATCCCTGGCTAAATGTATCAATTAAAGCAAAAGCACTCGGGCAGAATCATTATATGTGAGTTAAATCAATGGGGTGGGGGGACAGGGATAATACCCCTGCTTTCCTTAAATGGCATGCCCAGATATTGAAGCTCTGTTAGAAGCCATCCTGAGAGGATAATCTACAAAGACATTTCACTTAAATGATCTATCTACTTTAGTAAACCTCAGCATTTGTGTACAGACAATGCAGGTTCCAAACTCTCTCTTCCTCTGTGTACGTGTGTACAGGCATGTTCTTGCTTCTGGGACAGAAACAATATAAGCTTTCCACCTCCTGTTCTAAGATCTTGGTTGAAACAGGAGGAAGAGGAAAAACATTGATGAAGATTTTACCATTTGCTCTGGTTACTTCCTTTGCTCCCTCACCACCACCTCCTTATCTGTTTTTCTCACAGGTCACTACTTGTTCTTTTCTATTATTCAGTTTGCAATTATTTTTCTGTCACTCACTCAAACAGTAACATGAATTTCCCCCCACGATTATATAGAAAGAGGTTATTATTCCTCTGGCTAAATTTTTTGAAGAGCTAATTTTCTAATTCAAGGGCCATTTTCTCCACATTGAAAATGCCACTCTTTGGACAAGATAGAATGTGTTCCACATTAATTGAATTCACCTTAGAGTTATTCAGAGTAAATATTAACAGGATTTGATGTAAATGCAACACAAAGTGCCTGCTCACTTTGGGGGCGGGTATCTGTTGAAGAAGTGACAGAAGAGCAAAGCCATCAACCAAGGAAACCAACTGTATCCATTTTTTTGTAATGAGCTCCAGAAAATTACTATAATGTAATTCCTTCTTGAATGTACATGTTCCAAAGGTAACAGAAACAAGGGAGGTGGCATATTATATATTCCTGATCTAAGCTTCAAGGAAAGATGTAAATTAAGTTTTGTTCAGCATCAGCAGGTCACACCTTTTGTTCTCAACAGATCTGCCATAACAGCATCTGTATGCTGTTTTAAAAAAAACAGAGTAGACGATGTTAACCTTCTCAAGAAAATAAGTGTTTTAAATTGCATGAACCTACTGTTGCATTAAGCTGTGGTGATGTGTTTATAGGATTTACAAGTATCTATGATCGACATGGTGTTCTTTTTCATAGAGAGTGCAAGCTGATTGCAACATTCCACTCAAAGAGTTTTCCTTCAGTTGTTAAGCTACCTCAAGGATCATTAGATCAAAATATGTATAATCTCTCTCTCTCTCTCTCTCTCTCTCTCTCTCTCTCTCTCTCTCTCTCACACACACACACACACACACACACACACACACACACACACACACAAAGAAAATTGGGATTTTATAACCTTGCTGTTGTGGGACTGCACAGCATAGGACAGCCTTTTCCAGCATGTTGTTTTCTAGATATGTTGGACTACAACTCTTGTAATCCTAGAAGGCTGAGAAGTTATGACATTTGCAGTCCAAGACATTTGGAGGGCGTCAGGTTAAGGAAGGCTGATCTATCATTCTTCTGACTGTGTTTTACATGCACAAGAAGTCTACAAGGTGTTCACTTTATTAAAGTCCTGAATTTCATAATTTGAATCTAGACATTATCCCATCAAATTGTTTATATACTTATTGTATATAACTATATTGTATATAAGTATAGTATATATACCATATTTTCCGTCTATAAAACGCTACTTTTTCCTAAAATCATTACTCTAAAAATTGAGGGGCGTCTTTTACACAGAAGTAAGCTGAGATAGCTGAGGAGAGAACAAAACGGCACATACCTTGCCTCTGTAAACAGGCTTCCTTCAGCCACGAGACTTAGTTTCTTACAGTCAGGAGACTTAGCTTCCTCCAATCATGAGCCTTATGGAACTGACGTCAGCTGATCCTGAACAAACCAATTGGAACACACGTCCTTGGAGGTGGAGCCTGTAGGCTCAAAATTCAACAGAGACAAAATGTCCGACATTCTAAGCCCAGAGGCTGAATCCTCAAAGCTAAGTTTTCTTAATTTGGGAGTTAGAAAATTGGGGGGGGGGGGGGTTTCTTATAAATGGGAGCGTGTTATAAACGGAAAAATACGGTACTTATTGTTGATTCTTTCATGGAACTCAGACTGGGATACATGGGGCTAAATTATTTCATATGCTCTATAATTCTGACAGATAGACAGACAGACAGAAACCTTTACTGGCATACTGTACAAAATTAAAACACACTAAGATGCAAATAAAACATTCAGCAGCTAACATGTGGCAGGGAACAGCCAAATAACATAGTTAGGGCTCGGCATTCTGCGACAGCACGATGCGTCGCCTCTGCATGATGGAGTAGATGTATCTGGCTGTTGTCAGGGTAAGTTCCTTAATAGTGCCACCTAGGTGTCAAATTTTTCTCGGGTCATCCCATCCAGAAGGAAAGGAAAGGAAAGTGCTCAGATAAGACAGGCGAATATCCTTATACAAGATACAGTAAAACAACATATGCTGCAAGGATTCAACCACTCCCTGACCGCAGCGTAACACTCGTCTGTTTGCAGCTTTCTTAGACCTAAAAGGGGCCTTTGATTCCATAGACAGAGATATATTATGGCTAGAGCTCTCTATGCTGGGCATCGGTAGGAGGCTCCTCTTTCTGATTCAAAAACTCCATGTGGGCTCTACCGCATAAAAATGTTGACGCAAGGGGCTCTTTCCAATCACATTTTCTCCAATGGAGGAGTGAAACAAGGCTGTGTTCTGGTGCCAACTCAGTTTAACTTATTTATTAATGATCTTGCCCCACTCCTACATAGTATCAACGGCCACAGGCCCTATACAGATTCCAGTCCTATTATATGCAGATGACCTGGTTCTCCTGTGCCGCACAAGGGTCGGACTAAAGCGGCTAGTTAGTGGTTGCCATGACTACTTGACAGGCAACAAGCTCCAACTAAATTTTGAGAAAACTAAAATTATTGTCTTTGGCAAAGCATGGAAACCCTTTTCTTGGTCTTTCAATGGCTACTCTATCTAGCAGGTCAGAGAGTTTAAGTATTTGGGTGTGTTTTTTCATTATAGACACACCTGGTCGACTCTATAAATCTGGAAGGCAGGTTAGGTAGAGCCTCTGGTCAACTGAGACGGTTTTCTAGCTGGGTGTAGTGTGCATCTAATTCATTAATCCACAGATTTACAGTATGGTAACACTGAAAAAGATCTCAAGCACTATCATATCCAATCCTTTGATGAAGCAGGACATCCCCCATAAAAGTACCCCTGACAACTGGCCAGTTAATGTCAATTTAAATAAGTCAAATGAAAGATAAAAGTAAAAAATTAAAAAGAGATTATATTATATATCTTTCTCTCCGGTATGAGTGCAATTGAGGAAGGCTTCATTAACCATGAATCCAGCGAAATGTAAGGTTGCCCAATCAAAAGTAGAATACTTAGAGTTTGTAGTCAGACAAGGGACCATGATGCCCCAAGAGGGCAAGGTAGACAAAGTGTCCCTTTGGCCTCGCCCACGTACAAAGAAGGAGGTGCAGAGGTTTCTGGGCTTAGCCGGGTATTACAGACAATTCATTCCCAGGTTTGCTGAGATTGCTGCCCCTTTGACCGATCTAACTAGAAAGAAGGCCGCTAACCAGGTGCGCTGGGGTGAAGAGGAGGAACAAGCCTTTTCTATGCTAAAAGACAAACTGTGTTCCTATCCGGTGCGATATGCCCCCAATTTTTCTTTGCCATTCTTGTTGCAAACTGATGCCTCTGATAGAAGGTTGGGTGCGGTGTTGGCACAGGAAGTAGCAGGAGAAGAACACCCTATATTATATTTGAGTTGGAAACTTACTCCCAGAGAACAAAAATATGCTACAATTGAAAAAGAGGCCCTAGCGATCAAATAGGCCACTCATGCCCTCAAATATTATTTATTAGGGGCACCCTTTACATTAATTACGGATCATGCCCCTTTGCAATGGTTGCATCAGGTGAAGGAATCAAACCCAAGATTAAGTAGGTGGTACCTTTCTCTTCAGTCTTACTCATTTGTAGTTAAGCATAGAAAAGGGCCCCCCCACATTAATGCAGACTATTTCTCTCAACAGGGACCATGGGAGACCAAAGAGGAGACCGGGACGGCACACCTGGAGGGGCGGATGTGTGAGACTGGGAGTACCTCCAGAGGCAATCCACAGAGTGTACTGCCCGTCTCCTCAAGCAAAGACACCAGAGAATACCTGTCTGTCTTAGAGGAAGATTTACAAGGGCTGTATTTAGAGGAAGGGACAACAGAGGGTGCTATTTCGGCGGGAAAGGAGGGGGCGATAAAAGGGGAGGAAAAAGGGGAAGTGAGGCAGTTGGGGACAGAAGATGAAGAAGCTTGTTGGGGACAGGAGGAAAGAAAAGAAGATGAAAAGACAGATTGGGTGGAGATAGTACAGGATGACCCCTGGACGGGAGTGGACTGAGTTCAAGGTCCCGAGAGAATACGCTGAGTGGAAAAGGAAGGTTTATAGGAAGCCACCCTACTGGGGGGAAACTGAAGAGAGAGAAAAGCATAAAGAGTTCAAAGCCTGGCAGCAACATGAGGCCCAAAGGAGAGAATGCCAACAATGTACCGAGAGTCCTGGGAAAACCCATTCAGACCGAGGCTGAGACAAAATCCGGGCAAGAAGGCCGCAGGTGGGCTGGGTTTTCCACCCGCCTCAATGACACCTGACAACAATTTATCTGACAGGTTGGGCTTGACACCTAAATGGAGTTGCAGAGTTTTAAGTCCATCACCCTTGTCGTTAAAAGGGGACCTGTTACAGTTTGGAGACGAAAAGAGCTATGGCTTGGCGTTGAAACATGAGACTGAAGCCTTTGTTAATAATGAAGTTGATAAGTTGTCATACAATAAACATGTTTTATTAGAAGACCTTGGTGTACATGGCTCATCCTTCCAACAGAACATGCCAGAAGGAGAAAAGGACGTTGCACAAGATCACATATTGTCAGTGGCAACTTCTACTACTTTAATGGGTATCATTTTCTCAAGTGCCTTGAAGGCCTTGAGCACTGCTAGTCGCTCCCTGTTTATTTATGGGCCAATGATTGATTGAAGTTCAGATATCAATTGAGACCAAGGGTCAAGCAAGAATCATAGAATTATGTAGTTCAGAGGAACACAAAAAATGAACAGGTTACTTACCTGTAACTGTGCTTCTTCAAGTAGTCATTTGTGAATTCACAGAACCCACCCATCCTCCCCTAAGTCTTCAATGCTACTGTTCACTCATGGATAGTGATGAAAATGGGGAACTGAAGGACAACCTTTAGACAGTGGAAAGGCGCTGCCCTAACAGTCTCTTGGCTTTGAGTTCTAGATGTTTCAACAAGTCTCACACAGGTGCGGAAATACCCACATGTGTGAATTCACAGACGACCACTCCAAGAACCTGTTACAGGTAAGTAAACTGTTCATCTCTGGTGTTCTTCTTAATCACACAATTTATGATTCTTGCTTGACCATCAGTCTCAATGGATATCTGCACTTCAATCAATAATTACATACAGAAAATAAAGCACCTAACTTACTTTTTACTCCACCAAAATATAGTAAGCTTTTGATATATGACTGTATCTCTTTTTTTGGTCAAATACCTGCAGCAGTTCCCTCAAATAAGAAGACATCTTGTTCCTGTTTACAAAATGGTATCTTTGATTTGGGAAATGTCCAATGACTATAAACTTAATTTTATACACTGCCTTTAATGTAATTTTGCTTGCAATATATTTGTGGAAATTGGGATGACATTTCCAATATTCTTCCCTGCTTATATATGAATGAGAATTGAGATGTTAAAAAAAGAAGGATCATTAGCTGTAGGCATATTGCCACATGCTGTGATCTCTTACAGAGGTGGGAGGAAGGTCAGCTCAGGGGCAGGTGTATTCCATGTCAGGTAGTCAACGCATAAAGACAGAGTTCAAAACACCACACAAGAATTCATCCAGCACTCAGCTCTGGAGATAAGAGATGATCATTGCTTGCAGCAATATGCCTGCAGGCTAATGTTTTTTTTGGTCTCCCACTTCTCTTTCATATGACTGTGAATGTAACAAGAAGATGAATTAAAGATTAGCAGCACAATTAACCCATACATGCTGTATCTCGGTTTTTTATGATGAAAGGCAATTTATGAAATGAAATTCAGTCATTTCCTTTGGGAAAAGCAAAATGCTTAGAACCCAGGCAGTTTCATACTCAGGCCAGCTTACACTCATGAGTTAGTACCAACTGGTAATTCTTCTCTGCATATGTCCTTTGCTGAGCCTGGAGGCTGCACTGTTGTGCATAACTCAAGCAAACAAGCATGTGATGGAACTCAACTTAGGTCTGAAGCCCTGAAAGAGCAGGCCTTTAAGTCAGTCACTGAAGTCAAATTCCATCCAACCTGAAGCATTATAACATGACTCCTGAAATTACAGAATGAAGAGGCCTATGGTGCTCCACTGAAATACAGAAACTAAAGGAATAGGGTTGTAGCTTAGTTTCTAGAAGGCTCATATTTCATGTTCACCTGATGACCTTACCATAAATACCTAATAAGAACAACAATAATGATCATGTGCCATCAAGTCAATCCTGATTTATGGCAACCCTTTTCAAGGTTTTCTAGGCAGAGAGTACTAAGAAGTGATTTACCTGTCCCTTCTTCTGGAGCATCCTGGGGCTGTGCAGCTTGCCCAAGGCCACACAGGCTGGCTCTATTCACAAGAGGCTCAGTGGGGAATCAAACTCCCAATTTCCGGCTCTGTAGCCAGGTACCTAAACCACAGCTATCCAGCCCCCTGATAAGAACAGGAATCTTTAATTTGGTCACTGTAACAGCCACTACATTTATGGTGGTGTTGTTTAGTCGTTAAGTCGTGTCCAACTCTTCGTGACCCCATGGACCAGAGCACGCCAGGCCCTCCTGTCTTCCACTACCTCCCGGAGTTGGGTCAAATTCATGTTGGTAGCTTCGATGACAATGTCCAACCATCTCGTCCTCCGTCGTCCCCTTCTCCTCTTGCCTTCACACTTTCCCAACATCAGGGTCTTTTCCAGGGAGATTTCTCTTCTCATGAGATGGCCAAAGTATTGAAGCCTCAGCTTCAGGATCTGTCCTGCCACTTATGGTGTTACACTACACTAAAAACAGCATTAAGATTTTTTTATCTGAATGTTAACTACTGGATCACCACTCCTATAGGACTCTTATCCTCATCATCTAATGCGGACAGGTGTGAGTATATCTCCATATCCCAACATAGCATAGAGAATTACTTGGTTGACAAGAGGTGGTGAGAGTTGTGGCCCAGCATGCTTGAAGGGCACCAGTTCGAAGAAGCGTTGCAAATAGACTGCAGTTAATGTATGCAGTCTCATTCAAGGGGAAACCTAAGAAAAGGGGTATCCGTAATCAATGCTTCTGAGACCTGAATTACTTTCTCATGCATTCCAGTTTACAACTGTGTAGAATGATAAAAGGCAATTATTAAGAGGAAAAGATCTCTTTTCACTTATATGGGATTCTCAGGTACAGCATGTAAGCATGGAGTTTATAAACTCCATGTACAATTCTGTACAGCCTTGATGCTTCACTGATGGATTATTTTGAATTAAAGTTGGAGCCAGTCATAATACCTACGTATTACATGATACAATACACATCATCAACTGCAGACATCAATATGATGGAAAACAGAGTTATATTATGATGCTGATCCAGTTTTAGTTACCAAAAAAATGGATGTGTGAAATGCATCTCCATATGCATAAAAGCACGGAGCTATGCAGTTCTTTGCGGCCTAGATAAGCAGTGTGGTGAGAGTAGATGCTCACTTCGGGTGTTACATACACAGAAGGATGGGCTAACACAGATATCTATTTGGCTGGATTGAAATATATATCACAAATTATGTTGTTTCAAATGTGTCTAATTTTCCATACTGTGGCCTACAGCTTCACTCTCAGGTCTAATCTCTGCACATGTACTTGAGGTCTGGGTCTTCAGAGGACCAGAAAAGTTTTAACACTTTCAAACAACACTCATAAGAGCTGACAAACCACACAAAGAGGTTCACCCTGTTATATGACTCCCCCTGTGGACAAAAGGCTGGATTCTTACCTAGCTGAAGCTGCAAAAGCCATGAAAGAGATTGACTCAAATATAAGCCATGGGACAGAATCTGGTCAAGCACAAGCCTCAACCCACCTGCCACCAAACAATTCATGGAATGCCCTCCCAAGAAAGATTTGGCTGACACCCTGGGGTTAGGTACTTCCTCCTTGAACAGGCATTGTCTTTGATTGCATTTCTAGTTTTGTTACAGTTTAAGATTTATTTCTAATATTTTAACATCTTCACTACTTAGGCTCATTTGTTTTCACTTGTAAAATTTGTGGCTTTATTAAATGTTTTTAACAGCATTGCCTATTGGGCAACATGTTAAAGATGTAAACACTGAATAAGTTGGATCTCTGAAGACCATTGCCAGATACTGGGCACAGGCAACAAACTTAGAGAGAACTGACAGAGCTAAGATGGACATTGGAGCTCCAGGACAGGAGAGGGGCAGCCTGAGAGGTGTATTATCAGCCCATAATAACGTCTTGAACTTCAGAGCCTGCACATAACAGGTTCGCAACTTGCTGTTCTTCAGGGTCGACAACGCTGGCATTCACTTGCACCATTCCCAGGTGACCTGGTGTGCACAGTGGGTTCCTGCTCAAGGCAAAGACAGAACACAGCCGCCACGTCTGCATAAATTCAAGAGATCTGCTTTAGGTGGTTTAACAATCAGCTTCAATCCCATAATGACTATAGAGGCTTCCAACAATATCAAGCAGTGTTAAACAGCATATTTTAACAGCACACTGGGGTACTGTTGTGTTTTTAAAAGAGATTTCACTCCTAATATGTGACTGGGTTCGTTAGAAATTTGAAGCAGCTCCTCTCTTTTGGCGGGAAATGACGACTGAGTCTCTTTTAAAATATTAACAGATTTATTTGGTTTAACATTTGGTGGTTCCACAACAACTTCTATAGGTTCATAATAAGTGAGATCTGGCAACTGTCCAAAGTATGAAGACGAGGACTCCGTCTGTAAATTGGCAAGGTTCATTGAGGGGCTAAACAGACTTCTATTTGAGGGGACGGCTCACTCTCATCTTTCTCTCTCTTTCTTATTTCTCTTTCACATAATATCACAGAAGGGGCTTGGCTAGCTCAAATACCAATATAAGAAATACTACCTATTGGTGTGCAAATGCTGCAGATATGTCACACAAAGCTGACAAAGTGCCGATAAAGCACTCTCACTTTACAAGCTGGAAAAAAGCATGACGAAAAATTTAATGTCCGTAGCCTTTTGAAAAACACTCAGATGTGCCACTGTAGAGGGGACAACATATCTCACCCACAAATAAGGGGGATGTTATTTGATGGGTGGAATATACAAGACTGAAGAAATTATACAACATTTACAGTTCACAAAGAAGTGTATAGAAACAATCCCATCCTGAGCATGATTTTTTATGAATGTGATAGTGTAAGATCCATACCTGTGTCAGTCCTGCCTGCCAGCCATGGTGGCTTCATTGGGATCTCCCTTCTCCATCCTCGATTCCATAGAAGACACAGAAGAGCTTCAACAGCAATGGGATTTATTGAAACAGGGACAGGGGACAAAGATTGGACTCGATGATTGAGAGGGTCCCTTCCAGCCCTGCAGCTCTAAGATGTTGTTGATGATGATTAAATATAGCACAAGAAACTTCTTTCAGGATAATTCCCTTCACTCCCGTGAATATCCTTTAGAATCCAAGAATTCCTCGGGTATTGTCACCGGTTCAGTCCCTTTTTCTTCTCTTCTCAACAGGTTGAATCCTGATGTCCATACCCTCACCGTCCACAACAAGGGTGGGTGGTTATATGCCCACACCAAAGGCAGCAATGGCAGTCCCAATTCTGACTGTGGGTCATTGTCCCTTGGCTGGGCATGTCTTTCAGTTCTTCTCTTTTTCCTCCAGCATCCTGGCTAGCTTGTAGCCAGTTTGCTAGTCTGGGCTGCCCACTGCCAATGTTTCTGCTCATGTTGTTCCCTTTCCCCCCAGCAACTGGGCTTTGGAAAAGACTTGGGGTTTAAGTGTTTCTCAGCCTCTTCCTGGGGTACTCTTAGCTGGACAATAACCCCAGTCCAGGGGTCTTCTTTGTACACATACTCCCAATCACTGGGGGTTCTGGTTCTTCTAGAGGTTCTACTTGATAGCCTTTTTGGGGTTCCTTAATGCATCTCTCCAGCCCCCGTTCTTTTTTATCTCTTCCATTATTGTGTCTGAAGAGCATTCTTTGTCTACTCCACTTGCTCTCTGTTGCCCTCCTTCTCCTGATCTTCCATTCCCATCTCCACAGCCTGCATTATATCCCCTCACTCCCAGGGGACAGTTGCTCCTCCTCTTCTAGGGGACGTGCCCCTTCACTTGGGGCTTCTTCTAGTGTCACTTCCTCAGGGATGTAAGTAAGGGTTCTAGATTCCTGTGTCTCTGTCCCTGGGCTTCTCAGGTACTCACTCAGTCTAGAGTGCATTGCCCCAGTCCACTGGGGAGCTGGTGGCCACAAATTTCCCTTGCTCACGGGAAAGGGGAGATGGCCTGCCCACCAGGGCTCTGATGGTGTGTCTTCCCTTTCACAACCTGATAAAACTCAATTAAAAACAACTAGGCTGCCCTTGACAGTAATCTATAGTAGCAAGATAAACATGACCCCAAGTCCTAAGGGACAATAAGCAAATTTAAATTCTTTCTGAAATATTTCCTAACAAATTTGGACAGTTATTAAAAATAAACACTTTGAACATTTTCTGGGATAAAATATGACATATTCCACCTAGTCCCATTGCTATTTTCAGAGAAAATGTGATCTACAGCATGAGACACTTCAATTTTCCACAACATGACTATGGCCTTAGTGTACTTCTACATTTCTTGCATTTTTATTTTGAGTTTGTTATTCTTTTGCATTTCAGATAATGACTGGACACCACAAATTCTTTTCCTTATACATCATGGGAAAACAGTATTTTGACCAGAGGGTTAATGTAAAATGTGGGCCACCACAGATGGCTCTAACTAATTTGTTTAGGGAGAACAATGGAGTCTGTTATCTCCACTGTGTGTGTTATGGTACTTGATAATGTGTATCTTGTTTGATATTGTTTATTATGGATTTTCTAATGGTTGTTCAATTGCTCCTTTTGCCACCTTGGTTTTGGCTCTATGTAAAGATATTATATCATAATCCTTTCTCTACCAAGCTACTAGAACATTACAATCAACCAGGAATATACCATTCTAGAGAAAAACTGGTAAGAGCAAAACTGACCATGTACATTTCAGGATTAATGGGTGCATCACATATATAAATACATTCTAGGGAAGTAATATACTGGTCCATTGCATTACCTGCAAACAACAGATTCAAAAAACAATAGGCTATGTCTTTGGTTTTTAGTCACATCTCTTTGTTCATGTGCAGGCTTGAACACAGATCTGGAGAGGATGCAGCTCTCACAATATTACTGGATTACAGTTTCCATTCTGCCTGACTTCATTCTAATTTGCTTATTTCTGCTGATGAAGACTGATGGAAGCTGAAGTCCCCAAAGCACCTGCTTTTTGAATGGCGGTACATAGTGTGGTCATCTGATGGCTAAACGCATGATGGGTTAATGAACATTCCTACACCTTGCTTTTAGGATAGACAAAAAAACCCTGTCTATTATGTCAACCAAAGCCTGACTTCACCAACCTTTTCCTTGTGTGCTTTAGATTTTAAAACTACAAGAAACACAGTATGACACACAGAACAATTTTGCTAATATTTTTTCAATAATGATCAATGACATCAAGACCAAATTAAGATTGCTGAGACCCTAAACTATGTCAGACTTAAGTGGTCTCAATTTCTCCGCCACAGGGTTTTTGTTTTATATTGTTTTTTAAACACAGAGACTCTTCCTAATCTGTGAACCTAAATTGTAGTTTAGGCTGTGACTACATGATGATTTGTTGTGGTTAAATGGGACAAATTGTTGTTGTTTTTCTGATCACACAACACAAAGGCTTAGTGGACCCAGTTTGGTCCTTTTTGTTCCCAACCCTTTTTATTTCTGCCACAAAAGGCTACTGCTTTTTCAAGCCAGAACAATTCAGAAATGTTTCCTGTATGATCAGTTGATTCATTCTTGCAAAGATGGGGGGGCATGCCTGTGGGTAGTGTTTCAGTGAGAAAGGCATTCGGATGTGATGTTCAGGACTGTGGAAACACCCACCCACATTCTTTCCCCTGATTGTCCTCTGATTTTTAAAAAATATTTTACATATATGAGATTAGTGCTAGTTCATCTCTGGATGAGATTTTTTTTAAAATTACAAATAAAACAGAAACAACCCAGATGAAATAAAAGATGTTCCTGTGGTATGTGCTATTTTTGTACAAATTAAGAAGAACTTGGGAATGTTGCTGCCTTTTCCAGAATACTGTACAACCCTTTCAAAACCAAGTGGCTTGACAATGAACTACAGTATAAAAGGACTGGCAGAGGTGGGACCAGAGGAAGGAAGGAAATAAAGAAGGGGGGCTGTGAGCTCAAGTGTGAATCCCATTGCATTGAGTGTGAACACTGAAGTCCTGAATCAAACCCCAGCCCTTCTGTGATTACTGACTATGAATTCAGCCGTAATACAGGCTGCAAATCAAACTGGTGCAATTCAGTTTGCCAGTGTAGTCATGGCCTTAGTTAACTTGTGCCTGCATCCAGAATTAAATATTTGTGGGCTGATGATAAGTTTTTTGTGTCACATCTTTGTTACTGACGGGCTTTAATCTGATCAGATGGAATCTCCTCTGAGTTCAGTTGGGCTTACTCACAAATAAATCCTGATTGTCTTTTAGTTATTCAGTAGCCAGTACCATTCACCTGCCTTTTGAAGGCACCCCTGAGGAGCTAAATGTCTCTGTACACAAATTAGCCTTTTTGTTGTTGTTGCACTTCTCCTGCCGCAGACTGAAGGTCACCATGGCTATTTTGACATTGAATGTGCCAGCTTTAAACCATAATTATTGCACTACATCCATATCACTCTTCTAGCTTCTTCAGCAAAGCAGTTCTTTTCTTTCTGAACGTCTTTTCCCGTTTATTTTACTTTGAATGATTTGCCCCTATGATTCTCACAAGATGATGGAAGGTTTCTATCTTTTTTTTTTTTTAATTTCTATATGTTATTATTTCATTTTAGTATGTCTTTTTTTAGATACCCCCTAAAAAAAAAAAACCAACCAAATTTGGCAGGGGTGTTAATACAAATAATTCGGGGGCGGGAGGGCAAAGTCTATTAATGACACCTACGGATTGTTGAACTGACAGTAGTTTCTACAAGTGTGCTTTTAAAGAAATACCACAGCAAAAACCTCTTCCTTCCGGAAATACCTTGTCCTCTTAGCCTAACCACGGCATTTAACCTGGAGGAGGGGACCCACAGAAGCCTCGCCCGTTCTATTGTCTCCCCAAGCAGCCAAGGAGCGAGCCGCGCTAGAGATCCGCCCGGAGGAAGAGCGGCTGGTGGTCCTCAAGCTCCCCGAAGGTCTCTTCTGGTGATGGCGTGGGCGTCCGGCATCCCCCTCCCCATACACCAAACCCCAGAAGCCCCCACAGTGATGGCGCTGCCGCCCCTCAAATCCCGGCTCTGGGCTCACCGAGACAGGAAAGAGAAGACATCGCCAGGCTGACCAGTCCCCTGTAGATCTCTTTTCAAAAGTCTAATTGAGATAAATTAAAGCTGCTTTGGAGGAAAAACAAACGACAGCGCAGAAATGCAGGTGATATATTTGTGCGTCTCCGGTTTCCTTCCTTCCTGAACTGACCGACCTCACTGAGAAAGAGTCTGACACTTCCATTCGTCTCTAAAATCCTCATGTGTCCATTGTTTCCACCAGACCAGGAACTTTTTTCTTTTTTTTGGACTACAAATCCCAGAATCCCCCCCCCCCCCCCCCAAGCTAGCTCATCAGAGAATTCTGTGAGCTGTAGTTCCGCCCCAAACAAAAGGACCGCTCCCACATTCTGTTTTTTATTTGGGCTAACCTTTCGTCGTGGGAAAAGCCTCCGAGTGGATCAACTATGGTCCAGAGGTGCCATCTCCAAGAGACCGACAGAGGGCGCCTTGTGAGCAAGAGCTTCTGATCGGGCTCTGTGTCACGGGCCTCTCTTTCCGGCCCATCCTCTATGATCCCTCAAGGATACACGTGGGGTTCGGAGGTGGGAGGAGACTTCTCCCATTTCCTTCTTCCTGTTGGCGGGTGAGTGACTCTTTCAGTCAAGGGGGGGGGCACTACTTCTCTTAGGCGGTTGCGGCGGCGGGGGGGGGGGGAAGGTGGAGGTGGAGGGAAGCCTTTGCTTCGGGGGGGGAAGGAAGAGGAAGGCGGCTTTCGGGGTTGAGGAGGCTCCGCTCTTCGGATGGGAAGGGCCCGGAGCAAAGGGGCGTTTCGGCGACCCTCCTCGCTAACAGCCCGACGGCTCCTCTCCGGTTGAGCGGCTTTGCTTTCAGACTCCCGCGGTTGCCTCGCCATTTCCTCCCAGGCCGAGGAGTTGTTTAATCCTTCCACAAGATAAAAGGCGCTTATTTCATGGGGATCTTTCAAGCCTCGCATCCCCGTTCCAGGCATAATATAGGGAGGATTGGCAACTTTGCGGGGAGAAGGGCCCCTTTCTCCCTTTGCCACACCCCTCACCATCCGGAGATTTTTTATATAGTTTCTTGTGTCACATCTTTTGTTACTGACGGGCTTTAACCTTATCAGAAGGATCAGATATTATTATTATTATTATTATTATTATTATTATTATTATTATTATTAATAATAATAATAATAATAATAATAATAATAATGCTTCCCAGTAGGCCGAAATTCAAAAGGTGAAGCTTCTAGGACATGGGCCAGGGTTTTGAGAAGGCTGCAACTCTTGAACCCCTCAGTTTCAAGCAGCTGTGAAAAGCCGAAAAGCCTCAGGAAAAATGATCTGAAACTAACGATTGGATAATACTTTTTTTTTTAATTAAAGGAGCAGAGTTCCAACAGGTGGGAAGAAGGATGTTATTCGAATGAGTGCATACATTTCAATCCTGACACACATACTTTGGGATTGGAACTAATGGTTCCATTTTGAGAAGCTTTTTGGCTAAATCTGATGAATTTCTGTTATTGTTTCTGTTTTGATTTGGTGCTGCTGGTTTCGCATGTTGTGACTTCAGATGCCTCTCTGAGGACCAGACACACTGCCACGATCCTGTGGGCTCTAGTAAAAGTATTTAGGGATTATTTTTAAGTGACTTAACACGACCCATCAACTTTTGTGCTTAAGTTTAGGGGAAATAAGGGCAGACTTTCAATGTAGGGATATTTTCAACAGCATACTTACCTACAAACCAAGACTGAAGCTGTCATATACTGTCAAAACTAGCATAACTGCCCATCTTGGTTTTGGACTTTTAATTACTACTTTGGATTGTAACTGTTTTGTCATGCCATGCATTTAAATAATGGAGAAGGTCCGCTCTTCAGCCACCCTGACTGTAAGCAGGGTAAGGCATTTAAGAGGTAATTTACTGCATTTGCCTCTGTGCTGTACTCCTTGCCCGACCCAGCAAAGTATGGCCATTACCTGAGATGATGGAGGCTGGAGTCTAATAAACAGCTGCATGCCTGTTCCTAAGCGAGACCACACTGTATTTTGTTTTATGTTTTTTAGGAGCAATGTTAGGTTAAACCACATTTAGGCTGCAATCCTAGATACATTTATCTGGAAGTAAACTCTGACACAGTAGGGATTATTTACATATTGAATATTTCACAAGTCATTGTGTATCCTTATGATTTGAACAGTCCTGTCTGTTGCCTGGTCCCCTTTATCTTAAAGTTATCTTGACTAATATCTTTCAAAACTTTTGCAGAAATCAATACTTTTTAGGCTTTTTCCCTCCCCTGCTGAGGTACTATTATATTACTGCATATATTTTGTTTCAAAATCCTGTTTATTTTTTCCATGCACAAATCATCTTGTTGCATGCACAGTTGTCTTTTTACACCAAGTGCACAAAGGGTGTGTTACGTGTATGTAAACCTCAGTTTTTGACCCAACAGTCTGTGAGTTGTCCAACTGCAAGCCAGAGTGCTCCATCCACAAAGCAGTGACATTCTGCAACTGCAAACAGGATTCTGGCCTGTATCTCTTTAATAATTGTTCCTTAGATGTAATTCTTCCCCTTGATTTCAATAGGAGGGAATCTCCAAAATATGGAATTTTTGCATAATTTTTTCACAGCTATACATGGCAAAGTGTCACTGTTTTGATGAACGCAGAACCCATGCCACTGTTAGGTTTGACTAATAGAGGTAATTAATGTATCAGATGCTTAGCATTAACATGTGGATTTACCTTAAAATGTGAATATTTCATAGACCTTTAAAACAGCACCTTTAGCACATGCAAATATTGCCTGATATTCTGGTTTGGATTATTACACTTATCTACAACAGTAGTGACCAGACTTTTTAAATTTTATTTCCCAAGGTTATTTATTTCTGTTCTCTTCAACATCTGTTTCCAATCCTGTTGTGCATAGTTAAACTGGAGCTTCTCAGCTTCTTGGGTAAGTGCAGGATCATCTTTTATATTTACTGGATGTTATATGAATACCCAGGGCAAGGATCTGAGATAATAATATGGTCATGGTAGCAAAAGAAGAAAATGACTTTAACAGTATCATTCTGTATCTGCTAAAGAGGGGAAACATGGCAAAAGAGCAATGCAGTGGGTTCAGCTGAGAAGTGATATTCACATCCTATTGGGGAAGGACTGGTGCGTGAGTAGTCACCTGGAATTAAATGCAAAGGTGATGCACCTGTGTTTTCATTTCACTCCACAGTTTGTCTTCATGTTTTGCCTTTGTGGTTTAAAATCGTGGTGGTATTACACCATCTTTGTTTTGGCCCGAGTGATTGCACAGCATTAATACCATACAAGTGTGTGAAAAGTGTACCTCTTAACTTTTGTGAGGAAAAGGGAGTCCATTCGTGTGATCACTATTTGTCAGGTAAGCCAAGTCCTATCCATTTTTTTTTACTTTTCAATGGTATGTGGTTAGGACAACTCTAGATATGATTAAATTGGATCATCGCCTAACTTGTTTCTCTGCACGGGCAGCCCCTTCTCTGAGGTTTCTCTCTTGTTAGAACTGCTGAGCACAGAATTATTTCACCTCTCCTGTCATCCGAACAGCAGCTTTGCCTATTCAGAATGTTGTGCTGAAGGGCCATCTGTCCCTTGGTAAAGATGCTCTAATATGGTACTAATCACTAGCAAATTTCACAGCATGATTATGAGCTATGATGCCTAGAACTTGGCTGAGTTTCAAAAACAAACTTTTGCCTGCAGGCCAGTAAAAAATTATCTCTAGGATCACTGCAATGTGCAGCTATTAGGTCTGTCACATGGCAGTTGAATAAGTAAAAACTTTCATTTGCATGTAGTAAAAAAAACCAATGAGTTGGACACAGCTTTTTATTATGTCAGTGGGACCAGCCTCTAAGCAAAATTCCACTCAACATGCTTCTGCATGTGGAAGAGAAGAAGAGGATGAACTTGGCTGACACCTTCTTTCTGTAGCCATCCATTCCACCTATTGTATTGTTCTGGAGGGTCCTCTAAGTTTCCATGAGAGACTTTCAGAGGAGCAAAAGGAACTTCGGGGGGGAAGCAAGATACAACAAATATCACCTCCCTAGTTCTACCAGTAGAGTTACCCTGCTATAGAAGCCATCAATTTATGAAAGGAGCCTTTCCATCCATGGGAGGCTTTTGTTGAATCCAACCCAGTTCTAAAGGAAAATATCTAGTTTGCTGTTAGATGATGCATTTTTTATTCTTTTACACAAGATGACTTTTTTCATTTAAAGTGGTTTTTTGTATCTGCAGTTTATGTAAGTGCTCATGTGCTGTGTTTTTAAAAAGAATTTTTAAAAGATGACTTCATCATTATTGTAGCTTTAATAGAGTCATCCACTAGCTGTTGCAGCATAAACAAAAATGTATGATGCTAATATTTTGCATACACATAAACAGATCTGGTTTTGAATTCTTTCCCCACCCCTGAATAAATAACTTTGCATATTAGTCATGTGAAGGTATTATTTTTTTTTTCTTTTGAAGGATTTTCCCCAATTAGGTAGCAGAAAAGATGTTTGACACTATCAAATCCTGGGCTGAATATATTGTGGAATGGGCTGCAAAGGATCCATATGGATTTCTTACAACAGTGATCCTAGCTCTTACACCTCTCTTCTTAGCCAGCGCAATACTGTCATGGAAACTGGCAAAAATGATTGAAGCCAGGGAGCGAGAGCAGAAGAAGAAGCAGAAGCGCCAGGAAAATATTGCAAGAGCTAAACGAACAAAGAAAGACTAAAATGTCAATTGTACTGGACAGAACTTTTCTAAAGAATGCACTGTTCCTACCTTTATATCTTTTGTGTTGTAATCTTTACAGGATATGCATACCTTTGATAATTCCTGAAATACTTTGTTTTTAAAATTTCTGTTATTAATCTCTGTGATCATTAATTTTAATAGGTTTTTTTGAAACCACTACCTTGAGATTTATTTTCTAATTTGGGATGTATTTGTAAGGAAGATGCTAGCTACAATACGTGTACAAAGTGTCTTTGTAAGAAATAAATTATGATTCTGTTGATTAAAGATCTAATTTTATAGCCTGGAGGAGACATGTACTATTCTGTTTTTAAACTGTCTCCTGAACACTTTCAGGTTATTCAATTTCTACTACAAATTATTTCTGTATTTCAGAGAATCCTTATTTTATAGCAAGAGTCAGCATTCTCATCTTCCTTTGATGAATTAATTTTCATGAATTGTACCACCTGGACTAATACTATGGTACATGCTGAAGTAGCGTGTGCCTACCGATTTCATTTTTTTGGTGAATGTAAATAGTAGCCTTGCCTGTAAATTATTTTGGACAAAGAAGAATGTGAATAAGACCATCTGTGTGGTCAGTGTGGGACCAGTAATTAGGAATAATAGCTTTTGATACTTAAAAAGTATTGCTTACCATGTGAACAGGCAGAATTGTTAGGTCACTTTGTTCACACAAATATTACGTACAAAGAAAGTGACAGCACTGCTATGAACCTGTAATCTTATATTATTGTGTAATCTTACTCAAAAATGAGGGTAGAATCAAACAAGCTTCTTGTTGTCAATTATCCTCCTTAGACAAATATTCATGATATATTTCTATGAAGGATCTAAACCTGGCATGTTTTAATACTTTTGTCTTGTTAAATCTCACTAATTCTATTTTGCAGAAGAACGTTATGTACCATACAAGAATCAAAAATACACACAGTGGTTACACTTTGAGGGGAACACCTTGTTTGCAAGAGGCATTTAACTACAAAGTTAGATGGAATATAATACTGAAATAAAATATGCAGAAAACAAGCCTATGCATATTAAATCAATACAGCAAATAACAAAATGAATAAAACATAAATGTTGAATGAATGATAGCAAGCATATGCTGAAGTCCAGAGTTCTGTAGTCTAAACTGGGGTAGCTGGTTAGGCAAAATGCTGCCCAAGGTTTTGTTCTGTTTTGTTTTGCAGGATTTCACATTTTGGTGGAAGAGAAGTCGTTTTCTGCTCCTGAAAACACCCAGGAGCAGCAGTTGAGCTATATAAAAAGTCATCATTGAATCCTACTTTACTGGAAAATTATTAGCCAAAGATTCCATTTATAGGCAAAGTACTGGAGCATATGGTGGTTTCTCAGCTTCTAGGATTCCTGGATGAAGTAGCTTGTCTAGACCAGTGGTTCCCAACCTTGGGTAACCCAGGTGTTCTTGGACTGCAACTGGCCATGGGATGGAGACAGCTTTGGTTGCCTTGGTGGATAACCTAGGCTAGGAACTGGATAGGTCGAGTGTGTCCCTGTTGGTTCTGCTGGACCTCTCAATGGTTTTTGATACCATTAACCATGGCTGTCTCTCAGGGATGAGACTGTAAGCACTGTTTTACAGTGGCTCTAGTCCTTCCTCGGGGGGAGGACTCAGAAGGTGGTGCTGGGAGAATCCAACATCCTGGCTTTTGGCCTGTGGCGTCACTCAGGCTTCTGTTTTGTCCCCCACCCCACCCCATGCTGTTTAACATTTACATGAAACTGCTCAGAGATGTTGCCTGGAATTTTGGGGTTTGGTGTCACCAGTACGCTGAGGACACCCAGCTCTCCTTTCCATCTAATTCTTGGTTCTAAACCTGATGCCAGTAATGGGCTGGATGAGGGCAAACAAACTGAAACTTAATCCAGACAAGATAGAGGTTCTCCTGGTCAACTGTAAAGCAGATGAAGGAACAGGGATGCAACCTATGCTGGATGGGGTAACGCTCCCCCTGAAAGCTCAAGTCCACAGCTTGAGTGTGCTCCCGGATTCATCCCTGAGTGTGGATGTCCAGGTTTCAGCAATAGCCAGAAGTGCCTTTGCACAGCTTTTGCATCAGCTGTAGTTGTTCCTTGAGATGTCTGATTTGAATAGTGAAGTGTTGGATACATCCCACTTAGATTACTGTAACACATTCTGTGGCGCTACCTTTGAAGATGGTTTGAAAACTTAAGCTGTTTCAAAATGCAGCTGCCAGACTGCTGACTGGGGCCAGTGATAAGGGAGCATATAATGCCCTCACTGCAACAACTGCAGTGGCTACCAGTCTGTTTCTGGGCATCATTCAAAGGGCTAGTTATTATCTATAAAGCCCTATAAAGTTTGGGTCCAGGTTATTTGAAGGACGGTATCTCCTGATTTGAGCCTTCCTGGTCTTTAAGATCTTCAGAGGTCTTCCTATCAGTCTCATTGCCATCACAGGCACGTTTCATTGGGGACATGAGAGAGGGTCTTCTCTGTGGCCATTTCCAGGTGGAATGCTCTTACCTTGAGAGCTTAGGTTAGTCCCGTCCCTTTTATCTTACCACTGACAGTTGAAGACCCACTTCTTTAGGTAAGTTTGTCTTTGAAGTTTTGTTGTACAATTACTATTATAGTTTGTTCTTTAGTGTGTGATTTTAAGATGTTTTTAATTTTACTTGTTTTCACACTGAGCCACCTTGAGTCCTCTCATTGGGAGAAAGACAGCCTATACATGAGATAAATAAAATAAAAATGGTGCACCACCCCCATCAAAACTGGAAATAGACTTCAACAGGTTACTACTTAGCTACCTTGTTTTCTGGACTGGCATGGACTGTGATGGATTTTGATAGAAGAATACTGGCCCCTGTTGTTTATCCCTAGAGTAAGAAAAGTTGCATACCCCATGTTAAACCAAGACAAAGCTATGGGAAAAAACGACTACATCTAGGTATATGCCTGGCCCCTGTAGAAGGGTCAAAAGAACAGGCATCCCTTTGGACATACACGGTATTTAGGATTAGCAGAGCAGATCTCTCAGCCCCAAGTACAATCAGGACCAAGTCTTTCCTAGGGTGTGGAATATTTGTCATCTGTGGAACACCCTGCAAATAGGTGGATCTTTAGTTGGATATATTAACCTATTGGTTGACCAGTATTTTTCAAGTTATACTGCTGTTGCGAGGCCCAATATTTCCAATAGTTATTAGAATTTTGGTCTTTCCAGCATATGTGATGCTGATTATGAGGCAAGCGCTGAATGAATATCCTCAGATGATCTGGATACAAGCCAGTTGTAAAAGTTAGAACACTACTGAAGTTATGGAAGAACCAGTTTACTCATAGATATAAGTTACATTTGATATTTCTGTATTCAGCTCTGTTTCATAGTACATTAATATATAAATAGTTATGTCTTCTATGATGACCTTTGGTTCCCCAGATAACTTTGGACCTGAACTCTCATCAGCCCTAATCAGCAAAGTCACTCAAAAGGAATTATGGACAAAGTAAGCTGCCTTCTACATAGTCAGTTGTTTGGGCCATCTATCCCATTACTGTATAGACTATCACTAGTAGCAGTGCTGTAAGGCTTGAGGCAGGAGTATTGGCATTGCCTGGTGGTTTCCCATTCCCAGACATGACCCCAGTTAGCTTCCCAAAGTAGAAGAGTATTCAGGGTGGTAAGATGATGATTTATGGGACTCATCTCCTTACCCCTATACATATCCCTATATCTTGAAGATCAATGGTTTGACCCATAATCCACACAATAATACCAACATTGAATATTCTTTTAAATTTGAAACTAATGGAAAACACGTGTCAAAGTATAGAAGGCAATAATTTAATCAGGTTTTTAAAGAAAAATATATTGAGAATAAATGCCTTGCCACTGAACAAATCAATTTCACAGTTGATGAACAAGTACATATATACTTACACAAGTGTATATATGCATCAGACATTTAATATATAATACTCAAGAAAACATTAACCTAATTAATCTATTTCTAGATGCTTTTCATCTGTTCTCTTCTTCCTTCCGAGGACTCTCCTTAGAAGGCATCCAGGATCCTGGCTGAAAAGTCTTTGCTGTACTGACCGGGTCTTCCGAGGGCTCATTCTTTCCAAAAGGAAGGGCAGATGCATGGCCTTTAATCTGAGTACGAAGTTGTTCTGCCACTAGTCCTTCTTCATGTTCTTTGGCTTGTAGGAGCCGGTCTTTTTCATAAACCTCCTGAATCCTCTCTTTAATTTCTTCTTTATAGTTCTCATTCTTAAGAATTTCCTGCAGAAAATGCAACGATACATTTAAGTGACAGAAGGAAATAGCTGAATGAATGAGGAAAACCAAACTGACTGAAAGAGGAGTTGCTTTAAGGCACAAGTAGAAATCACTTTTTCACTGTGTTGGATTTGGTGGGCAGATGCAGAATCTTCCATGCTCCCCCCCCCCCCCCATACACACACACACACTCATGGCAGTACCACTATCCCCTAGGAAATAGTGCACTGATGTTGAAGGACTTTGCCAAATGGAGTCAGTGACATGTAGTAAGTTCTTCTGCCATATTGGTTACCCCATGGAAGAGCCCTCCTTGGCACTCTATGTATATTGCATTTTTAAGAGGGGTGAAGGACAAGAAATGTGCTCCCTGCCAGGCCCCCTTGCATATCCTTAAACCTGTATCCAGCTCACTGAGCTGTATCTGTTGTTATGTGCCGTCAAGTTGGAACTGACACATAGTGATCCCAAGAGGGCTTTCAAGGTGAGCAAGCTGTTTAAGGGGTGGTTTTACAGTTCCACGCTCCCAGTGGACTCCCATGTTTGAGCATTCGAACCCAGGCCTCCTGAGTCCTAGTCCATCACTCTATCCACTACACTGGGTTTGTTTCTAGCTTTGTCTTTAACAAAGTTAAGCATTAAACTGGCATATACTTCAAGCAAAATCAAAAATGTTTTTTTGCAAGTGGGAATCCTTTTACAGATCTGTACATGGAAATTTACCTAAACTGTAGTTATTGTGTATTCCCACTCAATTATGATATTAAAATGGCCATGAAAATAACTAAATAAATTTTAATATATTAGTTGGGTTTCGTGAGTATTGAAGCTAGGAAGTACTACTAAGATCTTGTAATACATCTTGAATACCAGTTCTATGATTTGATTTCCACACCAGAAAAGAAACCAAATTGGCAGTGGTGCTATTTTGTTATTTCTGTGGAGAGAACAGATGTAAAAGCTTAGAATAAAGCAGTGATAATGGCCCCTTTGGAACAGAGAAGGATTAATTGTTCATGATCTGCTTAATTGACTTGAGCACTGCCCCTCGGCATCATGCTGAGATGAAGGCCAAAAACAGTAAGAGAGGATCAAAAGTGCAAAAGGTTCTGGTGAAGCATGTGCTGAATGCACTAGAAATGAATAAATGATATAATAAATACGTTTGGTTCCCCCCAGTGGGCACAAGTGCCATGAGATGTAGCAGGGTTTACTGTGAAATGTGGCCACACCCCAGCCGCACAGTTTCAAATGGTACCATTTAACATTCTGGGGGGGGGGGGGGAAGCAAGTGTAGTATGCATTTCTGCATTGCTTTGCATCCATGAAGTCTAAACACTGGACTGCTAATGTGTGAAACAGAGGGTACTGACTCTGCTCCATATGAGATCAGAAAGGTTTTAGGAGTTCACAGAAATGAAATATTAGCAGTACTTTAGCAGTGGAATATTCACAGACATTGTTTAGAATATTTAAGTAAATATTTTAAACACTAAGATCCGGTTCATTTGTCCAGTATCTACAAGTAGGGGTGGGAGAAGGGAACAGGTTAAGGCAATATGGAGTTTGTAATCAACTGTATTAGGACTTGAATAGAGGACACTTACAGCCACTGCATCCATTTTTAGTGAACTAGTTGCTGGATATATTGCAACCTACATATGATACCTTTTAATAGGTTTTGGCTGGGAGGGAGATGCAGTTAATGTCAATAAGCTCAGTAACAGTGAATAGTTCCCCCTCTACCTCAGATTCCCCTCCGCCGCCGCCTTTTCCCAATTAGGGTTCTGTCCGTGTTAGCAATGGAGTTTGTCAGAAATAGACAGCTAGAGTGAACTGTTCTGTCAGCTATGTAACCATTCCATTACTAATGAAGCTAGCAAACCAGTTAAGCTCAGTGATTTAACAAATTAACGTTTTTACACAATATGTTTTAATCTATGAAGAACTATAACTAAACTAAAACATTTTATTCTTTCTCATTACTAGAGTTTTTGAGTGAATGTACTGAGGCAGTAAGTACCAGTTAATGTAAACTAACAAATAAGGAGTTGTGAACTGAGAGAGACTGTAGTTTAATCTGCTCTGTAGGTTCCTGATTGAACCATTTTATCCACTGCTTAATTAGAGGAAGTTTATTTTAATTTTATAAAGCTACACTCAATTCTTTACATTCTGCCCCTAAGACTAGTCATCAAGCTAAGAATCCTTAAACAGGATGGAAATCTTCACTTATTTTGGATAGACCAATGAGAATGAGAAATGTCAAGTTTTTTCCCTTCTGGGAATGATTGTGAGAGTGTTATGTACATCCCTCCCCCCCCCAATTTCAGTACTTCAGAAAATAATAATAACCCTGCATATTAGGGTTTGCTTGGTTGGTGTTTTTTTTTTGGGGGGGGTGTTGTAAAATGAAAGGATTTTGCAGAAAAATCATAGTTTTTTTCTTTTATCTCCTTTTCTGGGGGAGGGCCTAATGCTGTCACTGATTTTTTTTTTTTAAATTAGTATTTGCTTTTGTGCAAGAACAAAAAAATCTTTAGGAGTAGTTGACTATATTTTTGACAAGATCTCTCAACATGTTGAGTTACCTTTAATGTTGTAGATGAGAACACGTATGAATATTTTTTACAGCCTTAGCCCAACCGAAAGGTTTCCCTCAAGAAACAATATATTTCATTTAGCATAGGCTTTTGTGAACTCCAGCCCACCTTATCAGATGGAGAGAAAATTACTTCTCTGGGTTGCCACACTGAGAGAAGCAAAGAAAACGGTCACCAAAAATCGTGCCTTCTCGGCTGTGGCTGTACTTTATGGATTGGGATCCCAGTGGAAGTCTTGTTAGTCTTCCTACCTCTCACCCTTTAAGAGGATGCTAAAGACATTATGGTTTCGGGAAGCATTTAAAGGCATCCTTCCTTAAGCCTCTCTTCATATGTGTTTCCTGGAATCTGCCATCATCTGGGGTTTTATTTTATGTATATACGTTATTCATTTCATTGGATGGCTTGGGTTATTGTTTAATTTTATCTTTGTAAACTGCTTAGAGTACTGTCTGACACTAAGTCAGTGGTATATAAATTTACAAAATAAATAAATAAATGCTTAACAATAGGAAGTGTTTTTCCTTGATTTCCTACTATTGATTACAATTTATATCCAAACATTTCCAAAGAAGAAAAGAAAAAACAAAGGAGTCTTTATAAAGTGCATCTGTATCAAATAATTTCACAAAGACATATAGCGAGAAAACACACATTGACCATGGATAATCAAGTGACTATTTGCCAAATGCAAGCTCAAAAGGAAACTAAATTCCCATATCAAAATGAAATTGAGATCGCAGAGTAATGAATCTCCATTATCACAATCTAATAAACCGTACTGTGTCTCTAATGTTAGTTGAAAACAATTCAACTGACTTCAATTAGCTTCCTAATTTTTCTAGCATACAAAGGTCAGGCCCAGAAGGAATACTGATAATAGGCAGCAGAACCCCCCCCCCCTTTTCTACCATTTGTTCTTGGGGGTGTGGGGATGACATTGGCCAAATAGTTACAGAGGAATAGTGCATGCTTACGGTAAGAAATTCTTGGCTGTGGTTCCAATAATTTTTTTTCTGTAAAATTCCCCACCTGCCAGGTCTCGTCCTTTCTTGTTAATCAAAAAAGTCTTGTTGGTTTGAGGATGGCTTTCCTTGAGGTACCCGTGAGGATCCAAAGAAGGGAGGGCTTGATCAAGTGAGAGTATTGTCAACAAATATTTCTGTATCTACTGATTTGGACCATGGCTGGATAGCTCAGAGTTTTGGCTTTGTGGCTACTGAGCAAGAGGTAAGGCATTCCATTCCCCACTGTGCCTCCTAGAAAAAAAGTCAGCCTGTGGAGGCATGAGCAAACTGCACATTCCCAGAGCAACACCAAAAGAAGAAACTGGTAAATTTCTGTGTACACATCTCCCTTCAACAACACTGGGGTTTGGGGCACCGGATCACCGTGCAGCTCAAAATCCATGTATAACTCTTATGCCCCCAGAAATGTAACTATAAAGCACAAACAGTTCATTCACATGTACACACACACCTCTCCCCCAACCCGCATCAGCCTCTCTGCTGCTGCACCGCCAACAACAGGGGCCTTGGTAAGTCCGAGACCCACATCTCTCAGGCCACTTCCTGGAGACAAACAGCAGCACAGTCTTCATTGAATATGTATTTACTGAAAACTTTTTATTTATTTAAATATTTAATTACTGAAAATAAATCAATGTATAACCAAAACTGTGCTGTTTAGATCTGTGCAATTCAAGGGAGAAACACAGCCAAACAGCCCGAAAAGCCTACAACAACCATTGGATCCCGGCCGTGAAAGCCTTCGAGAATACAAGGGAGAAAACTTTGAAAAGAATCACCATAAGTCAGAATCAACTTGACAGGACATAAATTAAGCTGGATAGAGTTCGGGACCTGGCTGTAGAGCCACAGACTGGATTCACGCTTGTTGAAAAACACCCCTTACAATTGCTTTGTGTTTGGATGAGAAGTTGTTAACTGATGAAAAAAAGGAGTCAACTTCTGGGATTTTCCCCTGCTGGGTGTCACTCTGTAAATGGTAGTGAGCACAAGAGGGTCACCTGTAGACCATCTTGACTGCTGCCACTGGTGTTGTCAACATTCAGGCTGCCCTTTGCTATATGAACCTTGGCATCTTTTTTCCTGCTGGCAACACGGGCATGATATTGTGCAGCACTATTGGACCATTTCTTTGCATTCTGAATCGTAGGAACAGAAACACGATATTCCACATTCATAAACCAGAAGGTTCTTGAAGAACTGAATTCATTCGTAGAGGGTAGCAGTCAGTGCTGTTCTTTCCACTCATCTTCTTTCACCTGTTGCATTACTTATTCTGTGTAATTATATACAAGCCATGTTGCCTGGGGAACTCTGGCACATATTTCCAAAAATGGTTTTCAAGCTCAGCAGAGTTTGTTTCTGATATCCCCCCCAACACACACACTAGGTTTATGGAGCTCAAATTAGTGGGATTCTGAAGGTAAAGAGCTTACAATTCTGCAGCAAGGCCAACACTGATATGGCCCTCTTCGTGTCTGAAGTTCCCCCTTATACGTGAGATGCAGGGCAATTGTCCTCTGTGTCCCTCCCCTGCCTTAAAAAGGTCCTGTGCTGATTACTGAGTTGCTGAGAAAAAAAACAGCAGGAGAGACCTATTGTCCTCATTCTGTTTTGGGACTTCTCAGAAGCATATGCTTGGCCACTTGAAGAAATGGAGGCAGGACGAGATAAGAGGTTTGTCTAATCAAGCAGTTCTCTTCTAACATCTTGCACACTGGAGACTAACCTCCACATATTGACAAAGGACAATTCCTGTGGCAAAATAGTGAATCTAGCACAAAAGAATTCTACAGTATTTTTTTTAATGCATTCAACCTTTTTTATCCAACAGGGACAATGTTGTTATAAAACCTTGATATTTTGACAACCTCACAAAGCAATGGGCCAGCATTCCATCTTCATTTAGCTTTTCCTTCTGTGTTCATCATGTTACACAAAAGAAAGAAGGGCAGGGCAGAAGGCTCTTCTGAAATATTCTGTTTCATCAAGATACTGACTTGGCAGTTGGAATAGATTAACTTGAGTATAGTGCAAAAGATCCTATGTTGCATTCATGTAGGAGAAACAATATGCATGCAGGTTATCTAACTACTTTTACACAAGCATGCTGCTCACAGACAATAAGCCAGGACTTCTCTGGGCCTCAGATTTAGCATGACATATGGACTGGGGCAATTGCTTTTCTCCTTTTGAAAATGAAGAAGTCAAAAAATAAAGAAACCATCTTCCAAGCCACCGGTTTAAAAATGAGGGATATACATGCATTTTAGATACACAGATACTGCTAAAATGCCCATATACACCCTCCTCTGCTCTCCACTTCCTTTAAGCACTCTGCCAGTGTATACGAATAAGGAGCTACAGACTGCCAGCTCCCCAACTATGGAAAATTCCCCACCAAAACAGCAGGAGCTTACCTTATTTGACAGGGAACACAAATTGGCCTGCAGGTCTCAACCAGAGTAAACCCCTTCAGTCAATGGATTGAAATACATGCAGATCTATCATTTAACAATGAAGTTTAGTTGGTACTGGTAGGAGGATTCTGGTCAGTGGGATGCTTACCTGTCATAAAAGACAAAACAGTACCATGGGGTTTGGTGGGGCATTTCCTTACTTGAGCAGCTGGAAGTCGATAGATCTGTATTCTTTCTTATACTAGGCACAACATTCAGGGCATCGGAGGAGAGGAAGCATTCTCCCCTACTGTCATGTTCTCAAGGTACAACAGTTAACCAACCACAGCAACATCTAATGCAGATGTTAGATCATCATTCCTCCAGAGCCAATGTTAAAAAGGAATCTTGTGCTTATTATGTACTGATTTTCTCTTACTGTCACCCATTATGCAGACTTGTTGTCAGGCAAAAAGACACAAAATAAATATTTCGAGCTTCTTTGCCCCAGTAATTTTTATACTGAGCACAAACTATTTAAACCTTTAATCTGCATAGTTTGATTTACTGTTTTGTGCAAAGAGGCCCGTATCACTTTCTTAATGACAGGGACAGACTGCCGACTGGTCAGTCTGCCATGCTTCTTTCTTCTTTGAAATTCAATTGCTACCTCACGACTCCATGATTTTTTTTGAAGTTGGTACAAAGCACTATTTCTGTTAAAATGTTTAAGCACACTGCAGATGCAATTCAGTATCTATTCTCAAGCATTTGCTTTTCTTCTCGATGTGAAACCATCAGCAGGCTTATTGACTGGGATGCTCTGAACCAAACAGTAGTGTACTGCAAATGGATGTGGTAAAGAGATGTCAGGCATTCTCTACAACCACAGCACTACTTTCTAATGCTTCTTGTCAAGAAAAAGAACCACATGACCCTCTTATACCACAGTAATACAATCTCAGGGCTTAAGTGTGTGTAATAAGAAATACAACAAACCTTGCAAAATTTGGATGGCACTGTGAACAGGAGAGGAAGTGACTAAAAGCCCCATTCATTTGTTACCTAGATAATATAGCAGCTATTTCTACGTGGGCCACTACATATAAGAGTCAAATAAACGTGATGCCTGGGTTTGTAAGTTGGGTGGCCATCTTTGCTGAACAGAATGACAGCATGCTAAGGGCTCAGACAGACAGGCAGCCATGTGTAGCAACTTCTATGTATAAAATCTGACTGAATTCATTATATTTACACATACGGTAATTTTATAAATGTTATTTTTATAAATGTTAGATAAATTGTATAAACATTAGAGATACCCAGTGTGGTTTAGTGGATAGGGTGATGGACTAGGACTCAGGAGGCCTGAGTTCAAATCCCTGCTCACCTATGGAAACTCACTGGGGGGAATGGAACTGGTAAAACCACTCCTTAAATATCTCACTTACCTCAAAAGGCCTATTATGACTGCTATAAGTCGGTTCCAACTTGATGGAACACAATAACAAATATAAACGTTAACCATTAAATGATGACAGGAATTTGGTCCAATAAGTTACGTAGTGCAAGGCCAACTACATAATCAGCTGTGAAAATTTTTCTGAAATAAAATGTTTCTGATCCTCCTGTCCGCAAAAGTCCTGAGGCTCCCACAGAATCCGTTTTGTTTCGAGGAATTGGGGGGGGGGGCAGGAGTGAGAAGTCTTTAATTTCCAAAAATTGCTGGTGCTGGTAAAGTCATCCTGATGACAGCATTTGTCAGAAGTTAAAGACTTCCTCCCATCCCATAGCCCTAAATGTTTTTCCCACAATGAAGGACCTTTTGGGGGGTATGATCCCCCAAAAATTATTTAAAAAACAACAACACTGTGGCTGATGACATGAAGTGACTTACTGAACAGGATTTCAGCCAATATCTGCAAATAACTTTTTATTACTATCCCCCACACACTTTAATATAAATGTCATTTTCACATTCTCCTAAATGTTGCCTGAATTCTCCCAATTGATACACATACTTTGCAAAGCAACCTTGCTTGTCTGTATTTTTAAGGAACAGGATAAAAACTAGAGGGTGTGGGAAACACGAATATTCATCTTCTGAATTACAAAAGCTGCTGAAGATGTATAGATATTTTAATTTTAGCACCCAGCATTAAATTAGGAGCATAGCTGTACCAAAACTGCTTAAGAATCTGTGAGCACGCCTTTTCAGAGACAATTTTCTTTAATATTTTGTGAACTATGGAAGGAATGCTAAAGGTATTTTAAAACATTAATGGAGTTGAGCATTCATTTCTCAGTTTCAGGGCTGCTAACACAGGAGGACTAATTAAAGACCAAGTAAGAGGTAAAAAGCACTGGACAAGTTTATACTGACCTGCCTGACTGTGCCTTTTGGTCCCCACTATCAGATAATCCGAAAAGGATAGTTAAGACTTCAAGGCCTTTCTGTTGCATCTTTAAGAGAAAAGTGATCTGACTTTCATTAAATTCTGACTGTTTCAAATCGAGCCAGTTCCAGCAAGATCAGCAGATAATACTGAATTCAGCAGTGCCAAAAGAGGCCATGCAAGAGATGATACATGCAAAGCAGCCCAAAGCAGAAACACCAGAGCCATCTAAGACAGAGCTGGGCTTGTTAAAATGGCTGTTTTACTTGCGCCAGCCAAGTAGTATTTTTGCATGAGTTCTTCTGGCTAACATAAAATATTTGTAAAACTCATATTTTATTCAATTTATTCAAATTCTGTTTCATCAGCTCCAATAATTAAAATGGGTTAAGGTAGAAATCTAATAAATAAATAAATAAATTAGGTGTTTCTTCGTTTGCTTGCTTGCTTCTTCTTCTTCTTCTTTGAGATCTGTACAGAATTTATTAATAGATTAAACTGCAAAATTTATTATTAGATTATAGCATAAGTCCATGGTGCTGGCTTGTGACTTTAGATGGGTTTTTTTCCTTGCAAAGTATTCTTTTCAAACCTAATTTATTACCAAAGTAAATCACCATTCTGAAATAACTGTCATTTAAAACAAACCAAAACCGCTGGCTAGACACTGCATTTACTACTGGAACTCAATTCTAATGCTGCACAGTAAGAGAGAGAGGCATTTAATTAAACTGTGAGTACATATTTTGCAAAGGAAAAAAAAAATTAATACAGTAAAAAGGTAAGTAAATTGATATTTCAAGCTACTTTATAGCAAGTTTTTAAAACATTTTTCTGGAAAAAGGTGCTTGCTATTTCTTTCACCCTTTCCAAATGAAATGACAACTGTTATTTTAGTGCAAAGTAGAAGAAATGGTACATAAATTGTATTTAGACAGAAACATTAAAAGCTTAATGGGCAATCAGTTCAAAAAGCACCAGGTCTATTAAATGATCAGGCAATTGACAAACTACTTCCCATCTAGAAATGAAAAACAGTGTCCATCTGCTTTAAGATTAAGTGGAATTTTTTTTCTTATTTCTCTACTATATCAAGCTCTAGGCAAAGCAGATTATAGTTTTCTTGGTTTGTGATTACATAGTGTGCAGTTTTGATACTATTCACAAGACTAAGAAATGTCTCATTTACCAACTTCCTACATTCATATTCCTTTCTTCATTTTATCCTCAGAAGAATGTTGTAAAGATAGGTTAAGTTAAATGTAGTGACTGGCCCAAGGCCACCAAATGAGCATTAAGATTATGCACATAATATGTGAATTAATTGTCTGGCTCTAGACTTAAGAAGTCAAGGGAGACCTTTGGTGTTGTTCGGTCCTATCATGTTGCTTCTGACTTATGGCAACCTTGTGAACTTGGGACCCCGCAAAAGATCTTACAGCCTTGTTGAGTTCTTGCAAATACCGGGCTGTGGCTTCCTTTACCAAGTCAATTCATCCTACATTTAGCCTTCTTCTTTTTCTGCTGCCTTCAACTTTTCCCAGCATTACTGTCTCTCCCAGTGAGTCTTGTCTTCTCATGATGCACCTAAAGGACAATCGCATCAGCCTGGTCATTTTTGCTTCAAAAGGAAGTTTTAGGCTTGTTTGGATATAGCCACACTTATTCGTCTTTCTTGCAATTTATAGTATCAAGCTCCACTCCAACACCACATTTTGAGGGAACCTGTATTTTTCCTGTCAACTTTCTTCACTGTTCACCTTTCACATTGATATAGAGTGACTGGGAATAGGACAGTATTGTTGATCTCCTTCATAGTTGCCCTTCCAAGTCTCAGTCTTCTTCTGCTTTCTTGGCCACAGTCTCCATTTTGATTGCTGATTGAACAGTGGCATAGAAAATCTTTAATAATTTTAATGTCTTCATTGTCAACATTAAAGTTATGTAGTTCTTCTGCAGTCATGATTTGTATCTTTTTAATGTTGAACTGTAATCCAGCTTTTTCACTTTCTTTGTTCACCTTTTGCAATAGCTGCTTTGTAATATGGTGCATGTCTTAAATTAGTGACGTTTCTTCCACCAAGGGGTAGCTTAGCAACCATGCAATTTAGCAAACAGGGAAGAAATTCATGTGAAATTCCTTCGTAAAACAATATGATGATCAGATATTGAAGAGTATACAAGAAACAATCACGCACACAGAATTCCAAAGAAAATGAATAAAGTCAGTCTGATCTAGTATGTTCTGTGTGCTTGAGTAGGATCTGCAGTTTCAGAGCATGTATGTGCGGAGTTCTTTGTGAAAGAAGAGGGCCTAAGAGAGAACATCTTTAGATGTTCATGGAGATACACTAAGGATGAAGTATCACGTATTTATAGTAAGCTGGCCCTTTAACAAAGATAGATTGCTGTCCCAACCAGTAGTAAGATAAACTCTACATCTGATTCTACAGTCTAATCAACCAAACAGACCATTATTTAGAGACCAGATCCATCTGTCTAACTGTGAACTACGATTCAAAATAAGTAGCTGTTTCCAACTAGCAGTAGCACTGTAAAAGAAGCCAAATTCTGAATCACTGCCGCGCCTCCAGAAATAAAGCTCAGAATATATACTTATTTGGGCATTGCTGAAAGAGAGCAAAATCACAGGCACTCCAGACAACACTGCTGAGCTACATAAGAATATATGGGTTAGTCGTACTGGGTACAAGGTAACTTTCAGAAGTGAGATTAGCAAGGAGAAAGAGCAGGAACAGGCAATGTGCAGCCCTGTAAATATTATTACACTGCATTCCTCACTGTGACAACTGTGGGTGCGGCTACACTGGAAGACTGAATAATCACAGCTTATAATGCCAATAGTTTAAAACTATATGTGACCAGAGATGAGCTTTGCTGCAGAAAGTAAGGGAGAAGAAAAATGGATGAAAGGGAATGGTGGTGATTCTTGTTACGGAATCATTCTGAGGTGTGAATTATAATGTATTTTGCAAAATTACTGTTCAGACTTTTGATATTCTATACTCTTAGACTGTGAAGTACCTTTCCATGTTATTTTTCTGTAGAAATGTTTTTTGAGAAATGTAATAGTCTGAAGCTTTAAATGAGAAAGCACCTTCACAGTGAACCATAAAAAGATCAGCAGAGGTGGGACCACTTTCATGCCTGTCAATTAAGTAATTAACAGCACTAAGGTTTTGCTTCACAACAAAAGGGCCTTCCCACATGATATAAAGTTACTGTGTTTTACAGGATTCAGGACTAGCACCTGATCCCCCACGTTAAAATCAGGAGTTTGCTTTTGCATATCCTTCCAGGCCTGAACATCACACCCCAACTGCCTATGTCACCAAAACTGCACCTACAGATGCTTCCCCTGTCTTTATAAGAACGCATCACAACTAACTACATGGGAACAAGCCCATTTGAATTGTTCCAGCTTATAAAAGTAGAAGCTCCCCAGCAACAGAGAAAAAAGCCACTTTGGAGCAAAAAGGGCTGGACCAATTCGAGTCAGCCTTTGCGTCATGTGGTCAATTAAAAAAACCTTTGAATTCACCTGTTTTATAAGTGGAGCAAATCCCATGGTATTTGACTATATAGTTTTATTCAATGCTGCTGGAAGTTGCTGTACAACGATGTCTAGAAGGCCATGCTTCACTTGCCTCTTGTAGCAAAGCTCTCCTACAAAAGTGCTATAGTGATAGAACTTATTCTGCATAAAACCAGACAACAACCCAACCCTGTCTTCCTTTTATATAGCAAGTTAAAGCCTTTAAAGATGGAGAGATATCACACCCTATTTAGGTAACCTTGTTATTTGCATAATGCCAAAAGAGTGTCAGTGTTAGGCATTCCAATCCCACAGCGTAGAAATGAGGTAGAAATGAGTGGGAGGTAGAGAAGGAGCTAGAGATGGGTACAATTTAAGAGTTCTTGCTTTGGTTAAATAAATATTTATTGCCTTATACCATGTCCAATTAATCCATCTAACTCCATATTGCCTGTAAATGGCTGGCAGTGGCTTTTCGGAGCTTTAAGCCACAATTTATTACTCCTACTTGGAACTGCCAAACATATAAACAATTGTATTACTTGGGAGGAAAAAAGGAATTATAGTTCCTCCCTCCTCACCAAAACTCCACATGCATGCCACATTTGGTAGCTATTTGCTCACATATTCAAGTTATCAAGTAAAAACGACACCTTTCATATAAAGAATAAGAATGGAAAAGTTTTATTTTCCCCTTCTGTAAAATACTGCTCAAGGAAATCTCCACACTAAGGCTTTTATGAGATTAGAGAACTCTTACTTGCATATCAACAATTTTTTACTGTATGACTGTTACTTGCATATCAACAATTTTTCTGGCTGAAAAAAAAAACCTACTTGGGTTTAGGACACAAGTCTAGAAAAGGCATTATTTCCGAAATGACTGTCACATATAGAAGATAGCAACTATCATATGTAGGTTTTGGGAAGTTCTTGCATTGAAAACATTGGGTTTTTTTTCTTTTTGAATCTGCTCCATGATTAATTAAGAAGATATTTTAAATCAATCAAAAGGTTTTTAATTTATTGATCCAATTAATTAATTAATTAATTAAAATGTTGGAAGTGACCCTCCAAGCGAACTTAAAATGCAGGCAGGCAAAAATCAAATTTGTGATCGAAGTCTCATTCAGCACAAATACTTCTAAAGCCCATCTGGTGATGCAGAACAGGAATTCTATGAAAATGAAACCTCATAACTGAAGTTGGTTTTTATCATGCCACTTCTGCAATAAATAATATTCTTATGATCAAATAAGGAAGGCAGATTTGCACTATGGTAACTAAACATAATGTAATTTTCAATGTAATTATTCTCTTCAGAGGTGGGGGGATAATAATTGAAACGTTATGCTTATTACTACTCACTAAAGTACATTTTCCTCCCTTGACAAGGAGGTTGTCAAAACAGATAATTATGGAAATGCTAGAAATAGTTTGAAAGAAGACAGGAGCTGTCACAAAAAGTTTCTTCTTTTTAACACTTCACCTGGTATCCAACTATGAAATTCAGAAGTCATTTAGTTTTCATTACTGCATAGCAAACACACAGTGCATTAAAAATGAAAAGGAGTTATTTACCATATTTTCTATCCCAAGCCATTTTCTGACTTCCATACAAATGAATTCAATTTCACATTAAAGAATTTTTTAAAAAAGCAAATTATCTTCTGCCTTAAAGAAACCGTGCATTTTTACTGACACAACTTCAGTGAGGATTCACTTACCTGATAGAACTTGGCTGCTTTATAGTGAATAACACAGGGCCTAGCTTAAGTCTACACTGAAATACTTCACAACAAAATGTCACTTTTTGTTGGCTTTTTGTTGCTGTTGTAAAAGAAAAGCCACATGGGAAACAGTGGACATGGAACAGAGAAGGTGCCAAACTCCTTTGCCTCCCTTTCAGTTCTCCACTCCAAATTTGCTCAAGTTAATCCCCAAACATTTGTTTGCAAGGAATCCGGCAGTCTAGAGGTCACGTGGTGGTGGGAGAATGATCTGGAGTGGAGAAGCAATGGGCAAGGAAATGGATCCACATACACATCACCTGAGTCTTTTATTAACTGTGTCTAAGTGTTTAGCCCTATAGACCAATGCACAAAAAGGAACTCAGAACAACAATAAAAGAAGAAGAGCTTGGAAGATGTTCACATTCATGAAGGACTCTTCTATAGATGATAATAATACAAATGAGCTGTTGTTTTTTTTCCTATACTCAACAAGGCAAGTATTAAGGCCAATGGGAACCTGACCCTTGCCCTTAAAAAAGAAAAACAAGGGGCAGGAAGGAGAGAAACAGATGTATGACCCTTTGAAACTGGCAGCCCATGGAAAAGCTAAAACACAAGGACATTTTTAAGAACAGCACAAACATTTGGAACTACAGACAGATTTAACTGAAATGAGATTATCGCCGGTTGGGTCACAACACATGAAACAGAACAAAAAAAAGTGCATTTTCATTTTATTTTCCATTTTATCCTCTTTTCCCTTCCTCCCTTTCATTTATAATACTATTGCCTGAAAGGTGATGATTGTGAGAGAATGGTGGAAGAATGTTGGGACAAAGTTGTACAGTACCAAGATATATAGCCTTGGGTTCTTTTTAGGAGAAAAGCAGTATATGATTATTATAAATAAATATTTAAATATGGGCTGACCTCAGAGCTCAAAACAATTCCTGAGTAAAGTTATACCAGATATAACACTGCGTAAACCATGGAAATATTAAGATCATAATGGGGCCAACCAATAATAATTTGTGGAAAAAATTGTGGCAAACTATAGATATTGAAATGTATTTATTTATTATTTATCTAATTTATATCTATCCTTTCTCTTAAAACAAGCCCCAAGGTGGCAGATTGGGAAGAAAATACTATAGAATCAGAGAATAATTGATTTGGAAGGGGCCTATAAGGCCATCGAGTTCAACTTCCTGCTCATGACAGGAATCCAAGTCAAAGCAAATCTTACAGATCAGTGGTGCCTCGCAAGACGATGTTAATCCGTTCCAGACAAATCGCTGTCATGCGAAAACATCGTCTTGCGAAACCAAATTTCCCATAGGAATGCATTGGAATTTAATTAATGTGTTCCGATGGGAAAGAAAAGCACAGAAACTTAAAAAAAATTAAAAGAAAGTCACTTACCAGGTACTGTAGACTGAGCCTGGCTTCTCATAGTGCCTGGTAACAGCGGAACATCCGGAAAAGAGCACCAAACAGCTAAAAGCCGGCAGGCAGCAGGCAGCCGGCAGCCATTTTGTGCTCTTCTCCGCTCCTTCCCCCTCCCCTCTCCCGACCAACAGCTGATAGGAGCAGGGTTTCTGAGGCTTCTGCGGCTTTCCCAGCAGGGAAACAGGCAGTGGAAAAGCACCCCAGAGGCTTCTGAAAGCGGCGCTTTGCCAAGGGGTGAGTGGGTGGGGGTGGGGTGGGAGGGGCAGCGCTGCTTTCAGAGGCTTGCCGGTGCATTTCCACTGCATGTTTACCTGCTGAAGAAGCCCCGGCAGCCATTTTGTCCTCTTCTCCGCTCCTTCCCCCTCCCCTCTCCCGACGAACAGCTGATGGGCGGGCTAAAAAGAGGCTTTCTCTGCCCTGAAAATTCAGGGGGAAAAGCTGGAAATAAAAAAATTCCGCTTTTCCCCTGCGCCCCGGGAGGCTTCTGAAAGGGGTGGGGGGGTCACGGGAGAGGCCCCCAAACATCGTCCAGCGAAAAGCGCCCATAGGAAATCGTTTTGCGAAGTGCAACAGCGATCGCAAAACCTCATCGTCTAGCGGATTCGTCGTTTAACGAGGCAATCGTCTAGCGAGGCACCACTGTAGTTGTCCAATTTTCTCTTGAATGCCTCCGGCGTTGAGAGTGCTCACCACCTCCCAGGGTAAGTTTTCTCTGATATCTGGCTTCCTGTACTTTGACCCCATTATTATGTGTCCTGCACTCTGGGATGACTGAGAACAGATCCTGCCTCTTTCTCTGTATAGAGAGAAAGGCCTTGAATAAGATATCAGAAAAATACCCCATCCATTCAATGAAGCCTGCAAGAGCCTGTACAGAAGAACACAGAGCAGAACATGGAGACATTACTGTTTTGGATTACAACTTCCTGAATTGCCATGCTAGTTGGGGGCTACTGGGAGTTATAATCCAGAACTTTTACAAGTCCTGAAAGAGATGCTCCCCAGCGTACAGCATTTGGGCGCCCTAATCCCTTCCAAGCACTATAATCAGTCAGGTTCCTTGAAACTTTTCCTGATTCATTCTGCATCTAAGGTTGGTTATGCTGCACAGGTGAGGACAGAGGCAGGGAAACAATTGTAAGGATGAAGACATGTCTACTAGTCATGAGATTGCAATTATTCTGAGATCAAAATCTTAGATCCTTTTAGAACTTGAGATCAGACACTAGTGGAACAGGAGTAGAATATTTAAATTGTGCCCCCTTGATATACTAAGCTCTTCCTAGTAAGATCCACTGACATTACTATATTTTCAGTGTCAGGTTAAGATTATTTCCCATCCCATCCATTTGATGCATACCTTGCATTTCAATTCATTGTGGCTGCAGTTCTCAGTCTTGTCACCTTCTGAAAGGTTGGTGTATCTACTTGTGGCTTTTACTTGAAGGCCATTTGTAGATGCAACTATGGGATGAAAATACCTCTCACAATACAGGACCATAATACCCACCCAGCAAATACTACACTGTAAACATACCAGCCACCCCACTCACTATATGGTGCATCACTAGTTGTGTAGAACAGGTGAAATGACACACATGTTTTCACAGTGTCAATATTTACACTCAGGAGACTTGCAGTGCAGTCCTATCCATAGTCACATATGCTTTACTAGTCCATTCCAAGTTATCTATGATGGGGGATCCTGTTGTGTTTATTGGGCTTCACCCAAGGAAAACCGAGAGCCTTCTCAGCAATTGTTCCTAGACTTTGCAATGTGCTGCCCTAAGAAGCCAGGTTGCCCCCCTCCCTCTTGTCCTTCCATCACCAGGCAAAGACTTTCCTTTTCAGGCAGGCTTTTAAGCAATCAGCATCTCAGGAATGCTATCTTTATTAAACTTGGAGATTTTAAATGTTTTTAAAATGTTTTAAATTTGTTTTTAATCCTGATACATGTTTATTTTTTTTAATACAATATTTATATGGTCTGTTAAAACTCTTGATTGTTATACATACTTTTAGGCACCTTGGGCCCCTTATGGAGAGAAAAGTGGCATATAATTACAAGAAGCCAGATTTCAGTTGAATATCAGAAAAAACTTCCTAACTGTTAGAGCAGTACGGCAATGGAGCCAATTACCTCAAGAGGTGATGAGCACTCCAATGCTGGAAGTGTTCAAGAGAAACTTAGACAACCACCTGGCAGATATCCTTTGATTAGTATTCCTGCATCAAGCAGGGGGTTGAACTTGATGGCCTTACAGGCCCCTTCCAGCTTCATTATTCAATGATATAAACAAACAAACAAGCAAACAAACAAACAAATAAATAATGTTTCTTCAGGTCACCAAAGAGTGGAGTTCATCTCTTATGTTTACTTAGGTGAAATTTAAGATACAAGAGAACTGCATTAATGTGCCAATGTTTGAGTGAGAAAGGATAGAGATGATTTGTAGTCTGAATTCCTTTCCTTTTTGCAAAATAGCTTCAACCCTGACTTTGTGTTTCAAGCAGAATCTTTTTTTTCTCTTTGGGGAATATCTGTTATAGTGATTTCAGGAATGCCCAGTTCTCCTTTTAGATGATTAAACAAACAACAAATTCATCTTATATGTCCTATCGTGCTAGGCAATTTTAATTTAAAGAGACTTTTTTTAAAAAATGCACTGCCCAGGAATACAATTCCCACTTCTACCCTAGAACGTTCTCAAGGAAATTTATATAAATTGATGGATGCAACTCAAAATAAAGTTCAAAAAAATCAGTTTCTGATTGAATGCGTGACTGGAATAAAAACATATGAAGTCTCTTACCTCAACTGTCGGTGGGTCTTTTCTTTTTTTCCTCATCCAAGCTGTGGGGGAGGGGAAGAAAAAACAAGGTCACACATTTTAAAACATCCCCTCAAAACTGTATCAATAGTACAATGCAGGATTTATATGCTATGCTGTGAAATTTCCCCAGGTGGAAACAAGTTAACAATTATATCCTTATTAAGATTAAAAAACAGATAACAAAAACAATAAAACAAAAAAGCAAAGCAAGACAACAACATTGCTTCTGTTTAGTCATCCATTTCAGTATAAACTCCTGAATAGTATGGCAAGAAGAACAGAAAAAACCCAGAACTATCCTCTTGATTAATAGTCTCAAACAAAAACATATTCAGGTCTATGAAAAAAAAGTATAAGAAATGGACTAAACATAATTATCAAGGGAAAAGGTTCTGGAGCGGGGGAAGGGGGCCAACTACACCAAAGCTCTGTCTTTTGAACCTCATCCTAGCCTCACCCTCATCTTGGGAAGCATTAAATTAGACAGAAGATCGTAACAAAGGCATGGGCCCTGGAACATAGGTGACAAGGGAACTAAACCCCCAAAATTAGACAGTGGGTCTTAGTCTCCCCGAAATAATCCTGCACAAGAGAGAAAGACTCTTGCCCAGCTGAACCTCCTTAGAATTACTTAAAATTCTCTACTAAAAGCAATCAAGCAGTAAAAGATGAAAACTGCTATTGTAGTTGAACTGTTCAAGAAGTAATTAAGTCTACAGTTAATGTTACACAGCTATGCCTGAAATTAAGCCTAATTGAACACAGTTGTGTGGTAGGGAAGGGCTTCTATACTTATTACAGATACCCTACCATCCCCTACATGTGCCCCAGCACTATGGAAACTGTGGTTAACAAAAAAACAAACCATCAAAAAACCCCACAAATATAGGGACATGACTCTTATTTTGGCTGCTTCTCAAGTTCCCCAGGGCTCTAAAAGAAGAGGAGGTCACTTTCACTGCTCTTTGCTGAAACCAGGAGGTGTTCTTCACTCTTTCTTCCCACATGTTGTATTTTTCTATATTCTCAATCCCCCAATTCCCCCTGGAACTATTTGGTTTCCAGAATTCTTTTAGCAACTCATAGAAATTTTCCTCATTCTTCAACTTTTGCACTGGTGTGCATTGGAAGATTCCCATACTTCAAGATCAGTAGATGTACATGATCTGAATTTCTTTTCTTGAGTTTGGTTTTCAAGTCTGACAGAATGGTATAGGTAGAGAAGTATTTTGCTCTCCACAAGTGTGCCCTCCCCCAGGCACTATGATATCTGTTACGATTACAAGAGAAGGAAGTCTGGCATTGAAAACAGTTTTACTCTCAAAAGTAGTTTCACTGAGCATTGTGAGAGCATATCATCTGGGAATATGAAAACTGGGGGAGGGCTGGACAAGCTATTTTATTTTGTGTGCTTGATCCCCAATGAAGAGCAAACGCCTACAACATCATGCCTCAGAGTCATTAATACAAATGCAAGAGCAGGTGATATTTATTTATTTATTTATTGGATTTATACCCCACACCATCTAGCAATCAGGCCACTCTGGGTGGCTAACAACAATATAAACAGCAATATTAAAACACGATAGAAAATAAAATAATACATAGCAACAAGATAAATTAAAACAGATGGCAATGAAGGTGGTAAAAGGGTGATGAAAAGGATGGCCAAAAAGGATGGTAAAAGGGGAGCCGAGATCTTAATGGTCAGGGAAAGCCTGGCAGAAGAGCCAAGTCTTCAATGCTCGTTTGAACCCATCCAGCGAGGGTGCCAGGCAGATCTCAATGGGCAGGTTGTTCCACAGGCGGGGGGCGACCGCCGAGAAGGCCCGGTTTCTTGTTCTTTCCCTCCGGGCCTCCTTCGGGGTCAAGGCCCTCAACCGCCCTGCCTGTGAAGAACGGGTATTACAGCAGGTGTTCTGATAGGTACCGAGGTCCTAAACTGTTTAGGACTTTGAATGTTATCATCATAACCTTGAAGTCAATGCGGAAACAAACCGGTAGCCAATGAAGGGTGGCCAGAGTGGGGGAGATGTGCTGAAATTTCTTCACCCCAGTTATTAATCTGGCCGCCAAATTTTGGACCAGTTGAAGTCTCCGCATCAGCCTCAAGGCCAAGGGTAGCCCCACGTAGAGAGCACTGCAGTAGTCTATTCTTGAGATTACAAGGGCATGAATCAGCATCGTGAGTGCCCCCGCATCTAGATAGGGACACAGCTGGGCAATCCTCCAAAAATGGAAATGAGCTGCCCAGACCACAGATGCCACCTGGGTTTCCATGGTGAGATCCGGGTCCAGGCAGATGCCCAAGCTGCGAACCTCACTCTTCTTGGGAAGAGTCACTCCCCCAAAGGAGAGGGAGTTTCCCGACCCGCTGATGTCAGGTCCGCCCACGCGCAAGATTTCCATCTTGTCCAGATTCAACCTCAGTCCATTTGCCCTCATCCACTCCAGAACAGTCTCCAATCAGCGTTCAAGGGTTGGAACAGCATCCACTGCAGTTGGAGAAAAGGAGAGGTAGAGCTGGGTGTCATCAGCGTACTGATGGCACTGGGCCCCACAACTCCAGATGACCTCACCCAGCGGCCTCATATAGATATTAAATAGCATTGGTGAGATGATCGACACCTGTGGAACCCCACAATTGAGGATCCACGGGGTGGAAGTCATCTCACCAAGCTGCACTCTCTGGGGATGGTCCTCCAAGAAGGAATGGAGCCACACCAAAGCAAGGGCACCGATCCCCAACTCGGAGAGCCGGCCCAAGAGGATACTGTGGTCGATGGTGTCAAAGGCTGCTGAGATATCGAGGAGGACCAACAAGGACATATTCCCGCAGGAGGTCATCCTGCAGGGATGATACCTTTCTTATTGCACAGCTAGCTTTCAATGGCAACCCATCCTCCTCTTGTTTCAAAGCAAACACCACTAGGTAAACAGAGGTAGTAGCAGCAGGTTTGTATGTGTCCACCTAACTTGTAGTGCCACAGAGAGAAAGCCTGCAAGTCTATCCACACAAAATTTCTCCTGACTGGTTCAATAAAGAACAACCTGAGCTCTATTTTAGCTTGGGCTCTCACAGCAGCAAGTTAATCAAAAGGACTGATCAACCGATTTCTATCAGAAGTCATGCCCTTATTCCTGATAGTCAAAACAAGACATTGAGGGGGAAATGACAAGTTGTTTCTGCTTCTGTTAAAACGGAGCTTTCCCTTCCTATTTTCAAGGCAGAAGGACATGCAGGCTGTAATAAGAAAGTACGGTCAATAACCTGTCCTGTAAAGATTCTTTTGAAAAGTCCACCTCCACCCTAAATTGAGTTGGCATCTCAGCTAAGCAGGGAGAAGAGATTCTTTCTAAGTCTGGCAAACTGCTGATGCAGATGGCTTTGATTATCTAACCATAGTTATTACTGACATTAAAGCAATAGTAATAACTATAATTAGTCTATGCACAATGAACTAGACAAAGATGGTACAATTCTTAAAGCAGTATTAAGTCTCAATATTCATCATGCTCCTGAAACAATTTTCTTCCATTGTTGTTGTCCTCCTTTGACGCCTTCAAAGTATAGTTACATGCTTTTTAAAAGGTACTTACAAGAGCTGGTCTCAGTACAAAATTTTGTGAAATAATTACACAAGCCTTATTTACATTCCACCTATCATTTTACTTCAATATTAATATTTGGTATATCTATGAAAATCACGGTTATACAATAAAACAATTAGTACATTAAACTAAGTACAGTTCCTACACAACTAAACAGCAATATAAAACCATATTTCACCTACAGCAAAATAAAACTTATCAGTGTGGATACTGGGTCAGCTAGGATCTTGGTTAATAGGCCAACGTGAAGTTACAGATCCTTAGTTCAGATGCTGTAAGGATGCTGTGGCTCAAGAGACTATTATGGAATTACCAAAACTGATGTGTCAGGCTATTTGGCCAAAGAAAATGTTTGGCCTATATAAAATAGGTTTCAAATCCTATTTAAAAATTAGTAAGAGACATTTTGGTGATCATCTCTTAGAAACTATTTCATTGCATAAGCATCACAACTGAAAATACCCTGACCTACAAATCATGCTTCTGTTGGCAATGTGACAATGAGGTCGAAACTACTTCAATGAAATCAGATGTCAATGAAGCAGAAATGCATAGTCTGATGTTCACAAAAGGCAAAACTTAAGAGATAAAAAGGATGCATTTTTATTGTTGTGGTGATCCTAATATTCAAACATACAGATCTCAGTCTGCTTTAGGCATCATAAAAGGCAGCTAATGCAATTTCACTCTTATCTTTCTAGGTCTTTTGGGAATGACTCCTTATGACAGAAATTTCCAGATTTATTTTCCATTAGAGTCTGTCTCTAAAGAATTGAAAAGAGGATGTTTACAAGAAGTTTAATACATCTCCCTCATGGATTTCTTCCTTGGTACCATTCAAAAACATAATTTCTGTTAACCCATAAATTCTTCTTCAAATCTTAATTTGAAGAATTATTTTAGCATCCATCCTCTATATTATACTCTTAGTTTCTTTCCAAAACTGCTGCTATACGCCCAAAAGAGTAAGACTCCATTAAAATTTAGAAAAAATATTGTTGCAGCGTATGCAAGCAAATTCTTAATAAACATTAATAGAATTCTTACCCTTTAAAGGTTGAAAATTCAGCCATGCCAAACTAATCTAAAAGAAATGTTGACATGTACCATCCCAAAGCACTTTCATGTAGTCTCAGCCAGGATAATTTCTACATGAAAATGACTAAAAAGCAAGTCTCTCTCTCTCTCTCTCTCACACACACACACACACACACAAAGGGAGAGAGAGAGAGACTTCCTTCCACAGTACAACTTCTCCTCAAAGCAACTGTAAATCTACTTACTGCAATTCAAATTGTCTAATTACATAGTCTTCATTAATTATATAAATATGGTCCTATCTGCAGTCTGTGCTTGTGATAACGCTACATTTGTCTGAGTGGAATTTGGCAAGATAAACTGGACATTTCATACCTTGAGACCCTGGCATTCTTTCATCTGTACTCATTTGCATTCTCATCAGTATGCATGAGATTTTCATTGAACTTTAAGGCACCTACTGGCGTATAACGCATTGTAATGAGCGTAAAAGTGAGCATGCAAATTAAAATTCCCATTAATCACTAAATGTTACCCATTAGAACAGAAAGAGAAAGGGAGGGAGGGAGGGAGAGAGAGAGACTAGGCAAGCTGTAAAATGTAACTTGAGGCATACAAAATCCTAAATATCTGCAGAGACTGAAAATGACAGAGAAGTTTTTATAAGGACCAATGACGTGTGTGGAGGAGGTAAATGACATACTCTATCACTAGATAGAATCAGTGAACATTTAGAATAAATATAATAAGTTTATCAGTAGTCTGCATCCTCAAGACAATACCCATAGCAAAGCACATCACCTCAGTTTCTTGAAAGGGAAACCTGGCAGAGTACAAAAAGCCTTCCTTAATGGCAGTGTTGGGGGTGAGGGCTGATGTGTGTGTATTATGTGTAAGTGTTTTAATGTGTATATATATATGAATCTATTCACTTGTGCCTCTAGGTTTTCTGCAAACCTGTCTCCATCCGCTCTTTTGATCCAAACAAGAGTCTGAACAGGTCCTTATTTTCAAAAGAAGCTCATTACCACTGCTCACAACTTGTTAATGAAGAACAATTTGTAACATTACCCACAGCAAATGTATTACTTTTCCGTTACTTTTAAATTACGTTTGGAAAAAAAATGCATTAAAAGTGGCCAAAAAATCTTCTAATCCTGCTATGCTTTAAAAAAACGTTAGCAATGTTATCATCTGTTACATTAATTCTGAGAAGTAATGACACTGCTAGTACCTAAAATAATGATGTCATTTATAGTGCATCCGATGCAAGCTTTCCTAAAACCTATACAACCTTCTTAGACAGGTCTGGAAAATGAGCAGAATCCACAGGATCCTGCAGGAAAGATCCTGAGAAGGTGAGCAACGCCCTCCATTCTGCACAACTGGCATAAGAACTGACACGATGCTTTCCTCGTTGGAAAGTGTTATATAAATGCCAATATTATGAAAGCCCACTGCTTTTTTCCATTACTGAAGGAGCACTCAATAAAAGATTATGATTATCATTTTCTTCACCATCATTTTCTTCACCGCCACATTCAAACAACATTTCAGCAGTTAAAATGTTAACTAGAAATCCAGTTAATGTTGTTCTTTGCATTTAAGCACCTACATTTTTTCTCTCACCTCTCTGTCATAAACAAGAATACACTGCACACCTCCTCGGTCCAAATAATAGATGGGAAACAAAGCAGTCTGAACATTTCCTTCCCATTCCTTGAAAAGATTTGTGCTTAAAGAAAGAAAGAGACTATTGCCTATTCAGAATGCTTTTTATTTTCCTGCCCTACACAAATCCTTCCAATTCAATGCCACCATAATCACAAAAGAAAAAAAATGTTATGGTAATTATAAGGGTGAGCAAGTGCTGTGTTAAAAATGCAAATACAGCTAATAAAAGTGTGCTTTGCCACACATGGTTTATTTTCTGGGCTGGAAAGCGAAATAAACTGCTGAGATTTGCAGGCATCTCTATCTGAAAAAGGCTTTTTTTGCACTTGTGTCTTCTTAATCATGGTCATTATGTCAAGGCCACTTTCTCAGTGCCAAAGGCTTTCAAAGCTGATGAACAAAGTTACATATTTTTTTCATCAGACATTCTGACTTTGAATTCTACACATCCCCTTTTATTTATATATGCCCATTTTCTCACCCTCTGAAGTCAGTACTTCCCCTTATAGTGCTGTATAAAGGAATTTTTTTTCTGAATAAGCCAGAGAAATGGCTGTCCAAAGGAGAAAAATCTGCCATCTTCAATGTTAAACCAATAATTTGGCTTTGGTGTTCTGCTGCATCCCTTTAAGTTAGATTGAAAAAAAATTACAGGTCACCTTCTGAAACACATCATCCCCAAGTGCCCCAAGCATGTACAGTATTACCTTCCCATTCCACTGGAATGCTCCCTACTTCGTACTCATGCTCCTTTATACCATCAGCTTCCATGAATCTTCTCTCCTGAATGATCTGTCCTATTTCAAAAGAAAAAAAGAAGTTGACGATTAAGGATGATTTCATACCACATTCAAATGCATAGCTGAAGTCTTCATTTTCTTCAGTGCATGATACTTCTTTCCACGTAGGTATTTTATGACATATCAAAACCTTAGGAAAATCTTATTGTACCCTTTTCTTATTGATAAGCATCAAACTAAGTGCTACTAAGCCTAGATCTGCCTCAGTCACAAGTGAGGGCAGTCACTCAACTTTTCCCTCCTTTTTGCAGCCTACCTTTCCCTTCAGTGTTTTGCGCCTTTGCCATGGAAGCAAGCTCAGCTGGGAGGAAAAATACATGGGGGAAAATGCTATTGAGAAATAAGCAGGAAAAACACACAAGGTTCAGCTCTACTTATCAATGCATCCCTTCTGCTCTAAAAGCAGTGCCCTGCAACTATTATTGTTCATGATCACCATGTCCATCCCAGCGAAGAAAAGGATGAAAGTATATAAAGATTCCAACATGCACATGTGGTTAAAGAGTCCTTTTGAGTGTAACACCATGAACGGCCAAAATTTTATTGCTTAGTTACTCTGGTGTAAATGCATTGGTCTAAATCAGTGGTTCTTAACCTTGGGTTACTCAGGTGTTTTTGAACTGCAACTCCCAGAAACTCCAGCCAGCACAGCTGGTGGTGAAGACTTCTGGGAGTTGCAGTCCAAAAACACCTCAGTAACCCAAGGTTAAGAACCACTGGTCTAAATCACAGTGGCAAACTGCTGCTAGTTATTGGGTTGCTACTTGTATCCCTCTTCACACTCACATGACTATATACAGTTCCCATGATCAGAAAATCTGATGTATCGCAGAACTGAGCTTGTACTGCTCTCCTAATAAACTCAGTCCTCGGCATCACATGAGAAGTGCTAAATCACAATTAAAGAAAAATCTATGTTAAGTGCTGCGAACCTTTCCCCTCAAAAACAAAAAAAATGTAAAGCTGGTCTGGGTATTGGAAGGAAGGAAGGAAGGATATTTTGAGGTAATACCAATTTATAAACTAATTACATGATATATGTAATATATAGTGACATGCTATATTTTAAGCATATATAATCACAGCAAATTGCTATTTAACTTGCTAAAAAATATGCAACAGACATTACAGATATATACTGCTCTTTCAGCACCATCCTCCATTTCAGCTGAACCTGCAAACAAACTGGCAAACAGTGCAGCCATTTAAAACCTTGTAAGAGATGCTCTCTACATCAATTAATTCAGCAATCTAACAGCTATGTGTGTAGCAAATGGACAAGACGTTTTCTGAATGCAGTAGTACTCAACTACTGTACCTAATCCACAGGCTCCAGGATATGGATAATTACGGCCATGTTTTTTCTTGTGGAGGAAAGTTTGCAGCAACTACGGTAGCCATATGTGAGCATGTAGATAAGGTCATGATATACAGCATGAGCAGAGTTTGGGGGGGAGGGGAAACCACTAGAAACTTATTAAAAAAAGAATAACTAGAAAACAGGCCTCAAGGGGCTTAGCTTGTTGCGTTTTAGCCACCTAAGCATATTTGTGCAGTATTACCCTTTCCTAATAGATAAAAATACTCCTGGGTCATCTCTATTTGTAGCAATGTTCTCCTAAGTGAAAGAAAAGCAAGGGAATAATACTGTGGGAGGCTAAAAAGCTCCTAAGAAATCAGGCTGAAAGCCCTCCTGTGAATTGCTCTTCTCTGAAATTCTAGTCCGCTTTCATCTACTATGAACACTGTTCTCTGTGCAACATATCGCTGTAAACCATAGGCTTTGCTATCTAAGAGTACAAATTGAACATAATTTAGAGGAGTGGTTCCCATCCTTGTGGTCCCCAGATGTTCTTGGACTAAAACTCCCAGAAGTCTTCACTACTAGCTGTGCTGGCCAGGTTTTCTGGGAGTTGCAGTCCAAGAACATCTGGGGATCCAAGACTGGGAATCACTGATTTAGAGCAGCTATTCTCAGTGGGGGCCCTGGCACTTTTGAAGGGGGCCACAGACTGGAAAAATGTGAGAAGGGGATTTTCTATTCACCTGTTCATGTTGTATCCTTGTTTGACACGGGGCCCCTGGAACCTGAGAACTCTTAAAAGGGCCATGGCTAAAAAAAGGTTGAGAATGGTTGAGGGAGTAATTAAAAAATAATAATTGTATCCTGCTGTTCTCTGCCACATTGTTTTTCAAAGACAGCCACTTTGTTTCTAATGTGTGGCTCTTTAAAATTGACACTTCCATGTTTTCCTCACTAACACACCAAGTAGGATTTAACTTTCAGATGCAATAGAAACCTTCAAAGATGTGATACTAAACGACAGAGATCAGGACATCTTAGAAATACTGAGATTTCAAAAATGTATGCATGTCTGACGTGCAGGTGTCCACAAAGGGACACATGTGGAGCAGTTGGGGATTAACACTGGAACCTCCCTAGGCTACATGTGATAGTCTGATCTTGTTGACTTCTGGTCTGTGTTGTCTCCAAGCTGATCTGCATCCACATATCGCTATCAACTTACATCTTGCTTGTAATTAGTGTGCTGGTTGTGAAAGCAGTTTTTCCCCATCTTTCCTTTGTACTCCCAGACAGTGCGTAATATCTCACAGTTCCTTCTCCTCTTAACTGCTGTTTCTGATCATCTATGATCCCACTGCTTGTTTTCATGGTGCAGAACCAAGTTATTACATATATCAGGATAAGATCCAATTGTTCTCATTATTATTTTAGTACAGGCATGGCTTGACCTTTCACTGTGTGAACTCAACAAGCATCCGGGTCAGTTTTTCATTCTATAATCTTGCAGCTTGCAAAAGCATTCTCTGGAAGCTTTCATTCTGATCCAGGTACTTCTTTCCTGGTTGTTCAAATGCTGAATGTCAGTCTATATGGATGTCTTCCTTTAGTTTCCTGGCTGGAAGGCTGTCTTTATTATACAAGTGCCCCATGTATCTTGCTATTGCAATGGGCAGAAGAGTCTTTAATGTTGCTAATGTGCTGAAACAGAATACTTGAATATTCACTTCTCCATGCCGTATCTTGAAGATTTACTTGTATCCTATGGTCTTACTTCTAGGTCACAATTCTGTGAATGTCCATGTTCTGTTCCTGCATAAACCCCCACCTATTTTCCTAAGGCTATACTCCTTATGTTCACTTCTTTTCCACAAATCCTTCCTGAGTCATTCTATGTGGATGGCTTTGGTGTCTCCACATTTAAAAAGTAAGGTAGCCATCTTGGAGGAATTGTTTGGGCTGATCAAGGGCCCATGAAATGATGTAAATTCCGAATCGGTGTACCCTTAAGACTGTCTTGTTATTCTAACACAAGCTTGCCTAGATCTGCATTTGGCCAATTGCTCTGCTTTTGTTTCATAACTGGTCATTTAGGATGCATTTGACACTAGAAAATCACTGCTGTCTGGAGGTGCAATGTTTAAGAAGGGAAAACATGCTTTTGCTTTAATGGATAAACTGCTTAGGCATCTGGCTGTGGAGCCAGAAGTTGGGAGTTTGATTCCCCACTGTATCTCTTTGACAGCGGCCGGAGTCAATGATCCATAGGGTCCCTTCCAGCTCTGCACTTCTAAAATAATCTAATCCCAAGTGTTGTTTTGGTATCCCTTTCTAGTGCTTCCTTAAAACTTAATTGCTGGGCGGGGGAGAATTGGTGGATGTATGTCACAGCTCACTATAACCTTTGCAGTGAGATGTTTTATAACCCTGCTGATTCTTTTAGTCTACCTTTTAGTTAGTACTAAAATACTTTTCTGTATATATATTTTTAACAACTAATATGCAAAATATTGTTTAAATAAAACGGAAGCTATGCACTACCTCATTAAAATGCTATTCTGAAATTCAAAAATCTTTCCAACCATTACTTTAGTACCTTTTGTTTTTTTCTTTCTTGAACAAACACTTCTAATGTGTATTTATAATTCCAATGAAAGATCCAGGTACTTCTTTCTGTTTATAAAAAAAATTCCATGGGTAACATTGGGTAATGATTGTTAAATAAGTAAGTATTTCTCCCTAGATAATTGGCTTTTAAAAAAATAACCCAATAACTTTAAATTTGTTTTTCAAATGATTAAACAGGCAGCTATGTCACGCCCACCAGTGCACAGACAATGGTAGAATGAACATAGAGAAAATGTGAAATTCCACAATAGCGTAGAAACCAACATTGCAATTCTGCGTGTATCTTACAGAAGAACAATAATTTATTAGCACCAGGAACCACCTCTATGGAAACAGCTTCTGTAACTTATCCTTTCTCTTTAGGCTGAGGTGGGACCAATTCAAATAATAAATCTGAAGTCCTGAGACCATAAACTTGATGGACATATCCTTATTATGCAAGAATATACATGTAAATCCCTTAGCAATGAAATGAAATGGCTATAGTCCTAAAATATTTAACTTCCCAATAGTCTCAAGATATTCATTTTTGGGGGAACATGGATATTAAGGGAGTTCTATTCTCTCAAGGATAATAAGGACAATATTACAGCTATAAAAGCTAACACCTAATAAAACGTTTAATTTTTCCCCTTTTCCACCACGGAGGCAAAGCATTAGAACACCACATTTAACATTTTTTAAAAAGAATAAATCTGTAGAATTAGTTTTAATTCACTAATTGTTTTATTAGTATTTGAATGTCAGAAAAGTCTCTTAGTTTATAGCTTTTAGATAAGCATTATTCCTGCTTCTCAGAAAAGCCAATTTCAGAGCTGAGGAGGGGAAAGGCTTGGGTGGGGGAAGGGACCGGGCTCTTATAATCCAATGAAGATGACCTACTTCTGAATTTGCACAACATTCATCATCTTACATTGGAAGATTTTACAAAATAACATTACCTGCATGATGAATTCTCTATAATTAACTGCAAGTGCTTTTTCTTTTCTTTTTGGAAGGGTGTTTTGAAGAGGATTTCTGATTTGTAGTTCCATTTAACATACTCTTCAGATGACTAAACATATATTTAGATATCAGCTTGTAGACATTTTTAGTTCAAATCAATTAGTTTAGGAAGGATCGTTCCGTTCTGGCTGTGCATATTTTCTGTTTAATCCTGGCCAGTGTAAGACCTTATTACCAGTAATTTGTCATTATAAGTCTTGAAGAAAAATGCTAGCCTCACAATTTTTGTCATTTCTCTCCTCTCACACTTCCCTTCAGGCTGCAACTGTTGATGGGCTTTATGGAAATATAAATTCAATCAGCAGCTGCAAATTTCATGAGACGTCCATCTTCATGCTGAATTTGTAACTGAGTGTCAAAACAATCTGTGGATTCCTCCCTGATGAAACACACATTGAATTGTAAATTTCTACAATTTTCTCATGTTTGAATTTAGGGGGCACTAAAATAGAAACTGGCACACACAACACATCTATCAACTCAGGACAGGTAATTTATTTCATTACGTCTTCATTGCCTTCAAAGAGTTAAATCATATCAAGCAATGATCATGACCTACTCCTCTAAAAATGCATAAAATTACGCATTTGCTGAATTTTTTTATTCTAGTAAAAATACAAGAAAACATAAAAGAGCATCAGTATATTTTAGAAACTTTTCAGATAAGCCCATTATAAATATATTGTCGTCACTGCTCAGTTTATAGAGTCCTGCAATGATTAAGATCCAGAAATTGGCTTTGATAAAATTTAAAAAGACCCAGGAGTGTCAAAACAGTTAAACATTTGAGTAGAAAAACTTAGTTCTGAAGATATAAATGGTGGCTGCCTCCTCCTCCTCTTCGATATAAATCTTATTCTTAATTAAATGTTGGTAGAAAAGAACACAGAAAAATACAAAATTAATTTAATTTGCTTTTTTTTTAAAAAAAGGACTGCTAGCTCATTGTTCTCCTGGGTGCTTCTAAAACATGAGTTTTCTATGCAAGCTCCTATTTCTTACAATAGCTTAAAGAAAATGAGCAAGAGACAGAGTATATTATGTCAAGTGAAATATTTTATCTGAGAATAGAATGTCTCTCTTTCTCAAAGGATATTAAATTCAAAATATGCAAAGTATTGTTTTCCCTTCCTTCTTGTTACCACCTTTTCCCTACAGCACCTGTGCATGCCTTTACTTCAGCTCATTCTTCACAAATTTCATAATATGAAGTTATAATAGTCAATTGCCAAGACTTTATCATATGTTGGATCCATGATCCTCTTCACTGAGCAGAATCCTTTTCACTGTGCAGAATGACCAGACTCAACTCACAAGTATGTGCATGCTTGTATGACCATTGATTTATTTATGTTTATTTGATTGCTTGCTTGCTTTATATACCACCCCATTAGTGCAACACAATATTCTGGGCAGTTTACAACAAAATAGAATATATATACTAATAAACAACAAATAAACAATAAAAAAATAAAACAGAATAAAACAAATGGCACTAGAGTAAATTTTCTCTATATTAACCGGACAAGAGACATAGAGTCAGCCAGGGTCAATGCAGAAGCCGTCCCTGACAAGCAGCATTTAACGTTGCCTCCTAAACATTAACATGGAGGAAGCCATGCATAGCTTCTTCAGAAGCTGGTTCTGCAAAGTTGTCCTGCTGCAAAGAAGGCCCTGCCTCTTGTGGATGACTTTCGGGCCTCCCTCAAGGCAGCTACCTGGAGAAGCATAGCCTGGGAGGATCTCGTGGGTCAGGCAGATGAAACTGGGGAGAAATGCTCCAACAAGTAAAGTGGTCCCAAACTTCAGAGGGCTTTATATGTAAGCATAAAAACCTTGAACCTGATTCGGCACACAATGGGTAATGACTGAAGATGAGCCAAAACTGAAGTGATGTGATCACATCTGCTCACACCAGCCACCAGTCTGGCCACTGAATTCTGGACCCACTGTAGTCTCCGGGTCAGCCTAAAGGGAAGCCCCATGTAGAGTGCATTGCAATAGTCAATCCAATCGATCAGGGGTCCCCAACCCCCAGTCCGCGGACCGGTGCCGGTCCATGGGCTTCCCAGGACTGGGCCGCGGAGACGGATCTCCGCCTCCCCGCATGGGGGGCACGTTGCGCTCGCGGGGGGGTCTGTCAACACCCCCCGCAAGCATGACACATCCACCCATGAGCGCGGGGTGCCCCCGCCCCCTGCGCACGGAGCCCGCCACCCCCAAACGGTCCGCGGTTCCAAAAAGGTTGGGGACCGCTGCAATAGATGACCAGTGCCGGCACCAATGTCCTGAGCGAACCCTCATCTAGCTAGGGATGGAGTTGGACAATAACCCTCAGCTGGCTGAAGGCTGATCTGGACATAGCTGCAATCTGAGAATCCCAAGAAAGAGCCAGTTCCAAAAGAATGCCCAAGTTATGAACTTGGTCCCTAAATGCAATGCTATCCAGTCAAGGAGTAATCCCCCCAACCTATTGGAGGGCCCCCACCAAGGAACAAAATCTCTTGCCTGGGTTCAATTTGAGGCTGTTAGTGCTGGTCTATTCCAATACCGAAGCCAGGCATTGCTCAAGTATCTGGATGTCATCCACTGCAGAGGTGGTGAAGGAATTATAGAGTTGTATATCATGAGCATAGTGATGACACCTTACTCCAAATCTCCTGATGACTTCCTCCAACGGCTTGACAGAGATGTTAAAAAGCACTGAGGATACTGATGACCCCTGGAGCACTCCACAACTTAGGTTCCGAGGGACCAACAAATCATTCCCAAGCTGAACTCTCTAGACATAGTCCTGTCAGCCTCCATTAAAAGGTCATTGTATAGTGCGACCAGTGTCATCTCAATGCACTGCCACTGCCTGAATCCAGATTGGAATGAATCAAGGCAGTTCTGCTCCTTCAGGAATGTCTGGACCTGCTTAGCCACCACCTGCTTGATCACCTTGCCCTTAAAGGGTATGTTGGCGATCGGATGAAAGTTGTTAAGATTATCTGTTGTCAACTGGGACGTTTAATAATGGGTGGGATGATAGTTTCTTTTACATGTGAGGGAAGAAATCCCTTGTTCAGTGAAGAGTTCACAGTATTCACGACACAATCCACCATTGCCCCATTGGCAGCTTTTATAAGTCAAGCTGGGCAAGGGCTGAGCAAGGAGGTAGTGGGCCTACAGCTAGCCAGCCCTCTGGAAAATTCATCTGCTGCTGTGGTGTGATATTTGTTTGATATTTTTTTATTTTTTGTACACTTGCTGTTTTTAGCTTTAAATATTGTCTTTTAATGATGGACATCATCTTGGATGTTTCTCAAGGAGAAAGGTGGGGTAAAAATATTTTTAAATAAATAAATAAATTTATATTCAGTGGGTTATTTAATTATAGACACCTTCAGATTTCTTCCCTTGCCATATTCTTTTGAATCTAGCTCAATCTGTTTTGTTCATTTTTAAAGCCTTCCACACAATATCTTTTTACTTTGCGCTTCACGCTTTGTGACCTCCCACCCCAAATCTCTTATGCTGCTTATTCTTCTTTGCTGTCTCCTGTTCAGAAAATTCCCTCAATGGACATATATGTGGTCCTCTCTCCTTCTTTTTCTCTTTTTCAAATCCTTCCTTCAAACCTACTTCTTCTGCATACAACTTAACTTCTTAATCCTCATTTCCAACTAAAAGTAAGCTTTCATCCTGTTGTTGCATCAAGACAAAACTTTCCTTCTACCCGCAGTCTCCAATTCTTCTCACCTATGGTGAGTGTCCTTCTCAACAAGGACACTGTAAAAATCACAATAATAGTACTGTCAAGTCTATTCTAACTTACGGTGATCCTTCTAGTAAAGAGTACTCAGAAGAGGTGTACTATTCCCGTCTTCTTGGGGGCATTCTGGGACTGTGCAGTTTGCCCAAGGCCACAAAGACTGGCTCTTCTGGGATGAACAATGGGAAACTGAACTCCCAACCTCTGGTTTCTCAGTCAGATACCTAACACACTGAGCTATCAAACCAATAACAGAAAACAGGTTTTCAATAGGTCTAATAAGCAAAATGATTCATGAGCAAGCCCATTCCTGAACTCACTCAGTTTAGGTCATGACGAGAAATCTCAGCATAAGTGGGAAACACAGCAAATGCCTTCATATTTATTTATTTCATTCTATTGTATTGCTTATACCAACCACTCGGAAAAGCCCTTAGGATATTTTGTTCCACTTCTAGCTCCATTAATAACTGTACCTGAAACCAAGGATTATTTACTTCTCTGTAGTTTCCTTTTACAAGGTGAAAAGGCTTCCCAGTCTCAAAAAGATTCTGAGATAATACATCAGCCACTGCCTACAAGATACTCCCACACAGAGATTCACCCCTTTAACTAAATATGAAAATTTAAAATCAATATGTAGCAGATTTAAATAATTTGGTTGCACACAATTTGTAAGGTAAATATGTCCTTACTTAACTTTCAGTCTGCTGGATCCTGAATCATATACAATGGACCAGTCCCATGACATGGTGAGTAGATCTAGGCCAGAAATAAATGAACTAATTGAGCACCTTGTGAACCACCGTTGTGGCTTATGAACTACATATCACTTGCAGATCAGAAGACTGATAGGCTTTTCTATCAAACTTATTGCTCAATATACAGTGAGGTATATAAACAACCCTACAATTAAATTAATAGCTTTGCCCATAGGTTGCCCATATAAGAGGGAGAACACCCTTATCGTCACAAAGGGTGTACCACAGTCAGTGATTGATCTACATAAAAATGTAGAGTAAGCTGGCATGTAAAGTAAGATATATAATAGCTTTTTTAAAAAAAGGAAATACAGGAAACTCATTTGGTAGGTTAGAAGGAGGAAGAAGAAGGAAGAAGAAGAAATTGGACCAAAAATAAATTAGAAGAATTGGATCGCAAAACACGGAAACTAATGAACATGCATCATGCACTACATCCCAAAAGTGATGTGGACAGATTATATTTACCACAAAAAACTGGAGGCTGTGGATTACTGCAAATATAGCAGGTAGTAGAGGAGGAAAAAAGAAGCCTAAATGATTATATTAATACAATATAAGAAACAACAATTTGAAAATAAATTAAACAGCTAGAAAAGTAAACCACTACACACAAAACATGTGAGAAATATTGATGGAAGGCATGATAATTCAACATCGGCATGGGTAAAGCTGGGGACCATTAAGAAAGAAACTGAAGGGCTGGTTTTTGCTGTACAAGAACAAGCATTCCAAACCAATGTGATGAAAGCTAAGATTCAACAGCTCTAGCAGCAAATGTAGACTCTGCCAAGAAAAAGATGAAACTGTGTCACACCTCATCTATGAATGTCCAAAGACTGCACAAACAGATTACAAAATTATACATTATAGAGTGGCAAAATCAGTGCACTGGTCATTATGCAAAAAAATATATCTTGCCAGGCTCCAAAAACCCGTGGGAACATCAGGTAGAGAAGGTGTCGGAAAATGAGGAAGTCAAGATCTTGTGGGATTTCCAGATCCAAACCGATAGACACCTTGAACATAACACACCAGACATAGTAGTGCCAGAGTTGAAGCTAAATAATTGGAAAAATTAACAAAATACACAGACTTGGCAATTGAAATATCTCTCTTGTTGCTGAAATATACCTCAGTGGTCCCCATTGTCATCGGGGCTTTGGGAGCAATATCAAGAAATTTCACACAGTATTATAAGCAGTTACAGATTCCATTAGGAACAGCATATGTACTGCATCAATATTTAACAGATACTTAGGTTTTTGGTTAAAACTTGTAACTGTTATGTAATACCAGCCAATGTTTTTATAATTTTGATTGACTGTGCCTGATATTTTTAAATAATACTGTAAGCCTGTTACACAAGTCTAGACTCTTAGCAAGGTTACCCCAGGCAGACAAGTCAGAGCTAAGACACTGGACTAAGATACACCCGTCCTTTTTAAGGATTAACTCTCACATCAGCAGAAAAGCATCAATAATTCTAATGGTGACAGGGGTGGAAACATTCCTGACGGACAGCTACTGGGCAGCAGCAGGTGGAAGGCACTGGCGGAGGATCTTTCATATACAGTGGCAGTGACACCTAAGCTAACTTTTGTTAGTAGTTCACAAAAGGAAGCAATGATAAATCACTTCAGAATATTTTATATCTGTTCCCAGCTACTGTGTACAGTTGTGAAAGCTGGACAGTGAGGAACGCTGACAGGGGAAAAGTAGATTAATTTGAAATACGGTATTGGAGGAAAACTGTGCAGATTCTACGGACCACTAGACAAATAAGTGGGTACTAGATCAAATCAAGTCTGAAGTCTCTAAAAGAAAAAAAAATGACTGAACTGAGGCGATATCATGAGGAAAAAAATACACAGGAAAAATAATAATGGTAGTTAAAAGGAAAGGCAGCAGGAAAAGAGGCAGATAAAACATGAGATGGTTGATTCAGTGAAGGAAGCTACAGCCTTTAGTTTGCAAGACCTGAGCAGGGCTGTCAATGATAAGGCCTTCAGGAGGTCATTAATTCATAGGGTCACAATGTTGGAAGCAGCTTGATGGCACACAATAATCGTCAAGAAATCTCACATTGACTTTGTAGAGCCAGATTAAATATATCAAAGATGAGATTGCAAAAGGCTGTGGAAGGAGCTTGGGTTCCGTTATCCCATGTTGGCATCAAATTTCACTCATAAATGTCTACTCCAGAGTGATATATTCTAAACTTTGTCCCTAATTTGTGAGAAGTTACGCATTTAAAGTAACATACAGGAATGTTTCCAGACAAGTGTGAGTACACTTCAGCTAACACTCGTATTTTATCAAACCACTGAGCAGACACTGGAAGTACTTCAGATCCACTGGAAGTACTCTAGAACTGACCTACTGACTATCCCCTAGAAAGGGAGGAATTGACACCAGTGCCCCACCTCCAATTAAGATTGGGGACAGAAGCACTTGTCACTGGTAAAAAACACATCAAATCCCACAACTGACATAGCAGCCTGAGGGAATCATTTGTATTTGCTTCTTTGTGAGCACACTTGTAGAATAGGAGAGGATGAATTAAACAGAAGAGAAAGATATTAAATAGATCACCCAGTGAATGTGACAGTTCATTATTTCTCTTCTGAAAGCAAATCAATATTGACATTTCCTTCAGTTTCACCACGGAAGTGCTTTCACCTTTCCCTCAAACTAATGCAAGCCTCTTCTTTTGTTATATGTTATATATTGTTAAACCACTTTCTGTTCATTTTAATTTCTTTTTAAAGGCCATTCTAGCCCTTTATATAGTGTACCTTGCCTATATTAACTATCTCTCTATCATTCCACATACATGCAAAACACCTACCTAGAATTTTAGGGAATGCTGGTTTAGCATGAAAAAGCATAGAATCATAGAAATCATAGAAAAGTGAAGTTGGAAGGGGCCTACAAGGCCATCAAGTGCAACCCCCTGCTCAATGCAGGAATACAATCAAAGCATATCTGCCAGGTGATTATCTAAGTTTTTCTTGAATGCCTCCAGTGTTGGAGCACTCACCAACTCCCGAGGTAATTGGTTCCACTGTCGTACTGCTCTAACAGTTAGGACGTTTTTCCTGATATTCAACCGAAATCTGGCTTCCTTTAACAGGAGCCCGTTGTTGCGTGTCCTGCACTCTGGGATGATTGAGAACAGATCTTGCCCCTCCTCTGTATGACAGCCTTTCAAATATTTGAAAAGTGCTATCATATCATCCCTCAGTCTTCTTTTCTCAAGGCTAAACATGCCCAATTCTTTCAGCCTTTCCTCATAAGGCTTGGTTTCCAGCCCCCTGATCATCCTTGCTGCCCTCCTCTGAACTTGTTCTAATTTGTTAGCATCCTTCTTGAAGTGTGCTGTCCAGAACTGGACACAGTACTCAAGGCGAGGCCTAACCAGTGCTGAATAGAGGGGGACAATTCCAAGATCTTTCTCACTCGTAGTTTTGCTGAGCCAGGTATCCCTCATCTTGTAACCGTGCAATTGGTTTCTTTTTCCAAGGTGCAGTATAGCATGATATACGTACTGTGCCTTTGCAAATTATCTCTCTGGGGTGTCACAAGTGCAGATATGCATGTAGATGAGGATATTTGGAAGTAGTCACCTGCCATCTGAAGCAGGAATCCCAATGAGTGAAAATTCATAAACCAAGAACAAACTCTATTTTACAACCTGTCCTGTAAGGAAGCAAGCAACAAGCCAGAGGCCATGGACCAGATGATATAAAGATCCAATTCTGTAGTTAGCGGTACACAGCTCATTTACAATAGACCAAGATTCCTCAAAATTCTGACTTATTTGTGTCTATAAACTTAGCTACTATATGTAAAGCTTCATTAATTAGCTTTTGTAAAGGTTTTATGAGTTACACATCACAGCTGGTCTTCTGTAGTCAACTTTAGGATAAGGAAGAACATTCCCTGATAAGCATCAGTCCATATGTCTTCTCCTGACTGAACCTGATACCTTGTATCAGCTGTTGAAGATTCTTGAACAATCATAGCTCTGAGTACCTAGTTCCATTTTGGCTATAATCTGAAATGGAAGATTGCAACAGAAAATAACACAGCATACACAAAAAGCTGAAATCACTATTAAATCAACAGATGTAAACATAGAAATCATGCATTCCACACTGAATGTACACAGAGACATAAACTGAAAATGCCCTTTCCCAAAGCCTAATACAGCATCATTGCACTAACAGAAAGTGAATACTACAGAGAGCAACTAAGTGGTACAAAGCAGAGCTTCAAAATGTTGTTTATTTTGAACTACCATTGCAAGAATTCCTCTGCCAATCATGGCTGGTTAGTGGATTCTGGGAATAGTAGTCCAAAAAAGTAATATTTCCAAGCTCCGGTACAAAACATTCTGAAGACAAAGGAGGTTTCCTAGGAGGAAATGTGTATCACTGGAGGGGGAAAAAAAGAATCAAATACATGTTAGATTATTTGTGATTCTACAGAAGCATGCTTACATTGACTCCTTCTATTTTGATGAAAGAGCAGCTGTGGGCCCTGAACAGGCTCCCACTGTGGATTAAGTTCCCAAACTAAATTTCTGCTGAAAACAAGTGCTGCTCTTGGATGCCAAAGGTCTTGCTTGTAATAAACAACATCTGAAGGCACAAGTAGGACCCAAGAAGGAATCTTCAACAGGAAATTCTAGCGTATCTATTTTGCAAATTTTGGAGCCTTGAACATGGTCTGAGTCTCTGAATATCCCTGTCTACATGCTAGCTTCTTTAAGCCTGCCTAAATCTATGGCATAGTGAGTAAGTAAAATTTTATTGCTATCAAGCACCAGCACAGAAGCTCACAATACAATGACAAATGATATAATTCACAGTATATAGTGGCCAGTATCCTATTGGTCTCTAGAACCAATCACTCCAATTTGGCTTTTAAAAACTCTGGAGGAATGTGATGACCACAAGTAGCTTTATCAATAAGCTTGGTGATTTCTCAAATAGAAACAGGTGGCTATTCTCGTAATCCATTAAAGTTACTCAAGGAGGCCTGTGGGTGTTTCTTGTTATTATGTGTCATCAAGTCAGAACCAACAGAGCAACCCTAATAGGGCTTTCAAAGTAAGTGAGATATTCAAATGAGTGAATTTCCCAGTTCCACTCCCAGTGAGTTGTATACTGAGGAAGATGAACAAAATCAAAGCAAGCAAGTAGACTAGCAGATGACTGTAATGACCATGGGTTAATTCTGGGGGGGAAAAGGATGATGAAGAGTAAATATCTGCCCAGACCTGAGGAAACGTATAGATTTCATAAACTGTGAAGACTAGAGGAAATGAAATGTGAATAGTTGAATACTTGGCAAGCATGTGTATTTGCACACAAATAGGAATCTGTCTTTGCTAATATAGTCTCTGTGTAAGAAAGGTGTCTCGGTCAGGAAACAATTCTTCTCTTGGACTGCATGACAGCCTTTCCAAGTCCACAATATGTGGCCGCCTTCCCATATCTTCCTAAATACACTGCCAACAAAGTTAGTAGCCCTCACCCTTCATGGCATAGATATTCTCATTCTTCAAATAATTGCTTCTCTTTTTCACTGGAGTGCTTTTTCTTCCAGTTTTCTCCCCCTCCCCTCTCTCAAGAGACCTCACACATTCCTAAAACATACTATTAACATTCTTTCTCTTACACACACACATTTGAAGAAACAACAAAATTTCATTTCACATTTCCTTTCTGGTTCATTATGAGCTATCTTAGAACAAATTATGCTCACTAATCTATTCAACATCTAGTGCCGTTTTGTGTTTTTAATTGTTTTTAAATGTGCAAATCTTTCCCTTTAACACATGCACCACACCTCTTTACACTATCTTTCACTTCCATTTCCTACAGTATTGTACATTTCTTTACATTATATGTCATTTTCAAGAGTTCTTTAAAGCTCTCAGTCTTCTTTAACAATGGATTACTCATCTCCATAAGAGTCCAAGGCTCAACATCTGCCTTATTCCATCTTTTAACTTTAAGAGAAGGCATTATGAAGGGAAGAGCTTGTCAACATTCTAGGGGCCACTTGGCACCAGCATTTCATAACAAGCATTGCTATGCAAATTCCTTTCTAGGACATGCAGCAGGGAGAAAGCACTATGTAAATCAGAATTCCACAGAAGTATTCCAAAAGCCAACTGTCTTATGTAGTGAAAGACCTACCCCATCTTAAACGCTAGTTTCACTTAGCAAACCCTAATGTCCTTATCACGATACCCCCTACAATCACCTCTTTATAATTAAAAGCCCCCTTTCCTCCATATGAGGCTCAGTCCTATTCACAATAAAAACCACTGTTGTGTCAGGTTCTGCTTAAAAAAAAAACCCATTTAAATGTTGGCGAACATGCACAGAGTAATGTGACAGGAGAGTGAGTTTTTCTACTCCTCCACCAGAGCTCCATTTATTTTGAGGCAAATGAGGAATCAGTTCATTGGAATCGATTCTGCATATGTGAATGCCTCTGTTTGCATTATTTTTTTAAATTCCTGCTATCTGACACAGTGCTATACGAGATAGCAGGACTTTTTTTTTAAAAAAGGCACCACAGTCTGCTTGCTGAAAAGCTGGCACCACACCAAAGAGCTGATTCCCAGCCACCAGTAAGTAAAGCCCAGCCTTCCTTCCCTCCCCTTTCAGTCCCCACCACCTTCCTCCTCTCCCACCCAAACCCTCAACTAACATCTTCCCCTTGCCCCCCCCCGCCCTCCAAATCCTTCCCTCCTTCTACTCCCCTCAGTCACCTGTCCCTGCACCACTCCCAACCTCAGTCCTTTCCCTCTCATCCTCCTCCCCTTCCTAGATAGTGTTCTCCCCACCACTGCCCCTGTCCCAGTCAGAGCCACCTGATCAGAGGCGGCGGCGAGGATGCACACACCATCCCAAAAGTCACATGAGTATCACGTGACTTTACACCAAAATGAGTAACAATGATCCCTCTCCTGACTTATTTTATCTGTAGGGCCAGGCCCTGAGATGTGCTCTGTCCCTCCAGTCCAAAGATAAGCACCTTGTGACTCACTGAGTCTTATTTTAAGAGCCGCTTTCTTGCAAACACTTTGCCTCGTTCTTACCCATTAGTTCTTGGTACAGGAAGAAGACAGAAACAGCTATGTCTTACCTTCTCAACTAATCTAGATCAAAAAACCTTTCATAAAACAAATACTGATATTATAAATGGTGAACTATTAAAATACTGTGTTTCTGTCAGACAGAACACCAACACAAACTTAAGGAAACAGCAGCCCAAATTCTCTTACCTAGCGGAAATGCCATATTGCCCCAAGTTAAAAATTCCCCATAGACATTATCAGTTACATGCTGTGAAACTCGGTATGCCATTGATAACAATTATGATTATGTCTTAATTCAGGAGAAGTTTGCCTCCAAAAGCTACACTATCTGCATAGCTATACAAGAGGATTTTGGCTAGTATATTCACATAGGGGAACATTTCTCTTTTGGAATGATCACTCTTATCAGCAAGTTAGTAAGTAAGCTTTGATGTTGCACTGTTGCAGGATTAAAAAGGAAAAGACATGTAGACTATGGAGAAATAGCCATGCTTTACTACCTACCTCAAAATAATAATTAAAAAAAAGCTAAAGGGGAAGAAAAGAAATTGTCATTTTAGACAGTTCATGAGGATTTCCTTTTTCTTCTAATAAAAATGATACTTTAACAAAACAGAGTAGAGAGTATGAGAAAGGAATAGATAAAACTGTCAATATAAGATATGTTAAGACATTTCACAGCTAAAACATTTATGCGTGACAGCTGTACACAGAGGTTTTTTAATTTTAGTTTTTCCTTTTTTTAAAAATGGTTCAAACATAAGCAAAACTAGTCCTTCTAAGGAAACAAATGTTTCACTATAGAAATGTATTTGAAATGTCTAAAATGTCAGTAATTGCAATTAGTAACTATAAGTATATAATGTGTAGGTGCTATATAAATTGCTGATGGGATATTAAGCAATTGGCTTACACTAAGCACAGACATAACCACAAATGCATGCAAGGCCTGGCAAGAACAAAATGCAAGAATGTCGTAAATCCAAAATCTTAGTAAACTAAGACTGAAATATAACATGTGGGCGGGGGGAGTTGGATTCAAGTGCAAGGAGTTATCACACGTATTTGCAAGCAGGCTTTATTAATGTCTGACCATTCCTACATCTCTAATTTTCCCAGAATAATTTTCGACAGGACATTTGATTTGTCAGTTCCATTATCTGATACGGACAGCACAGCAGACTCCTCAGGTTTGCCTGCAAAACACTGTCAGTAATGCATTCAAAGAGTTTTTCCTGCAGTATTTTGTCGGTGGATGTTTGTGGCTTAAGTCCTAAGTATAGTTAAGCAGAAATGTCCCAATGATTATCTGCAAGATCTGTTACTGATACTTTTGCTCTCAGCTCAACACATATGGAATGCATATGTAGTTATGAGATCGGGAATGGATTAAAGGATCGTTAACACTCCCCAACAGCTTTTCTCACAACCAAATTCCCTCTGATAACAGCTTCAACTACTACATCTATACCCCCACAATCAATGTTAGCACTAATCATGGTTTACAGTATTATCAACACTTAAATCCTGGGCTTGAAAATGATTTGCAAGCTGAAGTATGAGAGAACATGATGAAAACGAATGCTTTATTTTAGGTATCTATTATACCAAAAAATACTCCATTCTGTTTGCCTGCAACTTCTTGAATTTTAGAAGACAAAACAACTTCATTCTCTTTGAATATCTCATCACATTCCCACTTCATCAATTTAACATACACTGTTAACGGAAAAGATCCTTGGCCATGCTGTTTTTGTACTCAGTTTTGTAATACTCACTCCAGATCTACTTTATACTTTTTAAAATGAGGATGGCCACAATTCTATAAAGCACTCTAAACAAGTTACATAAAGGCATTATTGATACTCACAGTTTTATTTCTGAAGACTTGAAAATAAGCAAATATTACTCCCAGTTCTTGCAACAGTCCAACTCTGCACACCTTGGTCTTACACACCAAAAGCTCAGTTATTCTGCCAAAGGGTTGTATCTAAATGGAATCCCTCTGCTGAGAGAAGTCTTTTCAATCTGATGGAATGAGGAGGCAGGCAACCTTGACACATTTTTGTCCCCTGCAGCACCAGACAAAACTTCCCATGCTGTTCAAAGGGGCTCTCCGACTTTCCGAACGAGACTTTGGTAGAGTGGGATGGAGAGCTCCAGGGACATACAGAGAACTGCTGAATTCTGTCCCCCGCTTCCCGTTCTGCTAATGGAAGCCTCTTCTGGATCAAGCAGCTTTCCATTAGTTGAGTGGTGACAGTTTGACAGAAAGTATAATATTGTATCAAGTACTTAACAATACAGTCTTGTACATATCTGCTCAGAAGTAAATTCTACTGAGCTCAACAGGACTAAGTGTGCAAGATTCCACAGTGGCAGTGACTCCAGAGGTATAAAAAGGCACCTTACTTACTTTTATGGTGCACCTTACTAACAAAGTATATTTAAAAACAGAAATCGCACTTAAGTCTGATGATTCAGTTAATTCTACCTGGCTAATTCTCAAGATCTCCAAAAATGATACAAGGGGAAGACTTTATTTATAATGTTAAGAATCAAAATAGATTTCTTCTAATAAAAACATACTTTTTTTTTTAAACACACACACACTCCCTCTCTGTCCCCCTCCCTCCCTCCTCTCTCTGAAATGTTGATGACTTATCTCTCTGGCCCAAAATGTATGTTCCTAAGCCTCAAATTAAACTGAATATGCCAGGTGTCAATCTTCACTCCTCAGTACTATAAAAATTACTTCAGAATGCTTTACATTTTTACTTAAAGTGCTAGGATGTGTTCTGCATTTTATTATAAATGTGTTCTCTTTTTTTAAGTATAGGAGAAAGGAGAGTTGGAAATCATTCTAATGTTTTCCCGAGCTTCAAGCAATGGCATCTGAATTACAAAAAGTGCCATTTGGAAGCATTTGCAACAACACTTTGGTTTTGAAATAATGTATTTAAAACCTCCAAACAGTAAACACATCTCATTACTACCAACTGCAGCATGCCATTTTCGATACTGATTATGCATGTGTTCAAAAAACCATTTGAAGTCCTGTCACTCCTAGCAGGTTTTGAGCAAGATGAGATTTACACTCAGCATATCCTATCACATTTCAAGGCATCCCTGGGGCTAATAAAACCAAGAAATCTACTGCATTATTGCATGCGGTATCTATGGTGAAAAGTTCTCAGCAACAGAAACACAGCATCAGTTGTACAGATGCCCAAGAAACTTACACAAAAAGAATACATAACACTCCAATAGGGTCAAGGATATTGTTTCCAAATAGGTTACTAAGTTCAAAATGGGTAATTGAAAAGAGATGGCATTCCTCGCACACAAGACAACTTTATTCTTTTCCTACCAAGGTCTTTCATATTAAGGTTGCTAACCAAGATAGTGCTCACTTCCTGCCTGAAAAGCAATCCTTTCTTCTTGTGACCAGCAGTCCAAAGACGTATTGCATTCCACTCGTCAATTCTGTGGCCAGCTCTGTTCCTTCGTGTATCAGTAATTCTACTTTCTATGCGCTTTGAAGGAATTTTTCAGGGAATTACCGAAAGAACACCAAGCAAGTAATTTCCTGAAGAAATGCTGTTCAAAACTGACATTTCTACTTTAATTATGTGCCATCTATTCCAACTCATGCCAACCTTCCCAGGGTCTTGTAGGTATTAGGGATTCAGAAATGGGTCTGCCAGTTTGCCTTTCAAGTGTGACGTTGCACAGCTTGCGCAGGGTGGATTTCATTTAAATCAAAATTGATTTAATTTTTAAAAATGGATTTTGATGATTTAAATAAAAAAACATCTTTTTTAAAATGTAGATCGTGATTTAAATCACAATTTAAATTAATTTGATTTTTTTAAAAAATTGATTTTAGGATGTATCTATCTGGTTCTTCTCTCAGGAGGCACACTGTTGAGAAGTGGTTGACTGGAATTTCCTTTCTTGCATTTTGAATCCACTGCTGGAGGAGAAGGAGACGCCCACGCCATCTTTCACTAGACATTCATACACTTGAAGATAGCTATCATAGCACCTCCCAGCCTTCTTTTCCCTGAGCTAAACATGCCAAGTTCCCTCAACTTTCCTCATCAGGCTTGACTTCCAAACCTTTTCCCATCCAGGCTGTCCTCTTCTAAACACTTTCAGCTTCTCAGTATCCCTCACACACTGCTGTGCCCAGAATTGGACACAATATTCAAGGTAAGGATTGACCAAAGCAGAATGGACTGATATTAATACTTCCCTTGATCTAGACACTATACTTATTTTAATATATCCTAGTATAGCATTCACTTTTTTTGCTGCTATATCACTGTGAGGGAGTGACCTCTGGTGCCCCAGCATGCAATGTGCTCTTACTCAATGCCCCCTAGAGAGCCCATTGGAGCCGCCTTCTGCCAGGCTCAGGTGGGCACTAAGGCCAGTCAGCCAACACAAGAATGGGAGAAGAAACCAGTGGATGAGGACCGGCTGGGTGGTAGGGATGTCTGCTTCCAACTGACTATGATAAAGGTGGAAAGAAAGATGGGGGAAACAATTCAGGAAATCAGATGAGACAGAGAAGGAAGCTTTGGCAAGGTAACCAGTGCCATTAGGAACAACCATGCTCCACTGATGAAGAAGCCCTCCTGGAGATCTAAGGTAGAACTGTAGCAGAAGCCCTCCTTGAAGTGAGAAACCCGTATAGCCTGGACTGAGGGACTGTGGATTGTGCCAGCCCCGATGGAGTCAAAGAGGGACTGTCAGAGGGATGGTGAGACCCCTGGATAGTGAAGAGAACTGAGTTTGGGAATGGACCAGTGGAGGGTGAGGTGAACTTTGTCTTGGTGACTGGTAATCCTACAATAAAACCAATCCATAATCTCTGACTCCTGAGATTATGGATGTCACTGCTGCAGGAGGAGGATGGAGAGCACAATCACTTTGTTGGCTCATGTTTAGCTTGTGATCTATTAGGAACCCTAGATCCTTTTCTCACACACTGTTTCCAAGCCAGCTTTCACTCATCTTATATTTGTACATATGATTTTTCCTCCCCAAGTGCAGCACTCTAAATTTTTCTCTGTTGAAAGTCATTTTGTTTGTATTAGCCCAGTTCTTTAACCTGTTGAGATTATTTTGAATCCTGATTCTGTCTTCTGATGTATTAGTAACTCCTCCAGGTTTGGTGTCACATGCAAATTTAATGACCATTCCCTCTTTGCCCCCCCAAGTCACTAACAAAAATATTGAACAACAACAAGCCCACTTGTCATTCCCTTCCAGGATGATGAGAAGCCACTGGTGGGCACTCTTTGGGTGTGGCCTGTCAACCAGCTACAAACCCACCTAGTCATAGCATCATAGCCTACATTTTACCAGCTTGGCCACAAGAGTATCTTGAAAACCCCTGATGAAATCAAGGTACAGTATACTACATCCACAGCATTCCCCTTATCTACCAAGGTTGTAATTCTATTAAACAAGAGAGAGAGAGAAGATTAATTTGGTATGATTTGTTTTTTACACTTCGTAGAAAGTGCACTTTTCTAAGAAATCCCTTAACTTTACAAATAGCTACAATGAATCATAATGTTATAACATTTCTTATAACATCACAAAGTAACAAACGAAAGAATCAGAGGTCATAAAGTCCAGAGACAAAGAAAGAAAAAGGGTGTATTTCCAACTTGTTTCCCACCATCAGAGGAAGGCTTAACAGAGATGATGTATTCTTTTCTGGTTACAATCCCCAAAATCTGTTCAGGAGGATTCCCACATACTCTGAAATAGATTTGGGGGAAAGTAGGGGAAGGAGCACCAGTAGGAAAGTGCAAGAGTCGTCTAAAATACAATACATGATTATCAGTAGTGCTCTCCATGTACCTTCTGTTATATTTAAATTAGCAACAATTAAAATAGCATTTTGAAATAACTTTTTCCAGCATTTTGATAAGATACCAAACATTGATTTCTGGGTAACATGGAGAAGAAGATACCCCTTTGTTTTTGAACAGCTGAAATCCAACAGTAACTAACAACTAGAGTACACCCAGTGGAATTCCGATTAGAGATGAGGGTATTTGTATACGACTATCCCCACACAGCTGGACTTAATGAAGGTCCAGCCCCTGGGGCTGGACCATCCACTCACACATCTGGCGGTAGCAGTGGCCCCACTCATCCTTCCAATCACACCCAGAGCGCCACTTTCTTCCCACTCGGCTGGCCACTCAGCAGCCATGCAGGGAGACTTGTCCTCCCTCCTCCTGCCTGGAGTGGCTAGCTGAGTGGCAAGAGAGTGGTGTTCCAGGAGCGATAAAAGGATGAGCGGGGCTGCTGGCACCGGATGTGTGAGTGGATGGTCCAGCCCCAGGAGCTGGACACTCGTTAAGTCCAGCTGTGCGGCAATATTCCTATTTGTATACAAATACCCCATCTCTAATTCAGATAGCTGATAAGATGACTCATCAAATTCCCACTGATTCAATGGGCATAGTCTAGTTATAACTTACTACCAGATTTCTGCCATTGTGTGATCCTATCATAGGAAAGGTTAAGTTTTGACAGACAAATCTACTATATTTTTTAAAATTTTCAGTGGAATAAAAGCTGCCACCCAGTGAGGAGTTCTCAAGAAGTTGAAGCCAAATTAACTTGATAGCTATTACTCCCAGGTAGTAATATAGTCTGCCCGTTTTGAGGATAAAAGACAAAACGGCACAGCAGGACATGACTGAACAAGAGGACAATGTAAACTAAAAGAATTAGAAAGAATAGGAGACAGACCAGAAATACTGGAACTCTTAAGACAAGAAATATATCCATCAAGTAGAATCCAACAAAACTGTCAGCTTGTTTTGACCAGGAATAAGTTATCAAAATTTGTTAGGCATCAGAGTTAACAGTATATCAAAATGAGTGACAGCAACTCATACTCCGAGAGCTATTTTTAAGAATGTGTGCGTTCCTGTGGGAGTGATGGGAAGCAGTTTTTGTTCCCAAATTTGAATTTTAATAGCTGCCATGACTACTGTTTCGCTTTTTCCTTATAAAGGAAGTCAAACTGAAGAAAAAGAAGTCTTGCTTCAGAGATACCTGTTTCACTGTTCTTACTGAACACACAGTCACACAGCATTAAAGATACCTATATATATTCTTCAGATACTGTATATCATGTTTCTACAAGTAAACAGCAAGGACAGGGGCATAGCATTAGTATTCAATGATACTGCTTTCAAGTAAAACCACATTCTTAAAAACTGTTCTTAATGAGGTACTAGTTCCCCTCTATTCGGCACTGGTTAGGCCTCATCTTGACTTCTGTGTCCAGTTCTGGACACTGCACTTCAAGAAGGAAGCCAACAAATTGGAGCAAGTTCAGAGGAGGCCAACAAGGATAATCAGGGGGTTGGAAACCAAGCCTTACGAGGAAAGACTGGAAAAACTGGGCATGTTAGCCTTGAGAAAAGAAGACTGAGGGGAGATATGATAGCACTTTTCAAATATTTGAAAGGTTGTCACACAGAGAAGGGGCAGGATCTCTTCTTGATCATCCCAGAGTGCAGGACATGCAAGAATGGGCTCAAGTTACAGGAAGTCAGATTTCTACAGAATATCCGGAAAAAAAAACTCCTAACTGTTAGAGCTGTACGACAATGGAACGAATTACCTCGGGAGGTGGTGAGTGCTCAAACACTGGAGGTATTCAAGAGAAATTTAGACAACCACCTGGCAGATACTTTGATTTGTATTCCTGCATTGAGCAGGGGGTTGGACTCGATGGCCTAAGAGGCCCTTCCAATTTCATTCTTCGATCGATTCTATTCTGTCTTCCTAAATCAAGGCAAGGTGTAGAGTAGTGCTTCAAACCTACATCTACTAATAATTTTGAAACATGGCGTCCATGTGAAAGGTCTTATGATATATGTCTTCTCTGTGTCTCATTTTCTTCATCTCATTTTTTAAAAAAAAGTTCTAAAAAATAGATGATAGTACTGTTGGTTTGACACACCTTGAAAGGTCAATGAAAAAATGACAGACCAATGAATGCTGATGAAGGAATGGTCTGTCACTCTGCAGGTTCTACAAGTGAAAAGTAAGTAAGACCTGAGTTGCAGAGAGTTTAAAAAAAGGGGGTGGGGATTGCTCTATATACCACTTTCAACACATTTCACACTTATATAACACATTTGGCAGGTTTCAAGATTTCTCTTTTGAGCAACTTGATCTGCTCATGAACACTGAGCACTGTGGTGATGGCCCATTGTACTCATGCACAAAGACTGGTTTTGTGTTGCTACCTAGGAATCAAAGTACTATTCAATATTTACAGCTATTCAGGAATGCAGAACAATTCCCCCCCACAAAAAAGAATGACTTATTCAATGTACAAAATGCTAGTATAAGCTTGAAGCATGACATTATTTACAAATCTAGAGCTTCCATTTTACAATTGCAATAGAGTTAGAACATTCAACCCACCACTAAATCTCTTTTGATCATGAGAAATCAGACAAGCCATCTATCTGAACTTTCTAAGGCAACATTGCCTCCTTCTGGACAAACCTGCAATGTGTGGTTTTTAGGTGAAACATGGTTTTCCACCAGAAATATATTACTAATAAATTGTACAATTCACTTTTTTGCCAGTAGAGTACGAAATGGCTAATTAAAGAGCACACTTAAAATATGAGCATTAAAACAGTTCTGAAAAGCCTAAACAATATAGTTTGTTAGAATTAGAAACATATAAAAATTATAAAAAACAAAGAAAAGGAAGAAAAGTGAGAGAAATGTTCTCCCAGTAACCAAGTAGTAGCTGTTCTCAGTATCAAGATTTTGAAAAGGCACCCTTTTTGTTTCGGAAATGCAAATAGTTGACAGTTCAACAGACAGATCCTGCTCGCTTTAATTCATCTTTAAATAACTGCTTATTTATTTTAATATTGCTAAGCACTCCCATAGATGCTATAATGAATGCAAAAACTCATCATGCTCAGCTGCATTCTGGTTCTTGCAATTCTTATGGTTCATAGAGAAAGTAAAACCTTTCAACTTTCTAGCCATGTCACTGCATGCCAAACCTACCAAGACCCATATAATTCTGACTGCCTTTTGGAATGTCATTATAAACCTTGGGAGCTCATGGTTCTTCAAATGTTGTTGGACTACAACTCGCATAATGCCTAACTATGGCTGCATTGGCTGGGGCTAAGTGGAGTTGGGGTCCAACAACAGACCCAAGACTGGCCCAGCTCTGAGACAGTGAAAGATCACCTCTGATGGCAGATACCGGGGAACAGCAATAGCAATCCTCCTAGCTGTTCCCCATCACCCCATTTATTTTGAAGGACAGAGCTGCATTTTCCATGATACCTAAATTGCACTCCTTCTAAGCAAGCCTCTTGTTCTCAAGCATGCCAGAGGACACTATCCTTTCCTTTGTATTGAAGTCAAATATAGCCAAGTAACAAAAATAAATATATAAATTGCTGCCTCGGCCCAGTTCTCAATGGGGATTAGAAGATGATCCTGAAGTTATCTCAGGCAGAGGGGCCACAGATTCCCTATCCCTGCATTATAGGTTCTCTCCCCCTTATGGACACTGGTAGATGTTTATAAAAATAGACAAGAATGGAGATTACTAAGCCACAGAACCCAGGAGAGGAAACATCAGGGTTACACCTTTTAAAATGTGTTGTTTTTACACTAGCGTTACAATGGCATATTGTAAATATGTATGTATGTATGTATGTATGTATGTATGTATGTATGTATGTATGTATGTATGTATGTATGTATGTATGTATTTATTTATTTATTTATTTATTTCGACTTCTATACTGCCCCATTATTGCAAGCACTCTCTGGGTGATTTACAACCCATCCAATGACATAATTACAAATCACACAAAACAATATCTGCCATATAGAGCCCAAAGGAATCAAATAACACCCAGTGAAATGCTCTGGCCAGCAGTCTGAAAGAATGGCAACAACACAGATCTATTACCAGACATGTAAATATCTCAGAAAAAAGTAACACCTTAAGAAAAAATATACACACCTTAATTGCCATGCCACTTATTCTAAAAAGCTCAGAGTTTATGAAACCAGCTCCTCGTACTCCAACTTGCCCACTTGACAGCTCTTCCCCTTTCTCTGTTAATCGGCATGCACACAGACATTTATTTATTTAAAAGATCTATAATCCACCCTATATCACAGGATCTCAGGGCAGATTACAGAGCTGTACAAAACAATTTGAAAACACAAGATGTTTAAAATAATTTCGAATCAGTTTAAAATACAAAATTAAAAAATTAAAACAATCGCATTAAAACCTGTGCAAGCTACAACATTCAACCTCCAAAGCCTCTAATACAGTGGTTCCTAACCTTAGGGCCCCAGGTGTTCTTGGACTAAAACTCCCAGAAGCCTTCACCACTAGCTGTGCCGGCCAAGATTTCTGGGAGTTGTAGTCCAAGAGAATCTGAGGACCCAAGGTTGGGAACCACTTCTCTAATAAATAAATACTGTATGTGTTTTGAGTTGGTGCCAAAATGATTCCAGTGTCGGTGCCAATCAAGCCTCCAAGGGGTGCTATGGCAGAAAAGGCAGCCACACATACTGCTGTGTTTACACGCTCATTCTGTTTGTCATTGTGAGAATCAGGACAGGAGGACAGAACACTGCCATGTCTCCTCTCTTGTAAAACACCAGGAACTTGTGTTACAGACTCATGTTACCAACCCTACAGAAAAAGAGGGAGGACAGAAAGGGAGACATCTAGAGCCAGAGAGAAAGAAAGAGGAGGAAGAAAAGGTGGTTAAGATAAAGGAAAAGGGAGAGGAGAAAAAAGGAGAGGGAATATAAAAGAAGGAAAGGACATCCAAGGGAGCAGGAGGAGAGAAGAAAACGCTTGGCAAAGGTAGAAGCTGGGACAGTATAGGCAACAAAGGAAAAAGATTCTTTACACCCAGGCTGGGAATGGGTCTGGAAGATCAATCCCCAAACCCAAAGGTGGGAAAAACTAATGTTCCCTGAGGGAGAGACTGATCTACTATGTAACCACCAAAGCATCTTCTTACTGGGGAGAAAAGGAAAGGAGGGAGAGGAGAGAAGGAGGAGAGGAAGAGAGGGGGATCACCATCAAGGCAAGGCACCCCAGAGAGTTAACCTTTGTGACCCCAGGTGGAGAACTGGGGACATCTGAGCCAATTGGAGAGTATCAAGACTGGTGGGAGAACAAGATCCACCCATTGTTGCCACTGCCCCTGTCAGAAAAACATGGCTTAAGAAAGGAAAAACCGGGAGGACTCAAAAGACAGTGGGAAGAAGATGCCAAACTTATGGGACTATGTTCAAGCATGATGAACCTCTTTCTTCCCCCATCGTGGGGGGGGGGGGAGGGAGGGAAGGAGAAGTTGTTACAAAGGGTTATGATGTTTCTGAAGGAATATATTAAAAGAAAGTTTCTTTGGACCTAAAATGGAGCCAAATCTCTCTTGGGATGGGGACCTGGGGGGGGGGGGGCACCGGTAGAACCCTCACAGTCATCCTATCCTTTCAAATTATTTTGATATTTATAACCACACTTTAGCAAAGCTTGTAGGTTCATCATTTATAGACCTTTATCAATGAGACATGCACAACTAGATGCAATTCCTTCTGCTCAGGAACAGAACTGTCCTATGTGTTTAAGTTTTTCTTTAAATTAATACAGTATATCACAGAAGTGAGTAAACCCCCTCACATTTCATAAATATTTTAGTATATCTTTTCATATGACAACACTGAAGAAATGACACTCAGCTACAATGTAAAGCAGTGAGTATACAGCTTGTATAACAGTGTCAATGTGCTGTCCCCTCAAAATAACGCAACACACAGCCATTAATGTCTAAACTGCTGGCAACAAAAGTGAGTATACCCCTAAGTGACAATGTCCAAATTGGGCACAAAGTGTCAATATTTTGTGTGGCCACCATTATTTTCCAGTACTGCCTTAACCCTCTTGGGCATAGAGTTCACCAGAGCTTCACAGGTTGCCACTGGAGTCCTCTTCCACTCCTCCATGATGACATCGCTGAGCTGGTGGATGTTAGAGACCTTGTACACCTCATAATTCCCTCATTGAACTGTAGCTCCCCAGCACCAACAGCACTCATGCAGCCCCAGACCATAACACTCCCACCACCATGCTTGACTGTAGGCACAACACACTTGTCTTTGTACTCCTTACCTGGTTGCCGCCACACATGCTTGACACCATCTGAACCAAATAAGTTTATCTTGGTCTCATTGAACCACAGGCCATGGTTCCAGAAATCCATGTCCTTAGTCTGCTTGTCTGCAGCAAACCGTATGCAGACTTTCTTGTGCATCATCTTTAGAAGAGGCTTCCTTCTGGGACTGCAGCCCTGGAGACCAATTTGATGCAGTGTGCGGCGTATGGTCTGAGCACTGACAAGCTGAGCACCCACCCCTTCAACCTCTGCAGCAATGCTGGCAGCACTCATACGTCTTGTTTCCCAAAGCCAACCTCTGGATATGACGCTGAGCACGGGCACTCAACTTCTTTGGTCGACCATGGCGAGGCCTGTTCTGAGTGGAACCTGTCCTGCTGTATGGTCTTGGCCACCGTGCTGCAGCTCAGTTTCAGGGTTTGGGCAATCTTCTTATAGCCTAGGCCATCTTTATGTAGAGCAACAGTTCGTTTTTTCAGATCCTCAGATAGTTCATTCCCATGAGGTGCCATGTGGAACTTCCAGTGACCAGTCTGAGAGAGTGAGAGCGATAACACCTGCTCCCCCTTCACACCTGAGACTTGTGACACTAACGGGTCTCATGACACCAGGGAGGGAAAGGAGCTACTTGGGCCCAATTTGGACATTGTCACTTAGGGGTGTACTCACTTTTGTTGCCAGCGGTTTAGACATTAATGGCTGTGTGTTGCGTTATTTTGAGGGGACAGCACATTGACACAGTTATACAAGCTGTATACTCACTGCTTTACATTGTAGCCAAGTGTCATTTCTTCAGTGTTGTCACATGAAAATATATACTAAAATATTTATGAAATGTGAGGGGGTGTACGCACTTCTGTGATATACTGTATATTACTATTTTCTTCAGAAACAAGAAAGAAACCAACTAGGCTAAAGCAAAACCTGCCATTGTAAGTGGTTAGGACTCCCCCTGCTGGTTCTAATACCATCTTTTTCCAGTGCAAACAAGAGATCTCAGAATAATTATACTAATCTTTATTTCAGTCTAGCTGGCAAGAGAGCTCAGCAGTTTAGGTTTCTGGCGGCAGAGCCAGAGGTTGGGAGTTCAATACCCAGCTGTGCCTCCCAGAAAAAGAGGCAACCTGTGTGGACTTGGGCTAGGTGCACAGTCCCAAAGTGCCCCCAGAAGAAGGGAATGGTAAACCTGTGTATTCTCTACTTAGAAAACCATGGAAAGGATCGTCAAAAGTCAGAATTGACTTGATAGCACATTATTATTGTTGTTGTTGTTATATAGTATACTGGTATTATATAACTATGAAAATGTTGGCTGGTATTATTATCATCATCATCATCATCATCATCATCAACAACAACAACAATAATAATAATAATAATAATAATTCAGTCTGCCTTTTAGAGACTAGCAGATCCAGAAAGATCTTTGAATATTCTAGGGGATTTTCAAACTCCTAGATGTACTGAACCTATCAACACCCTGGTTGATTCATGGAATAAGGAGATGGTTGAGCCAACTGAATGATAGCTCTTAAGCATAATCTACATTGGTGGTTCTCAACCTTGGATAACCTAGGTGTTCTTGACTGCATCTTCCAGAAGTCTTCACTCTTAGCTGTGCTGCCCAGGGTTTCTGGGAGTAGCAGTCCAAGAACATCTGTATTACCTAAAGTAATTACCACCCATTGTCCTGAAAGGCACCCATTGTCTTTCATCTGTCCCCAGAAAGATTAGGACCACACACACACCAGAAAGACAATGACCCATGACAATGGGTGGAAAAGGACTGCAGAGGTGGGATTATCCCTCACCCCCAGTACTTTGTCCATCTATCGAGCCTATTCAGACCAGGGGGGAGTGAAACCAATGTGGAGGATATATCAGGGATCTCCTACCAACTCTTCTCAGACTGAAGAAGCTACTTGGATGAGTCGCGAAATGTTTCAACCTAACAAGAAAGAAGTCCAGTTGCCATGACTCAACTTCCAGATATATGCTTGAATGTATACTGCCACATACACTGATGAAAGTGTAAAGGTTGTAGGCTAACAATTTCAGCTAGTTTTTATTTCTGTATAAAGCATACTATTGCAGCAAACTAAGGGGATACACCTGAAATTCAACCGTGATTTTTGAGTATTAAAGGCTCCTCACCTATTCTGAGACTCCCAAAGGCTTCCCAGGGCACAAGGGAGCATCAGGGAGCCTCAGAACCTGAACAGGAAGGGATAGAAAGCTTTCGATTCATTTAAATTAAATATTACTGGCTCTGGATCTGGTTTACGTGGTGTAATTTTACACCAACAGGATTTGGCCCATTAATTGCATCCTCCCTGAAATTATATTTGCAGTATCTGTCCTCTGGTCAAAGAACGGTTAAAGAAAATGCATTATAAATTTTAACCTCTCGTTTTATTTCCTCTTATGCTGCTTTCATGAGCAATTCAGTTTTTATTGCTGCTATTGTGCCATGTTTTATTCAATTTCTTTATATCTGTGAAACGCTTCAGAAATGGTACGCTGAGGAACAGTATATAGATTGTTAAAATAAAAAGATTTATTCTTTCCAAGTATAAGAGTACGGCTGTAGTCCAGCTGGCATTCACATAAAGTACTTGCTATGGTTACCTGACAAACTTTCAAGAGTGCATCTTGGTTCTGTGACTAGGTATATGACTAGAGACGCACAACCAAGACTATCACCTCACCAATTAGCCAAGGCAAGTTGTACAAACCTTACACGACACTGGTGGAATTTTAGTCTATAAAATATCCTTGGTTTCAAATAATAACAGAAAACACAGTATGCCAGGTCACCAACATTTGAGAATGCCACACCATGCCATAAACAATACAAGAACCCCAAATAATTCTAAATTATACCTAAACGGTGAAGGAAATTAAATGTGTACCCACACATTTGGATGCTTGTTGATCCAAACTACTTACAGCATGTTCTAATGTAAGTTTACTCTAAAATATGTTCTGAAGCATTTGTTGTTGTTGTTTAGCCATTAAGTCGTGTCCGACTCTTCATGACCCCATGGACCAGAGCACGCCAGGCCCTCCTGTCTTCCACTGCCTCCCGGAGTTGGGTCAAATTCATCTTGGTAGCTTCGATGACACTGTCCAACCATCTCGTCCTCTGTCGTCCCCTTCTCCTCTTGCCTTCACATTTTCCCAACATCTGAAGCATTTACCCGATCCTTATTCAGAGATAATTCCACAAGTTTCAATGGATATTTACTATAAACAAATATGCAGAGTACTGCAATCATATTCAAGAACAGGAATGCTGATATCAAAACCTTGCATTACTGGAAAGCTATCAAACTTCCAGCAACGAAAGGGCCACAGCTTTAAAAAGTTACTTTCTCCAGATTACAACTCCCAGAATCCTCCCAGTCATTATGACCATGATGGCTTGGGGATTCTGGGAGTTGTAGTTCAGAAGAAGTAACTTTTCCAAGCTCTGGACAGGGCCCTTTGTGGATCACTGACAGCTCTCTGTTGCATGTAGTGCCAAATGGCTGGATCTGGCCACTCCTTTGATCTCTCACCATGCACAACTCGCCATTCATCTGAGACAATGTGGAGAATATAAAGGATGGCCAGACCCTGCACTCAGAATCCTGCCCAGATAAGCTTGTTGGGGCCCACTAACAGAAGATATGGTCCACCAAGTTTTATATTAAACCTTTCCCCCTAACTTGTAAATATTTCATTATAGTATTGTAAAGAGCATTGGGCCTTATTTTACAAAATGACACAACACTAAATTGAAATGACAAAAACGGTGACAGGCTGGCTCTACCAACTGTTCACAAAATGAAGAAGGATGGCTTTTGCTTTACAGCGCATTTTCTCTGGCACAACAGAACTTTTCAAACATGCAACAATAACCTGCAGAGCACAAATAAGATCCACCGAAGAGCAAATAAGTGACGTTTTGGCTAGTCGTATACTTGGTTAATTAAAAAACGTCAAGAATTCGTGGATTCTATGTTTACTATCTGTCTTTACTCATGGAGTAGCACAGGAACATATATATATCCAAGTAATTTACAGCATGTTTATATATATATTTTATATATAACATGTTTTTATAACTTACAGCATGTTTTTATATATAAATAAAACACATGCTGTAAGTTACTTGGATCAACAATATATATCTGACTTTACTATCTGTCTTTACTCATGGAGTAGCACAGGAACACGTGTGTGTGTGTTCGTTCCTGTGCTACTCCATGAGTAAAGATATATGTTGTTGATCCAAATAATGTTCTAATGTAAGTTTAGTCTAAAATATATTCTAAATAAGAATGAGAATAAGCACAAAAATATGTTTTAAAGAAATATGTACTATATATTGCTATATATTAATTGTAAAGCCGGGGGAGACAATTGTGTGATTCAAGGTGAACTTCCGAGACCCGGAGCGTGGCGGAAAGGCGACCGACTTTCCCCGCAGACGACCGAAACCTCATCTCACCTCCCAGCGCTTCATGCTTCGCGATCCGGTAATACTTGTTCCCGAAGGGGTCTCTCCCCACATACTGCTTCCCCGGCCCCAGCAGCCGGACCTTCCACAAGCGCAAGAGCCGCCCGACGCCACTCATGGTCGAGACCCGCGCGCCGAGGGACCGCCCCGCCCCGGACGGTGAAGAAGCTCCGCCCCCCCGTCAAGGGACTATTTGAGGGCCCCGCCTCTTCCCGACCAGCCCCAGCCAGGCCAATAGCGTGAGACTCGAGCTTTCGCCCTTGCGCCCCCTGTTCTTTCCAGAGAGAAAACTAGAAGAGTGACACAACATCTGAATCCCCATGAAAAAAGAAAAGTCGACATGCACCCTCTGTCTCCAGACTAGAGAAGGACAGAGCAGAGCCCGCGGATTCTCAACGTCTGTGTAGCAATATGCATGTAGCCTGCGCAGAAACAAAGAGTGGAAAACCGATAAACGAGAGGAACAGGTGATACTTGGAATCGACCATTAAGACTATTAAACAAACAACGAAAACAGAGAACAGACAGTGAACTTTCGATGATAAATCCTCTTCAAGGCTGTGCATCAAATTCTTGTGGGTGGTTCCAACCTTATATGCTGTTATTAATGTCCCAAATCCATATGGCTGATGATGTTGAGGCCAGGTTTGCTTTTTAGATGGAGATAGTGCAGCAGGCAAGTTGTTTTCAAGCTCCTCCTCAACAAGTAGTTCGGAATTTATGGCCCATCTCTTAAAACCGAGGACAGCCAGGCATTCTGAATTACCTGTCTATCATTTTTTCTCTATGGTATCCTGAGTTTGCAAGGCAGGCTCTACCATTCGCGGGTTTGTTGTACTCGCGCCTATCAGGTGGCAGAAGGCGACGTCTTAATAACGACCCAACGGATTGGCTCTGGGAGTCGCCTTTGGAGCCAATGGGGGGCAAAGTTGTCCCTTAACGTGGGGGTGCTGGGGTTGTGGCTCGGTGCTGGTTTTTCACCATGTTGAGTTTTATGTATGCCCGCCAAACAGGTTTGGACGACCCTCTACGGCTTCGCCGGGCTGAGTCTACCAGGAGGTAAAACGTGTTTCTGGATAGGCCAGAGCTTGCCTCCAGCTGGCCGCCTTGACTGACAAAGCCTCGGCTTTGCGGTTCCCTGAGGAGAAACACACGTCCCGGCGCCGTGTGGTTGTGGCCGAGTTGAACGCCCGGCACTGGAAGTCGCTAAACTCCCGGTGGTGGGGAGGTGTCCTCTTCCTGACGTTCAGAATGAGTGCGTACCGCGGCTGGGTGACGGGTGGTTCATGGTAGAGTCAGTGGACTCCAGCTTCTATCAGCCACAGCCAGTGGTGGAGGATGATGGGAGTTGTAGTTCAGCAACATCGGGAGGGCCACGGATGTGGACTCTCAGGTCGATAGGGAGTGGAATCGCATTGACAGGCTTTCTCTGTAACCAAGTCAGCATGTGTGCGGATTTCATGAGCCCTGGTGATGGTGCGTTATATTGAATGTGCAAAGGAGGCAATGAACTGCACCCGCCGAGCACACGGACATTGAGCATCACTTGCAAAAGAGTGTATAGGAATTATGAGGATTCTGTAGAATAGCATACTCTTGCCTCGTTAGGAACCTCTCAACTGCAGATCTTGCTTGTGCATCACTACATTCTTTCACCCAGTTGCCTGTTTTAGGGTAAAGTGGAGCAACTGACTAGACATACTCTCCTGCTGTGAGTGTGTCAGACATAAAATATGCTCTATCCTACAGCAGCATCTACATTCATGAGCAACTCCTGGTCACATTAAACATTTCACACTTAAGACCTCTGTGCATACAGCAGAAACAGATGGTCACCTATTACAGAATTTCACTTTGTTTTCATGGATCTCTTGGTTTTTCCTTTTATTTTATTTTTTTGGATGTCCTCTGCTGTTTCTTTGTAATAATAATTATAGTTTTCTCTAGCCCTACATGCAAGTCACTGAAAAGTTGCTCTGAATGTTTGCGCCTCATCTCTTCTTAACAGCCTTGAGAGTTTCCTTGGTTACTGAGGCTTTTGTTTCCTTTTTTCTTACAGGAATAGTCTTTTGCATTGTTTCCTGATGATATTTCTGGTTTGAGTCCATAGTTCTTCTCATTTGTGGCCAGTGAGCTTCGTGATGAAATATATTCCTGACATGATCTTTAAATTCTTCATGAATGTTATTTTAATTATATGTTGGTACTATGATTTACTGTTTTTCTCTTACTTTGGTACTGACAGTTCCTGTAGACTATTCCTGATCTTGTTTTGGCAGAGAAAATAGAGCTTACTCATTTTTTTGGTTTCCAGTTATATCATTTATTTCATTTCTGTATTTGCATCCTTATAATTTCTACATGTGCCATCTGTTCAGTGGCTTGAAAAATATATTTGAAATAAACAGATTATTGACTTCACAAAATTCTTTGAGTGGCTTTCCTACTCCATTTCTAACATCTACACCAAATTCTCTGACAATGTTTGCTTTAGCTTTATTTCCTACTTTTCCATTTCATCCTCTATAATTATCAGCCCATCTTGTTTTAGTATATGAACAGTTTCCTCCTAATTGCTTGCAGAAAGCATTCAATTTCTTTTCAGTATCTATATTTGGACCATATACTTGAATTATGGTTGTGTTGATAGCCTTTCCATGAAGTCTCACTGATATTATTTGGTCAGAGTTTTCATTATAGCCTATAACTACTTGTGGTACTTCAGCTCTACTCGTATGTTGGATATTACCACAAATTGCTCCTGGTTTTGCTTTGGCAGATAGAATGCATCTTCTCCATCTCCTGCCTCCAATTTTGTTCTGTTTGATTTCTATATAGATCATTTGTTGATGTTCATGTGTACAGTCATCTGTTTGGTTGCTTGGAACATGTATTTACAATAAACAGATTGTTGGATTTGCAAAACTCTGAGTCATTCTCCTGCTTTGTTTCTGTAACCTGGACCAAACTTTCTACAACATTTGGTTCTCCATTGTTTCCTACTTTTGTGTTCCAGTTGCCTATGATCATAAGCATATCCTGTTTTGGTATGTAATCAATTTCCTCCTGAATGCTTGCATAAAAGCTTTCAATTTCATCTTCAGCATCTGTAGTTAGAATATAGACTTGAATGATGGTTATGCTGATAGGTTTTCCACAGTCTAATTGACATTATTTCGTCAAACTTTGCATTATAAGCCCTCTGCCTGTGCTACATCTTGCCTTAGTATTAGAGCCACTTCATTTCTTCTGAGTTTGTCATTTCCAGAGTAGAACACTTTGTAATTGTCTGACTGAAAATAACCTGTTCCAGTTCACTTTAGTTTACTGACCCCGAGCACTGCAATGTTTATATCTTCCATTTATTGCTTTATAGTTTCCAATTTACCTTTATTCATACTTCTCATGTTTTGTGTTCCAGTTGTCAATGTTGTGCAGCATCAGACTTTCTTTTCACTTCTGTGCACATCAGCACTAGATGCCTTTTTGGTTTTAATCTAGTTGCATCATTATTGACAGCACTGTTTGTACTTCTCCTTAGCTCTTCTCCAGTAGCTGACTGAGTGCATTCTGATCTGGAAGTCTTATCTTCCAGCACTAACTTTTGTTTCATTTTGGATTGTCTCATCATAGGGTTTTCGCAGTAAGGAAAATTCAGTGATGGTTTACTTTTGCACACCTTTGCACAATACTAAGAAAAGTTAGCTTGAGTGTTACGGCCATTGCATCCTCTGTCAATGTCACCTATAGCTATCACTGCTACCCATCACCATTAGAACTAGCTATTATCTTCTGCTGATGCCGCTATTATCCTTGAAGAGGGTGGATGCATCTTAGTCTGGTGTCTCAGCTGTGACCATTCTGACCTGCGTGACCCTGCTAGGAGCCCAGGCTCATAATGTAATCTGGCCTCCTGATGGCATTGCTCTCAGCTTCACTGATACACAGATTCCATTACCACGATAAAGTGTGCATCAAGGAAAGAGCATAGCCAGCAGAAAAATAATGGGTTGTAGACCATGGTGGTATTTTCTTTATCTTTTTCTTGCCAGTTTTGAGCAACTGAACTGATCGTTACACATTTTCTGTAGTGACATCACCTATAGCTTGCCTATCTTCAATCAGGTCTCATTAAACACTCTCAGCTGGTACTTAGCCATTATTGTATGGCCAGATTCCATTCTGCTACTCTGGCACTAAGAGTCAAAAACTTCTTAATATATTTTCTTCTACAAAGTATATGTTTAATAACATCTAATCTGGTTGCACTTAGAGAGCAGGGAATAACACCCGCTGTCCTCTTGCCTACCTGGCGGAGACATACTCAGTACAAAATGGATAATGATTATGGAAATGAAAACACAGCTTGTAATCCACTCCAGACAAACAGGTCATCTTGCTATGGTGGCAAAATAAAGACCCTGTGAATGAAAATATGATGTTTTCCCAGGAATAGTAATTAGCTTTTATCCCACTAGATGGCGGTAGCAGAGAACAATTGGAATACTTTCTGTATTTGTTTTCAAGTAATTTTGATAATATGTGTTGGCACATAGGAACATACTTATTTTAATAGTAATGAGAACAGTTGAGAGTCTTTGGTATCCTTCAAACTCTCAAATACATTATTTGCTTTTGTTTCTGTCTCTTCAACCCATTGCTGACTCAGATTGAACAATCCTGCTGTTAATTTTTTGCACTAAGTATATTATTTTACCTAATAGGCTAGGTTAGTCGGAGTTAATACTAGATGTAATGATTAACAGCATTCATTCCTTTGCTTGTTTGACTATGTGCTTAAATAAATTAAATTAAATTAAAGTATTTAGAATCCCGTATGACTTGCTGTACTTGTAACAATGTTTTCTAGACTCATTTTCATTTTCTTCAAATACAACAGTACTGTTCCGTTGCTTGTCTTGCTGCTGAAAAAACAACTCTGCTCAGAGATGCAGCACTAGAAGTTCCCATGCTTTGGTTTTTAACATCATTAGTTAAGTTGTGCTGCTGTTAAAAAGCAAAGCTTGGAAAGCTTTTCTACCTTTCAAAAGTAATTTTGAAGGCTTTTTTTGCTCCTTGTAATTTAGTAAGAAAGAAAAGAACTACAAGAAGTGATGGACTGTTTTTTCACAAACAAAATCTCACAATTTGACTCCAAGTTCCAGTTCTATTCATCATGCAGCTTCAAATTTTCCTTTCACATCTGTGCACATCAGCAGCTGAACATCTCTTCAGTTTTAGGCTGCTACATTAAGAATAGTGCTATTTGTACTTACCAGTAGCATTTCCCCAGTAGCTGATTGAGTACCATCCAAACTGGGAGCCTTATATTCTAGCACCATATTTTGTTTTCTTTTGGATTTCAATTTTTGTATTTATTTTGGACAGACTCAAACCCCCTCACCATGCTAAGATGTGCATCAAAGAAGGGAATGCCATTTTTGTATAATTTTAGTACTAAGGAAGTAACTTTGGATCTGCACATTGTAGTTCATTGAGTTTTATTTTTATTAACAAGAGGGTTTGTTCATAAGTATGCTTTTGTGGGATTGCACCTGTACATCTGTGAGCAAAATCCAATTGCATAATATTATGCTGCATAAACCACATATAGCACTGGTAATATGTCATGTAAATTAATCCAAAGCTTCCTGTTCCCCCTCCCACTTTTCAGTGTCCGAGACTTCTTAAGGCCTCCCTGGGGAAGCCTTTGGGAGTCTCAGGACCAGGAGAGAGCCTTTGACATTTAAAAATTGCCACTAAATCATTGCCACTGGGATTGGGACTACCATATGTATGTATGTATGTATGTATGTACCATTAGTGCCCCATTAGTGCAATGCACTGTTCTGGGTGGTTTACAATGTGGTAAAAAAGACACAACAAACCATAGGAATAAAATAAAAATAGATAATATCATGAAAAACTACAGGAGACATAATTTGCAGATAAAAGGTGGAAAGCGAGTCATAATATCAGGGGGAGTTGCAATGAAAGGCGCCTCTGAAGAGCAGTGTTTTCAGGAGGCTTTTAAACGATGGGAGGGAAGGGGCCTGGCGCAACTCCATTGGGAGTTGATTCCGAAGTGTTGTTGCCACCCAAAGAAGACCCTACTTCTTGTGGATGATTTCCTGGCCTCCTTTGGAATAGCCACTTGGAGGAGCATTGCCTGGGGGAACCTGGTGGAGTAGGTAGATGACCTTGGGAAAAGGCAATCTGACAAGTAGTGTGGTCCGAAACGGTGAAGGTCTTTATAGGTGAGTATCAGTACCTTGAATCTGACCTAGGATGCAACTGATAGCCAGTGCAGGCAAACCAGGACTGGGGATGTGTGATCAGACTTGCTCACATGAGCCACCAGTCTGTTCGTCACATTCCAAACCTGCTCCAGTATCCGGGTCAGCCTCAAGGGAAGCCACACATAGAGAGCATTACAGTAGTCAATCCAGAAGATGACCAATGCATGCACCAATATCCTGAGAGGCTCCCTTGTCTAGGTAGAAGCAGAGTTGGGCAATATGCTTCAACTGATTAAAGGCAGCTGATTAAAGACACAGCTACAGTCTGGGAGTCCCAAGACAGTTGAGTCCAGAATCATGCCCAAGTTGCAGATTTGGTCCCTAAATATGAAGACAGTGCAATCCAGTCTAGGGGTAATCTCCCCCAACCTATCCAAGGGGGCCCCCAGGAGCAAAATCTCTGTATTGTCAAGGCTCAGTTTGAGCCTATTGGTCCTGGTCCATTCCAAGACCGAAGCCAGGCATCTCTCAAGCATCCAGACAGCATGTGCTGCAGAGGTGGTAAAGGAGAGAGAGAGTTGCATATCAACAGTGTACTGATGATACCTTACTCCAGATCTCCTGATTACCTCCCCCAATGGCTTAACATAGATGCTAAAGAGCATTGGGGATGTTGATGACCCCTGGGGCACTCCACAGTTGGGGGTCCAGGGAGCCGACTACTCATCCGCAAACTGAAGTCTCTGGATACAGCCATCAAGGGAGCCAATCTGGCAGTGATTTTGGCTATTAAAGCCCTACCACCTCTGACCTGAGACTCCCAAAGGCTTCTGCAGGGAAAAAAGGAAACCCTAGGGAGACTCAAGACACTGGAAAGTGATACAGGAAGCTTTCAAATAATTTAGATTAAATATTACCCTTAAGATGGTGATAGGAAGCTTTCAGTTAATTTAAATTAAAAACTATTGGTGTTTAATCCAGTCTGTGCAGGACAAATTTATAACAACATTTTGCCCAGTAGGTGTGGAAAATCTGAAGACTGAGACAAAACCTAGCAATTTATTGTGAATGTTGAAATATTAGCTCGACAAAAAGAGTTTCATTTAGTTTCATTTATCTTCCACATAATTTTGACCACTAAGTGTCCATAGATTCACTATTAGTATCTACGTATCACTTGAAATTAAAGTCTGCAGTTCTCTGTGCAATGACTCTACTCGGATTTTATTCCAAGTAAATGTGCACAGCATTCACTCTATGCTTTTTTAGTTTAATGGAAGTGTATAATTCAGTGCTAATGCATAAATAACATAAAACTGTCTGGTTATTGTCGGTGTTTCTGGAATTGTGGGCCTAAAGTTACAGTTATGCTGGCTGGATAGGTCAGTGCAATAGGCATCTGGCCTATCCAGATGCCTCTTGAGGTAAAGTGAGTTCAATTCCCCACTATGCTTCACAGAAGAGCCAGCCTACGTGGCCTTGAGCAAGCTGCACAGTCCCAGGACACCTCCAGAAGAAAGGAGTGGTGAACCACTTCTGAGTACTCTACCTAGAAAACCTTGGAATGAATCACCATAAATATGACTTGCCAGCACACAATTATTAGAGTTATAATGTTTGATGCAGACATGTATTGTTTAAACACACTCAACTAGCATTTTCTAAGTTTCAGAATTGATTTTTCTTAAGCAGAGTGTGTGACTGGTGACACAGATTGGATTTACTGGTAATTATAGAAATTGTGTAATTCATATTTATTTTTTCATAATGGCTAAGGTTTTTTTTTGCTTGTTTGCTTCTTTTAAAGGGTATTGAGCTTGGAGTTGAACAAGGACAAAGATATAGAAAGGATCCATGGAAGTGGTGTTAATACCTTGGATATTGAACCTGTTGAAAGTCGATAGTATGTACATTATACAACATTTTATTATGAAGAATTTTAGAAAACCTGATATTAATATATGTTTGAATTTTTAGGTTCTCTAATCAGTGATTCAGAAGAAAAATTACCATCAGATTTTTTCCATTGTTGCATTTTCCAATAGAGTACCTGTGGATTTATGGAAGTTATTTAATTGGTACTTTAATGTAGACTCCCAATTCTGTTCAAATAGGTAGTTTTGGAATTACATCCAATACTTTTCAGGCAATTATTGCTAGAAAGGATCTATGTCTATAGTAAATGTCAATACATTAGTCTTCATGGTTAAAATTCTATGGATTAAACCAAATCTATTCCTCTGTGGTAAACAAAGCTTCCTTACTATGATGCTTCGGGCACGCACATCAAGCCAGCATGCATGTGCACCCCCAAGAATTGCAGCAGAGACCATTTGTTTACCAGGGAAGAACAGAATGAAACTTCTGATTTGACAACATGGTTTTGGCCACTATGTCTGCCAAAGTTTGTATGTTAAAAGTTTCCACACTTTTACTTTCCCATCTTTAAATTTGCTGGGCAATCCTATTTGTATCTATTATATGCATATAGCTAGTGTTTCTAATACAAATTTATTCAGTCGTAAGACTTGAAGCCTTCAATGGGACTCCCTCTCAGGGAAGGGAGCATATCCTCATGTGTGTGATTGCAGCCTAACAAGAGCAAGCCTTTTGCATTGTTTATGATGAAGCACACAGAGAGAGAGATGGAAGTGCCACACCCACTACATCCTATACTTATTTAGCTCAAGAGAATCAGGAGAGACCCTTCAGAAAATCCCCCAAAGGTGGGAGAACATCAGGTATACTGAGGCATCCATGGAAGCATGACTAATATCTACCAAAGCTACTGTACCATCCACATACTACTATCCACTCATGGAGAGAAACAGTGAATTTCTGTTGATGTAAATACACCCACAGCAATCTCCTTGCCTCACCTTCAGTCTAAGAATTCCAGTGACAGCGACAGCAATAAGCCCTGCTGTTTCTAGCTCCAGTGAGTCTGCATTGTCAGATTCAAGCCCCCTTGTGCTACTTACAAGCACTGCTTGGAGCACAGGAAGGAAAGAAAGGGGAGCTCACTCAGCAGGAAGCCAATGAAACTCATACACGCTCCTCATGTTCAAAACTTACCATTGCCGGGAGTGGCAAGGATTATAACAGAGTGCTTCGCCCTTGCCAACAGAGAACATAGTTACATTATGGTGCAGTGCCTCTCCCGTGTTTGGGGAGACATGGGAGTACCAGAGAATATATGTGAGATGTGCCAGTCTTATTTTGTAACACGGTTGTCACTTTTTCTTGCCTCCCTGTGTGGAAGTTCTGTCCTGGCACTCCCAGGTTTTGAGCAGAAATAAAGGTGGTGGATTTGTTTTGAGTCTCAAAGTGAGGTACCTGTAAGGGTACTAGGGAAAGAAGTGTTGGGCCACAATATGTTTACACTCTCCATACTTTTGGAGGCTGTGCAAAGTGCCGCTCTGCCTCTTTCTTACAGGGTTCCTCCTTGTGAGCACTACGAGCATTTGACCATGAACCAGAAATGACTTCATGCCATCTGTCCTGTCATCTGAATCATGTTTTCCCTGGGCAAGGCTTGTATACTGCTGCTGATGACCTGTGATGGGATGCTGACACGTGCCATATCCTGTGCTGTGCTGTGTGACAGCATAAGCAGGGTTTGACCACGTAGGTGGCTGTTCGGCTCCCTCTCCACCCAAAATTTCTGTACCAGCTCTAGGGCTTGTGTAAAGTTCTGCTGTTGACATAGCATAATCATGGCCCAGAGACATGCAAGATGAAGTTTTATCTGAACATATCTTCACCGACAGAATATTCTGCTAGAATACCTGAAGTATCCTGTAAGAGTCTATCTCATTTATCTTGAATTTTGTCAGTATGGCAGGATTTCTGCCATATCCTGTAGCCTAGACTTTCCCAGATTGTCATATTGTCTGGTGATGATGAAAGTTGAACAATACATCTGCGGGATGTCAGGTTAAGAAAGACTTCTATAGCTCTTTAGATATTGTAATTGAAGAGTGAGTTTGTTTAACAGAGCAATGTAGAGAAAATACGCTATTGAGCTGTTATGTCTTAAAATATTTACATATAATCCAGTACAATAACTTCCAGTGAAGCTTCGAATTTTTGTAACTCTTAGCATTTAGACCACATTACATATCATTTATTGAATCCTTGTCTTAATCAAATATTCCAGTCTAAATATTCCAAAAAAGAGTCTAATATAGTAACAACACATGTGAAATGGACATTTACTAAGCGTAAATCGGATATGTTAAATTAGATTCCCATAGATTTAATTTATCTTCAGATTTTCCAGAAGAACATTTCCATTCAAAATAGATTCATAAGCTAATATTTGGAATAATATCTTAATAGAATTAAGATTGAACTTTTTAGAAGCTGAGGCCCAAATCCTCTTCAAATTAAGAAATTTCTATAGACATTGGCTGAAATCCACTTGATGCAACTGTGCTGCATAAATGGTAATGATGTCATCACTCAGCACCATTAATCTTTATTTTAATTAAATTTAAATTTTCTATCCCTGCCATTTCAGGTTCTGAGACTCCCTAGGGATCCCTTTTGTCATGTGGAACTCTTTGGGAGTCTTTGGATGAGAGGGGAGTTTTCCTAATTGGAAAATCACCACCAGATCAGTGCCAGCAGTCCCAATCTGGCAGTAGGACCACTGGCAGTGATTTTCTAATTTTAAAGGCTCTCACCCCTGCTCTCAAAAGCTCCCAAATGCTTCCCCAGGGGAAAACAGGTTCTTTGGGAACCTCAGAACCTGAAAACAAGAAAACAGGAAGTCTTAAATTTAATTAAATAAAGATTAGTGGCCCCAGTGATAGTATCTCACCATTTACATGGTGTACTTGTGCCAACTGTATTTCAGCCATTCTGTTGTACACAGAGTAGAATTTAGTCTGCAGCAGATAATGTTAATTGAAATTTTTTTAGTTATGCAACTTGGTTCTCAAAGTTATGCCATTTGTGTAGCTACGCAAGACAATTTTGGCCAGGGTCAGGAGTGACTGAAGTGCTTTCTAAATCTGGGTTTCTGTTTTTTTACAGCATGTTATCAGGTGGTTCAGATGGGGTTATTGTATTGTATGATCTTGAAAACCTTGGTGGAAAACCATGCTACACCTGCAAAGCTGTTTGTTCTGTTGGAAGGTAAGTATTTACAACAGAAGCAGTAGTTTATATGATACTTTTACAGTTTCTTGCCAATTACTATCTTGTTATCATAGTAAATGAAACTATTATTAATTAACCTATTGTTGTAAACAATAGATAGTGTGGCCAACATGATATACAGTTAAAGAATCTGTGGCTAAAAAGATTTTGATTGCAGTAGTGTTTCTAAACTAGGAAAATGCTTGCTAGGTTAAGAAGTCGCTTTATTTTGAGTCAAACAATATTCTAAATATTGTCTACACTTACTAGGAGCAGTTTTTGAGAGTTTCAGACAGGATTTTTTTCCCCAGCCCTACATAGAGATGCCAAGGATAGAATAAGGGGACATCCACATGCCCAGTATATGATCTGACTTTGAACTCTGAACCTTCTCTAGCTTGAAGGATACGTGCCTGCAGTGTTGCCAGGTTGCAGTCCTGAGATCGTGTCTGTCTTCTTCTTTTTTTAAATATATTTTTTATTTTCCTTATAAAGGTAGGGTAAGGTAAGGGGCAGCTGGGATAGGGGTACCCTCGGAGGGGGTGGATTTGAACGGATACATTACGAATCAATATTTTTCATAGTAATTCTATACATTCTCTTCTAGTAATAGTTCCACATATGAGAAAGAAATATAAACAGTGAGCGAGAGGGAAAGATCAAATTCAGACAGATATATTGTTATTCTAATTATTGATTATGTAGCTGATAGTCTTTATCCATCATTTATTCTGTCTCTTCTGCAGCCATACAGATAACTATGTATCAGTCAACTATTCTATCTACCTTGTAACCATGTATATAATTGTGAACAAATTTTCCAATGGTCTTTTTTCTTTTTTGCATCTAGCCAATCTGATAGTATGTCCATTTCTGCGGTTCTTGGCCTTTTGGCTGAGATCAAGTGTCTTTCTTCTTAATACATGACTAGAGAGTCTATTACCTTCTAATCTAGATGGTGCTGGATTCTATTTTGCTTTCTCTGTGACAGTTGATCATATAAGCTGGGCCTGATGAGAGCAAAAGCTAGGTTCCTCACTCTTGTATTAAGGTATTAGCGAAGCCTATAGATTTCTTCTAAGTGGCTTTTTCAGTGTGTTTGGTTCCTGCTTGCCGTGGAAGCAAATGCAAGCCCTGCTTTTTCCAGAAGGAATGAGGAGTCAGAGTGACCAAGGAGGGTACAGTCAAAGGCATCCTCCTTGCTATTAATCTTTTAAAAGAGATAGCCAGTTTCAGCCTGGTAATTAAATTTCCTTGTAACAAGTCTGAAGCAGTTAACACTCAGGATTTCCCAGATGGGATTTTGTGTTCAGAACTAGATTGCTGAAAGGCAAGAGTGAGTTCATTGTAAGTCTCTATGCAGTTGGCGTCATGCAGTGGGAAACTAAAGGCAATTGCAAAATCTTTTTATTTGAATACAAATTATTTTCCACATTTTTCAAATAATTCCATTGTTAGTCACAATTTCTTCACTTGTTTGCCTGGTTAATTACACACAGAGAGAGGATCTGGTTATCCTAGGAGAATCAAATCACAGTACGTAAAGAGACAAACATGGGTGGCAGGAGTGTGACTTTGAAATACTTTTGCAAGCATTCTTAATTTTCAAAAGGAGGTTTGAAGGAATAGCCAGAGTGGGGAGGCATATCCTAGCCATGAAGAACAGTACAGAAGAAAGCACAAAGCCAGGAGTGAGAAAAAAAGCAAGTTTATCAAGCAGTGGACCTGAGTAGTATAAGGAGAAAAAAGTGAGAAGAAAGGTAGAAAATCTTTCAAATAAAGGCTAGAAACGTCTAGAAACAAATTTATTTTGCAATGCGGAAGAATCTATTCCTCAATAGATTCATGAACTGATGACTAGATAATAGCAGCTTCTGAATATGTATTCAGAAGTCTAATTAGCTTATATAGAACTCATTGTTTGACAAATCTAGATGGTGGCATGCTCCGTGTTGCTTGTTTATAATTATCTCTGTCCAAAGATGGTTGCATATCTATTCCCATATGTGCCCAGAGCAGCCTACTCCCTTCCTCTCCCTCCTACTTCTCTTAGTACATCATCTTGTTTGCTAATATTATGTGGAAATAAATTAATTAAAAAGTGTGGATGTAAAAGGAAGAGATAGAAACACTCAGCTGTCCATTGTCATATGGATGTCAGTTCTGAAATTTGTGCAAGATATAATGACCAAAATCCTGCTGCTTGTAAATAGCGCTAGAGTTGACCCACTGAATCAATAGGCATGTAGTGTGTCAAATTCTGTGTAATTTCCATTGATTCAAATGGGCCTAATCTAGTGTGATTTGCTATGCTAAACAACAGGATTTCAGCCACTATTCAAGAAAGAATAGGTAGATAGATAGATAGATGTCCAGTTGAAAAACATCTCTGTCCTCCCTTCCAAAAGGAAATGGATAATTCAAACTTAAAAATTCTTTTGCTGTATAGACCGCGACCCTCCATATCCCTAGACCATCAAAGGAGATATGAATAACAGGGCATGTTATTGTGTGACCCTTCCAATAAACTCTTTCTCTAGATAGGTTCATCAGGCATCCTCATTATTATCTTCCAGAAACCAAGTAAAGTCTGTTTAGCTCAGTGGGTTTTTAATAGTACTTAGGATCTCTTAATTGTATTACATTTTATTCGGCTATAGTTGTTGTTTTGTTATTGATGTTGTTTTATTTTGTAACTTTTGCTGCCTTGTTTTATGATACTTTTCCTGATACTTTGAAAGTTGAATTCTAGACTATGCACTTTTTGAATAAATAAATACATAGGGCATGTTCAAAATTGGAGATTAATGTTTTCTGCCTGTATTGTGCCTGTGCCAACAGAAGCAGCAGGAAGTGGTTTACAGGTCAAAAGATAAACATTAATAATTAATGCTTGAGCAATGCCTGCTGCTGTAACTCCTTATTTATTGGGAGGCAGAAAAAATATGTTGCCATCTTGTAGATTTCAACAATAACACTGAACCCTTTGGCCATCTCAGAAGCTTCAGACAACTCCAGAGGCTCTAGAAGTTGAAGTCCAAAACTTCTGGCGACCCAATAATTAAGAACTACTGTGGAAAGTTCTGTGGGTTTTTATTTGTAGCAGAGCTGTGGAACTCTTATTAGCTCCTGGTTGTTTTATGTTCTGTGTGCTATTAAACCAAAGGAGAAGTTGTAGAAGTACTGTAGGATGTTTGGCTTGGTGGTTTGCTACCTGTGACACTCTAGACTAAGAATGGGAAAAACACTGCTCTCTGGATCAGCCATTCTTAATGGGGACCATATGGCCCCCTGGGAGGCCCTGTCACATTTGCAGAGGGCCACAGGCTGGAAACAATTCTTCACACATCACCTTATAACGTTCATTATGTGACTTATGCAATCCTGATTTAGCCTGTATTTCTTTCTTATTGTGTTTATGGCTGGTGGGGGAGGTTGAGAATGGCACCTCTAGATGAAAATTAGACTGTAATTCCCATTAGCTATAGGCATTATAGCCAGTGGAGAAGACTGTTGGAAGTTTCAGTTCAGCACATCTATAAAGTGACACGCTGCTCTCGATCACCTCCCATATTTGAGTTACCACTGAAGCAGGTTGTGGTGGTTGTGGAATAGTGTTACCACAGCCTTAGGATCCCTCTTTGGAGACCTTTTCTTTTTAGGCCCTTAAAGAGGTATGCGCTCACAGATTATTAGTTTTAGTGCAGTGTGTGTAGGCATCCTTCAGTCTCGAGAGACTATGGTAACGTGCTCTGAATAGAGGTCTTGGAACAACATCTAGTGTGGCTGAGAAGGCCAATTCGAGAGTGGCAGTCCCTTCCACACTGAATATAATTCAGTGTGGAATATAATTTTACTGCATATAATTATGATAAATGCTTGCCTATAGTCAACATAATCCTTCTGTTATTCCTTTGTAGAAGCCATCCTGATGTCCACAAATTCAGTGTTGAGACTGTTCAGTGGTACCCTCATGACACTGGCATGTTTACATCAAGCTCATTTGATAAAACACTGAAGATATGGGACACAAATACGTTACAAGTGAGTCAGATTTAGTAGTTGTTATTCCACTCACATGAAATACTGGGCCTTTTGACATTTGAAGTGTTTGCTTTAAGGAAGTGATAGCATTCCAGCACACCCTTGATTTTGCAAGGGGTTGGTGAGCATTTGCAGGATTGCTTGGGCAACAAGCATGGCAGGATCAAGCCTAACAGGCAGCAGACCATAGGAATAGATGCCAGGATGGGTCCATACTGTGGGAAAGGAAACCTAGTAGGAAAGAGGAATTTTAAGGTTGATCGAGCCAATAAGTTGACTTGTTAATAGAGACTGATGATACATAAGGCTCTGGGATTCCAAATGATAATTTCATTTGTTACGTTTTTAGATTTCCTACTGCTTTTTCTGTATATTTTGTGGGTTTATATGCTTTAATACAGGTTACTCTTTTTGAAAAGTTTCTATGCTGCCTTTTTAATACCTTCTACATATTCTGTTTTAGCAGGATGAGATAATATTTGCAAGAGAACTGTCATTTTAGTCCCCACATTCTTGGTATGAATTGGATTTTGGTCAGATACTTAACAGATGTATTGTCTTTCAATCAACAGTCTGCGGATGTGTTTACGTTTGAGGGAACTGTGTACAGTCACCACATGTCTCCTATTGCTACCAGGCACTGCTTAATTGCAGGTTTGTATGCAATTGAAGGATCTTCTTTTGGAGATCATAATTATTTTAAAATGTCATCGTTTTTGGGGAACAGAGTAAACAGCAAGGGTACATTACAATTGGATCTGTTGTTGGCATTCCTGCTTGGATATAATTAACATGACCTGAACATGTTTGTGGTCAACTTCTGTGTAGCTTATTTTTAGCTTATAACCATTGGTCACTGCAAAATATTTGCATTTAAGCAAAGGATATCATAGGGCTACAGATGTGGTGTGGAGACAACAAATAGCCTTAAAGATTTTATTTTGCCGGAGTTTTCATAGACTATAGCCCACTTCTTCACATGTATGTTCTTAATATTCCAAGGTTAATTTATGTCTTTTGTAGTGAGGGAATAAGCTCCACTGAAGACAGTAGGACATATTTCTGATTAGCATTCGTAACACTGTGCTATTAGAGTATGTGTCCAGATGAAAGATGATGCCTAGATATTGTTAATTATATTATGCCTGAAACTATCCATTCTGTTTGGGAAGTGGGGGTAGTAAGCATCAAGTCTCTCCTGAATCCATTTGGGGGAAGCAAGTTCAGCCTTCTTGGACTCCTCCTTCTCTTCATTTTCCAGATCCCTCCTCTTTCCCCAGCATGCTTTTAAAGGGCTTTATAAAAGTCCATACACTACGAGTGTGGAACTTCAGATTCTGGAGCCAGACTGGGTCCATCAGAGGTCTTGGTCTCTCTTTCCCATTATGCCATTGTGTGGAAATTCCCAGTTTTTTTGCATTTTCTCCTGTCTAAAACAATGAAATGCCTCTCCTAATGGTTAGTCATTGGCAGTAAGAGTTCAAAGCTAGAATATGCTACAATGTTTGACAACCATAGAATTTTATTTCTTGCAGCTGTAGATCATTGTGACGTATGACTGTACATATAACAAATCACCTACTATGAGTAAAGTTGCATGAAATTTTAAACATTTTAAAAAATACAACTTCTAAACATTATAAAAAGTTTTAGAAAATAGCTGTTACCTACAGTTATGAAGCCATTAATCTAAAAGGCAAATGTTAACTGTTCCAAAGGTTTAGCATGTATTTGCAATGCATTATGTGCAATTAAGTTGCATCTAAGTTAGAACAACCCTAGTGGGGCTTTCAAGGTAAATGAAATATTTAAGGAGTGGTATTTTCAGTGCCAACCCTCCCACCTGTGAGTTTCCATGACTGAGCAGGAATCTGAACCCAGGTCTCCTAAGTCCTACTCTGTCACTCTGGCCACTATACCACACTGGGTATTAAGAGTAAAGGAAAATAAAATGCTCAGTTTGCTTGTAACAGGTAGCCTAACACTAAAACACATTGGAGTGTCTTTGTACTTTATCATTTTTCCATCTTGTTTATCTTACTAGTGTTTTGGGGTCCATCCTTTTCCTCCACTCACCCCTGAAATGCCCCCTTCCCCAGGCTTCTCTGAAATTAAATTCACCCTTCAGGCTGAAGAACATTCCCCACCCTTCCCATGTGATTAAGCAAACAAAGAAACCATTAATGATATAACATAGCCATTAAGTAAATATACAGTATATATTTCATGTTTCTTGTGGCATACACAATGTACTGTGTAAATATGTTTTATTGGTCTTCATCAATCAGTATTTCAGATTCAGCAGTATTAAAAAATAGAAATAATGTCCAAGGTCATGAGTGGCTCAGATGTATTAAGTAGGCATGTAAGATTGGTTGCAAGCATGGAACAGAACTCATTTTATACATGGTTGACTTCTCTCTGTACATCCAAATGTTTCCTTTGTTCAGTGTATCTTTCGGTTAATTTATAAGGAATATTTTAAAAACTCTTTTTTTTTTCTTGGAAGATAGAAAATGTAATAATTAGCAAAACATTTTGGGAATGTAAAAATGTGTAACGTATCTTTTCGTGATGCACTTATTTAAAAGCCCCAGAGATGTAATAAATATAGCAAAAGCTGTAACTTGTTTTATAGGCTATTAAAAATAATGATAATTTCAATGTGTCTCTTTGCCTTAATGAGGTTTTTTTTTTCCTGTTACAGTTGGTACCAGAAACCCCAAAGTACAGCTTTGCGACTTGAAGTCTGGATCTTGCTCTCACATCCTGCAGGGTATTTCTTAGTCTAAAACATGAATGTTAGACAATAACTACATTGAATAAACTGTACTGTGTACAGAACTGTTTTGAACAATATGTTCTTTGTAAATAACATGGCAGAAGTGTTTTGTGGCAGTTTTCAAAACAGCAGTGAGAAAGACCTCTTCCACATATTATTCTGGCACTGTATTTTTTAAGAAATATAATTCTCTTTATGAAAAATATTGATGCTTACTGAAGCAATTGATTCTTTTAAAGTTTTATATTCTTAAAATATAAAATTGCCAGTTTTCTAAGAAGATTCAAGAAAATTAGTTTTCTGAAATCAGCATATTGTCTAAGTCTGCCTTCCCCAACTTGGTGCCCTCCCTGTTTGACACTAGTGGCCATGTGCAGATGGCCATTTTTAACTCAGGGACTAATTGACCAGCTGGGAGAAGAGACAGAGAGCATAGAGATCCACACAATACAGAAGTTAGGCAGGAGATGTGAGATGAGGGAGAAGACTGAAGTGGAGACATGGTGATAGAGAGAGGGAAAAGTGATGAATGGAGAGAGAGGAGAGGCCAGCTGACAACAAGAGAGTAACAGGTAGAGGGAAGTGTGCTTGGAATGAAACAAAATGTCAGCCATGGGATACTGACAGGGTGATCCATCATATGCATATCTTAGGCTCCCCTTTTCATTTGCAGAGCCAGGAGTCTGTCCCTGGTGGAAACTAGGAGGCCAAGCCCAAATCTAGCTGTCCTCACAAAGATTGTGAGCATAATGAAAGACAGCAACCCATGTCCACCAGGGAAACACAAAGGCCAGACTGCAATAGGTAACCTCACCTAATAGAGACTAATTGAATCCATGGAATTTATATAATAGTGCCGGCTCACTATTCAGCTGTTGATTGAGCACTACTGTTCTAGCTGGGATTATGGCTATTTGGATTATGGCTAAAGTAAAGAATCAGGAGGAGGCAAAAGGCTCCAGGACACTGTGGTAGCTAGCGGTGTATCTATTGTAGTTCAACACCTCAGACAACACCAGTATGGGAGAGGTTATTCCATTGAGCTGTAACTAATCTAGTTTTTGAAACCCATGAAATAAGGTGCAATATCGCAGAAAACATGTAATGGGGAGGAGGGGTATGAAAGCTTTACAATATACACAGTTGGACATTTCATATGTAATAATTTCTATACCATGGATCGTCTTTCAGTTTTCCTTTTCTGTCCCTTCTTCCTGTCCTTGATACTATTCATAGCTGAAGCAAAAGATTAGGTGTTTCTTTACACTATCACTGTTATTAATATGTTGTGTAAAATTGAAAACCATGGATATGCTCAGATGTATCATACTGTGGCATCTAAAATTAAGTGCATACTATGCCTTCTTGGAAGGGCTAAAAAAGCAAGCTACTATTCTCTGATATACTTTAAATACATCCCTGCTTCAGTGTCATATGAACTCTGAAAATGAGGAAACTTTTGACTCTTTGATGTATATCTGCAGCTTGTAGCTGACATCTCAGAACTCTGCCATCTCTTTTCACTGCATCGATAGATTAAATTCTCCAAGGGGGAAAAAATAAACATTTGTTTTAAAGCACAAAATTATGGCTGAATGTATACCCCATAAAAGGAAGAAATACAGACCACAGATCTATTCTCCCTCTTCACTCAGAACGTAGGCATATTGTTTCACTCATCATCATCATCATACCATTCCATATAAAGCATATCAATGGTGATGTGAAAAAAGTGAAGTGAAACACAGGTTTTGATATTGTCAATATCTTCAGACTGCAGATTTACAGAACTGTCCTATCCACAGTTACATAATCTTTTTAAGTCCAATTGAATTGAACTCTGTATTTGGAGGAACGGAATCTTGTAGAGTTTAGTGAGCTTAGTTCTTGGTAAGCAGAGATACTTTCTTTTCAGAAAAGCAAAAAGTGGAGTTCACCTCTTGTGTTTCCTTGGGGTAGAAGGTAAGATACAAGGAAGGGTGCATCAGCGTGCCCATATTTTGAGCGAGAATACAAGGTTGCTTTGTAGTCTGAATGTGTTTGTTTCAGAAAGGTATAGGTTCAAACACAACTTTTTGCTTTAAATGGAATGAGATTCCCACCCACCCCTTTGGAGAATTTTTCTACTTTTTGAAAAACAGGAACACAGAGATATCAGTGTTGGAAATGAAAGTCCAACTTTACTGAACAACAATGTGAGCTGAGGGGTTTGGTTTGGTTTTGGTTGTACAAAGCACGTTAATCAATGGTTTCTAAGCTGTCAGATGAACACATTAAGTAGTTAACAGCAGTATCATGGACTAACTGTACAAAACAGTCAAAATTCTCTCAATAACTTCTGGATATACAAGGAAACCACACACAATCACAAAGGAAATGCTATTTGAGCATGTCTCTCAAAATCACACTTCCTGTATTCAACAAAATGATATTCATAAATGCTGTGCATCCCCCCCCCCCCCATACTTTGCTCCTAGGAAGCATGTTTCAGAATCAGACATTGTCTATGTGATCGGGTTCTCCTTCTAAAGTAGGCAGTTCCCCTTTTTGTACACGAGTGACGACAGGAGATGGAATATTTTTAACCAAACGTTTAGTATCTTGAGAAGGGGAGGGGTGTATTGCAACTTTGGGGGGTTTAACAAGACTATTAAACATTGGCAAACGGTTCCACATAGCATCAGAATCATTCTGTATAACAGTTTCTCTTAACGTGGCACCATCCCAAATCTCTCCTGATCAGTTGGTTTCCTCAAAGGGGTGCTCCGAACCGTGCAGATGGTCCCACAGCATGGGTGTCTTGCCCAGTCCCCTTTGCGTTGGGTCACACCAGTGGGAATAGGTTCCGCACCACCTTCTTCCCCCTCGGGTAGACATATACTGTCCATTCCCATGGGTCTAAATCTCCCAATTGCACTTCTATCCCTGCTGGAGCCCGTCCCAGTATAGTTTTCCACCCTTCTCGAAACCTTTCTCCTCTCTCTTTGTTACATCAAAAACGTAAGGCTTTTCCTTGCTCTTTTGTTCTTCTCTCTCCCTCTTCTTCACCTCTTCCTCCTCTACCACCGTCAAACTTGCTAACGAACCCCAACTCCTTCCTATTCCCGCCTTTTTCTCCCTTTTCTTTTTCTCTTTTTCCATTAAATGAACCTCCCCCAAAGTCATCTTTTGAATCATAGCCTGTACAGTATCCGGCATTTTGTTGTTTCCTTCCTCCTGAGCGATGGAGGGAACGGCTTACTCTCAGACTTAACCTCTTTAATCAATTCTTCTTCACAGTCCACCAAAAATTAGTCCTAGTCAAGGGGCAGGTTGGTTTATTAAAAAGTCACAGTTGTCATCTCTTAATTGTTTTTGTGCATAGTACTCCCCAGAGGGAGGGAGACCACAGCTGCGATACAAGGATATCTGCAAGCGGGATCTAAAGGCCTTAGGAATGGACCTCAACAGATGGGAAACCTTGACATCTGAGCGTTCAGCCTGGAGGCAGGCGGTGCATCATGGCCTCTCCCATTTTGAAGAGACCCTTGTCCAGCAGGCTGAGGCAAAGAGGCAGTCCCCAAACCAGCAAAATCAGGGAGCTGGACAGGGGACAGATCGTATTTGTCTTCAGTGTGGAAGGGATTGTCACTCTCGAATTGGCCTTCTCAGCCACACTAGACGCTGTTCCAAGTCCTCCATACAGAGCACGTTACCATAGTCTCTCAAGACTGAAGGATGCCTAACACCTGGAGAAACGGCACAAGAATTCAAAAGGCAGAATTGAGTTGAAAAATCCAATCCTGACTCTCAACATTTCCAAATGTTGCCAAAAAGGAAGATGCACAGTCTCTACTATTTGTTTCTATGGAATATGGCTTGGAAACCTTCAATTAACCATAACTATTTAGTTGTTATGTCATAGTGGAGAATTCTGACTAAACACGATCCACCTGGAGCAGGAATTGGCAAGCCACTCCAGTATCTTTGCCAAGAAAACTCCATGGACAGAAACAAAAGGCTAAAATATATGACGCTGGAAGATGAGCCCCTCAGATTGGAAGGCGTCCAACATGCTACTGAGGAAGAGCGGAGGACACGTACAAGTAGCTCCAGAGCTAATGAAGTGGTTGGGCCAAAGCCGAAAGGACGCTCAGCTGCGGACGCGCCTGGAAGTGAAAGGAAAGTCTGATGCTGCAAAGAAAAATACTGCATAGGAACCTGGAATGTAAGATCTATGAACCTTGGTAAGCTGGATGTGGTCAAACAGGAGATGGCAAGAATAAACATTGACATCCTGGGCGTCAGTGAACTAAAATGGACGGGAATGGGCGAATTCAATTCAGACGATTATCATATCTACTATTGTGGGCAAGAATCCCGTAGAAGAAATGGAGTAGCCCTCATAGTCAACAAAAGAGTGGGAAAAGCTGTACTGGGATACAATATCAAAAATGATAGAATGATTTCAATACGAATCCAAGGCAGACCTTTCCACATCACAGTAATCCAAGTTTATGAACCAACCACCGATGCTGAAGAGGCTGAAATTGACCAATTCTGTGAAGACTTACAACACCTTCTAGAACTGACACCAAAGAAAGATGTTCTTCTCATTATAGGGGATTGGAGTGCTAAAGTAGGGAGTCAAGAGATAAAAGGAACAACAGGTAAGTTTAGCCTTGGAGTTCAAAATGAAGCAGGGCAAAGGCTAATAGAGTTTTGTCAAGAGAACAAGCTGGTCATCACAAACACTCTTTTCCAACAACACAAGAGGCGACTCTACACATGGACATCACCAGATGGGCAATACCGAAATCAGATTCATTATATTCTCTGCAGCCAAAGATGAAAAAGCTCTATACAGTCAGCAAAAACAAGACCTGGAGCTGATTGTGGCTCTGATCATCAGCTTCTTATAGCAAAACTCAAGCTTAAACTGAAGAAAGTAGGAAAAACCACTGGGTTACTCAGTTATAATGTAAACCAAATCCCTTATTTATTTATTTATTTATTTGTTTGTTTGTTTGTTTGTTTGTTTGTTTGTTTGTTTGTTTGTTTGTTTAACTTATATGCCGCCCACACTACCCAAAGGTCTCTGGGCGGCTTATGAATACACAGTGGAAGTGAAGAACAGATTTAAGGAACTAGATTTAGTGGACAGAGTGCCTGAAGAACTATGGATGGAGGCCCGTAACATTGTACAGGAGGCAGCAACAAAAACCATCCCAAAGAATAGGAAATGCAAGAAAGCAAAGTGGCTGTCCAACGAGGCCTTACAAATAGCAGAGAAGAGAAGGGAGACAAAATGCAAGGGAGATAGGGAAAGTTACAGAAAATTGAATGCAGACTTCCAAAGAATAGCAAGGAGAGACAAGAGGGCCTTCTTAAATGAACAGTGCAAAGATATAGAGGAAAATAATAGAAAGGGAAAAACCAGAGATCTGTTCAAGAAAATTGGAGATATTAAAGGAACATTTTGTGCAAAGATGGACATGATAAAGGACAAAAATGGGAGGGACCTAAGAGAAGCAGAAGACATCAAGAAAAGGTGGCAAGAATACACAGAGGAATTATACGAGAAAGATCTGGATGTCCCGGACAACCCAGATAGTGTGGTTGCTGACCTTGAGCCAGACATCCTGGAGAGCAAAGTCAAGTGGGCCTTAGAAAGCATGGCTAACAACAAGGCCAGTGGAGGTGATGGCAATCCAGTTGAACTATTTAAAATCTTAAAAGATGACGCTGTTAAGGTGCTACACTCCATATGCCAGCAAGTTTGGAAAACTCAGCAGTGGCCAGAGGATTGGAAAAGATCAGTCTACATCCCAATCCCAAAGAAGGGCAGTGCCAAAGAATGCTCCAACTACCGTACAATTGCACTCATTTCACACGCTAGCAAGGTTATGCTCAAAATCCTCCAAGGTAGGCTTCAGCAGTATGTGGACCGAGAACTCCCAGAAGTACAAGCTGGATTTCGAAGGGGCAGAGGAACTGGAGACCAAACTGCTAACATGCATTGGATTATGGAGAAAGCCAGAGAGATCCAGAAAAACATCTACTTCTGCTTCATTGACTACGCAAAAGCCTTTGACTGTGTGGACCACAGCAAACTATGGCAAGTTCTTAAAGAAATGGGAGTGCCTGACTACCTTATCTACCTCCTGAGAAATCTATATGTGGGATAGGAAGCAACAGTTAGAACTGGATATGGAACAACTGATTGGTTCAAAATTGGGAAAGGAGTACGACAAGGCTGTATATTGTCTCCCTGCTTATTTAACTTCTATGCAGAATACATCATGCAAAAGGCTGGACTGGATGAATCCCAAACCGGAATTAAGATTGCCGGAAGAAATATCAACAACCTCAGATATGCAGATGATACCACTCTGATGGCAGAAACTGAGGAGGAATTAAAGAACCTCTTAATGAGGGTGAAAGAGGAGAGTGCAAAAAATGGTCTGAAGCTCAACATCAAAAAAACTAAGATCATGGCCACTGGTCCCATCACCTCCTGGTAAACAGAAGGGGAAGATATGGAGTCAGTGACAGATTTTACCTTCTTGGGCTCCATGATCACTGCAGATGGTGACAGGAGCCACGAAATTAAAAGACGCCTGCTTCTTGGGAGGAAAGCGATGACAAACCTAGACAGCATCTTAAAAAGCAGAGACATCACCTTGCCGACAAAGTTCCGCATAGTCAAAGCTATGGTTTTTCCAGTAGCGATGTATGGAAGTGAGAGCTGGACCATAAAGAAAGCTGACCGCCAAAGAATTGATGCTTTTGAATTGTGGTGCTGGAGGAGACTCTTGAGAGTCCCCTGGACTGCAAGGAGATCAAACCTATCCATTTTGAAGGAAATCAACCCTGAGTGCTCACTGGAAGGACAGATCCTGAAGCTGAGGCTCCAATACTTTGGCCATCTCATGAGAAGAGAAGACTCCCTGGAAAAGACCCTGATGTTGGGAAAGTGTGAAGGCAAGAGGAGAAGGGGACGACAGAGGACGAGATGGCTGGACAGTGTCACCGAAGCTACCAACATGAATTTGACCCAACTCCGGGAGGCAGTGGAAGACAGGAGGGCCTGGTGTGCTCTGGTCCATGGGGTCACGAAGAGTTGGACACAACTTAACGACTAAACAACAACATTTAGTTGTTAGAGCCACTATATACTCATATCTCTCCCTTCTGGACCAGCAGTGTTTGGTTTCCAATCTTAATTATGTCATTTTATTTTTGATATTTATTTTATGGAGAATATCCATGTTAGTGGATGCCCATTGAGGTGTAGTGGATGGAATGGTGGACTGGAACTCAGGAGGCCTGGGTTTGAGTCCCTACTCAGCCATGGACACTCACTGGGGGTGTGGAACTGGCAAAGCCACTCCTTAAATATTTCACTAACCTTGAAAGCCCTATTAGAGTCGCTATAACAATAAACCCATGTGAGTATGTTGCAGCCAAAACAACAAAGAATCTTATGGCACCTTAAAGACTAATAGGTTCAGTTTGATTTCAACTTTTGTGTACTGCAGCACTTGGCATCTTATGAAACCTGCTGCAGTCTGTGCAAGCATATGCCAAATAAACCCTTTTAGTCTTTAAGGCACCACAAGGATCTTTGTTTAAAAATATGTATCATATAAATAGCAAATGCCCTTAGAACAGTTTCCTAACAATGGCCGTTTAATGCAATAACCACCAAAACAAATGCCTGCAGATTCCAGTAGTGAAACAGTAAAATATTAAGTACTGATAGCTTCCAGTATTGAAATGTTAAAATATTAATTTGTTAAAAGCCAGCAACAAAACTTATAAGAGGAAAACATTAAGGTTTGCATTTAGAAGTGAGAAGCTGTAGGGAGTCTCACTCTGCTTCGCCTCATGTCTTCATTAAGTATTTGAGCAAAATAGTTACACCCCTGGGATTGCATAGTTTTCTGATTTACCCCCCAAAATATTTAATGTTGGATATCTATTCTGTGGAATGCCTTCGGCTCCCATATAACTCTTATCCGCCTAGAGTGGTCGTTCGACTAGATAGGCGGGGTATAAATGCAATAAATAAATAAATAAATAAATAAATAAATAAATAAATAAATAAATAAATAGTTACTTATTTTGTCGGAAGCTGAAGAATCATTTGTATGATTTCTACTCTGACAAGATGACATTTTGCTGCTTTTTAAGTGACAAGCACTGGAGATCTTGAATGGTCCTTCTTTTAAAGATACCTTCCTCTTAAAATGTCTGTACAAAAATGTACAGAGTAAGGTATGCAAGAGAAGAACATTCACAAAAGATAAGGGATTGAGGAACTGATCCTAGATTGTTTTCTGCTAATGTCTATGGAACAAAAGTAGTTTTAAGCGGTTGATGGATTGCATTTATTTTCTCTTTGGAATGTTTATGAGGGATTCATTGGAATATTATTAAAACTACTCTTGAGTAACTTATTTTAAAATTAAAGGATCTTACATTCATCACTATATGAATATCATAACAAATGGCATTAGTAATCTAACAGTCCATTTAATGTGAGGTGGGGAACTTGTCATCTGCCAGGACTTGTGTCTGGTTTTCTTATTAAGATGTCACCATTTTTCATGGCGGTGTAGCGCCCGAACATAGTGGAACCCCACAGGGTTCATCAGGGGCCCATTTCTTCCCCTGTCCCTGGAGTACATGCATGGATATGTGAATAAGCACAGCATGGCAATCCAAAAAATGGAACACATCCCCTTTATTCTTATCCAAACATTTCCTGCTCCACTTAGTGACCTAGGAGGGAGGATTCCCTGTGGATACAAACTTGCATGCTCAGGTCTTTCATTCGTCAACATACTCTCCTGGTTCACTGTAGACACTGAGGGAGAACTGGGGCTCTGTTATAGCCCCTTGTGAGGGAGAGATTCTAAAGTTGTTGGCAAATAATTAATCACTTGCAATATTTAAGAATTCTTATTTCATATTTTTAGGTCACAAACAGGAAGTTCTAGCTGTTTCTTGGTCACCCCGTTATGAATATATTTTAGCAACTGCAAGGTAAACAATAAAGAACCAAGAGAAAATACTGACTATTGGAAAACAAGTTACCTGATATTTTTTTAATGGCGCATTTCTTTGTAATTATATTCTTAAGTAGTAGTATGGGGAGTTTCTCTTAGCTTATGTTTGGTGTGTCTCTTCACATTTATGAAAAACAGTAATTCGTTCAACTAAAAATAAGTGAATAAAGAAGCCTAATTGTCATATATGCATTGAGAAAAGACAATTTAACCACACAAATTGGCAGAAAAATTCTGACACAAATAAGTACATACATCAATTTGTCCTTGTAAGGGAGTGATGTGTTGAAACAATTTCTTGCCTATGTATTAATAAAATGTTGTCTTTGTTATTTTTCTTTTTAGTGCCGATAGTAGAGTCAAATTATGGGATGTCAGGAGAGCCTCAGCTTGTCTGCTTACTCTTGATCAACATAATGGAGAAAAGTCAAAAGCATCTTCTGAAGCAGGTAACTGGTTTACTTAGACAAATCATCTTATATCATTGTGATAGGATTAGTGGCAAACATTTTCATCTCAAAGGGAAACTTTATTACCTAGCCCAGAATAAATCAACAATCGGAATTGCGTTAACAGTGGAACAACAGCTTATGAAAGGCATCATAGCCCTTAGCCTAATTTCATGTGTCCTGCCACCTCATTTGGAAAACATTCTGCACATGTTCAATTCAAATCTCTGTCAAAAGTATTTTATCCCTGTCCCTGCAGCAGATTGTGGAAATGGGGAGAAAACATGGAGTAAGAGGGAGATGAGAAAGGCATGGTTCAACATTACAGATCAGTATGAATCAAGCTTTGGTGGTTCAGCCCAGTTTGGCGCATGGCTTGCACAGTGTTCTGCGGGCACCATGCCTTCCCCCCCCCACCTACTTTGCTCATTCACTCACTCAACGAGTTGCAGCACACTTCCCTCCCCTACCGCCTCTGGTAGCCAGCCAGTCACCTGCAGCAGCACATGCCTCTCTCCTCCACCTTCTCTGACAGCCGCCCACTGAGACGAGGAGGTGAGGCAGGGAAGCCCATGGCTCTGCCTCTGAGTGGGCAGCCACCAGAGGAGATGGAGGAGGGTGTGTGGTGTCTAGCTCTGCTGCTGGTGAGTTGCTGGCCACTGGAGGTGGTTTGCTGCCACCTGTGAGTGGGCAAACATGTAAGGGAGGGAAGTGTGTGGTGCCTGTGGAACACCTATGCAGGCACTGTGCCAAAATGGCCATGGTTTGTGCCCATCTCTCTTCGCCACTTTTGGCACTAACTCAACCAATCACTGTGACAGATTATATATAAAGAAGGGTATGTCACTTTTGACAGAAGACATAGAAAAGCAATTGCAAACAACAGATGATGGTGATGGTACAAGAATACTTAAAATATTTTCACCATTTCAGATTACAAATACTGTTCATTGTTCTTATTGCCATATCATTAAAAGGATATTATAGATCTCAAATAGATGTTAGAAATGATAACTATAATGGAATCGTCTGTCTTGTAAATAAAGATACAAAGGGAAAAATTCCATGTAATGGGAGAAATTCTAGAAATTGATAAATTATTCATGATGTGGAAAAAGTGAATAAAGGGGGGAAATCAGCCTTTTCCATAATTCTGAAACCCAGTATTATTGAATGAAGCTGAATGGTGAGAGTTTCCATATAGGCTATATAAAACTCCTGGTTAACTGCACACTATGTGATTTTTATATATTCCAACAAGAACTGAAAACTTGTGTAGAAAATCATGTCATGTAATTCATATATTCATTTGCTGGCCTAGAGACTAGAATCATCTTCCATAGCACTGCATTTAAGTCTTTGGTCATAGCCTTGTCATCGCTTCTTGGCTTCTTAATGCTGAGATCAAGTGTGAGGTCTTAGCCTTGTCAACACACATTGCTATACAAATGGGTAGAGGTTTCTGTCATCCCTTCTCCCAGGACTGCAATTTTGCACAATATACTAATGAAATGTTGCTATATTGAGTTTAGCAGTATTGAACTCTTTAGGAACTAGAGTTGTTCGTATTTTCTTGACAGTAAATACTGCCCATAATGGAAGAGTTAATGGCTTATGCTTTACAAATGATGGTCTTCACCTTCTGACCATCGGTACAGATGATCGCATGAGACTCTGGAACAGTTCTAGTGGAGAGAACACATTGGTAAGATGACGATTTTGATGCTTCATTTGCATGTGGAACATACACATATGTACTCTTTCTTCTTTGTTGTGGCCTATAGCCAGTGCAGAATAAAATTCAGATTGAAAACTGCTGAGGTAATGCTCATAAGTTATTAGATTGCAGAATTTGCAAAACATGTCTTAAACTGATTACCCACTATCCTTTATGTCATTGTGCCAGCAGCTGCATATTTTCAGAGTTAGCACATTGATGGTTTTGAGACAGTGGATTTTGGTTGAAGGCAACCTCCTTAGATTCATGGTTCTCCTGTAAAGTCAACATCTTTCTGAAGGCAGCATTTTGAGACCTCACCTTTGTCCCTCCTTTCGAAACTTGTCAGGCAATTAATTTCTAGTTCATACAGGAAGATTTAAATAGCATTGATGTTACAGAGCTAATTATTTTAATATAATGTAATAAGTGATATAAAGGTGACTTTGTATTGAAGCCTTATTATTATAGAATGCTTTACGAGATCATAAAAGCTTAAACTGTGTGCAGAGAATATAGGAACAAGGATGTGGGGAAGTAAATAGGGAAGGAACAGAGGAAATACTATGTTTGTTTTTGATGATTGTTTGTTATTGAAACAAATTAATTAATTTTCTAAGAAGCCTATGGCCTAAATCCAGCAGAGAATTAGACATACTTGAGTTCATGCAATTCAGTGTACTTAAACAGGAGTAAGTCTTTATGTAATTTGGTACATACTGTTTTAATTTAAGAAATGCAACACCCATCTCATATTATAAGAGTCTCCCTCTCCAGTCCCTTCTGAATACTTACCTCAGAGCTTGGGATTTGGGAGGATATAGTCTGCACACATTCGCTGCCTCCCTGTAATAAAGAAATTAAACTTTTCAATAAAACAACTATTTTGGCTTTTAGGTCAGGGATTGCATCAATTTTTGTCATGGATGTGTATTTCATAGAATTTACTTGTGGGTTGCTTGGAACTGTCCATTTATTGAAACATCGCTGAAACACTAGAAGCTAGAAACATGGAATTTTGAATACGTAGTACTGATACCCCAAGATATGTGGCCTTGCTGGCTAGAGAAGTCTGGGAATCTTAGGGTAATGCAACAAAGAAGCATTCTTCAGGTAGGTGTGTAGCAAAAGACAGAGAAAAAAACAGTGGCACAGCTATTCAGTGGGGATGGGGAAATGATAATAAGACAACAAAGAAAAGGCAGAATTGCTCAATTCCTACTTCAGCTTGATCTTCTCCCAAAAGACAGTCTGTACTCATCAAGGCAAATGTGAAGTCCAAAGGGAGGGAATAGGATTGCAGCTTGAGGTTGATAAACAAATAGTCAAGGAGTACCTTACTACTTCAAATGAGTTCAAATCTCCACAGCCAGATGAACTGCACCCAAGGATATTGAAGGAACTGGCTGAAGAGTGCAGAACCACTATCTATTATTTTCTTGAAATCTTGGTGGATGGGTGAAGATGATTGGAGGAGAGCTAATGTCCCGATCTTCAAAAAGGGCGGCGGGGGGGGAAGGAATCAAGAAATTACATACTGGTCAGCCTGACATCAATCCCAGGGGAAATTCTTGAGCATATTATAAACCAGTCATTCTGCAAGCACCTTAAAACAATGCAGTAATAACTAGAAGCTAACATGGATTTGTCAAGAACAAATCCTGCCAGATTAATCTTATCTCATTCTTTGATCGGGTAACCTCCCAGGTAGATAGTGGGCATGCTGTAAACATAATATATCTTGACTTCAGCAAAGCCTTTGACAAAGTGCCACATAATATTCTGATTAGCAAGCTAAAGAGGTGTGGGCTAGATAGAATAAGTGTTCAATGGATACACAACTGATTACAGAATCGTACTCAGAGAATGCTTATCGATGGCTCCTTTTCAAACTGGGAGAAGGTAACAAGTGAATATGAGCCAACAGTGTGATGTGGCTGCAAAAAAGGCAAATGCGATTTTAGGATGTATTAACAGAAGTATAGTCTCCAGATCCTGTGAGGTATTAGTTCCCCTCTATTCAGCAATCGTTAGGAATCATCTAGAGTACTGTGCCTTGAGAAAAGGAGACTGAGGGGAGATATGATAGCACTTTTCAAATACAAAAGTAGTCATATAGAGGAGAAGCAGGATCTGTTCTCAGTCATCCCAGAGTGCAGGACAAGTAATAGTGGGCTCAAATTACAGGAAGCCAGATTTAGGCTGAATATCAGGAAAACATCTTAATTGTTAGAGCAGTATGACAATGGCACCAATTACCTCAGGAGGTGGTGAGCACTCTTTAACGCTGGAAGCATTCAAGACAAAATGGACAACCATCTGTCAGATCTGCTTCGATTTGTATTCCAGCATTGAGCAGGGGGTTGGACTTGGTGGCCTTATAGGCCCCTTCCAACTCAATGATTCTATGATTCTATCTCAAAAGATGTATTAAATGATGACAACTAGAAACATGAAATTTTGCACTGATACTGTTGTGTAAAATTAACTATTCAGATAACTCGATAGCTTACATCTCAGCTGGTCTTGCAGGCTAAGGGATTCTGGGGGTTATAGTACTCTCATTTGAATGATAAGAGCTAGACACATGAAAATTTTCACAGGTACTGCAGATTTCCCAACTTAAAGATCTGCTTTACTGCTGTAGTGCTTGCTGATCTCAGGTAAAGATGTACCATTGTTCAAATGTCACAACAGGCTGGCAGAAAATGTGAACTTAGATTTGTTTGTGTGTAAACGATCAGTTGACTCTATAGTCTGTATAGACAGTTTAACCATAAGGCCTGTTAGCACTTACTGACATAGGGTATGGCTGACTATCACTCTTTTAGGCAACTGCTTTGCCACTGGCATAACATCATAATGATGCTGTGCTCAATCAGCTGCAGAGGTTATGGGACAACAGTGGGTAAAGAAACAAAAAACTATATCATGGCTTTCAATTTATTTTAAGTAAAATATTTCAGTGACAGGGTCTTTTCTGGTCTGGGATGGCTAGCAGCTGAACTGAGTTCTCAATCACTGAAATAGGTTTCTCCTACTTGTATCTGTTGTTTGTGAGTAAAATGCATATTTTATAATATAAAAAGATACTTTAAAAAATAAGTTAGAAGTGAAGCATTTTGTAAGCTCTCTCCTTGAAGAGTTTTCTGTTTTGAAGGCTGAGATGGTAGATAAAAAGGAGTGAAGAACCTAAATGGAGACAGGACAGATTTCACCCCTCAGACTGCAATTTATCAAGACTTAGAAGACTGGAATCTTTTGATGTGGACATAGATTTAATAATGAAGAAGAACTTCCTAAGTCACAGAAAGGAGGAAGTGTCTGATTGAAACAAATATCTAATAATATAGAACTCATCAGATCTTCAGTAAAATAAGTGAAAGGGAGAAAGAGGATAGATTAGTAACAGAATTCAAGAAATTATTGGGAATAACTCTAAACAGCTTAAAGAAACATTTAAAACAGAATTGGGCTCATGAACTGAAACACACATGGAAGAAAATACGCAGAAGATTGACACAAATTAAAGCAGAATTACTTAAAACGATTTCTGATGTTAATGATCAATTGAAGATGCTGAGTTTGAAAGTGATAAAAGATGCTGGGGTTGAAGTTAATAAAATGGTTAAAGCTAATGCTGGAAAATTATCTTCGCATGAAGTCAACTTGACTGAAATTCATAAAAAGTTTATTGATTTGGAGGATAAAATACAGAGGAAGAATGTAAAACTGCATGAATTTCTAGAAAGAGGTGCTGAAGATGGGACAAATTTTATAGATGTGGTGTTGGAATGGATTAAGACAGTGGCATCAGATTTGATTTGGGTTCAAGAAGACTTGGATAGATTGCATCAAGTGGACTTTAAGCATGGGGGCAGGATGTCTTCTACAGACATTGTTGTGAGATTTGCAAATTTCTACAAGAAGGAGTTTTTATGAAAGCGGCCAGAGAAAAGTCTGGATGGATGTTATATGAAGTTGCATCAGTCCAGGTATATCATGGTCTTTGTTTTCAAACAATATCCTGGAGACACAGTCTAAAGCTCATCACTACCATCCTTATGAAGAAAAAAATAAGACACAATTGACAGTGTGCAGTATACTTGAGAGTTTTATATGCTGGAAAATATTACAGGATTAACATTGTTAGATCAAGGCTTAAATTTGCTCCATGACTGGGGTCTGATTGACGACCAACAATGGGAACATGAAGTTGCATAAATATTTATAGCAGTACTAGGAAAGCAAATGAATAATCTTGGGGAAAAGATTCCATTATCTTGGAAACAATCATTAATTATATTATTTGAAAAGTGGATAAGGACCCAACTGATCCAGGAACCTGTAGACCTATTTATTTAATAAATCAAGATGCTAAGATACTTACAGCAATAGTAGCAAAGCAAATGAATAGTTTTATTACTAAATATATTTAAAAAGATCAAAAGGGTTTTATAATAGGAAGACAAAGGATACATTCGACTAGGACAGTCATAAACATAATAAATTTAATAAGAAAACAAAAGGTGAAGGTGGGAATAATTATATTGGATTTTTCAAGGCATACAGGTGTGGGGTATGATTATAAAGTTATGATAGCCCAACTGTATTCAGAGAATACTGCAACAGTATTATTAAAATGATGGTATAACAGAACAGATATCTCTAGGCTGTGGTACTAGACAAGGGTGCCCCTTTTCCTGATATTGTTTGCTTTAGTTATAGAATTGTTAAGGGATGTTATTAGAGAAGATAAATTAATTTGTGGTATAGGTACAGTAGGATCCCCATATCTATGCGGGATTAGTTTCACAGTCTACCATGGATGCCTGAAACCACAGATGCGAGGGAATCCTATATACAACATACAAGGGCATCGGACAAAGGCCACAAGGGAGTTCATTTGTATGTTCTATATACGACTGTGGCAAATTACAGATAAGTGAAACTGCAGATATCAGTTTCCCACTGTACTAAACTTAGAGTAAAAATTAGTTTATTTTCTGACACTTTATTAACAATAGAAAACCGTTAATGCTTATGGATAGGCTAAAATTATGAGAATTTGAAAAGATAATTGAGTCATAGATAAATTGGCATAAATTATAATAAAAATTTAATTATAATAAAAATGAAAAAAGATGATTATGGAAAAATAATATTAATATTCAAAGGTCTATTAAATATTTAGGTATAAATATTCCAAAGAATCTAGATCAATTGAAAGGATTTTTTTTAAATGAGGCAAGAAATTAAAAATAAATTTGATGATTTTAGGAAAATTGGACTTTCATGGTTTTGTAGAATAATAGTATGAAAAATGAAGATTTTACTTAAGATAAATTATATATATGATTTTACCAATAAAGATAACCAAAGAAGAGATAAAAGGCTGGCAAAATATAATTAATAAATTTTGAATTGGAGTTGAAAAAGCAAGGATTAACAAGAAGATATGGTAGAAAATTTGAAAAAGTAGGAGGGTTAAGGTCTTACTAATTTAAGGCTATGTTATGTAGCTAATTAAATAAGACATATCCTTGCTATCTTATCTTAGTCTAATAAATTAATATGGCTAAATATGGAATCACAATTTCAATGGGACCTTGAGAATATTTTTATAGAAGTTTGTGGAGAATTTGTTGATTTTGTAATCATAAAGGGGAAGAGATGTGTACCTTTGCAAGAATCAATGCAATTTTAGAAGGGGAAGGGGATTTCAGAAAGGGAGGAAAAATGGTTATATATCCAAATTGTCCTGTTGACTTGAGGGGGCACCTGTTTTGTATAATTGATTTTGTTGTTTTGTGTTATGAGTTTTTTGAGATTTGCATGTTTTTGTTTATTTTTTATGTATAATTATTTAATAAAAAAGAATTTTAAAAAATAAAATATTTCAGTCCATACAAATAAATTCAGAGAAAATTAATCTGTTTTTCAAGGAAGGGGTAAAACCATTATAGTGCTTTTCTGATAGCATATAAAGCCCCTTGTCCAAATATAGTATTGTAAGTCTAACATTAGTGGTCTAACATTACAACATGTTATGGTAACGATAGGCCACCTACAGTGGTTGTTGCACCTACTTATGTAATTCTCTTATCCATAGTAATTAATGTGAATTAAACCAGCCACTGATTATGTGTTTTAATGACATTTAGGGATAAAGAATAGTTTTGCAACTTGGTAAAGCTTTCCCATGACCACGCCTAGTAAGCTGTAAACAAGGGTTTTCCTTTTTTTCCCCCTCCCATCAACCCCAGATCCAAGAACTGATTTTCAAAGCAATAGTCTCTGCCGTTTACAGAAAATTACCTTTTATCTGGCTTGCAAAACATGTTACTAATACATAGTTTGACTTGATATTAACTTGTTTTTCATGTACTGTATAATTTTTAAGTTGTCTTGAAGATTCTGATGGAAGGGAGGAATATAATTTTATTGAAATGAAACTTGCTTAGGAAAATGCTGAAAGTCCCAGATGCAGTCTCTTGCATCTTTAGACATGGCTGGCAAAGATTCATATAGTAACACTGCCAGTGAGTACAGGAAATACTAAGCTAGATAGATGGTGGTCTGATTCAGTATAAATCAGCTACATGTCCTTTTGAAGTGGTACCATCCAGTCTATCATCCAGAATGCCTCTCATTTAATCCCTTTCTCCATTTGATACTTGTCTAGATTAAACCTTCTTAGCTAATGGGAAATAATTTTGAAAAAGACTTATGCCTGCTTTAATGAAAGTCCACATCCCATTATTTCATATTTTACTGCTGTGAAGTTTCAAAATCAAACTTCAACTAGCTCAGGGCAACAAATGTAAAAATGACAGATAGACTGATCAGTAGCTGCCATGCCTGAAAATCTGTAAAACAGAGCAGGCTACGTATAACTGCAAGTTGAATTACTCACTCTTTCCCCATGCCAGCTTTCCTTCTGCTTCTGCTGTGCCCCATCTTTTAACTTCAAATTTTGAAAGAGAATCTGTCGGGGACAAGGAAAGAGATTCCTAGTTTGGCTTCTCTTTTACTCTTGGCATCTCCATATTTGCTAATAGTTGTCAAGACTAGGTTTTCTAGGTCCAAATGAATTGCAATAAAAGCAATTCAAGAGATTTGCTACCCCTTAAAGATATCTATTGTAGCATGAGCTTAGGTTGCAGTGATAGCAGTGTTTTGAGACTACCACACTAACCTGTCTTTATTTAAGTCAAAATGCAAGTTTTCGTGCATTTCTAGTTGGTATTCTAGACCAGGGGTCCCCAACTCCCAGTCCGTGGCCCAGTACCGGTCCGTGGCCTGGGCCGGACCGGTCCGTGGAGACAGATCTCCCACCCCCCTGCACGCACTCCCCCCTGCACAGCCCCTTTGTGCATGCGTGTGAGTGCCCCCCCTTCGCAAGTGTACTCAAGTGTCCCCCAAGCACCCCCCCCACTCCTTCGCACATGTATGCGAGCACGTGGGGTGCCCCGCCTTCCCCAACCAGTCTGTGGAGTTAAAAAGGTTGGGGACCGCTGTTCTAGACAATACATGCAATATTGACAAAGCTCACAGCTCTTTACATAAGGTTTGGATTATCATTTGCATATGTGCCAGACATGCTAACAGTTACATGGGGTATCTGGATTTAAGTACAAAGAGAATTTCCAACCTCTGTCAATGTAATTATACATCACCAAATCATTAGGAGTGGCTGTGCTTGTCTCATGAATCATACTTCTTCCCCCCCCCCACACACACACACACTCCTTGTTGGCTTACATTTAAGGAACAGGAACAGTTTTTTAAAAACTGCATTTATTTGGGTTGCCCTGGGTTTTTAATGAATTTTTTTTAAACTCTAGCAAATCAGGAATTGTTAACTACACATGTTGAGAACCTTTCCAACAATAACTCATTAAAAAAGAGACACAAAGAGCAATCTCACAGAACCTTGTTTCTTAATCAAGTACTGTATTAGGTATTAAGAAAGTGTAAAATGCTTTATTAAAATATTTCATATTTCTGTACAATAAAATATATTTCTAAAAACATAATGGCCAAAATCTGGTTGCTTATTGTAGTAAATTACATTAGACTATGCCCATTGAATCAGTGAGGATTTAGTAAGTCAACTCCTCCATAAGTTTTCTTGATTCAAAATGACCTTCATGTGATTTACTTTTTTTTCTTTGAAATTCAGTCAGTGGCAGGCAATTAATGAGATTAATGGGCCTACTCTAGTGCAATTTACTACGCTAAGATGTGGGATTTTGGCCAATATAAAATATTTTTTTATATATATAAATGTTCTACTGTACAGCACATTTTAAAAATGTATACATAAGACAAACCAGTCCCCCTGCCCCAGTGCCTGGAAGCAAGACCATGGTTGTGTTGTGTCACTTCCATGGACATCGTGCCAGCCACATTTAGCACATAGCAAATACTTCCTTACCATTCTGTAATTTCACTTTGTGAAATCTAAAATTGGTAAGAAAGCTATTATGGAGCAGCAGAGGAGAGCTATATGGAGCAAGAAGGTGCATTCAACAGTATAATTACAAAAACAGCTCACATTTTGAAATGTAGTGAAACATCAGCAGACACCCACTTTGTTATATCAGGGGCTAACTTTGTAACTTTTTGTGTTTACAGGTAAATTATGGGAAGGTATGCAATGAAAGTCGAAAAGGTGTCAAATTTGCTGTCTCTCATGGCTGCAGTCCAGAATTTGCCTTTGTGCCATATAGTAGCACTGTTGCTCTTTATACAGTTTACTCAGGAGACCTAATAACAGTGCTTAGGGGACATTATAGCTCAGTTGACTGCTGTGTCTTCCAACCTAACTTTCAGGTAAGTAAATTCTTTTGAGAAATGTAATCAGACTGTCATGCCAGTGGTGTTATAAATAGTTTAAATAGTTTAAATATTATGTGTACCTATTTATATTGAAAGGTGTGTTTTGTAGTTAACCATTAGCCATGCAGTCTTTTACATTAGGCCTGAATATAAGAACTTCCTGGTTAATACAGGCAAATATCCATCTAATTTGCAAAGTCTAATCTAACAAGGGTAAGCGACAGTGGGCCTCTAAGTGTTTTTGTCTGTTCTGGCTAGGACTGACATAGGCCAAAAATATCTGGAGAGCTTCCCTGGTTTAATATACTGTATTGTTTTGTCTTCACCGGTGTTGGAACAGATATGCTTGAGAAGTGTATAAGCAAGGCAATAACAATCTTGATCTGTTTTTCTCAAATATCTTCTAATAAGACAAATGCTATTTTTGTGTGAGGAGTTTCTGTTCAGCTAGTTCTGTTCAGCTCATATATGGCTAGTAGCCACTTGACTTGTGCCATCCCAAAGATTACCACCACGTCTCCAAGACTAAGAAAGGGATTTTCTTCACCTTTGCTACCATGTTAACCGACTATATCAGGCACTGAACCTGGGACCTTCTGCATGAAAATAATGTGCTGTGTCGCCGAGTTACACCTGTGCTCCACTGATGGTTGAAGCCATTTGCCATTGCCACGTCTTGTCACTGAGGTTTCTGGTTTGAAGGCAGCTGGATTTCCAGTGATTGCTAGGATGAGTCAATAGATGGCATTATCTAATTCTGTTGGAAGGGAGTGTAGTGAGATTTGGATTTTGAGGGGATTACCATGGAGTCCAATATAGAGAATGGTCCAGATTCTATCTTTGGCAGTTAACAGTAGATGTGAAAGGTCATCTGCCAATCAGAGTAAACAGTACTGAGCTAGATAGACAAATAATTTGATATAATTTTAAGCGACATTATCATCTGACAACAATCCACCCTAGAAGGCATGGCAGATTTATCATAATTGCCTTGAACAAGAGCTGAGAAAAAGACATAGTCCTCGGACAATGGTAAATCTCCCTGAGAGTTAATTGTGGCTGTGAATAGGGAACATTGTAGACTAACACATCTCCAAGGTATGGCAAGACTAGCGTAAACTGTTGACATTTTGTTGTTTTTCATTTAATTGTACTGTTGATTTGGATTCCAAGTGAAGTGTAGTGTATAGAGAGATAGACTAGGACTCTGGAGATCAGGGTTCAAATCCCTGTTCAGCTATGGAAACTCACTGGGGGAGTGGAACTGGTAAAACCACTCCTTAAATATCTCACTTGCCTCAAAAGCCCTATTAGGGTTGCTATAAGTCAGTTCTGACTTGATAGCACAGAACTTTTGATTAACACATTTGATTATCCATTCTGGACATCTACTGTATTAAGAAGTACTCTTATACAGCCCTGAATATGATGTTGGAAAGAAAGCAGGAAAACACCAATTGCCTTTTCTAAAAATGGTGTATCCTAGATTTGCCACTGTTGAATGAAGACATGCTTATATGAACAGAAAGACAGAAGAAAAGACCATCTTTAGTGCCCCCACCCACATATTTTCCCTTTGTATTTTCTTGTTCTACTTCCTGTCATACCAGAGCCAGATAATCTTAAAAATAACCCAGTGTGTCGTGAACTTATACTACCACCATTTAAGTATTGATAATTATGATGTACTAATTATATTCCTTCAGAGTTCAAGTCTTAGTGAAATATGATTCAGAGATAAGGTGAAATGTGATAAAGATATAAACATTGCAACAAGTTTGTCACAAGTCAGTGGTTGTAAAATAAATTACTGTAGGAAAAATACATGTTTTTCAGTAAACTATTATGCGCATTCCACTGCAATTTAGAAGCTATCATTTTGAAGTTACATTATATATTTTTGTGTCCTGTTATCTCATTCTCTTTAGTTTCGCAGCATGTGTATTCTGTATGGTTTGTGACTCAGTCAATTGATCTTATATCCTGACTTACTGATAATATAAGACACAGTTCTAAAAGTACTTTCTGGAGAGTAAAATAAGTATTGACCTTAGCAGAACCTATTTAAGACTCATGCTTAGGATTATATTGTTAGCTCTATTTAAGTTACAGGGTGGGTGTGGGGGTAAATTCCATTATGAACATGCTGCCTCCTAGCCTAAGTTTTACATTCCTCTAATTCATATTTGGATTTGTCAGTGTTTCCCCTTCTACATTCTGTAACTGATGTGTGACTATTCCATTTCTCAATAACAGGAACTCTATAGTAGTGGCAGAGATGGCAATATCCTTGCCTGGGTGCCATCTTTGAGGGAGCCAGAACCCGATGAGATATCTGGAAAGGTATTTTTTTTTTTTTTTTACTATAGCCAAGTTAGAACTGAAGAATCTATGGGGAAAGAATGTATTTTGACTGACAGGAAGAAAAACATGCTTGTTTATTTCTTTAGTGAGCAATTAAAGCCATTGTAAGAAAGCCTTCTTCTAGACTGAGTGATAATACTGTAACTCCATGAACATGGCATTGGCCTTGCATCTCAGTTCATGATGCTATGATGTGAGGGCAGAAATGTCATAGAGCTATGTAGGACCATCATATTTTAAAACAATCATCAACAGGTTGTGCGGACCTCAGCAGAGCTTGCAGAAGTTACTTTTTTGTTACAGTTCCCAGAATCTCCAAGCCAGCATGGCCACTGTCCTTGCTGGTTGGGAGATTCTGACACGGTGATTTAAGAATAACTTTACCAAGCTCTGACTATAGGCCCAGAGCCCAGGATTGTGTTCACTAAGGATATAACAAATAGATAAATCTCAAAATCAACAAAAAAGAATGTTTTGTCACATCAAGGAACATTGTCCAAAAAAAAAAAAAGGCAATATTTTTTGCTGTTGTATAGAAGCAAAATCACCAGTGCTTCATTTCATCAGCAACAGAATATACAAAAATCCTGTGGTGGGGAGTGCCTAGAAACTTTGTATTTTGCACAGAATATAAGTTTTTTTGTACAACATGGAAAGAATGCACACAGGCTGGAGTGTGGGTTTTTTGGGGGGGGGGGGGTTGCAAGAATTGCTGAAATGGGGGAGGGGGAACCAAAACTCTTGTAACCTCACGTAACTAGGAGAAGAGTTTTGAAATTTTTTGGTATTTCCTGAAAATGAAATAAGCAAAGCTTTACATCTGTGGTATATACTCATTGTAATTTTTAGAAAATCATACACTTTGCAGGTATGGCAAGAGCTATTATTTCTTACCTATTTGGTGTCATAGTCCATCTGATCCCATTTTTCATATTCCTTATCTTGTTCGTATAGTCTTCTTAATTACGTAATATTAAAATATTTTGAGAATTAACTACAGAATGAAACACATGGAAGAATTAATAACACTGACTTAAAATTAACTGTTGTTTTTAGTGGCTAAGGTGAATTGCCAAAGCAAAGGTGATAATGCCCGTTAGGAACAATTTTAAAAGATGTTTTTGAACCAAAACACGCTAGTGTTAGCATCTGTGCACAAGGACACATCCTAACATTGCAATCTTCTTTTCTCCCTCCCCACCCCACTCCACTTTTCTTCAGTTGCAACCTCAACAGAACTTAAATCCTGCTTATCAAGACACATGGAGCAGTAGCGATGATGATGGATGAATTCCTAATCATTTGTTGACCAAAACCAGATATCCACTGCTTTCTGAAAGAAGGCTGTTGGCCAAGGCTCTGGCCTGTTTGTCAAATTCAACACCATCCAATACACAAAGCCCTTCTCCAGATCCAAAGCAAGCCTCTAGACCCACTATGCCCAAGAAACAAGGTGGGGCAGGAAAGGGAATGAGCTGCAGCCTCCAGGAGCAGAGTTTGGGAATAATTTATTGTTTATTGATTATTATTTTTACTTAGTTGTAATGTTAATTAGGTTTTCTCTGGTTGAAAATGACTAACCTTCACTATGCCCTCTGTCTAAGAGCCATGGGTTGGTAAGTTCTCATTCCATTGGTAAAGGGGTATTTGATCTGCTAATATGTCTTGTTTCTTCTTGAGTGGTGTTTGCGTGGGTTAATTCATTCACATCCATAAATCCAAAGCCCCCAGTCAGGTTTGAAAAGCTAGTATGGCAGAAAAAAATGGGATTTAAATTGTTTGATTTGGATTATATTGTGATCTAGAACACAAGACTTACTTATCAGTGTTTATAAACTGCAGATTCAAACATTTTAAAGCAGTATACAAAAATATTAAAACAAAGTATACATTACACAAATAGACAGTAGACAGAACACACACAAAATCTGCAATATTTATGTCATCCAGGAGACCGATTTTAGGTTGGAATATACAGGGAAAGACTGCATAAATAAGTATTTCAACAGGCTTTCCTCTAGGTAATGGTGACAACACACATGCTGTTGTCTGTAAATCACACTGTTTATTGCAAAACTAACAATTTAATTACTGAGTTAGTTAATGTCAGTTTAACAAATAAAATGATTTCACACACACACCAGATTGAACAACAACAAATTGATATCCCCATTTCTGATCTTTAATGCTAATAGCTTTATTTTTAACATTCTAAGCTCTTTAGCTAAAGGCTGGAACTGAGTCTTCACTACTCCTTCACCTTCTCCACCTGGGGAAGATGCAGGTGCAAAGTCAGTTTGGGATTCAGTGGGTACCTGGTACCTGGAGGAGCCACTTTGACCCCCAAATACTCACAATCCCAGTCAGGGTGAAAAACAGCAAGTAAAGCTAGTGTGTGACTGAGCTGGTACTGGAAGGCACCTCTTCTCTAACCACTTCTTGAGCCCTAAGCCAGCTTTGGTTCTTCAGTGTTTCCCACAATCCACAAAGAGAACTAAAGAGGCTCAGTTATTAGTTAAAGGAGCTTCTGAGTGTCTTTCTTCCAGGTACTATGTGAGTCCTTTCAGCATCCCAGCTGGGAAGATAAGTAGCAAGTACAGTCAGGAGTCACATCCTCCTACTCTAAGAACCAGCCAGATATCTTTCCACAGCAGGTACAGAGCTCCGTGCTTTTGTGAATATGGGGAAAGACAAAATGAGCCAGATGTGTTGAGGTGGGGCATGGGGGCAGGCCTTCACCTTAGCTGGAGCGGCAGAAAAATTCAGTCCTTGAGACCAGTCCTGATCCCCACCTCTGGATTAAGGGGACTAGATAAGGACTTGTCTACTCTGGTATTCAGTTTCTTACAATCTAAACAGTAAATCGTGAGATTTCACAGAACAGTTATTTTTGCTTTAGTTTTATGTGTGTACTGACTTGTGTTCCCAAATAATGCCAGAATTTATATTCCATATGCCATTCTGCTTTGTTATTCCCAAATTTAGGTCCAGGATGTGCAGAATGCAGTGCTTCAAATGTTGGAGTGCAACATTTCTCACCACCAGCTTCTGAGAATTGTAGTCTGACATCTGAAGTGTCAGACATCATTGCCCCCTCCTACTGTAGTCAAAGAACTGTACAAGTGTTGCTTCTTTTCCTCTTTTTCGTTTGTTTTGCTGTCTTACAACAAACACAACAGACATCTTTTCTTTCTTGTCTTTTTACTTCAAGGGAACCTTGTGTTCAGATTCCATAATCTGTATCATGGTTGTTGTTGCAGGTAGATCAGCTATTATTTTCTCTTCTTTGGCATGTACATATTTTACACTGAGGATTATTGTAGGAGAGAGCCATGTTGTTTCTAAGGCTGAAATAGTGTTGTTGTGCATACAAGGGCAATTGTACAAGCAGTTTTTCCAGTTTGCCAGTCGATTGCACTACTAGTGGATGAGCTGGCACATGAGGGCAGCTACCTAATGCTTACCACTGCTTGCACAGCTGACATTACACAGTCGAGTAATGCAACAGGATTTAGAGTACACACAGCTCAGTTTTATTTCTCAACTGCTAATGGCTTGGATACTTTTGTTTTGTAATATAAAAGCTGAAATCTTGCTTTACCCAGGACTCTGGCGACAGACCTGCATGATAAATTTCCACATATTAATTATAAGAGCTGCATTAACATCCAGTCCTTAAGAAGATGTGTGGTTCATGAGATATTGCTTCTTTGTCCACAATTCAAAATGGTAGGAAATTGTCTGACATTGCCTTGCAGTATTACACCCACATTGTCAGCAGGAGAAAAAATGCCAAGCTTTGTATAGAAAAAGCCAGCCAGAATATCGATGTCAGAAGTCAAGATGTTCTACAGAATCCCCTATTTATACTCACTGCCATTTACAAAGGGAAAATCCTAGAACCAGAGTCATTTTTTTCTCAGTTAACCACTTCTCACCCAAACGCAAAGCAATTGTAATGCCTCTTTCCACAGTCATAAAACAGGGTTTGTGGCAGGGGAGGAGGGTTCTTGAAAGAATGAATTTCCTGGCTTTTAAAAATAGAACTTTAACCACACACAACACACCTTAATCTCCAATGGAAAAAATCATCTGAAGTTCTAGGTTGCAGTACCATATGTACACAGTTCATGGAAGGACACATAGTTAAAGCTGTAAACCCATTAGACAAATCTACCTGGAAATAAATTGCACAGAACTCAGTAGGGTTTCTTTCTGAGTCGACTCACACAAGATTGTGGTGCAGGTTTTCCAGCACTTATTGATGGCATGCAATTATTATTATTATATATGGTCAACCAAAGAAAAAAGAATGCTTCTTTATGTCTGCCAGCATAAACAGAAGAAAGTCCAGTTGAGTTCGATAACCCTTATTTTTGCAATAAGATTACAGGCCTAATATTGCTTCTTGCTAGGAAGGAAGGCCCAATTTGCCTCAACGAGACTTACTGTTCAGTTCATAGATGCCAAACTGCAAGCTAACCTTACCTCTTGGGAATAAGCTCTGTTGAACTGAATGAAGCTCACTTTGAAGTAAACTGATACAGGTTTGCCCTGTCTAAATACTTGAGAATGAAAGAAAGAAACTGAAGAAAAGATGGGAGAGTTGCTTCCAACTCCTGCAGCTTCAGGAACTGCTGGAGAAGCTCTGTATCACTCTGTGGCTCTTCCCGCTAGCTGTTGCTCATCCATTTATCTCCCCCACAGGCTTCTCTCCCCCGTGGCTTCTCTCTCCTTGGGGATTCTCTCTTTCTCTTTTCATGCCCCCCCCATAGTTACTCTCCCTCCCCCTGTGGCTCCTCCCTCCCTCTCTCTCTCTCTCTCTCTCTTTCCCTCCTATCTCCTTCCCCTGTGGCTTCTTTCTCTCCGTGTATGTGCATGTGTGTCTGCATTTTTAATTAATTTATTTATTTATTTAACCCCGCCTTTCTCCTTAAAAGGACCCAAGGTGGCTTGCATAATTAAAAAGATAATATTTAAAAGCTAAAAACAGTAAGTACAGTATATAAATATTAATACATGTGTTTCTTTATTAATTCACTAATATTTATTCCTGACATAAGGCCTTAGTACTAATGTACCTTCTTGCCTGGTAGTAAGCACCATTCACCTCAGTGTGGCTCAAGTACTGACGTACTGGCAAGAAATGTGGGCAGTTGCTATGGAATGCTTCAGTTGGCTTGTGCAGGCAGAGCTTATATGTAAAACAAGCATTTTTAAGTTTTTGTATTGGATCAACTTCAAATTTTAAACAGTGTATAGGAGGAGCATTTTCTTTTCAGAAGTGGTAGTAAACATTTCAAAAGAAAGTATAGAATTGGCTATGCCCCCCCCCCAAAAAAGTAGCAAAATAAATTCACAGGGAGTGGAGGAACTTTTTTTTTTTTTAATAGAACTTTAAAAGTGCATGTCTCAGTTTCTCCAGATTTGGCACAGACAAAGCCCATCCTGTCTAATAATGCTTTGCCAAATGTGGTGTCAATTCAAGAGCCAGTTCAAAACTTGTGAGTTTTTATTTGGACTGCCTCTTTCTTTCAGTAATGGCTCATGGAATGCTGTATTGATTGGTCACATTATAGCAGAGGTGTCCTCTTATCTATCATTGCTGTGGTTGGTTGCACTAAATATGAATCTTTGATCCTGTGTTAATAACAGTCCTGCCATCAGCTTATTTTGCAATTCAGTTTATGGTGTAATTACAATATTCTGCAATATACAAATAAGTATTTGATAGAAAACATTCCAAGATTCCACGTGGGAGGGTATATGCATAATCCCTGGACTTCCACACCTCTAATACAACCTGCACCTTTCCTAATTTACATGTAAGAAGTCAACCTGGCACATAAACTTTTGACACTCTCAATTCTCTGCGTTTGTGACAAGCCACCAGTGCACACCTGAAGGAGTGAGCTTTGGTCCACAAAAGCTAGCAGACTCTATGATTTTTTTTGGTCATCTAAGGAAGGTCTTACATATCCAGCATTCCAAGATTTAAGTTTCCTTCATCCATCTGGGAAGTATTACTGATATTCCAGGTGTAAGCAGATTTCCTTCACTGCTACTTCAGATTTTCAGGAATGTTCCTTTTGGCTTGTAAATATCAAGCTAAAAACCCTCCAATCATTCCCCCCCCCTAGTTTTTGCTTGTTCTGTTGTAAGCTTGGTCTGTGGCATGGTGCAAAATCCAAAACAGAGTCCCAAAATACTCTGTACTGTAGGAAGAGGAGTTTCCCCTAAATCTCATTACCATTTCAGATTCTTCTTCATGTCTTTTTTTTGGTACTGCCCATTCCATCTGCTGGGCAAGCACATCCAGATCTTTGTGCAGCTTTCTCAACATGGAGGTGCTTTTGGATTAGAGCCTGAAATATGTCGTATTGTAAGAAATTCTTCTTGTACAGTACATGAGTGTGTATTAACTTCCCATTGTTTTACAGTACTTAATCCCCATCTCTTTAAATAAGTATAGGAGAGAGAGCTGCTTAGTATGACGTTGCAAAGGATGCTAATAAGGAGGGAGAGTCTTTAGTTCACATGTAGAGCACATGCTGTACATTAGTCATGGACTCAAGAGAGGTCTACCACAGGCTTTTTCCAGTTAAGTCAGAGAGTATAAATCTTTGTTGATCTTATTTTCTTACTTCATCACGACTATTCTGATTTTGGGTAAAGTTCCAAATAATGATACCGTGCTGCATCTAAACCAGTTGCCGAAATTCTTCTCCTCATTGCATTACTATTTATTTTATCTTGAATGAACAGCTCTGACCAATGTGTTAAAGCCTCTTGCATTTTATGCATCCTATGATTTTTTTTGTCTTCATTTACTTACATTATGACTTTGTCACCCTCTTCATTCAGGATGAATTCACATTTCAAGTGCTTCAAGTGCTTCTGCCTTTTTTCGCAGAAGTTTACCTGTGTTAAAATCCATAATTTCATGCTGTACAATAGAACTGATAATACATACACCATACAATGACCATCTCAGTTTTAAGTTTTTGTTGCATTTTTCTTTTTTTTTCTTTTTTTCCTTTTTTCCTTTTAAAGAAACTGTTCCAGGCCATCTCTGCAGCATTGCTTGTGTTTGCATCCATAATTTGCTCTTTCATCATTCTCTGAATTGCAATTGGGTCTCTAAAAAGAATGACGAATGCCGACATGAACTGTATTATCATTCCAGAAATAACTAGGCATTTTTTTCCTTCCTTTTAAAAAATAACATTGCAAAGGATGAAACAAAAACAGAACTGGGGTGCACATTCTAGTACTTTATTCCCATGAGTGCTAACTTGGGAGAAACCAGAGTTAAATACCATTAGCTATCAGTTCTAATTAAAATATAACAAATCTAGATGGGTTCACACCATTAGGTGTGAACTTTATTTCAGGGTGTGTGGCATGATTTGCTCAACAGGTAATTGATGTTGCTTCATCTATGCTCCCAAGGAGATCACTCTGATTCTTCAGAAAATATGACAAAGGTGTGAGAGTACTTTGTAAATTTCCTATCAGAATGTCAAGAACAGCACAAAATCAGATTGAAAGGACACGTGAAAAGTGTGCAGCCCAGCTACAGTAATTGGAGAGTATATTTCAGGCAAGAGAGGGGAATATGATGTTAGGAACTCATTCATGCTGCAGGGCACATTCTTGACCTGTTTTTCTCTGCTGGGCAGGATGGAGATTATCTGAGTGTGGAGGAACTCCCAGTAGTTCCATTGTCATGTAGAGATCACTACCTGATAGTTTAGGTTTATTGGAACTCTGAGCCTCTGCAGGGATGGGGAGCCAATTAAAATGTTCTGCCCTGGGAGACTGATGAATCCAAATGGTTTCCTGATGGCTCTTGAGGAGTTTCTGGTTGTCTTGGAAGGAGATCCTGTCGAGGCCTTGGCAGATCTTTGGAATGCAGAGGTGGCCAGGACTATTGACACAATTGCTCCTAAGTGTCCCCTTTCATGGAGTGCAGTGAAACTAGCTCCCTGGTTTACTACGGAGCTGGGGATGATGATATGAGTGGGATGGAGACTAGAGCGATGATGGCAGAAAACTCAGAGCAAATCTTATTGAACACAGGCTAGAGCTCATTGGAAAGCCTAATCTGTGGCAGTGGTGGCAGCAAAGAAGCAATTCTCTGTCACCATTGCATCTGCACAGAGCCATCTAGTGGAGCTCTTTCAAGTAGTCAAAGGACTGATGTACAGATGTCCACTAGAGAAGGATGGTGACCAATTGATGGCCCACTATGAAGAGTTTGCACAACACATTGCAGATAAAGTCGCTTGGATCTGCTCTGACTTAGGTGCTGTAGTTGATGCAACTCCTGTTGATGTAACTTTGGTCCCTGCTTGTCCTGCTGTAATGGATACGTTTGAGTTGGTACAGCCTGAGGATCTGGATAGAATCTTTGTAGTAGTGAAAGCCACCATGTGTGCTGGACTTCTGGCTTATAAAAGCAGCCAGGGGAGAACTAAGGGAGATTAGAAGGGGTTAAGGGAGTGGCAAATGCCTCTCTGCAGCAAGGCAGGGTACCAGCAGGTCTAAAGGAGGCAGTAATAAGACCTTTGTTTAAAAAGTCCTCCTTGAATACCATTGTATTAAATAATTATCAGCCAGTCTCCGGTATTCCATTTTTGGGCAAGATTTTGGAGCATGTGGTAGCATCCCAGCTCTAGAGGTTCCTGGATGGTGCATACTACCTAGTTGCATTTTGATCTGACTTCAGGCCTGGTTATGGAATGACAATTTTGGTCACCTTGGTAAATAATCTACACTGAGAACAGGACAGGAGTAGTGTGTCCCTGCTGATTCTGCTGGACGTCTCAGTGGCTTACTATACCATCAACCGTGGTGTCCTTCTGGGTGGATTTTGGAGGCACTGTCTTACAGTGGTTCTAATCCTTCCTGGGTGGCCAAATTCCAAATGGTGTTGAAGGAATCCTGTTTGATGCCCTGGCCATCAGCCTGTGGTGTCTTCCAAGGCTCAGTCCTGTCCCCTATGTTATTCAGCATCCACATGAAACCGCTGAGAGAGGTTGTCCTGAGTTTTCAGATGCAGTGCCATAATTATGCTAATGACATGCAACTCTGTTTCTTCTCATTTGATTCCAAGGTAGCTGTTCTGTGCTTTGATCAATTTCTGTTGTCTGGATGAGGGCTAACAAACTGAAACTTAATTCAGACAAGATCGAGGTGCCCCTGGTCAGCCAAAAGACAATTCAGGGGATAGGAATCCTTTTCAGACAGGTTTTAAAGCAATAAGTGAGAGTCTAGGCTAGGGAATGCTCCATTTATGAAATTTATAGATATTTTTAATTTTTAAAAAAATAGTTTAAAAATTATTAATCTTGATCAGTGTTTAATAGTTTTTAATATATATTTTTGTATAGTATTTTAACTTACTATCATTGTAGGGTTTTGATTGTTGTGAGCCACCTTGGATCCCCTATGAAGAGAAAGGCAGCATACGTATTAATGATTATGTTTATGTCACGAAGATGTCATGCCCAGACTATTGTTTTTCCCATCTCTTGCTTCTGTGTCCGGATGTAACGATTGATTTGGCAGGGATAAAGCAGTTTTAAGTTATGCATTTGAGCATGATTAGAGATGGGAAGGCCTGGGAAAGAACCAGAAAAACTGGGGGGAAACCAGGGTTTTCTTCTGTTTTTTTTCCAAATCCTTTTTTGTGTGTGTTTTTTTTTTAAATGGAGTGTGGAATTTATTCTTTAACAATGATAAATAATATGTCTATGACATGGTATTCAAAGTATATAACATGAAGACCTTAATGAAAGGCTTCTAAGACTTTATGTATTTAAGTTCTCTGATGTTCAAAACATTAAGCCACACAGATTTCCAAGTAGATGGAGCTGTGCTTTTGCCAATGCAGCAGAAGACAATGCACAGAATGGGTAGAATGTAAGGAATTCCAGCCCACGCAACTGCTCTGTACCACTGTGATCAGCAGTTTTCATCCTTTCAGTAAATAGACAGACTGCATCATTCCATGCTAGTGCTTGGCCAGCCCTGCTTTTGAGCTCAAAGATCCCACACATGTACCTGTATTTGCACACAGACACATGCACACTTTTACCAGCCCTTCAAAATCTGCCATTTCAGACTTAACACGTCATGCTGCCTAATTTCAGAGCTTGGAAACTACTAATTATAAATTACCACGGTTATGTGTAATTAATTGCTTTTCCAAGTAACAAAGGTATGACTACATTGCATTATGATTGTAACTTGAAGAGGGATAGTGTTAGAGTCACTCTTTTGCAGTTATTAAGTTATTTTCATTATTGTGGAGGGTAGTTTTATTAAATGGTAGAGAAGAAAAATCATGTGGTTCAAATGGTGACTCCTCTTCTCTTGTGGGTATCAAAACAATGGTGAGGTAGAGTGGAGAAGACTGTGTGACAACTCTCCCATTGCCTGCACAGAAGGCAAACCATGGCTGCTATAACTGTATTTGCCGTTGCTTTCCCCCTCTTCGTGCTTGCATGTCCATGTGTCTCCTTTTTCACCACTGCCTCCCTGCTGCCACTAGATTCTGCCTAAAGGAGTATTGGACATTCTTTCTTTACACAAGGCTGAGTCAGCCAGCCAGCCAGCAAGTGGCAATGAGAAGGAGCTGGGATGCCAAATGAATGGAGGAGGCCAGGCAGCCTGAATGTTGACAACACCAATGTCATTGGTTAAGATGGTCTACAAAATACCCTCTTGTGTTCACTACCATTCACAAAGAGAGAGCAAGCAGGATAGATTCCCAGAACTTGACTCCTTTTTTCATCAATTAACCACTTCTCACCCAAACACAAAGTAACTATCAGGGCTGTTTTTGTGCACAAGAGGATATCTTGTTGACTGTCTTGACTGCTGCCATCAGTGTTGTCAACATTCAGGCTGCTCTTTGCTATGTAAAGCTTGGCATCCTCCCGATGTGTTGAACTACAGCCATTGGCCATGCTGATGGGAGACAATGGCATTTGTGCTCTTCAAGACATATGGGGAGCAACAGGATGAGGAAAATAAGTGAATGTGGACTGAATTTTCCCCACCTGTTTCTTCCCACTACTTTATTGCTCTTCCTTCAGTTTTTTTTTTTTTTTCATACATCCATAGTCACATCTTATGTTCTACCTAACAAGAGAATAAAGATTCCTGGAAGTGTTCAAGGAATAAGTGACAGCTACATGGTTGGCTTTAAAGAAGGATAAGATGATGATGATTAATCTTAGAACTGCAGATCTAGAAGGGACCCTATGGATAATCAAGTCCAGCCCCTGCCATAAGAACATAAGAAATGCCTTACTGGATCAGGCCAAGGGCCCATCTAGTTCAGCTTCCTGTACCTCACAATAGCCCCACCAGATGCCTCTGGGAGCACACAAGACAACTAGATACCTGTCTCCTGATACCACTCCCATGTATCTGGCATTTTGAAGTACCCTCCTTTTAAGCCTGGAGATTATATATCCACATCATGGCTTGTAACCTGTGATGGACTTTTCCTCCATAAATCTGTCCAATCCCCTTTTAAAGGCATCTAAGCCAGATGCCATCACCACATCCTGTGGCAAGGAGAAACAGTGGGGAATCAAACTCTCAGCCTCTGACTCCACAGCCAGATATCTAAATTACTGAGCTATCCAACAGTGTACTCATGAGGACAATCTATGACTACTCTTTCAGATGTGCATATGTGGTTTCCAGTATCAGAGATAGTATATCTCTGTGTTTCAGGGTCAAAGTGCATGCTGTCATTAGTAGATCATAAGAAGAAGAACACACATTAGTTATTCAACCAGGTAGTCCTCTTTCCAATAAGCTCTCTGTAGCATCTAGTTTGCACCTGAGTTACTACAGGAATGTGAGGGAGAAGGCAAAGTTGTGTCTCACTGGTAGACTTCAAGGCATCTGGTTAGCCTCTGTGGGAATTCACATTTCGATCGAATGGGTTTCCTTCTTAACTGCAGAGCTGAAAGGGACCCTATGAATCATCGAGTCCAGCTTAAGAGGCACAGTGGGCAATCAAACTCCCAGCTTCTGGCTCCACAGCCAGATACCTAAAAACTGAGCTCTTGATCTTTCACGTTCCCCTTACATTCCATGTACTGTACTCGCCTTTCACACTCCACTGACACTGTAAGTCACACAATTCCTGCTTTAGTTCATATTGGGACTTGTGTGTAAGTCATTGTCATACATTTTATTTGAAAGGAGGATCAGAGTCATCCCTGCCATTAGGTAGAGTGTGGCAGCTACCCCTGGCAGCAGATGCCAGGAGGGAGGAACAAGGTCTTGCTGGAGAGATCTGCTTTCCATACAACATGCCTTGTGTGCTGTAAGCTTAGGGCCTCCTAATGAAATGCTGGATTCTCTCCCACTGCAAGTGTGTTCTTTTAGGTACTATCTAGAGCCAGTGTCTGTTAGGTGCTGTCTACAGCTAGCCCCTGTCAAGGAGGCACAGTGGGGAATGAAACTCCCACATTCTGGCTCTGCAGCCAGATACCTCAACTTAGCATGCTAGACTAGGACTCGAGAGACCTCATTTCAACTCCCTCATTGGCCATGGAAGCTCATAGACGAGTGTGGCAGTAGTAAAACCAGCTCCTAAATATCTCACATGCTTTGGAAAACTTACAAGAGCTACCACAAGTTGAAATTAACTGGTGGACACATAACAAATATGCCGTTCTTTACTTTAGACAACAAAATGTCCTGGGCGAGCCTTGGAGGAGGAACAACTACTGACATTGAATTTTAGGTCTAGCCTAAAATTGAAGTCTGAGCTCCTATGTTATCTTGGCCTTAGGGTTGAGAATGCTTGTTCGATTAAAATAGGATGCACTGCAGGTGAGGCAAGACACACGAGAAAGCTGGAGGAGTTGTCTAGGACAGAAAGAGCCATTCCTGCCTCTGAGCAGAATGAAGCATCTCCCTTTGAGGCAAACCCATTAGAGCTGTCCGGCCAGCAAATTCCCATATCCTAAGATTTCAAAAACAAAACCTGATGCAAGCAACAGCAGCTGAGCTCTTCTGGAGTTACAAACACTTATACAACTGTTAATATGTCTGCAGGTATCTGTGTGTGAGTGAGGTGGTGATGATAACAATAATAATAATAACACTTCATATTTAGTAGATGAGGCATGGTTGGGAGAAAGAGAAAATAGGTGCCAAGGTGCCACATACAATAATATCAGCATTCCTATTACCTCACTACTATTTGTCTTCAAATTCTTCTCACTCAGAGAGCCAGGGAAGCATAGCGATTTCCAGAGACTTCAGGCAGTGCCCTGAGACTTGGCAACCCTAAATACCATTGTCAAGGGTGGCAACATGTCACCACCCCTCATTCCTTTCCCAAAAGCTAGCAAAGCTGCCTCTCCCTGCACCTGCAATGCTTGTCCTGTTGCTACATAGGACAAAAAGGGTGGAATTAGCAACAGCAACAGCAGTACAATGTATTGTCATACTGTAGAATTCACTGCTCCTGGAGGTGGTCATGGCTGCCAAGTTGGACTCCTTCAAAAGGATATATATAAAAATCCATGCAGGTCCAAGCTGTCAGTAGCTATTAGTCAGGATGGCTATATATCACCTCTGGTGTCAGAGGCTGTTAAAGGAAATAAGATTCTGTTTGTGTAAAGCACTAAAAATTGATTGCTTCAGTTATTTTTTTAACAAACATTTTGACTTTGGGCCGCAGAATATGGAATGGTTCTAACCTCATGCCTCCAAGCAGAGATAAGTAAAGTTAACAAAAACCCAGTCCTTAGAAGCAAGGAATTTTTTTTGGCTGAAATTGTGAAAAAAAAACCTGTTTTATTTAAGTAGCACTAAAAGTTTTCTTTTAAGATCATTGGCAAAGATTGTAAATTAAGACTGTGACTAGCCTGCTAAAATACCACACCATTTGCATCGGGTTTTTAAAGTTGATTCAAACTACCAGGGTTTTTTTCTGCTGCTGAAATCACCTTCATAGTTTACCCTGTTATTGTAGGAGTCCACGATTTTCTTCCTCAATTGGCACAGTTTTCAGTGGGATCACAGCCCCATTCTTAACACCACCATTTCCCATACGGAAGCATAACATTCCTTTCCCAACAGCTTAAACTCTCTCTTTTTCCTTTCAGAGCTGGCATAGCACTGACCTGAAAGGCTTAGCATAGAACAGAGATAGGGACTATGCCATTAAACACAGAAAGATAAACACTATGGTAGAACCAAGGTAAACATTGTTATTAAATCAATGATCTCAGTGAAAGATCTGGCAATGGAGTGACTAAGGGAAGAAAGAAAACTAAGTAGCACTGCAGCCTTGTTTTATTTATGTATCTATTCATAAGCTTCTATGGAAGGCTTCCAGATGCCTAAAAACATATCTACATGGAGTTGTCATCTACATGCCATGTGGTCATATGTTAATTCAGTTCTTCAAAAAACCTCCAGTTCTTTCATGTGGGATATCATGCTTCTGCACCCATGGCTCAAAAGGCCAGGAAATGGCCCAATATTGCTGTACAATATGGTGCCCATGTCGCCAACAGGAAAAGGGATGCCAAGCTTGACATAGCAAAGGGCAGTCTGAATGTTGACAAAACCAATGGCAGCAGTCAGGATGGTCCATCCTGATTGCTGTCATTGGTGTTGTCAGCATTCAGGCTGCCCTTTGCTATGTCAAGCTTGGCATCCTTTTTCCTGCAGTCATTCAGTCAGTCTGGCTTTTTGAATCTTGGGTATAGAAACACAATATCCCACATGCATGAACCAGAGGGTTTTTTTTTTTTAAGAATTTAATTCCCTGGCTTTTTAAAACAGAAGTTTAAATATACAGTAAATACATTATACACAAATTCCAACAGAAACTTCCCTCTTGTAGAATTACCCAGTGCTAGAGGATTCCAGAAGATGAGAACATGCTATGGTTGCTGGGAGAAGACAGAAGGAAGAACAGTTGGGATGTGCCTGTAGTCCATCTGTGCCAAAATATTTTGAAGGGATGTTTCGGACTTAAGGAAATGGTGAAGCAAAGGTGTGAGTAAGTGCAACATGTACAGTGGAGAAACATATACATCCTTTAACCTCTTGGTTAAACTAATGTTGCCATGCCCACTCCTCAGAACGCAGACTAAAAAGCTGTGTTCCAATTTCCAAACCCTTTTCCTGAGTTAGGCACTCTAAGGAATTAAAACCACATCAGACCAAAAGTTCTATGGACATGTTGTGTGATCAGACAGGTATTTGTCCCATGTGCTGGTTCACTCCTTTCCCCCAGCAACCACACAACACACAGGTAATTGTAAAACAGCACATCCCTTATCTTTACTGATCCTCACCTTTTTGGATTCCTGTAGGAACTACTGGTTGGTTTGTTTTTATGTACATAGGATCGCTCCATTTTGATTTGGTTCCAGCACATTCGATCGCCAAGACAGAACCAAAGACCTACCATAACAATCTATGAAAATGTCCATGGGACTCAATATTCCAAAGTACATAGTGACATCCAGGCAACACTCAGTCTGCATAAACACAGTCATATATTGTCTCCTGTTGGCACAAGCTCAGATTTTGTCCAGTTAGTCTAATAATTGGACTAATTTCCAAAAAACATTAATCACTTTCATGAATGCTGGGAAGGAAAACTTGTGTTTGGAGATAAACAGTAAAGGATCATAAATATAAAGAATAATTTTAAATACAAAAGAATAACTCACAGAATAGTGGATATTACTATTTTGTTTAATGGTACAAACTAGAGGTTCCAAATTCACACCAAATTTGAGAGGGGAGTGGGGTCAGTCCTGTCTGGTACCCATCCCAAGTTTCTCCTAAGAAAACTACCTTTCCTGTAAAGTTCATGTTTATAGTCCTCTCTGAAGTTAGTGCTCAGCTGCTGAGTGTAAGGCACAAACACAGTCAACATGAGAAATGTTGGACCCTGCTTGCCTGTACCATCAGACAGGGACTGGGAAGGTGTTCTTTTTGTAGGAGCAGGGGATGACAAATCTCTGGAACCTCCGGCCAGCAGGACTGGGGATTTTGAGAACTGTAATCCAAAAATAATATTTCCAAACTCTACCATCAGTTTAAGGCAGAAATGGCAAACCTCAACCTCCTTGTTCCACTGTGTTTCCTGGTTGTGGCAGGAAGGAAGATGGCAACCAGTCAACCCAGAGGAATTAGCTGATCTTGGTTTAAGAACTATCCCAGAATTAGTTGCTTCACCTTTGCTGGTTTTCCATGAGATCTGCTGCTGTTCATATAAAAGACTCAGTTTATGGACACCACTAGATTTAACTATATTTCATTACTGTACACTATACATTTTCAAAATGTATAGAAAAATCTTTATCATTCAAAATTGATGCACTTAACATGTATTTCGGGAACAAACAATACATCACTTTCAATATTCTCACTTATTTCATCAGGCAGTCCACATTGCAAAATGCCTGTCTTTTTTCCTTACATTTTTATGGAATCACCATTAGCAACTTAAATATTTCTACTGGATCTTTCATATAGATTTATAAATAAATCTTTTTGATTTCTTTATACAATGACTGGTGATCCAGCAATTTGATTTCTGTTCACAATTATGAGCCATGCATGCCTTCTAAGTCCTTTTCCAGCCTTTCCTTTTTTGTCTCTGTTATAGTCAGGCTCTACATATTTTCTTTTAGGCAAGAAGTCCCAGGATGTAAAAATTATAGTATGCACTTTATTCCAAATTAAAAGTCCGAAGTATTTTGGCTTAGTCCTTTCAGCCTTCTTCAAGGGTTATGTCACATGGAATGGAACAGAAAGAAAAAAAAACATTTATAGCCTCATTTTTTTCTAGGGACAGCATTTTAAGCATTTAGTACAGTTGAATTATCACAATGTACAACTTCTAATCAAATATGTTTACATATCTATAATTTAAACAATTTCATTAGCACAGAACAATTCATATTAAGAATAGAACTTCTTCACATGTTATCATGAGGATATCAAAATACATACTGTGAACATTGCACCTCCAGGAGCCATTGTATGCAAAAAAATTCACCACCTGTAACACAAAGGGAGTAGTGTATGCCATCAGATGTCTATGTGACAAACTTTACATTGGAAAAACATCCAGACTGCTTAAGATCAATACAGGGTAACATCTAAGTAACAGCAGACTTTTTTTTTTAAAGGAAACTCCTTGTAAGCCACTTGTTTAGCAGAATCATTCTGGAAAAAGACATAAAATTTTGGATCTTAGATGTTGTTCCTACGCATTATGATAAGGCTTTGCTTAGAAGGGAGATAGATTGGATAATAAAATTGCACACATTTGCTCCTGGAGGCCTCAGCAAAAATATTGTTTCCATCCCACTCTTGTACTCTCACTGCTGTTTCCCCACACCCCTAGAGTCAGATATTCAGCAGTTTTATGTATTCCAGTCTGGCCTTGAACACAGCTGTGCAATTATTTGTGCATAAAAATGTTCCCCTCTTGCAACCTGATGTTACTCATCCAAAAGGAGCTGAAAGTAGACCTAATAAACAAAACCTCTTTTTAAACAGAGCTGTGACGGACAGCTCAGATCACACCTGTCAGTCAGGTCAGAGCTCTGGTGTGTGAGCCTATGACATGACAGGAGGGGCGGAACCAGGGATATAGGAGGGGAAAGAAAGACAGTTATTATCAGTTAGAACTAGGGAAATGACAGTTTAGACAGTTAGGGAAGAGAGTTGGAGAAAAATGGTTGTGGAGATAGGGAATTGAAGTGAGAGAGTTAGAGAGAAGAAGGAGTGAGGTTGCTGAGAGGAATAGATAGATAGTCAGAGATAGAGAATTATTACAAATAAATATACACTGATTGAATGGAAAATAAGTAAACAAGAAGTGATCTAATGTGGAACTTAAAATATGATATTTCAGTGATTGTGCTTTAATGAAAAATTCTAAACATCTGTGATTTCTCCTGTGATTAACACAACATCTATATTATCAATAAAACTGTTGTTTTGGCAGCACCTGTCTATGATCTATTTGGTATTAAGGGAAAAATACCTGGTGGCAGCGTGAAGTGAGGACAAGCATCCAGAGGGTGGACTTGTGTTTAAGGGAAAATAAACAAAGGACACAGGGTGTACGTCACAAGAGCTAACAAAGGTGCAATCTATTTTGATCTCATTGAAACATGTAAAGAAGTTCTATATGTTTATAGTTCTAAAGAAGTTCTAAAGAAGTACTTAATATGAATTGTTCTGTGCTAATGAAATTGTTTTAATTATATATGTGTAAACATATTTATTTGATTAGATGTTGTACAATATGATAATTCAACTGTATGAAATGCTTAAAATGTTGTACCTAGAAAAAATGATGCTATGTTTTTTCTGTTCTATTTCATGTGACATAACCCTTCGAGAAGGCTGAAAAGGCTAAGCCAAAACACACTCTTCTTGCCTAACAGCTTTGATTGATGTTCCAATTCCTTTTCATTAGTATTCTATATATTTTTCTGCAATTTCTTTGTGTGTTTTTAAAACTAGTATAACTTCTATTGGTTGAGGAATCTTTCGGGAATGGGCAGTCCTTTGCCATGTGACCTGTCTTTCCATAGTTCCAGCAGCTGCATGATCGCCTGTGAGGTGGGCCCCTCCTATTGCCTTTCCCACTAGACATGATCTGGCACTTAAAGTTTAAATAACTCACTCTGAGAGATTTTTGGTAGAAAGAGTAAAAACATTTCTTTGCTTGCAATTGCTTGAAATTACAGACGTGTATGCTGCTTTCTTTACTGGCAATCAATTTAATAGATCAACAACAAACAAATAACTGTCACCAACCAACTAAAGAAATGGAAACAAAACACTCAGCAGAGATGTGGTGTTTTTCTACAGTGGGGCTGTCTTTGAATTCAAAGGTTGGAAGGAATGATTGGCTATACTGGCTAAGTAGATATTCAGCCCAAGTCTCAACAAGTGTGGCTGTGATGATAAGGTGTGAACTGTCACTGATCAGCCAATAAAAGATCATGAGATTTTAGTGAACAAGCTCAACGTAAACACCAACCCTTTGTGCTTCTGCTATGAAAGATGTAATTTCCATGTTGGGGATCATAAGTAAAAGATAAAAATAAATAAATGAGTCTAAGAATATCATAATGCCTTCATACAAATCTGTGGTGCTACCACACTTGGAATATTGTCTATCATCTGGCTGTTGCACCCTTAAAAGGGATATACGTAGTAGAGTTGGGAAACGTGTAGAAAATGGCAACCCAAATGATCAAGAAGATGAGGCAAGTTTCCTGTGAGGAAATATTACATTTGTAATCTTTTTTAGTTTAGAAAAAAATGTGCTTTAGACAACCAGGACAGCAGAGTATAAAATCATGTAAAGTATGAAGAAAGCAGGCACAATGGGGGCGGGGTGGGGAGTTCTCACACTCTCTTAGAACCTGGATGGTGATAAGTGCTATAAGACAGAGAAAAAGTCATCATATAGCAGAGAATTAAGCTGTGAGATTTGCTACCACCAGATGTAGAGATGGCTGCTAACTTGGATGGCTTTAAATGGGGTCTAGACTAATTCATGAAGGATAATACTAACATAGGCTGCTATTCAGGATGGTTATTTTATATTCTTTATATAGCTAGTGCTTCTAGTATATATTTCATGCTGGGTGGGGGGATTCTGGCAGTTGTAGCCACAAAAGTTACATTTCTGAGATGCAGTATTCTGAATACCAGTTGGTGGGAAACATAACTGGGAGACTGTCATGATGCTTATGTCCTGCATAATCATCTGGTTGGTTATTCAGTTACCACAACACTGGCCTAGGTAGCCTTTTAAAGGTTCTTAATACTTCCTTATGTTTATGCTGGAAAACACAGTCAACCAATAGTCACTGAAATATATTATGTCCTTACAGATTATAATGACATAACAAATGGCATGATGAATATAGAAGTTAAAATGAAGAATTGCCACCTATGTAGATGGGAATAGAGAGATGTTTAGTGCTCTAATAAGTAATAAAATGATCCATGACACATAATTATTTATATAATAACACAAACCAGAGCAGGGCGTATACATTGTCAGTCAGCACAATCACTTCTACCTTGTATGGGAATCTGCATGACAGAAGTAGATACAGGAAATGTGAAAACAACTTCCCAGGCAGCACATGGCTAATGGAAACAAACTTTTATTCCACCTGTAAGGTATATCATTTCAGTAATGCAGCCTCCACCATGTTTCACCTGGTTACTGGAGCATTTAGCACATCTGTACTGAGACAAGAAAGAACAAATAGTGTTCCATTCTGATTATGTATGGGCTGCAGCCAGAAGTTTGGGTGATTGCTCTTAGCACCAAGTTCTGGCAACTTATGGTCCAGGCAGAGGTACCCAGTTTGCCTCTGGCATTTAGAACATGGATGAATAAAGCCCCAGTCCTGTCCTGGAGCCCTCCAGGGAAGACTAGGTGACTACTTAAATGGTTGTATGTGCAGGGTATGCAGAAATCCTTTTTTTAAAAAAAGGAAATGATGCTTGTTTATTTTAGAACCAATCAACAGGAAATCAAGGTGTTCATGATACACATAGAACATTGGCCATTCTTTGCACATTTGTTTTCAGTAGAATAATTAAAAATGGAACAACACTAAACCACAAAGCTGGCCCATGATTTCTAGAGATGTTACTGAAGATTCTGGGATGTATCCTTCAAATTATATGGTGTTTCTGCTATCTTTATTTGTGGAATCAGGGAGAGAAAGAAAGAGATTGCTGAAATACGATTTTTATCCAGTGTTCTATAGTGATAAAGATATATGAAAGTAGAAGTGGCAAAATAAAATGCAGTGGTGGGAGGAAGAGGAAAGGAAAACATGGGTTATTGAAACTCCAGGTTAACTACTATAATGTGATACCTGCAGGGCCACCTTAGAAAACTGTCTGCAAAGACTAGTTTGCCCCAAAATGAGGGGCAGGCAGCTTGTGGCCATCTAGATGTCACTGGAGTGCATCATCCTCTTTCACCGTCATGAGGTTCCCATCATCCTTCACCATGGGCTATGCCATGGTGCGTAGAGACCATGTGGAAGGGACCAAAATCTGCCCTCCCTTTCTCTAAAGGAAATGAGTTTTATTTTGTGTGAAAGCCACATCAATGCGCCTTGAAGATGAAGGAATAGGGATAAAGCTTGTGCTGGATGGTTACATTCCTTCTGAAAACACGGGCGCACAGCCTGGGGGTGCTCCTGGATTTGTCTCTTAGCCTGGGTGCCTGGGTTTTGGCAGTGGCCCAGAGTGTATTTGCATAATTAAAACTAGTGCTCCTGGAGAGGTCTGATCTGGCCACAGTGACACATGCCTTAGTTACTTCCTAGCTGGATTACTGTAACACAATCTACATAGGGATGCCTTTGGAAAATGTTCAGAAACTTCAGTGGGTCCAAAACATGGTAACCAGATTGCTAACTGGGGCTGCTCATAGGAATCACATGACCCCTTCTATAACAGCAGCTCCATTGGCTGCCGATCCATTTCCAGGCACAATTCAAAGTGTTGGTACTAACCTATAAAGCCCTAAACGGCTCAAGGATCATGTCTTCCTTTATGAGCCTGTTCTGGTGTTAAGATCATCAAGAGAAGCCTTTTTCTCAGTCCTCCCACCTTCACAGGTATGTTTGGTGGGGACACAAGAGAGGGCCTTCTCTGTTGCTGCTCCCAGATTTTGGAATTCCCTCCCACAGGAGGCCAGGCTGGCCCCATCTTTGCTGCCCTTCCACAAGCAGGAAAGAACTTTCTCTTCAGGCAAGCTTCCCCTCAATGACTGGCTGACTAAGTAGGATTTTTAAATAGATTGTTGTGCCTTTACAGCTTTAAATGTGTTTTTGGTGTTGCTTTTGTTTGCTGTGTTTTTGTGCAGTATTTGTTTGACCCTTTTACTATTTTTAGCTTTAAATGTTGTCTTTTAATTGATGTAAGCTGCCTTGGGTACTTTTTTAAAGGAGAAAGGCAGGATAAAAATATTTTAAACAAACCACTGCTGCAAATGTCTATTCTGGAGAAAAATGAAGACAAAGTCAAGCAATCAAAGTGCAAGTGTGCAACTGTAGTTGTGAGACATGGATTTTTCCTATGCAGACTTACTTTTCCACTTGTAAACAGGTTATTGAACATTTTTGTAGAAGATGCCCCATGATGGCTTTTTGCTTTGAAACCTATATTCTCTTTTGCTTTTAAATTTCTGTTGTGTACCGGTCTTCCTCTTCAGATTTCAAAACCACTCTCTCTTTCAAACGCACAGACATGGAGTCTGAGAAAGAGAAGGAAGGGTAGGGGGAGAGGTTTAAAAGATTTCCAACAAAACTAATTCAAAACTCCATTTGATGTAGATTTTCCCTTTGTGGAAAAGCACACATCTCCTCAAATACTTCACCTAGACTAGTCTTTGTATTCTGGAAATAATGCCACAAATTAGAACTACCTGGAGAGTGGAATTTCCGATGGTTGGGGCCATTATTCCAATGTTTACAAAAAAACAAGAAGAACTTTGAACAAGAAGAACTTGGGAACTAAAAGCAATAATTCCCACGTTTTCCTATTCATGCAAAACCACCATATGACCTGTCCCATTTTTTAATCAGCATACTGAATTTGAGATCTCCCACAGGCATTTACACAACTAAGATGAGATCAAAAGAAAGTGATGGAATTGTTCTGATTATGCTCTTCCAAACTGGGTAGGGAGATGTAAAAAAATGAGGTCTTTGTGTAGAAAGCACAATGTGCAAAGCCTGGAGCCCACAAGCAATTGTGGGAGGAAAGAAAGATACAGGTCAAGACTCTTTAACACTCTGTCCCTTCTTGATTCATTTCAGCTTTGTTCTTGACTTCACTCCTGATTCTGGCTCTTAGCTCAGAGTTCATACCCAACTGCTGTCTAAAACTCAAACCTTACTTTAATGGAAGCAATAGTCAGGGCTGTCATTAGATAGAGTGACACAACCACCTGAGAGCATCATGAAATAGCTACACAAATATTTAGCTATTTAATTTGTAATTTTATAAGTACTTTATACTTTTGCTGAAGAGGTTGGAAGAGAGGGATGCATCTGAGATTTCATTTCATTTCAATTTAATTTAATTTAATTTGTTGCTGGCACAAAAAACAGGCTGCCTGGCTTTGGATACTATGCAGCTTGAGCTGGTTAGGAGAGGACAAGAGAAGATGAAACAAAACAAGACAGGGATTCACATATAGGAAGAGGTGTAACCTGGATGCTCCAAAGCAATCTTGGAATCGTTACCTCTTTAGACTATAATTTCCAAAATCTGGAAGATTCTAGGAGTTGTAATCCAGAGAAGCAACATTTCCATGCTCTGATATAAGTATCTGGCCAGCCATTTTCTCCTTGCAGGGATTACTGGAAGACTGGAACTAATAGTGTTAAGTAAGTGGGTGATTATATTTGCTGTTTATTTGGCAATTTGCAACTGATTAGGCATAGATGAATTCAAATTAGAACCCAGTGACTACACAAAGTAAAGCTCAGTGCAGGGAAACCCACTGTAGAGTCACCTTTTTTGAGTGGGGAATTGTTCAGCCAGCAGGGATGGTGTAAATGTACTCCAATTGATTTGACATTGGTTTTGTCTGCTTTCTGCCTAGTGTGATCACCTGATCTGAAGGTAAAGGGGCATTTGCAGGGGTATCACTTCCCTTCAACTGAGCACCAGTTGTTTGCAAACAGAGTTGGGGGCTTTTAAGGCTTTCAGGGCAGTGCTGAAACATGGTACTGCTAGGTCACTGCAAGAAAAGTAAATTTAGGGGAGGAAAGGTGAAAATGGTAATTAGCACCTTGTCAAAGGCAGACTCTGCTGTACAAACACAGTTTTCTGTCTCAGTCCCTGCTGATTCCTGTAATTTTTTTTTATGTCTGGACAGCTATAGTGATTTTACCTGTGGATACCCAATTTGAAAAAAAAAATGCAGATCACAATGAGTCCAAGCTTACTTCCACTATTGTGTAGTAACACTTAGTTCAACAGAACCTACATTTCAAAACAAAGCGTGGTTGAAGAGAACTAGATCTTTATACAAAAGATTTTCACAATGGGGGAAAAAGTACACTGTTTAATTAATTAGCATATATGAAAGAGATCCCTAGATGAAGAACATCAACAGTATTATTACATGTGCAGTTCTTACAAAATATATTGTCACTGCTTACTTACTATTATTTATTTAACATACCACATCTCAAGCTCAGTAAATATAAAAAGCATTTAAATATTGCAGTTAAGTTTTTGAATTTTAGGCTGCAGTCCTGTGCACTTTATTTGGGAATAAACCTTACTGAACACAACATTATTTACTTCTAAGAACATATACACAGGATAGCATTTTGTTGCTTGCATATTGGACATTAAGAAAAGGGCCCCTATGCTTATGATGCTTGCAATTCTGACTTATCTCTTAACCAATTTGATTTGTTCATTTTTACCCATTTTTGTTGATGTTGACTTTCATACCTGCAAAAGTCAATTGTTGATATATCAAGCCCAGACAGGAGTTACTCTGGAATATATATATATATAGACAGCTATTTACAGTAAGGCTCTTATTTTGTTATTCCATTCAGTTTAGGAGTTTATTCCAAATAATTCTCTGTGGGAATACTGGAAATTCATCTTGTCCTGGGTCCCATCTCTGATCAATTTAAAATATTAATATGGAATGTAAAACAATTTGGAATTTAAACAATTTGGAAAGTAAACGAGATGTGAGTAAACAAGATGTGAATTATTTATTTATTTAATTTGATCACTACCTATGTCCAGTCAGAGATTTCTCAGTGGCTTAGGCATTTGGCTGCTGAGTCAGAGGTTGGGTGTTTGATTTCCCATTCTCCCTCCTTGACAGGCTTGATTCCGTTCTATGATGATGATGATAGCTTTTGTTGAAATCTGCAACTTGAAAGATGCCTGGAATCCAGGTGCCAAGTGCAATAACATGGAAACCAGAGAATATATTCTACTTTAGAGACTAATCAGTATTTTTCTTCAAAATTCTTTGCTTTCTAGAAAATATAAACAAAACACATAGATTAGATTAGGCATCCTGCAGTCTCGAGAGACTATGGTAGCGTGCTCTGAATAGAGGACTTGGAATAGCATCTAGTGTGGCTGAGAAAGCCAATTTGAGAGTGACAATCCCTTCCACACTGAAGACAAATACGATCTGTCCCCTGTCCAGCTCCCTGATTTTGCTGGTTTCAGGACTGCCTCTTTGCCTCGGCCTGCTGAACAAGTGTCTCTTCAAAATGGGAGAGGCCATGCTGCACCGCCTGCCTCCAGGCTGAACGCTCAGATGTCAAGGTTTCCCATCTGTTGAGGTCCATTCCTAAGGCCTTCAGATCCCGCTTGCAGATATCCTTGTATTGCAGCTGTGGTCTCCCTCTGGGGCAATTTCCCTGCACTAATTCTCCATACAGGAGATCTTTTGGAATCCAACCATCAGCCATTCTCATGACATGCCCAAGCCAACGTAGACGTGATGTCTACAAAACACATAACATATCGCCATTATCTTCCAGGGCCTTACTGCTGTCCTGAAAGTTGTTATTCTCCAACAAGACAATTTCAAGGGTAGCAAGAAATAATGAATGACTCATTATAATAAGAAATAAAGCACGTCCCTCTGTGTGTCTGTCTGTGCTGTAGTTCCAAGACCATGACACCTGGGACTCAGCACAGACTTGAAGAGGACCTTAGAAGTGTTGTTGTTGTTGTGTACTGTCAACTCAATATTGACTTATGGTGAGCATTTTCAGAGTTTTCTAGGTAGGGAGTACTCAGAAGTGGGTTACCATTTCCTTCTTCTGGGAGTGTCCTGGGACTGTGCAGTTTGCCCAAGGCCAGACAAGATGGCCTTTCTGAGATGTGCAGTGGGGATTTGAACTCCCAACTTTTGGCTCCATAGCCAGAAGATTAACTCACTAAACTATCCAGCCAGCTTAGATAGATAGAGAGATAGATAGGTAGACAGGCAGGCAGGCAGGCAGGCAGGCAGGCACTATTTAGTTTTTCAATTGGATTAATTTAAATAATTTTAGTTAAGTACCATCTGCCTATAGGTTTCACACCAGTGGTTCCCAACCTTGGGTCTCCAATGTTCTTGGACTACAACTCCCAGAAATCCTGGTCAGCACAGCTAGTGGTGAAGGCTAGAGTTGTAGTCCAAGAACATCTGCGGACCCAATGTTGCGAACCACTGTCTGAAACAGTTGGTAGAAGAGTCCTGGTTAGGGATACCTGCAACCTAGTGAATGGAGATGATACTGCAATCTACAGCCATATTTAAATTAATTAATAAGTGGCTATATGGGAGTTTATATTGCCCTGTAGCCTGCTGGTGGAATATTTTTTAGGATTGCTCTAAAAAAACATTGACTACACAACATTCTTATTAGAGCACTACAGCCCACCCCTAATGGGGACCAATCCATCCCAGACTGCTCAAGGGTTCAGTCTATTGTTTATTTGGAATGATTAGGAGTGATCCAAATAAACATGGTTTTCTTGCTGTGTGATAGGTCACTCTATTGTGGGGTTGAGGGTTTGTTCTTCCTACATGTCAGTGGTGAAGTGTAGAGGTGGATGTGGTCTGGCCATAACTGCAGATGGCACCCTCCATCTTATTTTGAAGTAAAAAAATACATTTGCGTTTTAATTTAAATTTTTATTCAAAAAACATTTTTCCACTATTGTGCTGCATTGTGCACTACGTCACTTACCAAAAATTAATTTTAAAAAGCACTATGTCACTTACCAAAAATTAATTTTATAAAATGAGAAAAGGGAAGATGTGGGGCTGAAACATGACACTCCATATCTCCCGCTCTTTCTGTGCATAAAAACCAGCATTAATGACTACCTGCAAGCAAATGGAAACAGGTTGTTTCCCAGCCAGCGGACAGCTATTGCAAAAGAGAAGGCAGGAGGCAGAGAGCAAGAAGGGATGCCATCTTGGTTTTGCCACCACTTAAATATTTCTGAACAACCTTGCCATATTATTAACTTTTTAAAGAACCAAACCCATTTATTCAGTCCCCCACCATTAATATTACTGTCATCCCATTAAAAAGCATGGGAAATATTTCTTTCAGCAATACTTGTAAAATGAGAAACCATTCTGTACATATTTGCATATAACTTCTGCACTCTCAGCAGATCATGAAGAAATTCCCCCCCATATTCTCTTTTCCAGTGTGTTGCAATATGTCTTACGTTAATTGATTTGCATGTTCCTATCATCACTTCTGAACAATCATGACACACAAGCAGTTGTGTAGGACAGTGGTCCCCAACCTTTTTCGGACCGCGGACCAGTTGGGGGGTGCGGGCTCCATGCGCGGACTGGTTGGGGGGCGGGGGCAGCCCCACGCTCATGGATGGGCGTGTCAAGCTCACGGGTGGGTGTGTTGCGCTTGCAGGGAAGGTGAGGAGTCCAGGCTCGTGACCGCCGCCACCTCTGCCAGATCTCTTTGAAGGGCGCACCCCGGAAGAGCCGCACCGCTCGCCCCCATGTGGAGGACCGGAGGCGCCGGCTTAGTCGGTCGGGGTTCGTCCCCCGCCGGCACGGCAGCGGCGTCCTCCTGTGGTTCTCGGGAGGAAGCGAGGTCGTCGCCCTCCGCTCCAGCTCCGGCCTGCTCCTGGCTGCTGGTGAAGGCTCCCGGCCCGGGCTTCGCCAGGACCGGCAGGACGACCACCAGCTGCCCCTTCCACCTTGTGGAAGGTAGCCCGGCCGCCGTCCTCGTCCACCGGGTGGGGGAGGCGCAGACAGTAGGCGGCCAGGTGGGGCGAGTCGAGCTGCAACTCCCGCCTGCGGATCTCCAGCCGGGCCTGGGCGGCGGAGCTCAGCAAAGGCAGCTTGATGGTCACCACCAACTCGCGGGGCACTGGGCCGGGCGCTGATTCGCGGCTGCAGTGGTAGTCCTGCAGGTCCACGTAGGAGCGCTGCTGGAGGGTCCAGCACGGGGTGGTGGCGGGGGGCAGCGTTGGCGCGGTCCAGGCCCAGCAAGAAGTGCTTCTCGACCGCCTCCAGGGCCGTGTCCTGGACGAGGTGGCGGAAGCGGGCTGAGCGGGCAGCCAGGCGGAGGGTGTCCGGGTGGAACAGCACATCGTAGACCAGGTGGTGGGGGCCCCGAGACCGGCGGGAGCTCAGCTCCTCGCGGCCGGGGGCCAGGCAGTGCGACAGGGACCAGCGGCTGCCGCCGGGCGCCGGGCGGCACTCTGGCCGCCCCACCAGCCGGTGGGCGCAGAGGTTGAGGTAGCAGCGGCGGAGGCCAGCCTGGCTGGTCCGCAGCACCCAGCCGGGGCTCGGGTGGAGGAAGCGGGCCTCGACGCCCCACTGGGGCTCCAGGGCCACCACCTCAGCGGCATACTCGGCAAAGAGGGCGCGGAAGCCCTCGTCCTGGAAGGCCTGGCTCAGGCGCTCCGCCCATCAGCTCGAGGTCCACCAGGCTCAAGCGGGCCGCCATGGTGAAGCCGCCTCCCCTCCGCTCAAGGCCGGGCTCGCCCAAGAGGTGGGTGTGTCACGCATGAGCGCGAGGGGTGTGTCACGCTTGCACGCATGCACACGAGCTCAACACGCCGACACGCCCCCTGTGCGTGCGGGGGGTGGAGATCCGTGTCCACGGCCCAGTTCAAGGAAGCCCACGGACCGGCACCGGGCCGCGAACTGGGAGTTGGGGACCCCTGGTGTATAGGTACATATATGTGATATCCCGTGTGGTGCAGTGGGTAAATGAATGACTGAGACTCAAGAGACCTGGGTTCGAATCCCCACTCAGCCATTAAAACTCACGGTGTGTGTGGAACTGGTAAAACCACACTTTAAATAGCCCTGTTAGGATCACCGTAAGTCTATGGCCCATAACAACAAGTGTACATGCCTTCTGCACTGGAAAAAATTGAGATTTTTAGAAACTTTAAACTAAGGACCATTTTAAAGAAATAAACAGGACGTACAAGATGGTAGTAGAGCTGGCTGGAGAGCTCAGTGGTTTAAGTCTCTGAGCATTGCAATATTAAGGTGCCAGTCTGAAAACAGAAAAAAACATGGAGAATGCAGGAAAAGAATGAAGTAACTTAGCCATCATCATCATCTTAGAACTGTTGTGCTGGAAGGGACCCTATGTCGGCCATCATTCTAGACAGCTGCCATGGGTGCTGCCAAAATTCAGGCTGCCCTCTGCTAGGTAAAGCTTGGCGTCCTTTCTCCTGCCGGCAACGTGGGCACCCTATTGTGCCACAATTTCGGGCCCTTTCCTGGCTTTTCAAATCATGAATACAGAAGCTCAATACCCCACATTCATAAACCAGTGCGTGTGTTTTTTGGAAGAACTGAATATTATCTTTTAAGGATGTTCAGCTGCCTTGGCTCCTTTTTTAAGGAGAAAGGCGGGGTAACCATCTTTTAAAAGATAGATAAATCTATATATACAAATGAGCCTATTTTGTGCTTGTGCTTAACCACGGCTTGTCCTCAGCGGTATCAGAGATCTGGAGAAGTGAGATATTAATTTTTCATGCATCTATGAATAGAGAGGTAACTACATACAAGGGTTAGCCCTTTTCCTTTGGTCAACCTAATTGGCCAGCTCAGGTTGTCAGCATTCTGTGACCTCACAAACGTTGGCCCGGCCATGTTCTGACAACAGTGTTTACTCAGGAGGAGGAGGATCAACGGTCACTCTGTTGAGAGACGGCCAGCGTGAAGGAATCACAGAGTCGATCCTGCGATTCATCCCTGTTTTTCCGTCAGAAAATGCTGTGTCTCACAGTGTTCATCGCTCATGTACTCGAGAGATGGACAAGCAGACCAAATCCTGATCTGGACGATCCTCCCGAGGATGAAGAGAAAGGTGAGTCCAGGTGAAAAAAAAAGGCAGGAAAGGACTGAAGTCCCTTGAACCGAGTTTTCTCATGAAGCCACGTCTCTCCCCCCCCCTCCGTTTTGTAACAAGGTGTTTCTTTTTTTTCTTTCAAGGTTTCGGACATGGTGCTTCTCCCACAATTAGGAGCCCACTCAAGTCACCAGCTCTGGCCCTGGATGGATCACTCCTCCCATCATCCTCCCCGGAGGCCCCTCCGGAGCCAAACCACCGGCTGGAACAGCTGCCATCGGCCCCCGAGCCTCCCAGCCCTGTGCGAGAGACGGCCAAACCTGTTGGGAATGATCTCAACATGTCTGTGGCCCCAGACAGCCCACCAAATGAAAGCTTAGGGGGCCAGAGTCTGACAGAAAGTGGACCCTCTCCCTCTTGGCCCCAAGGCTTGGTGGTGGAGTGTTTGATGGAAGACCTAACTCTTCCTAAGCATGACCCTCTTGTGGTCACCTGTGAAGCGGGTCCCGTGGGGTCGCCTTCCGATTCGGCATTCTCGGTCCTGTCTCCTGAACCGGAGGATCGTGGCCCACGGGGTGAGGCTGTTGGGGACCTATCCCAATATGATCTGCCCCAAACCCCCACCCCACCCACAAATGTTTTCTGGGATGAGCCACCACCGGAGGAATTAGCCAGGGCAGAAGAGGAACAGGCCAACGGTGGGGATGAGGACAACCACCGTCTCCTCCTGGTGGAGATGCCCATGGCTGCCCCACCCAACCTGGAGACATATGGGAACAGTGAGAAGATCACAGCTGCCATCATCTTCACTGACACCCCCTCCTGTGACCAAACACTGGGTGGAGAAGTTGTTGGTGCTCCCCAAGCCCCCGAGCCCTGCGGTGGAGATGCCACAGAAGGCAGCGAAGTGGGACGCTCAGAGGGAGACATGTCCCTGCTGGTGGACCTGAACGAATTAGATGAAAAGTCCCTATTTGTAGCTGAAGCCAGCTGGGACGCTTGTGGAGGTGCTTCTGGGGCTTTCTTGCCTTCTCCAGAAGACCCTCCTGAATCGGAGGATGGTGGCCTGGGGGCTCAGGCTGATGGGGATATCCGCTTCCAGGACCAGCTGCCCCTGCTGTGAGTATATGAAGACGAGGGAGTAAACCGGAGCAGATGGGGAGGGCCTTTCTCCCTCCCTCCTTTTTGAATTTGCCCCACAGTGGGTTTCTGCTCAGGACCCTGTCGGAGGATTTTCCCTCTAAGCTTTTTCGTCCTCTTGCTTCCTTTTCCAGGACGAATGAGCGGGAACTGGAGAGGTGTTTCGAACATGTGAACGAAGAGCTGCAAGCAGTCATGGAGATGGAAGGTCAGGAGGGACAGTTTGTCATTTCTAGCGCTCAGTGTTTCTTCCGTCATAGCGCACAGCAGGATAAGAGACCGTTTTCTTTTGTAACTCTTCTCTGCTGCAGAGTTTTGAATGCTGGTTAACTCGTCTAGCTGTGCCACAAAAGTGCAGGGATTTACAGAGCAGAATAGCTTCACGTTCCCCAAAGTAGGCCACCCCTTTTTCTCACTAAGTGGCACCTGCAATCTCAATAACTCTCTCTCAGACATTAGGTGGAGAAAGTATAAAAGGTTTAATTACTTACTTTTGAATAGCAAACTGACAAACATGACTGCTTTCAACAACAGACTTCAAAAGACAGACTGCTATTAGGAGACAGAGCAGGGAAAAGAATTGAGCAAAGAGAGGCGGGGCTGGCTTTGAATTCAGAGGCGGGAAGGAACGATTGGTTACTGCTGGATAGATTGATGGTCATCTCAGCCTAGAAAAGTCCCTCCCAGCCATGCCTACTAAAGGCAGCATGCAAGATTGCAATAACTCCAACATTCTCTACTTCTTTTTTTCCTACTCTTATGCTACACTTGGCTTTGAATTGTTGTCTTGCGATTCAATCTTTATTTCAAACTATGGTGGTTGTTGCCATGATTGCATCCTGTTTTAAAAACAAAACACAACACTTTTTTGGTCGTTTGACTGTTCTGTTCAATTTGACAAAATGCCACACCTCCACAGATAGAGAAGCGGGAGGAATCTTAGCCAAGCGAAGCCTGAAAGCGGTCAGAATAGTGGAAAATGCGGTCATTCGTAAGGATCAATATTTTGTTTCTTTTGCCTTTCTTCCAATTTCTGTCTCCCAACGGCACAGAGGGGCTCAAAATGGAGCTTCAGCAGCAGCAAGAGCAGCTCCTCCAGAAATTGCCCGATAAGAAGAACAAGTTGGTGGAAGATCTGGACCTCAAAGTGACGCAGTGAGTATTCCTGTTCCCGGTTGATGGGCAAAAGAGGGAGCCAACTAGGGGTGGGTGGGTTTATGGGCAAGAGGGAAAACCCCTGTTTCCTGTCCCATCTCCCAGGAACTGGGGTTTGAGATCAGTGGTTTCTCCAGTTTGTGGACACCCTCTCTGCCATCTGAGATAGTAACCCTAAGCTTAGGTGGACCCAAGGTGCCTTTGGTGTAAGGCAGTGTCCTCTATTCCCATTCAAACGGCTTTTTATTGAGTATCTTGAGGACTAGAATCTCCAGTTTGTTCCAATTGCGGAGCAGCGCGGTGCTGTCTGTTTCCCGGCCGTCACAGGACACGCGGGGAAATGCACTCCAGCCTGACCCGGATTCGTGGCCAAACTGGATCTTTTTGGTCCGATTATTGGGCTATTACTTTTTTGGGGGGGGGGGCTGTTTTGGGCCAAAGCAGATGGAAGGATCGCTTTAAGGGAGATGGCTTTGGTAAATGCAAGAAGAGATTAACCCTGCTTTGGTCTTTTTTTTTTTTTTTGTCTCCAATCTTTAATGCTCCCTCTCATCTTTCTTTCTTTCCTTCCTCTTTTCCTCATCCCCTGGTTTCTTCCGAATTACTCCCGAATCTGACAGGGCTGCAGAGGTGGGTGCCCGTCCTCGAAGAGGGCTGCTACTGAGGAGGTGGAAACGCTGGAAGAAAAAAAGGTGTTCCATCAGTTGAGAGGGTCTGAGATGGCCCAGAGGGACTCTTAGAGATGATCGAGTCCATCCCTCTTCAGTAGAAGATCTACAACTGCGTTATCCCAGTTTCGTTGCGTTGTCCCAGCGTCGTCCCTGTCTAAGCAGCCGTTCAGTTTCTGCTTTCCAAAAAATTGCATTTTATTTATTTATTTATTTATTTAACTTATATGCCGCCCACTCTACCCAAAGGCCTCTGGGCGGCTTACAACAATTAAAGTACAATAAAAAAGATAAGACAATTAAAATACAATTAAAATATATACTCTAAAAATTGCCATCAGGACCCACAGTTGATATTATTTCAATTAAAAGCCTTCTGGAACAGGAAGGTTTTGACCTGGCACCAAAACGTCATCACTGTCGGCGCCAGACGAATCTCCGTCGGGAGGGCGTTCCATAGTCTGGGGGCAGCTGCCGAACAGGCCCTTTGTCTACAAGCCATCCCTCTTACCTCCTTGAGGGACGGCTCTTTGAAAAGGGCCCCCTGGCTAGATCTTAACTGCCAGGTAGGTTCCTATGGAAGGAGGTGGTCCTTCAGGGATCCAGGGCCCAAGCTGTTTAGGGCAGTGGTCCCCAACCTTTTTTAATGCCAGGGACCGGTTTTGTTGAAGACCATTCTTCCAAGGACCGGGGGGGGGGGGCTGCCGCCACCGGCGTCCGTGAATGGGGGGGTGGGGGGGCGGGACCGACCCGGCGGGAGGATTACTGAGTCAAAGTCAAGGGGAAGGCGGACCCCGACCCCTGAAAGTTGCTTGTAAAGTTGCAGCCTCCAGCTCGTAGCCCCGAGTCCCCCACCCCGGGCAAAGGAAGGCTCCCTTGCACCCAAGTCACCTGTTGCACGGAGGCGAAGAGGCAACCTGTCCCCCACCCCCGTTCCCTCTTCCCCTGAGAAACTTCCTCAGGTGAGCGAGCCCTGCTGCAGCTTACCTGCATGTAGCCCTGGTACATCCTGCCTCGCCTGCTTCAGATTCCCCCAGAAGGCGACAGGTTGTGGGCTGGGGAGGGGGGGAGAAAGGAGATGGAGGCGGGGGCAGGGATTCTTCTCCTGGCCAAATGCAAATAAAATAAAACTGGAGCTCGCTCTGCTTGAAAAAAGATCTGGAAAGGGCTTCCCAGGTGCAAAAAAATAAAAATAAAAAGACCCCGCACTGGACTCGAGGGCAGTGTCTGTTGCTCGTGGGTGACCTCGTCACCCCCTTTCAGGCAGTTTGCTGGGATTTTTCGCCCCTCCTCACTCTTACGTGGATGCGGGCACAAACATACAAAAAAGAGGAGCTGGTCTTCCGCTCCCCCGAGGAGTCGGAAAGGAAGAGCTCAAAAGAGCCTGCTGGGGTCCTGTGGTGGCAGTGGTTCTCCTGGAGAGGGGCCTCTGTTTCTTTGGCAATGCCAAACCCCAAGTGGGGGCGGGGAATTGCGCGCCAACTCCGGCCGCCTCGCCTGCCGTCAGAACTGTGCCGCTCGCTTCTTGAGGTGAACTCTTTTGGGCTCCCTCTTTGACTCCTTCATTGCCTTGCTTCTCCAAAGCGAGCCCTCCCCCCTCCTCCTCTTGCTGCTGCTGGATGGAGAGAGAGAGAGAGAGAGAGAGAGAGAGAGAGTCGCCCTCCCTCCTTCTCTCACGCTCTCTCGCTGTCCTTCCCTCTGCAAAACAAGGAGAGAGTGCGCCATCCGGGGATCGTTCAAAAGAGCGGCGCTCGCTCGCTTGGCCCCAGCGTGACTGCAGCGACGGGCGAGGGAGTTCGCTGGCTGGCTGGCTGCCAGTGGGCTCGCTCGCTCGCTCCAGGCTGCAGAATCACCTTTGCTTGGGAAGGGCCAAAACCAGACAGGAAGGTCCAGAGGCTACTGCAGCTTGACGGAACAAAAACAAAAAAAGAACCCGTGAAAGAAAATAAACCGGTTCCTACGTGAGCTCCAAAGGCGAACGTGAGGATTTCGCGGCTCCTCGGCTCTTTCTGCTTGAACCTTTTTCGGACCGGAGACCGGTTGGGAGGTGTGGGCTCCGTGCACAGGGGGGGCGGGGGCACCCCCATGCTCACGGGTGGGCGTGTCATGCTCACAGGCGTGACACGCCCACCCGCGAGCATGACACGCCCCTCCACAAGCGCGACACGCCCCCCGTGCGTGCGGGCGGAGATCCGTGTCTGCGGCCCAGTTCGAGGAAGCCCACGGACCGGCACAGGGCCGCGGACCGGGGGTTGGGGACCCCTGGTGTAGGAGATGCAAGTAACATACCCAGCTACAAAGAAAGATACTGGACGTAGCAATGGCAATGAAAGTGATGGACATGTCAAGGTGCAATGTTCTAATTGTGCAGGAATCATGGCACACTATCTTGCCAGCTTTTCCTCTTACAGAGGTACCCATCTTTAGAGAAGGGGTGACCAAATGCCATTTGTCAGATGCATCTCCTAGCATTTCTAAGGATGGGCTACACTGGCTATTGCTGATTGGAACTGCAGTCCAACCACAATTGCCCATCTCTGCTTTAGAGAAAGGAGTGGTCTTTAGAGAAATTGGTTAGAATTGTCAAGAATTACTTAAGCTATTATGTCAACAATAGTCCTCCATTTGAGAGTACAAAAATATTTCTTGCTTTTATAGCTTGTTCAACAAAAGGCTACCAAGTCTGATGTAGTGGATACAGTGATAGACTGGGGTGCAAATCCCTGCTCAGCCATAGAAACTCACTGGAGGAGTGGAACTGGAAAAACCATCCCTAAATATCTCAGTTACTTTGAAAACCCTATTAAGGGCACTCTAAATCTGTTCCAACTTGCTGGCACAAAACAAACAAAAGGATAGTGAAGGAAAGAGCTGATCACTTGTGAGATGTCCACTATTCAGAAACCTTTTCCGTTGTTCCACACTTTGTCCCACTTAATCCTTAAAAGATTTGGCATACATAGGGTAGTGACTTTAAACTGCAATCATGCCTTTGAATGATGAAGTTTCATTAATCAAGGCTGATGAATAAAGTTTCATCTCATACATCAGTGTTGTGATGAACAAAACAAGCCAGTTCTGAATGAGAATACTGAAGCATTTAAAAAATGTAGGTGGGGATACCATTACATTTTGGAACATAGTGTGATTTTAAGCAAGTTTCCTCCGCTTTTAGAGCAGACTTTAAAACAATCTACCAAACTAGAACATAGTAGTTTAGATTGTGAAAGCCTCATTCAACATTGTTGTGTGGGATCTAGCAGTACCTGTGTGTGCTTGCTCAAGCACCTTTTAATAATACCTTTCTAGCAGTAGTATTTGCACAGACAGATAAGATTTTATTTTTCCCATGAAGAAGTTTTTAGGAACAGGGCGGCTAATCTATGATTCTTCAGATGTTATCAGAATTCATCTCCCATCAGCCCAGGTAGTAAGGAATAATGGGGGTGACCACAGGTTTCTCATCTCTAATGTAAGAGCAGGATGGTGAGCAAACCAGTCTCATGTTTCAGTCATTTCACCACATTTCTGCATGATTCACTTTTGTATGGAGCGAAGGCAGCCTGTGGTCTGAATGGAGAAGCCCCCCCCCCTTTTGAAACAATGAACTGTCCCTCAGTAGGGGAACACATTGGCTGCAATTTTGGGAAGTGTTGTTGTAAGCAATAATGATACCTCAGAGGACAAACTGCAGAGAACATGTAGTTAGAATCTGTTCCAAGTAAGGCATAATACAGACAGTGGTGTTACAGAAATACATGAAGGAAGTTAATAAGGAAAATCTTCTCACTTGATTGTGTTATCAATTATCTCGTCTCTTTGAGCTATAATGACCTAGCAGTTGGCTATATTGAATTTCAGCACTGGGAATCTATGTTGAAACTTCCACTCACTGGTTATCCAAATCATTGTCTGTCATAGCTTAATTTACCACACGGTGTTTCATTGCTGCCATGAAACAGACATGAAAAAACCTCCACTCTTCCCTTGATACTACCACCAAGGTGAACCTAAGAAAATTGGGGGGGGGGGGGAGTTGCACTGACACAATTCCTTTGCAAGGGCAGAGAAGAACAGACTACTTCACACCTATATTAGTATACTTTATGCCCTTGTACATTTACCATGGGAGACTTTGTGTTAACTTTCTGAACACTCCGGAAGCTGCCCATAATTGAGCAAAAATCAGACATATTTATTAACTACTGTGCGCACTTGACTTGAATAAAGTCAAGTGGGCACAGAAGGCAGACTACTGTGCTTTCTAATGCACACTTATTTGGGAGTAAGTCACACTGAATGCAGTGGCAATCAATTCCCAGTCAATATACATGGGAATTGCACTGCATAGTATCTGAACCTTCAGGCTAAGTGTAATATTATTCACATAATAAAATGTGTGAGCTTGGGTTTTCTACCAAAAATTCCATCCCTTTGTCAGCTACAGCCTCGCCTGCACCAGGCTATTAATAATGATGATGGTGCCAGTTGAACGGAAAGAAAACTGATAAAAGATCAGCATGTAATAGAAAAAATATTAGAAAATTGTAAATTTTTAAAAAGGAGAACTAGCACGTTGTCTGGATCGTTTATAAGGAAGAATGTGATATATATAATTTTTTTAATTAAATGAACATCAAACATAGACAACATAAACCTAACACCACAATAAAATACAATTACATAATACACCAGTGCCACCTTCACCCTCAGGGCTAATATTAATAATATTTTTAAATTTCATTCAATCCATTTTCTCTCCAAAAATTCATTGTTTCTTCTCTTGGCGTATACCCCTTCCCTCTCCGAAATACATATTACAGGAATACATTCCATTAAATGATTCCTTAAAATCATTATTTTTTGATAAACCTCTTCTTATTTTCATATCACGTCAGTTTATCATTAATTGCCATATCTCATAATTCTCTATACCATTCCACTAAATTAATTTGATTATCATTTTTCCAAATTTTTGCAAATATTAACCTTGCTGCTGTAACCATTATTACAATTAAATCCTTATTTTCTTTCAGCAATTGATCCTCCTTGACCATATTCAATAAGGCTGTTAACCGGGACATTTGAATATTTAATCCAGTTATGCCCCTTATTTCTTTAAAAATTTGCTCCCATTCTTTCTTCACATAACCACCACATATGTAAATACGTCCCCTTCTCTTTTTTACACCTCCAACATAGTGATGACAAATTTTTATTTATTATGTTCAGTTTTACCAGCGTTAAATGCCACCTCCATATTACCTTATAGCAATTTTTCTTTATCCTTACAGACATATTCTTCATAATTCTTTTATCCCGCATTTTATCCCACTTTATCCCACACATGTGATTCCTTGCCGCATAAGTTGGGTAATAAAAATGTTTGGAAACGATTGGAATTGGTCATAATGTCGGGGAGAGAGATCAAGCCAAAGGCAACCCATGGGGGCTCTCTTGCCTGGCCTCTGATCCTTCGGCATCCCTTCCACCTCTGGGATCGCAGTCCTATTTGGGGAAGGCTCCTCTGGCAAACCTTTCTTTCGGGTTGCCTTCGCCTTAAGCCAAGCAAACGCCACTCCGCTCCCACCGCCTGTCCTGCCGGCTGCAGGCGAGGAAAAGCGCGCGGGGAAGAAACTGGTGGCCGCGGTGGGGGCGGGGGAGGGCGATCACGTGCAGGCCTGTGGAGGGGTGGGTGGGAGAGACTGACTCATGCCTTCCTCCCGCCAATCCCAGGAGTGGATTCTGCCAGCGGCGGGCGTATGGCTGGGCTGGGCCGCGCCATGCCGAGAGACAACCGGCGCGGCTTCCTTTTCCTCGCGCACTTGCTGGCTGGCTGCTGGCACGGCGGGAGCAAGGCGGGAGTTGCGCGCCGGGGCCGAGGGGTAAGTGCAGCCGGAGCGGGAGTCTCCTACCCGCTGAACTTGGGCTTCCTTTCGGGAGTGGGCCGGTCTGGCATATATATCTAGACGGAGCGCTTTCTCGTGGGCGAGGGGGTCAGATTTCCCGTCTGTGCCCACCCTCGTCAGGAGAGAACGAGGCACGCGGGGGCGCCGGACAGACGCGCGGCCGCCTCCATTTCCAGATCCCTGTCAGCTTCGGGACGCGTCCACAGCCGGGAACCCGGACCTGTTACCTATCTCACGCTCTCAGTGTCCTGGAGGAGGGGGCTTGTGGCACGGCCTCTCTCTCGTTTTCTCTCCTGGAAGGGCTCGCAGAGAGACTGGCAGCCGAACAAGGTCGGGGAGCGGGGGGGGGGGGGGGAGGCGGCGGCGCCCAGGAGGAGGAAAGGGCAGGGATTTGGGGGGACAGGTGGAGCCGCTTAGCCGGTGAGGCAAAAGGAAGCGCCTCTGAGGTGGGGCTTTAGCGTGGCAGCAAAAGAACCACCTGCAGGCAATCGGGATAGAAACGGTCCCGCCTCGCTTTCTGAACTAGAGGGAGAATGATTTCTTTCTTTCTTTCGACTTCGAGGAGGGCCAGAATAGGGCGGCTTTTGCCCTGGAGGTGATGCGTTGCTGGAGGGTGCGCGTTCGCGTGCGGCGTCGCAGGGCACACATAGGGAGCAGGAGGGTGGCTTTCTTTGGGACGGACCGAGGGGGCGGCAGGGAGGGGAGCAGCCTCGGACCCTCCTCCTCCCCCCCTCGGTTCTCTCGCTCGTTGCGCCTGAAGCGCGCTTCCCTCTCCGCGGTCCCAGCGCTCCGCTCTCAGCGCAAGTGCGCACAACCGCGGCCGAGAGCGGGGCTTCTGTTCCTCGGGACGGCTGCTCTCGGCGGGGTTGGTGGGGAATCGCCGGATAGCCGCGGGCACTTCCGAGTGGTGGTTGACGTTGCCCGGGTCCCCGGGAGGAACACGTGGGAGCGGCCGTGAGCGGATTAAGGCTGCGCCGCGGCTCCGCCAGGCCGGATGGAAGACAAGGGACGCCGTGGTGCTCCGGGCCTGACCTACAAAACGGAAGCCGCCTCGGCGCTGGTCCCTGCCTTTTCCTCCGGGTTTGTCTGCCCGTCCGAGAACAGAGAGAGAGAAGTCGGCTGGCAGAAACCTGCCCATCCGCTCCCTCTCCTCCTGCCCCGTTTAACGCATCCGCAAGCGCTGTTCGTCTGGATCTTCCGTCCCGCGGAAGGTGTTTTGTGGACCAACCTTGATAAGTTGCGCTCGGGGGTGTGAGGATGAATAGAAGCCGTTTTAATGGCTCTTGCCGGTGTTGCTGTCACCGTGCCTCGCTCCCAGGGTTTTGCAATGTCTTAAGTTCAATTGGAACTTGCGAAAGCAACTTTGCGGAAAGATGGAACAGCAGGCAGTGGGGCATCAGCGTCAGCATTGTGCAAGTGATTTTATCTGGTGGGAATTAAGGTTTCACCTACACCCCAAAGAGTGCATTAAGGGATTTGTGTGCACTTTGCCTGTCAGCCGAGAATGGGGTGACTGTTTAAAAGTCGTTCTTGTTTTTTTTACAATGCTCCAGCACTCCTAACCTGATTTTGGGGGGATGTTGTTGGCCTAGTCAGCGTCTCATCTTCGTCTTAGAACTGCAGAGCTGGAAGGCGCCCAATGGATCCAGGGGTCCAGCCCCTGTCAAAGAGGCACAATGGGGAATCAAACTCCTAACTTCTGGCTCTGCAGCCAGATACCTAAACCACAGAGCTACCTACCCAGCAGTTAAAATCTTGTTACTACTAAGGGTAGTTCACTGCTTATGCTGAGCTTGAATGTGTGGGAAACCCTATTAAAATTTCCACTCACACTTTAGACAAATCACCACCTCTCACACCTCATTTGCCTCACACATTTCAATATTGCATCAAAACAGAGAAAGCTGTATTCAGCCCTTAATACCGCCACCATCTAATGCCACCTGTTACCAACAAAGGGATGCAGGCTGCATTCTTGTACATATTTACCTGCACAGAATGCAATGAGAATTAGTTACTAGCAAACATACATTGGGCTTTACTGCATATTCTCCTAAAGGTCAAGCTTTGCATTAAATAGGCCACAAATTGTCGATTTAAATTTCTGCATCATTTTAAGACTCTTCCTACTGTAATTAAAAGTGGGTGATAGAAAACTGGCTGTAACAATAACGCCTATTTAGTATGAAGTGATACTATGTGGCAAGGGAAGAATGGCTAGAGGGGGAAATTTATCCATGAGATAGTCTTGGAAAAAATCTTATTAGCATCTGCCAAGCAGTGATTGTTGACAACCATTTGGCCAGCTCTATATCTAGCCCAAATGCCTAGAAGTATGAATTAAATGACTTAACTATAACAGTAGGAATAACAAAATGGTCTGTTGAGTACTGTTTATCCAGTTGCTTAGTTTGCTCTTCCCATCACCTCTCCTGCAGTAAAAGATCGCGCTGGCCATTTTCAAAGTTCAAGCTATGTTACTTGACATATTTCTTTGTATACTCTAAACTTTTAAATTACATAATCTTTAACTACCCCTGCCCCCTGCTCCAATGGAAATCCAGAGTGGTCTGTTGGTTTTTGAAAGCATACTTCAGATTTCTAATCAGCCATTAAATAAATGGTCAATCCTAATGAAGCCTTGCACCTGGTGAAACAGGAACACAGCAACAACAATCCAAATACTGTAAAGGTTGTTAGGAGATATGGTGACTTCAACATGCTAAATAGCTTGGTGGCTGAGAGATGTTAGATGTATTATGCATTGGTCAGTATAGGTCTGCCACGGAGAGCTCTTTGAAGGCTCTTTGAAGACAATAGTGTCAATATGTATTTTGCAAACACTTGTTTGTTGCATTCATGCCATTTGTATTTAGATTAGTTGTTGTTATATACCAGGGGTCCCCAAACTTGATAGTAATATATACCATCAAGTAGCTTCTGACTTATGGCCACCCTATGAATGGGTGATCTCCAGAAGTCCTGTCCTCAACAGCCCTGCTCAACTCTTACAAACTCAAGTCTGTGGGGTTTTTTAGGGAGTCAATTGCATTTGGTCTTCCTCTTTTACTGCTGCCCTCAACCTTTCCCATCAGTATTGTCTTTTCCAGACAATCTTGCCTTCTCATGATGTGCCCAAAGTATAGCAGCCTTAGTTTCATCATTTTTCCCTTCAAAGAGAGTTCAGACTAGATTTGATCTAGAACCTTGGCAACAGTAAGTAAGTGGTGGGAAAAATACTTACTGAATCTCTGCCTATTATATTAATATCAGAATATAGTCTGTGATATCTTTCTCCCGATAGCCTGACTTATCAGACAGAGAAGAACTATTTTCTTCCTCCAAATGTGTTTAAGAGAAGGGATGTGCAATACTGACTTCATTTTAGGCCTTTATATAAATGTGTCTTTGTCTCAGAGGGTGTAGATTGTTTGATAAGAATATTTACATTGAATAACTTAAACAGTTATAAAAGAGGTTGTGAAATATACAGCTCAGATGAAACGTTCCCTGAAACACCCATATGGACAAAATAAATGGACTAACAAATCCACTTCTGTTCTTCTGTCTTTCTCCTCCGTAGTAGTTTTCTTGGCAACTTGGATGTGTTACTGCAGTACATTGTGTGTGAGACTGCCTCTTCAAGATTGTTTAGAAACTTCAATTCATCCAGAAAGCAGCTGCCAGATATTTCAGTGATGTAGGGTAGTAATCTGTATTACATCCATTCTAATAGAGCTTCCTGGCTCCTCATTCATTTCTAGATTCAGTTCAGGATGGTAGTATGTACCCCTAAAGCCCTAATACATCTTGGGATAGAAATGACTGAAGGAGTATGTAATCCATGTTTTACAGAAAGATTGTCTGCTGATGCTGTTCTCTGTGTATTTCTTCCATCAGAGGCATGCTAGTTTCTATCAAGGTGAGGGCTTTTTCAGCATTGCTGCCTTAGTTACAGAATGTCCTCCTGGAAAACATGTGCTTGCCTCTGACCCTGCCTTAATTTTAGTACACGGCTGACATATATATATTTAAACAGACTTTTAAAAAGACTTGACTTGAACCAGTTTTAGTTTATTTCAATTCCTCCTCCCAGATTGGATGGTATCAACATGACTTATCTGACTATATATTGTACAAATGTAGCTTATAAATAAGTTTGTTGTTGTTTAGTCGTTAAGTCATGTCCCACTCTTCGTGACCCCATGGACCAGAGCACGCCAGGCCCTCCTGTCTTCCACTGCCTCCCGGAGTTTGGTCAAATTCATATTGGTAGCTTCGATGACATTGTCCAACCATAAATACGTTAGTGACTATTTAATAATTATGTGCCATCAAGTTCATGCCGATACATAGTGATCCTACCAGGATTTTCTAGCTGTGTGTGTGTGTGTTTCGTGTTGTCAAGTCAGAACTGAATTATAGTGACCCTAATAGGGCTTTCAAGGTAACTGAGATGCTTAAGGAGTGGTTTTACCAGTTTCCACTCCCCCAGTCAGTTTCCATAGCTGAGCAGGGATTCAAACCATGTTCTCCAGAGTCCTTGTCTGTCACTCTACCTGCTGCACCGCACTGGGAATTTACTAGGTATAAAGTACTTTAAAAAAACCAAACAAACACTTATCACTCCCCTTTTCTGGTGGCACTCTGAGACTGTGCAGCTTGTCCAAGACTGCACAGTGGCAGGCCCATTGGCCACACATGCTCCAGGTGGTCTTGTCTGGGTCCTCTCCTGGGAGGCGCAGAGGGGATTCAGACTCCCAGTCACTGGCTCTGCACCCAAGAACTCCAACCTAGTGAGCTATTTCAGCACTCAATGAACATTAGTTCATTAGTTGTTTTTAAAGTCATGGTTAAATGGATTTATCCTACTTGGTAAATTAGTCCAGGTTGTGATCTGATGGCACAGCAAAGGAGGGCTGAGTTTGGTAGTTGTTTGGATGAGAGGCTGCCTAAGAAACAACTTGCTAGTGAATCCATGGTTCCTTATATACTATTGTGTTCATCCAGCCTTGTGTTCTGTCACAGAACAAGGGCAGGGAATATATGTACAGAATACATGAATTAGATGCTCATTCTGTTCATAAGGCTAGCCATCTAGATGTCTGCGACTACAGTTCCCAACATCCTTAGCCAGTGCAGTGGTCAGGAATGACGGGAGTTGCCATCTAAAACTTCTGGTTTGGGAGGGCTAGTTTATTGAAAATTAATGCTTCTAGCTAGCCCAACCCTGTGGGATGGGGTTGCAGCTAGATATGGAATTAGAAAAAGGTGGGCCTTACCTTTGAGTAAGCATGCTTAAGGTGAGTACATATGGAAATAGTGTGTTATGGTGCAATGAATGTTCCTCAATGGTTGTTCTCTAGAGACAGATGCAAACTAGCAGTCTGATGTAACTCCACTGCTAAGGCTATAGTGTTTCACACACATTTGGGAATCAGCTCTCATGAACAAAGCAGCAGGGCTTAACTGTGAGTAAACCTGCATGTGGTCATGCATTCAGAGTTTAGCAGTCCCGCACACAGCTCGGAATGTACTTTTGAAGAGGAACCTGCTGCATCATTTATTGCATCTCAGCAGTCAGATAGTCCTTATCATTATCATTGTCCCAGTTCATTAAATCAGAGGTCATCAACCCCCGGTCCGCGGCCCGGTGCCGGTCTGTGGCCTGAGCTGGACTGGGCCACGGAGACAGACCTCCCGCCCCCCCCCCGCACGCACTCCCCTCCCCACAGTTGCTTTGCGCACGTGTGCCAGTGCCGACATGAGCACTCCCCCACCCCTTCACGCATGCACCCGCGTGCCCGTGCGAAGGGGTGGGTGCACGTGCGGTGCCCCGCCCTCCTCAGAGGCTCAGCCAGTCCGCGGTCCCAAAAAGGTTGGGAACTGCTGCTAAATCATTGTGTTATCATTGCCAGAAAACAGTGGGAAATACTTCTTGTTCCTTCTAGAAGCCAAATGAGATACTGCATCTTGCACAGATTTACAAAAACAAAAGAGAGAATAAAAATTACTTTCTCTGCCACATTGACAGAAAAATGTGTATCAAAATATCTTATAGTGCCCTTTAAGAGTAACTTTTGAAAGTGACAAGAAAATGCTAGTTGTGACACCTAAACTATGTAACTACTTATTATATTACTTGTACTGTAATGTAGCAGCTACCTGTTAATTGCTTGTTACTTTAAAAGTGTCTAGTTAGATAGCTACAGTGTTTATAAACTCTAGTCCTGTGTTTTGTTAATACCTAGATGGGAGGCCAGTTAGGAATTACAAGTTTACAGTTCTGAAGAAGAGCAGGGTACAATTGTTAATGCAAATTTCCATTTGAAATGCATCAAGGCAGAGCTTTTAAACAGGTGCTCTCCACAGTCACTTAGTTTCCTGTTGGATTACTGCAGTGTGCTGTGCATGGGGGGTACCTTCAAGAAGAGGTTGGGAACTTTGGTCCAAGATACGGTTGTTAGGTTACTAACTGGGATTGTTGATGTTATAGTCCTGTGACAACAGTGCTTCTTTCATCTGCACCAACTCCTAGTCTGTTTCTGGGTTCTGCTCATTTGGCGTTGACTTCTAAAAGTCCTAAACAGCTTTGGACTAGATTTTCTAAACATGTCACCTGCCACATATTCTTGGGCTGTGGCTCCTGACAACTTTAGCCAGGATAGCCAGTGGAAACAGATGATGGGAGCAGCAGTCAGATAATAAGTGGAAGGCCACAGTTTCCCCATCTCTAAACTAAGATCTCAATTAAGATGTACTTGCTTGAATTATTTTTAGAAGCCCTCTCTCAAGGGCTCTCACTGGATGAAGTTTTTTTTGGGGGGGGGCCCTAAAAGCAAGAGGGTTTTCCTAATTGTGGCATGGTGCCTATGAAATGAGCTCCCCAAGGAGGCTTCACTGGCTACATGATGCCAGTCAGATTCATTCTTCTACAGATTTAAGATTTCAGTTCCTAGACTTCATAGTTGCAAGGCTTGCTTTTTGTATTAACTTTCTCTTCTGTACTGCTGATTATTTGCTGTGCATTTTTAAAATAATATTTTTGCACAATGTGGTCTGCTCACATAACCTTTGTTAATTGGGCAGGATAAAAATATAACAGAAGCTGTTGCATATAATCCCTATCTACAGTGGCTTAACCTTAGCTTTTTTTTTTTTTTAATGTTAAGACTTTTGTCTAAGACATTATGAAAGCTACTTACTTACTGTTCTTTGGGACTGTGGAAGGAAGAAGTACATGCCCGAATAACTTGGATTACAAATGAGCATTCACACTGCTGTCACTAATGTGTGTTTAGGGGAATTGAGTTTCCCCCCACCTAATTAATGATCTTATTGCAAACTTAGACTTTGTACTCTGCTGTCTGTTGTGGTGTGGGAGGTGCAATGGAGTACATTTCCATCCACATGAACCTGGTTTCTCAAAGATTGATTCAAGTATAGGTTGGATCTGGTGCATGGCCTTTTCTCATTATACCAGCCATGTAGAAAGGAGTGATATTGTTGTGCTTTCCATGCCATCACAGCCAGCAATTTCCAAGCTATGTTTGAGTCTCTGATGTTGCTCTAGTGCCTGTGAATACTGAGAAGTTGGAAACACTTTTCCATGAGTGTTATAAAGCCAAATTCGGCCCTCTAGATATGGTTGGATTTCAGTTCCCATATTCCTTAACCATTGGCTGTGCTACCTAGGGCTGATGGGGGTTGTAGTCCAACAATACATGGAGGGCCACTAGGTTCTCCACCCATGCTTTGTGTAGATGAGATGTATGCAAACTGTGCAGAATTTGTCCACATTTCAGAAACTGTGCAGTCATAAGGAGCAGAAAGGCATTTTTGTCTTGCATGCTCTTCACCCACCCCTTTTTAAAAGATACCAGTCCCTAGTTTTCCTAGTAGCTTAAAGGTAGAAACAGTTCAACAGTGGAATTAAATGAATGGATGGATGATATCTGGGCAGGCAGGAATTCTGAATGCTGCAGTCCAACAAAGGTGGGAAATGTGATCCGCTGCCATTGTTGATGACATCAGCACCATCATTGTTCCAAAACCTGTTCATGCTCTAGAGTTCCTGCATTGACCATGAGGTTGGATTAGCTAGGTGACCACATGGCCTTTCTAATTCTGTCATTTTAGCAGGAACAAGTATAGATAGGCGAAGTGAAGAATTGCTTCTTTATATCTTCACATATTGGTTACAAGTGACACATTGACACGTGTTTGTATCCTCCATATTATTTATTTATTGTCATCTATTACATTTATATCCCAACTTTCCATTGAAAAAACACTGCTCAAGGCAGGTTACAAACATCTTAAAAAAATAAAAAATGGGTAAACCCAAATTTAATTTTAAAAAATCATAACATGAAGTAAATTACTGTAAAAGTGATAAAAATAAATATATTAAAACCATTAAAATAAACCAAAGATAGAGTTAAAACAGCACAGCAGGGTGGGTTAGACCAGTGAGATGCATACAATTTAAATAACTATGTGCTATCAAGACAATTCTGACTTATGGTGATGCTTTTTAGGGTTTTAAAGGTAGAGAGTACTCAGAAGTGGCTTACATTACCTTCTTCTGGGGGAATCCCGGGACTGCAGTTTGCCCATGGCCACAAAGTCTGACTTCTCTGGGATGCACGGTGGGGAACTGAACCCCAGTCTCTGACTCTTCAGTGAGATACCTAAACCACTGAGTTATGCAGCCAAAACATACAATTTTAGATGCCTGTGTTGTTTGAATATAAAAAATGCAAATACCAAACCAAAGATAGCCGTGTTGGTCCAAGAGGATAAAACAAAATGCAGAATTCATAGATGAGTAATAACTTAATTAGGACCAATTAAAATTCCACAGGCATATCTCAATAAAGGTCTCACCTGCTAGTAGGTTTTGAATTTCATTTTGCATGTTATAGTAACTGTAAAGCATTCTGGGGAATATGTCAGATTTCATGAATAAAAAGGAATGGGCTTTTCTAGTTTTGGTGCAATTCTATTGGAGGTACATAGCCTAAATATTTTGCAGGTGTTCTTGGTAGTGGGTGTGTGAAACTCTGGGCAAGGCCCATCTCCAGAAGCAGAGAGTTGTGGGGTTTTTTAAAAAAAAAGGTTTATAAGATCAAAAGCTCACACATAGTTTGCTGGCTGTCACTTTTTTTTCAAAGTACATATTTGAACAGGGAGGAAAATTGTTTCATACTAACCTTTCCCCTCCTTATTCTGTGTTCAAGACTCGTTGGATACCTTGTCCTTCTGTGTCTTCTTAGAAAATCATCTTATACAGCTGTAGTTTTTTTAAAAATACAAAGCTGTAGCTGGAGATCAAATTAGTCTGTTTTTTTTTAAAGTGCTTTAAAGGAGGGAGACAAAAAAAGGGGACCTCTAGTAAACATACCTAGTTCTTTAGTTAGTTACAAAGCTATGTACTGTAGCAAACTAGCAGATACAGCAAAAAGTCCCGTGGCAACTTAAATATTAACATTGTTATAGCATGGATTTTGTGTAATTGTAGCTCTAGAAACTGATGTGCCAAGCATACAGTACTGAACACTGGAAATTCTTCCAACTTAGCTCCAGAGTTTTAATAACAAGGCATTACTCATACACTACTTAAAGGCTATACGTTCCTCTGTAAGCTCTCCAGACTTTGTGTCCTGGAGAAAACCTCCATCCCTGGAATCTTGTAGCCTGAAGTCACTTTCCTGGTTTTTCTGAGTTAGTATGGAAACAAATAATACCCACAGCCTTGATGGCATCTCTGTATTTGTACTAGACATCTCAGTGATGAAAATATATAGACCTATGTTCTAGAACTGATTAATTAACTGACTCTTGCAGTTGTATCATGCCGTTCCTTTTGTGCTTTGGCTGTTTTTTTCTTTTCTTCCTACAGTTAGTTTGTGGTAAAGAAATGATAATTAGGAATTTCCTCCCTCCCCAATATATGATTGTGGTGTCTGCCCAGGTCATGAATATTGATATGTTGTCTGCATGGACCAATGGGAGTGCTGGAGAGGCGGAGTCACGAGATATAAGAGTCTCTGCCAGGGGAGGAGATGGTTAGATTTGGAGTTTTTGAGAGATTGGGAGATTCGAGTTTGAGGGATTGAGAATTGGAGAGTTTTGGAGTTTGGGGTGGATAGAGAGAGAGTTGGCGGTTGAAGGTGGATGAAGTGGGATGTTTGGTTAAGAGTTAAAGACATTAATTGTACCTTCATCACCTGTAACAATAAACAACTTCTATTTGGTTCTTTTGAAAATGACACATTGCCTGGACCTCTGTGATTAACAATAAACAATGTTGATGTAATCAACTGGTGGCAGCGACATGACACGTAGCTTATGCCCTGGGATTGGGGAAACAACCAAGGGACAGGTGGGAACGTGACAATGATTTTCTCCCCATTTGAATTACTTTCTTTGACTGAAGTGTATTCTAGATTTAGCGGTGGGAAAAGACTATCACTGCCCATGCAATGATACTGAAGTAAGCATCTATGAAATAAAAACTGGATTTTGAGTACAAATTACTGTTTCCAGAGCGATGCATGTGAACTGTTCTTAAAGATGGGTCATTCTGTTCATTATGTTTTAAAGTGGCTGAAATCCTATTGTGCAGTTACACAAATGGCATTAACTTTTAGACATGAATTGCAGTAACTTAAGAATTTACTATAGACATTATCTGTTGTTGACTGAGTCGCTTGGCATCCAACAGGTAACGCACACAGAGATTTCTTAATTTATGGCATTTCACATATACAAATTCCAACATTTGCATGGCTGCACATCAGGATTTGAGTCCTTATGTTGCTATAAGAAGTTGGGAAAACTCTTCTTTTGGACTACAGCCCTCAAAATCCCTCCAACAGCATGACATCTGGCCATCCAACATTGGAGGGATCTACTTTGCTCAACCCTGCTCTAAATATTGGGCCACTCTACGAACAAATAAGCTGTCAGGACAGTGTACCTCGTCATCTGCACTATTGCAACATCACAGTTTGGCATTCCCATAACTTTTGCTGCCATTGCTGTCTTCAGAATCTTTCTTTGTAGATGGGCTTCGCACTGATACTCCTACAGGACTGCTGATGCTACAGTCAGGTAAAGTTACCTGTAATTATAGTGTAAGTGTTCAGAAACACAAAGAGAAACATACAGACCAATTTGTATAAGACACAGCACTTACCCACTGGGAGAAAAAGAAGGAGTTTATTATCCTCATAATGCATTGTAAGCACTGAAGTTACATGTATAAATGTACAGAAGGATATATCTTTTTACATGTACTACTGAAACAGTCTCCTTTTTAGCTTTTATTAATAGGCTAATAATAACATATACAATGGAAGACAGAAGAGATTGGTTTTATTTTTGAAAAATTTAGAACATGGCAAGCTTGTTTATAAGTATTTAAGTATGCTGGCAAAAGCAAGATGGAATTGTAGTTAATCTCACCTACCACTGGGAGGGTGTTCAGTTTCATAAGAGTAGATATAGGTTTTTTTTAAAAATCTAAGATACAGCTTTCCGAAGATTTGACTTGAATTTGCAGTCTTCTGCTGGATGCTCTGGTGTCAGCATGATAGTAAATTACATTATGATATAATACAGGTTTCCCTTATGTGGTACCCCTAGTGCAGTGCTTAAACTGCAGTATTGCAGTCAAGACTCTGCTAATGACCTGAGTTCAATTCCCAATGGGCTCAGGTAGCTGGCTCAGGGTTGACTCAGCATTCCATTATTCTGAGGGTGGTAAATTGAGTATCCAGCTTGTGGGGGAGGGGCAATGTGTAGCCTGCATAATTAAACTGTAATCCACCCAGAGAGTGCTTTGGGGCAATATATAAGCAGCACACTTTGCTTTACTCCTGGCCTGAATGAATGGGAGTGCCTGCATAACAGCATGCCAAGTATACAAACAACACACTTCAGATGACCTGCTGCATGCATTTCTACTTCTAATCAAGGAAACGCTTAACATTTCTGTGCAGACTTTTGTGTTGAATGCAGGGGTGAGGATATATAGGTTATCACATACACACCTTTGAGCCCTAAACACTTTGGGGCTTAATGCTTGAATACGTATAGAAATAAAAGGGAGTGCAGCTTTCCTTTCCAGGGGGTGGGCTCTGCTCTGCTCCTTCACCAATTTTTTCTTCTCCATGTGCATGATTGTTGCCTCTCTCCAGGTGCTTTGGTGGCATCTTTGTCAGGTAGTTATTCAGATGGTTAAATGAGAGCTGGTAAAATCTCAGAAGCTATAGCTTCTCAAGGACACATTTTCTGAAAAAAAAAAATCCAGTGTTTACTTTTTCTGTGGAAAATTTGCAACAAAATAATTTGTTCATAAATTGCATTAATAACAATGAATGCATACTAATACACTATTGGACAAAACTGACAGATTCAAAATTGCTTGAGCCAACAAATTAAACTTGTATTCTTAAGCGAGACTTAAGTGAGAAGCCACATTAGTGGTGCTGTAGCTATTATGAGATTAATGTTCTTCGGATGTCTAGCTCTAGGAGGTAGTGGAAAAGTAGATATATGTTTGGTTGTTTTGTAGATGGGTTGTGTGTGAGCAAAAGAAATTACAAATAAAAGTGGCAATCCATACAAATACAACATTACAGATTTATGTGTTATCTGTTCAGATAAAATAAAAACTAAAATTGTCATAATTTTTGTTTCATTTTCAACAAACAGAGCAGTGTCTTTTTTTCCTCCTTGAGTTTGGGAGGTTTTTCACTATTTATTTTACTTTTGTATTGCCCATCTAGCCAGAGGCCATACTGGGCAGTGTACAGAAGAAAACAATAAACAAAAATCAGTAATCATAATATGCCAATATAATAGAACATAATAAAGTAATGCACCAACATAATAAAATAAAACGAACAAAAGAAAACAAAAGAAATAAAAAATACAACTACAATAGATTAAATTGATTAATCAATAAATAACATTCAGATTTACAAACATTAATACAACCCTGTGAGTCTCTAACCACTGTACCACACTGGCTCTCCAGTTAAGATTCTGATGTATTTTAGATTCAGGAAGCAGGAACACAGATATGCTAAAGATTGCTGTGAGAGAAGTGAGACTAAGAAAACATGTCTGGCTAAATGTCGTACAGTGAATCTCATGGCTGAATGGAGATTTAATCCCAGGGCTCTTCAATTTTAGTTTTGTTCTAACCAACCACTGTATTCACCATTTAGATTCAAATATGTATGGAATGTTGTAATGTTAAAAACTTTTAATTTAGTGAACATAAGTAAACATGCCACATCATATTATGCTGTATTTGAGATATGGAGATTTTTTTGCAGAAAATGTTCCAGTTCAATTTTGTTTGGAAAACCCACATCACTGACCAATTTTATAGAACTGTAGGAGTTGCAGACAAAATAATCTAGAAAATCAAAGATTCTTCACCTCTGGACTAAAATTTCTTCAGTGTTTTTTAAACATGTTTTTGTCCCTTTCATTTGTGTGACAGCAATGTGCTGTTTCATCTAGTGTACAGTGACATAATGTTGATTTTCAGAGCCCTTGATTGAGATTTGCAGACTGAAGCTTAAATCTCCAGTTCTGAAGAAAAACCATTCAGACTCGTTGAACTCTGCTTGTTAGTCAGGTATTCAGAATATTGATTTTGCTTATCTAATCTTGCTGGTGGCACATCTTTAGTGGTCTTTTGTATGTAGGCAAACACACTTACTCATCGTAGTCTTTCATTCACTTTCTGTCCTTCCCCCTCCCCTATTTTTTTCCATTCTAAAAACATGCCTTTCTCAATGTGTCGTACAGTACAATAGATTTGGTATCTATGGCATTCTGCTAAATCTTCATCAGTATGCCATTACATAGGAGAATCTCATTCTACAACCCCATATTTCTGAACTGTTTTGCTCATTGTGGAGATCCTAAGCTTCAAAAACACATCTGAACTCATCTCCATTAGTGTATGTTGGAAAGCTCACATCTAGTATCCAAATTCAGCAGTGCACTGGTCCTAACCTAAGTTAATATTTAGTTACTATCACTTCTTGGTTTGTTCATCCTTATTTTCTGTGTTTTTTTTCTTGGGAATATTATTTATTATATTTTATTTATTTATTTATTAAAAACATTGAGGCTGACTCCTTGGTGAGCTAGGCCAGGAACAGGCACAAGATAGATTAGATCTGCTAGTGGATCTCCCAGTTATTTGTGGGACTTTAATCTATACTCAGCTCTGCTTCTCAGAACAGATTTCCAGGTTCACAGTTCTTTCATTAGAAGTGCATGGTTAGTAGTAGTATTAGTAGTCCTATGTATAGCAGGGCCATTGAATCAATGAGATTTAGATAAATGTTGACTCATCATTCAGCTATTGATTCAGTGGATGTACTTCAGTTGGCACTAGCAATAGAATTTAAGCCTATACCATGTTTCCCCAAAAATAAGACAGGGTCTTATATTAATTTTTCTCCAAAAAATGCATTAGGGCTTATTTCCAGGGGATTTTTTTTTTCATGTACAACAATCTACATTTATTCAAATACAGTCATGCCATCTTCTTCTGGTTGCTGCACAATGGTGGAGGGCGGGGTTTCACTTACCTGGGGCTTATTTTTGGGGTAGGGCTTATATTATGAGCATCCTGAAAAATCATACTGGGGCTTATTTTCAGGTTAGGTCTTATTTTAGGGAAACAGGGTATGTCTTGTGTATCAGGCTGTCGTCAATGGGTCTTGCTGGGAGAATGGTGTCTAGTAAAAGTTGATTCAGCAGCTTATGAAATCTTGCTCACCAATGTGTTAGGTTAGTTAATTACAAAGTATGCATGTGATGAAGCTTATGGCTTCAGCAGCAAATACTTGTATTGTGTATGCTTTATATAAATATCAAATATATTCAACACGTTCCAGTGTTTGACCTCTTGTACACCTTTCATACTTTTGTCAGGCAACCTGGTATAAATTTAATCATTCTCCTGTAGGAGGTGGGTTTTGAACAACTTTTGAAAATGGAACTGAGACATATACTGGTAAATGGAAAGAAGACGCCTTTTTTCTCCAATGGGTGGGAGGTGCTGCTGGTATATAACTAGCTTTCATAAACTTTCCCCTCCATTCTTCTATCAGAAAATGGAAGGGCATCCCATTCTCAACTTGATGCCCATGGATGGAAAGGCGATGTGGCAATCAGGGTTTGGGGTTCAATTAGCGATCCAGTTTCTTTCTCCTACAGTGCCATAGAATGTTATATCAAGATCCAGTGATTTCCAAACATTCTCCTCGTTGCCAACTAATCAGCCCAAATGTTCATGCTGTGGAACCCTTATGTGTTGCAGAAGATTCTGGGGTGCATTCAAGAAGGGTTGACCCAGATCTTTCTGGTCTTCTTGTAGTGATATGACCAAAAACACAAGCTAGATCACTGCTGTGCAGCTGCATGTTGCAAGTGATTTTCACTTTACAGAGAGTGGGAGGCTGTCTTTCACTGAGACATAGCTATTGGTGTCATTCTTAAGACTAAAAAATTCTTGAGGCTTCTACAGAACCCCTGAGTGTTGAGTTCCATACAACACAGTCTGAAAACTCCTGTATGATTAGTGAGGCAGGATGGATAAAACTGGGTAAATGCTTTCCTCATTACGTTTATTACTGGTGCAATGAGGAAAGAGAGTTGGCAGTATGTTCTTCCAAGTAATTTTTTCTGGTATTTCCTAATTCGGTCTGCTGTCCTCTTGACTCCATTCTTCAGTATCTCAAAATGTTGATACATTAGTAGGCACACTATCTTACACGTTAAGGTTTGTTAAATTGTTCACATGTCCCCCACCCTCTGTGTAAACAGTCTTACATTTCAGTACAAATCATACATTAGAAGAATGATGAATGGACTTCACACTTGTTGGCTCTTATTCAGTACTCCATTGCTCTTGATAATTCTGTTTGCACATTTCAGTCAGCAAACATAGGATTCTAGCAAAAACACCTGGCGTAAAAGGTGGTGGATATGAGGAGGCAGAGACACTAAGCCTTATTTTCAAGTGATAGGTGGTGCTCAAAGCAATAAGCAAATAAAGCCAAACATACTAATTAGATGCCACTGTGTGGCCATCATAATGTGAGGTGATAGACAAGAAGCACACATTTGAAATGTACAGATTTTTAGGGCATAAATGGGCAGAAAGAAGATGATCTACTAGTAGGCCATTGGAGCATTGACAGGGATTTTCTAGTCCCAGTTGTTAAACTGGTATCAATAATGGAAGGTGCCACCTCCTTCAAAAAATAGGCTATAGAAATCCCTGATCTGTAGTATCAGAGCAGATTTGTTTTACTTATGTACGCAAGCCATGTAATTAGATGTATACATTAGATAGACTGTACTTGACATTCTGTGAGTGTCTCATGAAGTGTAGCAGGTAACTAGTTCTGGGTCCAGTGCTTAATTGGATGTGGGATTTCTTGGGGAAAAAAGCAAAATAAATCCTACAAACCTGGAATTTGTCCATGGATTCCTTTAGGTTTCTTTCATTCTTTGTGGTTTTTGCCTGCCAGGTTCCCTTAAGGAAGGGCAAACTTGCAGGTGGGGTTTAGATCGGCCTCCCCCATCTTGGTACCCTCCAGGTGTATGGTATGTAGATGAGTTTGTCAGAAGTGGAATACAATAATAAATAACAAATACTCCTGAGTTAAGTGCTGTTGTACAATAACATGCATCTTGCACACATGATGGTTAAATTAATCTGCAATTTAAAAATTGGGAGGAGTGTCCTAATGTTTGTATGCATCCTAACAATTGTAAGTGGTCTTGTTATCAGTGTCAGCATCTATGTCCCATTTCTCAGCCAGTCATTTAGCCATCTGTAGTCATCACAACTTTTTTTAATTGAGTGGGTGTTTCTGTGTAAAATGTTGGTAACTGCATAAGGACACAAACTCCAAGTTCAACCTCTTTTTGACCTTTTATGATAAACTGGTAGGTGGGGTTCAAGGCACTTTGTCTGAAAGATTGCAGGGTTTTGATACACATAAAAGACAGAGGGACAGAAATTACAACCCACCCTCCTCCAAAACATTCTTACATTCCAATATAGGTTATTTCAGAACAAGATGAGACTTGGTCTGAATTTGAGAAATGGTACACACTTGATTCAGTTGTACATCCTGTTGATAAAGATAGGTCTTGAAATAAGAAATGGATAAGAAAGCTCTTCCCCTGAAAGTACAACCACGTTACTTGATGTATTAGCTTTACACAGAAGTGATAATCTTGGAGACAATAGCCTCTGTTCTCATTCTTGTCCTTGTTGGTTGGTAAATAGAAACTAGGAGTTCTATTCATTCTTGGTAGTGACATCTGTGTGTCTCTGTGCAACAGAGATAATAAATGTACACTTCAATCAGTGGGGGAAACAGATAAGATTCTATTGGGCAATTACCTGTTAGTGGAAGAAAACCACTTCTATTTAAATGGTTTTATGAAGTGTGACTATGTACTCAGTTGGACTTGAGTGCATCAGTGGTTTTTTCCTATGCTGTGAGCTGAATAAACATGCTTTCTCAGGTCATGAAGAAAGAAAGAGCCAGTTCCAAGTTTAGTGGACAAACCAATGTTCAGGGCTACTTTTATTCCAAAAAATGAAAGCTTTTCAAGGTACAGCTTTGTAAAGAGGCTGCATTTTCAATAGTCCATTTTAAAAAAATGTTGCTAGTTGATAAATTACTTTCTAATCTTTTACTTTGGGATATTACTTCATGCCCTCTATATGCATGCACACACAGTGGCATGAGAAACCACCTAACTTTGGGGTAAGTATTCGCACTGTCTGGTTGGTACACAGCTGTGCTTTTTTCTTACTAATATGTACTGTAAGAATCACACCACGGTGAATGCTTGTATAGAGTATACTCTTATGCACACATGTTTGCACAGAACTATAAGCCAGGATTCTAGACTCTGGAGAATCCTGCCTTATCATGAATAAACTGCAAGCTGGCCCATTCGCTTCCACCTTTCTTCTTTCTGCTACTGCAATCACTGAACAAACCTAGAACAGTTTCTTTAGCTACTCAAACTGTAACATGTTGTCTGAAGTGGGGTCCATGGCTTGTCCTCTTAACAAACCAGAATCACAAACCAGGACTTATTCATTATTTATAGTTTCATTGCAGCATGTTTGAAAGCAAGAAAACAGAACTGGGGCACTATATGTAGTATATTTTAAATTGTGGACTGTTCTAATCAGTGAAGCATAAATGTACAAGGTATGATGGGGCATGGCCTTGAGTTTTCAAGAGCTGAACCTTAATGATAGGACATTTTGGAAGTCACTTGTTTATAAGGTTATCATAAGTTGGAGATGACTTGATAACAAGTAGCAATAACAAGGAAGACTTTTCATGCAAAATAGCATGAAGACTTTTCAGTTCTCAAGATAATCTGAAGATCAAAGCAAAACCAGACAAAACGGTATGATATTCAAGACACAGGATCTGCATTTTGTCACAGACGTAAGACAGAAGGTGGAAGTGGAGATGGCAGACATTCAAATTTGGCTCTGTTAGGTGCTGAGTCTGAAATCATTACGTTTGTATTTGGGATCCTCTCAAGGGTGGCTGAGAAAAAGAAACAAATTTATTGTTGTTGTTGTTGTTATACAAAAAAACACAGTGGGCAAAATTCTGTGGAAAGTTATGTCAGTGTAAATGTGCTGGGCATTGTACTCAGCAACAAAGATTTTGGCACAGTTCCATTGCGGCATCAGTCACACATCCTCAGTGTGACCAGTTGTGGAATGAGCTGATGGAATGTGGTTTAGCACTTCCACCTCAGTGTGTTGCAACTATTGTGGGTCCAACCTCAACTTGGGTGCATGGAATGATGCAACAGGCATTTGCCAAATATTTGAAAACATAAAATCTAACCCTTATTCCAAGCTGCCTCCTTCCTTCAGTGAAACACAAGTTCTTCAGTACTTGGAAAATAGAAAATTTTCATATTAACAAATGTGAAGCCAGGTTGGTATAACTGGAAGCTAGGTCATCAGCTAAATAGGGCTTAAAGTGAATTTATTCAGTAATCACCTCCATTTCATCTAAAGACTAACTAAATGGGGATTCCGTTATTTGAACATCAAGAAGTGTTTTCTATCTCCTTCCACCCCTTTTTGTTTTGTTTTCTTTACCATCTATCCTGATGAAGAGTTCTGGGGAACTTAAAAGCTGGCACACTATTTGGTGACTTCTGGATGGACCTAAGAAGGACATTGGTTTAATGTGAATTGTGACATTGCAGATTGATTTTAGACTGGATTTCTAGCATGGGAAAATGCTCCCAAAAATCTCCCTGCAGACAGACAGACAGGCCGGCGGGCAGGGTGGGTGGGCAGGCAGGCAGGGATTAAATTATTGGTAATTAGAGATGAGGGTACCCCCATCTTATTGGTAATATGTGGATGAAAAAAGATTCCCTGTCAGGAAAAAAAACATACAAGTTGATCTCAGTAGCTAGTTGAAGTATGAGCTGGGTCTGTAGCAGTTAAGACAAAAGCAAATAATTGTCTTGTTAATGCTCTTTTATAGCTTGTTACATGTTGCTAAGTGATGGGGTGGATTTTAAAGCACTTGTTTGCATGATGTTGACTGTAGAAAAAACAAACAGTTTATCCCAGTTGCTCTCCCTGTCCTCAGACAAACTTGCTGAGTAACTTTCTACTGAACACCTGAACAGAATTCTGAAACTACAGCCTTGCACGAAGTAACTTAAAGTTCTTCTTGCTGGTGTGTGTTTGGATGAGGAGGGCTTCTTTTCCATTGCTCTCTAAATTACAAAGCTGCTTATTAGATACATTTTTACAACCCCATTTTAAGCCACAACTCTCTAAGTAGACATATTTGTTCCCTTTTCTTAGCTTCATAAGGATGGATCCTTCAAAAAAGCAAATAACTAGCAAGTACCTTTAGCAACTGCCAACCTAGCAGTTTGAAAGCATGTAAAAATGTGAGTAGATAAATAGGTACCACCACGGTGGGAAGGTAACGGCGTTCCGTGTCTAGTCGCGGTGGCCACGTGACCACGGAAACTGTCTACGGACAAACGCTGGCTCTACGGCTTGGAAACGGGGATGAGCACCGCCCCCTAAAGTCGGACACGACTGGACTAAATGTCAAGGGGAACCTTTACCTTTACCTTTAGCATGGATTTCGAGAGATTATGAGATGAGTTGGTGATATATTTAACATTGCTCCAGATAAGGACTCTTGATATTCTATAAAACAAAAAGTGGCTCATTTAACATATTTTGATGAGCCTTTGACACTTTCTAAAATGCTACTTAAGAAGCTGCTTTTTGAAGCCCAGGCATTCAGGAGGACTCTGTCTGCAGAAAATTAGTTATAATGCAATAGCATTTTGGCATTAGCTGTTAGCTTTTGCCATCAGTAAAACACAATTTGAATTTTAATTACCACCTGCCATATAGACTCCTGCTTGCAAGGGCTTTGTTTGAAGCCATCTCGTATGTGCTCTTGCTTTTGGTTTACGCTGACTTTTCTAGAATATACCTGTGCATGTGACCAAACACATGTCAGTGGCATCTGATGGATGAAGGGGAGGAATCAAGTCAAAATCAGCTTCAGATCATTGGCGGACTGTTGTGGCCAGATGACAAAATGGTTTGCCTGCTGAAATCTACAAATAATGTAGCTCCTTCTGTTGTTCTTTCAGATGGAGGGATAGTGATGATAGCATGCCGGCTTCTCAGCAGAAGCAGAGTTTGGCAAAGTTAACTTTTTGAACTGCAACTCCAAGAATCTGTCAGCCGGCATGGCCTGTGACCATGCTAGCTGGAAGAATCTGGGAATGATACCCCAAAAAAGAGAGTCACTTTGCCACCTTGTGAAGAACTGGCTGCTTATATATTTGAAAGTATATTTCAAATTTCAATCTTGTTGGGCAGACTGCCTTCTAAGGAAAGGTTATAGTTTGAGGCTTTTTGGATTGGAAAAGTAAAACTGTGAAGGGGTGTATGGAGTTATGTGGAGAGAAAGAAGGCTTTCTCCTTCCCCCATTGTAATTAGCAGATGGGGACATGCAGTGAGTGAAATGAACTAGATTTCAGATTCAAGGTGGACAATGGAAATATGCATGCTCAGACTGTGGGATGTATTACCATGAACACAGTGATCCTGGCAAATTGGATGGCTTTAGAAGTCACATTTATGGAGAATAAATCTGTAAGTGACTGCTAGTCATGACATTTGTATTTAACATCCAGTGCTGCAGGCAGAAAGCCTTTTGAATACTACTTTCTGGAGAGCCCATGCAGCTGGGTGCTGTTGTAAGTTGCCTGCAGGCTTTCTATAGTCATCTAGTTCATACTCAATACAAATTCCTTTCTAGCCTTCTGAACAGTCTTTTGTGATCCCATGACCAAGAATGGAGTGACTTCTGCAGAGGACAAATGAACAGATGTGTAAAGAAGACAATTAATTGAGGGGGAAACTAATTTGGAGGAGATGGGGAATAAAACTGTTTGAAAAACATTTCAGTATACGTGAGTCACAGCACTGTTAATTGAGAGTTCAGTTTTGGCTTCATATGACTGTCAGAACCCTCATTGGTGTCAGGGCCAACCCAAGATACTTTGTTACCTGAGGAGGCAGAAAGGGTGGCATCCTCCTTCCCATTTCATATACAAAAGCCAGCTGAATTGGCAGTTGAATTTCCTTTAACAGTGGCAAGGGACAATACCTAAAGGGAGCAGCTTTGCATAAGGAGCCAAGGGCAGACAGACTGTGTAGGAAAATTAGTGCTGCATGCCATCAAAATCTCATCATGGCTTCTTCCTCTTCTAGCATGTGTGCCTAAGGCAGTACTCTGCCTAAGTACAGGATGTTTGATGAAACTGCCGTCTCATCTGAGCTAGCACTGTATTCCTTTACTTGCTAGCTAGAAGCCTTCCAGAAGAGTGCCAGGAGGGTGTAAGGCATCTCCATACCTCTGCTGAGCCTCCTCCAGCATCTAATATTCAGAGTTGTAGAAGAGGTAGCTCTCTTAGTCTACAAGTCCCAGTGGTAACTACCATGTTGTTCCTGCTTGGTATCTACAACCCAGGATTTATTTAGCCACCAATCATTGTCATTGTTTACAAAAGAACTGAATATCAACAGGGGTCTTAAAGGTAATTGCCAGGTGTGAAATGCTGCACTATTGACAACTTGTGCCCAGGAAACGGTCTCTTTTGCAAAGGGGGGGGGGGAAATGTATAAATGTGAAATATTTGCCATGTAGTCCTACTCTTATGTCTGATGAAGTGGACTTGTCCACAAAGGTAAAGGTAAAGGTTCCCCTTGACAATTTGACAATTTGTCCAGTCGTGTCCGACTCTAGGGGGTGGTGCTATGGATTTCCAACCCATAGAGCTAGCGTTTTGTCTGAAGACAATCTTCCTTGGTCACGTGGCCAGCGCGACTAGACACGGAACGCCGTTTACCTTCCCACCATGGTGGTACCTATTTATCTACTCGCATTTTGCATTTTGCATGCTTTCGAACTGCTAGGTTGGCAGGAGCTGGGACAAGCGACGGGGGCTCATTCCGTCGCGTGGATTCGATCTTACGACTGCAGGTCTTCTGACCTTGCAGCACAGAGGCTTCTGCGGTTTAACCCGCAGCACCACCAGCGTCCACAAAAGCTCACATTAAAATATAACAGCTAGTCTTTAAGGTGCCACAACATTTTTCTCTTCTTTATTTTTCTTTAGTTTTTGGCCTGAGATAATATTCAGAGGTATACTGAGAGTAAATTAAGTATTGATGCAGATTAATGAGACTTTGGGTGTTTCTGCCTGAGGGGAAGCAATAAAAGAGATATTTGACTGGGAAACAAAAACTGTTAAACTGCTGGTGCTTATTTACTTTAAAACTGTGCAGTTAAGAACTGGAGCACCCTGCAGCGATGGGATTCTTCTGACATCACCTGTAATCACATTTAGAATGGGTTATGAGGTAAAGATTTGTGAAGGGGGATTCTGGGAGTTGTTATCCAGGAAAGGAACTTACCCCATTTCTGGGTACACTGTGTAAAACCACACTGTGGTTGGTTTCCTTTAACTACTAGGGCTTGTGCTGTAACAGATAGGAGGAATGTTGGACAGCTGGAGCCCAAGGTGGGAACAGCTGGCATTGTGAGTGGGTGTTGTAGCATCATGACTTTCTGGAAGAGCAGCTGTACCATCTGAACATGTTTGCTTATGACAGGATGAACGTGTTTGTCATCTTTAATAAACAGCCAGATAGCTGGGGTTTGGCAGGATATGCCCACATATATTTTGTATAATATTTTCAGGTTGGGTCAGCATGGCTTCTCTATTGATCGATTAGCTAATTGTTGAACAGACCCCATGCACAGGGACAAGTGTTTTAGCGGAGCAGCTCTGTATGTCTATTTACTCTGAAGTAAGCCCCTGAGGACACTGGATTACACCTCAGATGTGGTAGTTTAGTTTCCAAGGTGATAGGAGAAGCATCATAAAGCAGAGAAGAAAAGCAAAGGAATCATTCAGGTTTTTTAATATAGGTTTCAGATTCCCATGCCTGTGTTTGGTCTTTGGGCACTTCTGTCAAGAATGCACTTGAAAATTCAGTAGTAGTAAGAAGCTTAAAAATTACATTAGGTCTTAAAAGATTTTATAATAGTTTGAGGCCTATAGTTAAGACTGGTTTGGCAATTTCTAAAGTGATTATTCCCCCACTCCACCCCCACAAGCCATTTGTTTGATTATTTCTTTGCTTGTGTGCTTGTAAGGGGTGTGTGTGTGTGTGTGTATGTGTGTGTGTGTGTGAGAGAGATGCCTTTTGTTGTTGTTGTTTAGTTGTTAAGTCGTGTCCGACTCTTCATGACCCCATGGACCAGAGCACGCCAGGCCCTCCTGTCTTCCACTGCCTCCCGGAGTTGGGTCAAATTCATGTCGGTAGCTTCAATGACACTGTCCAACCATCTCGTCCTCTACGTCCCCTTCTTCTCTTGCCTTCACACTTTCCCAACATCAGGGTCTTTTCCAGGGAGTCTTCTCTTCTCATGAGATGGCCAAAGTATTGGAGCCTCAGCTTCAGGATCTGTCCTTCCAGTGAGCACTCAGGGTTGAGTTCCTTCAAAATGGATAGGTTTGATCTCCTTGCAGTCCAGGGGACTCTCAAGAGTCTCCTCCAGCACCACAATTCAAAAGCATCAATTCTTCGGCCGTCAGCCTTCTTTATGGTCCAGCTCTCACTTCCATACATCGCTACTGGAAAAACCATAGCTTTGACTATGCGGAACTTTGTCGGCAAGGTGATGTCTCTGCTTTTTAAGATGCTGTCTAGGTTTGTCATCGCTTTCCTCTCAAGAAGCAGGCGTCTTTTAATTTCGTGGCTCCTGTCACCATCTGCAGTGATCATGGAGCCCAAGAAGGTAAAATCTGTCACTGCCTCCATATCTTCCCTTTCTTTTTGCTAGGAGGTGATGGGACCAGTGGCCACGATCTTAATTTTTTTGATGTTGATTGAGCTTCAGACCATTTTTTGTGCTCTCCTCTTTCACCCTCATTAAGAGGTTCTTTAATTCCTTCTCACTTTCTGCCATCAGAGTGGTATCATCTGCATATCTGAGGTTGTTGATATTTCTTCCGGCAATCTTAATTCTGGCTTGGGATTCATCCAGTCCTGCCTTTCGCATGATGTCTTCTGCATAGAAATTAAATAAGCAGGGAGACAATATACAGCCTTGTTATACTCCTTTCCCAATTTTGAACCAATCAGTTGTTCCATATCCAGTTCTAACTGTTGCTTCCTGTCCCACATCTAGATTTCTCAGGAGATAGATAAGGTGGTCAGGCACTCCCATTTCTTTAAGAACTTGCCATAGTTTGTTGTGGTCCACACAGTCAAAGGCTTTTGTGTAGTCAATGAAGCAGAAGTAGATGTTTTTCTGGAACTCTCTGGCTTTCTCCATAATCCAGCGCATGTTAGCAATTTGGTCTCTAGTTCCTCTGCCCCTTCGAAATCCAGCTTGTACTTCTGGGAGTTCTCGGTCCACATACTGCTGAAGCCTACCTTGGAGGATTTTGAGCATAACCTTGCTAGCATGTGAAATGAGTGCAATTGTAAAGTAGTTGGAGCATTCTTTGGCACTGCCCTTCTTTGGGATTGGGATGTAGACTGATCTTTTCCAATCCTCTGGCCACTGCTGAGTTTTCCAAACTTGCTGGCATATTGAGTGTAGCACCTTAACAGCGTCATCTTTTAAGATTTTAAATAGTTCCACTGGCCTTGTTGTTAGCCATGCTTTCTAAGGCCCACGTGACTTCACTCTTGAGGATGTCTGGCTCAAGGTCAGCAACCACACTATCTGGGTTGTCCGAGACATCCAGATCTTTCTGGTATAATTCCTCTGTGTATTCTTGCCACCTCGTCTTGATGTCTTCTGCTTCTGTTAGGTCCCTACCATTTTTGTCCTTTATCCTGTCCATCTTTGCACAAAATGTTCCTTTAATAGCTCCAATTTTCTTGAACAGATCTCTGGTTTTTCCCTTTCTATTATTTTCCTCTATATCTTTGTACTGTTCATTTAAGAAGGTCCTCTTGTCTCTCCTTGCTATTCTTTGGAAGTCTGCATTCACTTTTCTGTAACTTTCCCTATCTCCCTTGCATTTTGTTTCTCTTCCCTTCTCTGCTATTTGTAAGGCCTCGTTGGACAGCCACTTTGCTTTCTTGCATTTCCTTTTCTTTGGGATGGTTTTTGTTGCTGCCTCCTGTACAATGTTACGAGCCTCCATCCATAGTTCTTCAGGCACTCTGTCCACCAAATCTAGTTCCTTAAATCTGTTCTTCACTTCCACTGTGTATTCATAAGGGATTTGGTTTAGATTATACCTGACTAGCCCAGTGGTTTTTCCTACTTTCTTCAGTTTAAGCTTGAGTTTTGCTATAAGAAGCTGATGATCAATCAGCTCCAGGTCTTGTTTTTGCTGACTGTATAGAGCTGCTCCATCTTTGGCTGCAGAGAACATAATCAATCTGATTTCGGTGTTGCCCATCTAGTGATGTCTATGTGTAGAGTCGCCTCTTGTGTTGTTGGAAAAGAGTGTTTGTGATGACCAGCTTGTTCTCTTGACAAAACTCTATTAGCCTTTGCACTGCTTCATTTTGAACTCCAAGGTCAAACTTACCTGTTGTTCCTTTTATCTCTTGACTCCCTACTTTAGCATTCCAGTCCCCTATAATGACAAGAACATCTTTCTTTGGTGTCAGTTCTAGAAGGTGTTGTAAGTCTTCATAGAATTGGTCAATTTCAGCCTCTTCAGCATCAGTGGTTGGTGCATAAACTTGGATTACTGTGATGTTGAAAGGTCTGCCTTGGATTCGTATTGAAATCATTCTATCATTTTTGAGATTGTATCCCAGTACAGCTTTTCCCACTCTTTTGTTGACTATGAGGGCTACTCCATTTCTTCTACGGGATTCTTGCCCACAATAGTAGATATGATAATCGTCTGAATTGAATTCGCCCATTCCCGTCCATTTTAGTTCAGTGACGCCCAGGATGTCAATGTTTATTCTTGCCATCTCCTGTTTGACCACATCCAGCTTACCAAGGTTCATAGATCTTACATTCCGGGTTCCTGTGCAGTATTTTTCTTTGCAGCATCGGACTTTCCTTTCACTTCCAGGTGTGTCCGCAGCTGAGCGTCCTTTTGGCTTTGGCCCAACCACTTCATTAGCTCTGGAGCTACTTGTACTTGTCCTCCGCTCTTCCTCAGTAGCATGTTGGACACCTTCCGACCTGAGGGGCTCATCTTCCAGCGTCATATCTTTTAGCCTTTTGTTTCTGTCCATGGAGTTTTCTTGGCAAAGATACTGGAGTGGCTTGCCAGTTCCTGCTCCAGGTGGATCGCGTTTAGTCAGAACTCTCCACTATGACCTGTCCGTCTTGGGTGTCCCTGCACGGCATAGCCCACAGCTTCTCTGAATTACTCAAGCCCCTTCGCCACGACAAGGCAGCAATCTGTGAAGGGGCCATTTTTGTAGGGGCCATTTAAGAATGCTGCAGGGTTTTATTTCCTGCCTTCTGAAAAATTACTGCCCATTATATTAAAGGAAACAATCCATACCTTCCGCCTTTGAATCATTATAAACTTCACATTATTATCTTTCTTCAGATCTTATTATACCTGATGTATAGCTACTGCATTGCTGCAGAGTACATTTATTCATAACTGCATGTTTTTTAAAGCAGCTGGCTATCAACAGTTCTTGTTTCTAAATCTAGCAATTTTTTCTTTCTGTCTATGCAGAAACACCCAAAACCTGATTACTTTTCATTAGCAGTAATTGGATTGTTTAGGGACCATTTGTAATCTGCTTGTGCAAAACGTCTGCAGTGTCACTCTTTGGATGCATGATGCAATCCTACATGGTAGGATCTTTTACTCAGTGGAAGCCTACCAGGGTCACTGTTATATAAATTGTTTCTTTGGAACCCAGAGTGTCCCTCATATGTCTCTTGACATTTTTTGATCCACTTTTTATTGGATTTCCTCCACTTGATTTTTGTTCAGGCAGCCTTGCTGGGGGGGGGGGGGGGGACATTAACAGAATATCTTGTTTTCTTACAAATATTTCTACCTGAAAGTCTTTCTTTAGCTTCCATTCATCTCTCTCTTGCCCATTGTTTCCGATCTTCTACTCCTTAGCTGATTGGCTTCTACTCTCCATTAGTGCTGAACAATCTGTACCATTCTAGTTGATTGCATGGAATAATGGGGATTATTGCAGGCAATAAGCAGTAACCAAATGTTCTCTCATTATATATTAACTAGTGTATTAGATTTATACCCATATCCATTCTCAAGATTCAGTACCACCTGAAAATGTATTACTTTTATTAGGATGAATTAAATTTCTTATAATTCTGAGTGAGTTTTTCAAGTATGCTGTGGGAGTATAGGGAGGATTTGGCATCCAGCTTATGTAAAAAATTCAGAAAGTGTGGAATCTTGCTCAGTGATATGTTTACTGAGATGTCTAACAGGTCCCAGTTGCTATCCACCCCAATGCAAAATTACAGGAGAACATAACTACTTGTGCTTTCCACAAGAAATTTCTACATAATATCTTGTGGTTTTTATTATTATTATTATTATTATTATTATTATTATTATTATTATTATTATTATTATTATTATTATTATTATTATTATTATTATTATTATTATTATTATTATTATTATTATTATTATTATTATACACTTATGTGTATGTTATCTGCAGCCTTTAAGGGACCTGTTTAACTGATGGCTGTTTCTTCTTTCTTTCCACAGTTTCAAAATTTATTTGCTTTCCTCCTGGGAAAGTTTTCAATTTCTTACATGCTTGAATGTTGCTAGGCAATTACCTCTTTTCTTTTTAGTTAGACTACCATTTCCTTTTCTTTAAAATTGGCATTGCTCATTTTTGCCTTTAACTAGAGGACTAAAAACAGAGGAGGGGGAAGGGGTGAGATGGTGGGTACAAGTGGAGAAGCTGCCTTTTTCTTTTAACTGAGTTAGCAAAGATTTTGTTTGTTTCTATGTTTCTCCTCACCCTGGGTAAAGTAGCTGCGTTTACTTTTTGAAACTTTTTGAAAATAATTAGAATTAAAGCTTATTTTTGAAAAATGCTCAGCATGGTAAGATGTTGTTTTCTTGCTTACAGATTCAGTATTGTTATTCCTCTCACCAGCTCCTCTTGGTCACCTTCATGAAGTTTTTGTCCCAGCTTAGTAGAAGAATCAGTTTCACTGCTGTTAAGCTGCCAGAGGAAGGCAGCTCCTTTTAAAACTACTCTGAAGCTAAACTTTGAGTCCATCATTGTAGAACTTAACTAAAAATTAAGGATGAAATATTTCAGATAGCAAGATTTTGAATTCACTGGGACCTGCACCAGTGAAGTGAACTCAGTGGGATCTGTTACAGGATTGCAGCTGGCAAGTATGAAAGCAGTACAGATTGAGAAGGGACAAAAGGGTGAGCCATAGTGACACTGGCAAGAAGCCTTTTTTCTGGAGGAGTAGTTATCTTTAATCTTAACAAGTTGGCAAGATTAAAGGGGAAAAAGAAGAGGGAAGGAGAAAGAAAAAAGGCAAAACTGTTGTGGCACTTTAAAAACTGAGAAGATTGATTTCAGTATGAGCTTTCATGGATCAAAATCTACTTCAGATCAAGGCTTCTTAGTACACCACATATACAAACAACTCACCTTTCTGTATTACCTTATGGATGTAATATAGTTCTCTCTGTTGGCAGTCTCTGACTTCTGTCCCACAAATAATGCTTGGCATATCTGTGACAGCCAAATCACAGGTTATCACCTGGTTAAGGCCTGCAGTCTCATGGAATTAACACCTTGATGATGGTACCAGTCTTGTGTTAATGGAACATTGTCACTTTGTCTATCTGTATCCTCACCTGGTCATGAGGCCTACTAAATATAAGAGGACATAATGTTTTGCACTAATTGTGCCTGAAGAAGTGGATTATGATCCACAAAAGCTTGCACTGGAATAAACCTGTTAGTCTTAAAATTCCGTAATGTTTTGCTTTTTGTTCTTATCTCCCCCCTCCCTCCCCTGTTTTCTTCTCATTTAATTTTGCCAGTTTGACAAGAACATTGGCACTGTCAGAGCTAGGGAAGTTTTTTCTTTTGGACTAAGCTCTCAGAATTTCACAGCCTGGTTGAGTGGTTCTGGGAGTTATGGTCCAAAACAGGATCTGTTCAGAGCTCTGGGCAAGCAGACAGGGACCCACATTGGGCATCTTGCAGAAAGAGGCCTCCAGCAATCTGGAGCTATCATTTTCTAAAAGCAAACTTTGCATTTTGCTTTAGATATATTGGTTGTATTTACTTGCTAACCTAATGAAAACCCTAAGATGGGTGACAGAAGAAACACTTAAAATTGTTAAGGACAGGTGAGAAGCAGAAGTAAAAGGTAACAAAAGTAAGGTCAGAATCCTGAATGCAGCTTTTCAGCTACAATCAAGTAGAGACAAAGAGAACATTTACAATGACCAGTGCAAAGAAACAGAAGAGAACAGCAAAAGAGGAAAAACAAGAAGATCCAAGAAATCAAAGGAAAATTTAAATCTAGATTAGGAATGCTGAAATATTAGCAGAGGATCACACTATCTGACTCAGATAAAATAAAGAGAAGGTGGAAACAATATACTGAAGAACTTTACAGGAAAGATAAAATGATAATAGATTCAGTTGAAAAGGAATCCTGTGAAGAAGAACCAAGTATCAGACAAGCGTGTATTTTTTTCTTCCCATCTGTTCAGTTTGTATGCAGAACATATCATATGGAAAACTGGACTAGATTCAGATGGAGGCGTGAAAATTGGTGGAAGAAACATCAATAATTTAAGGTATGCAGATGACACCATCTTACTGGGAGAAAGCAGCAATGATTTGAAATTACTTCTAATGAAGGTGAAATAATAAAATGCCAAAGCTGGACTGCAGTTGAACATTAAGAAGACAAAAATTGACTACAGGAAAACTGTTGTTATGTGCCATCAAATCTGAACTGACTTACAGTGAAACTAATAGGGTTTTCAGCAGGCTGGATAGCTCAAGGTTTTTGGTTGTGGAGCCAGAGGTTGAGAGTTCAGTTCTCCACTATGCCTCCTAAAAGAAGAGCCACCCAGTGTGACCTTGGGCAAGCTGTACATTCCCTGGGCACCCCCAGAAGAAGGAAATGGTAAATCACTTCTGAGTAATCTCTACCTGGAAAACCTGAAAAGGGTCGCCATAAGTCAGAATTGACTTGATGGCATATGATGATGATGATTAATAGAGTTTTCAAGGTAGGTAAGATATTTAAGGAATGTTTTTACTAGTTCCACTGTCCAGTATATTTCTACAGCAGAGCTGAGAAATTGAACCCAGGTCTTCTGAGTCATAGTGCATAACGCTATTCACTATACTATACTGGGTTTCTAGAGAACTGCCCAACTTTAATGTTGAGAATGAAGAAACTGAAATGGTTAAAGATTTTGTATACCTTGGTTCAGTAGTCAATCCAAATGGAGACTGCAGCCAAGAAATCAGAGGAAGACTGAAACCAAGGCCAAGATCATCCAGTCTGTTGTATTCCCAGCTACTTTGTACAGGTGTGAAGGCAGAACAGTGAAGAAAGCTGACAGGAAAATAATGGATTTGTTGAAATGTGCTGGAGGAGAACTTTGCAAATACTCTGGATTACTGGAAAAATGAACAAGAATATCCTACAGCAAATCAAGCCTGAACCTTCTGTGGAAGCAAAAATGATTAGACAGAGGCTATTGTACTTTGGGAATATTATGAAAAGATCAGACTTGCTGGAAAAAATAGTAATGCTAGGAAAAGTTGAAGGCAGCAGGAAAAGAGGAAGACCAAATATGACATAGATTGACCTAAAAAGGAAGCCACAGTCTTGAATTTACAGGAATTGAACAGAGCTGATGAGGGCAGAACATTTTAGAGGTCACTTATTAATTAGGCCCCCATATGTTGGAGGTAACAATGGCCTATAACAAAACCAACAACCTAATGAACTAGGCCAAGTGCCATCCTTCAGCTGTTGTTGGGCTAAGATTCCCAGCAGCCCTTGCTACTGGCTGCACTAGCTTGGGCTGATAGGAATCAGTTCCCAACTACATCTGGAAGGCTGCACTTTGCTGACACCTGAATTAAAACAATATGATTAATTTAAAAATGTTTTTTAGGTTCCAGACGTATTGGAAATATACATGAATACATTGTGGAACACAAGGGTCCTTGTGTTCCACAATGAATACCAATACTTGAAATTCAGGAAAATATTTCCCTAGCTGAATTCTGGGACTCAAAAGACAAGCGTGGACATGCATGCCATTTTCAAACATGTTCTAGAAGGATTCAGGCTTCGACTTGGAAACCTCAGTGGGAGGTATTGTATAATTGGGTGGAGCCACTAGAGATAAGTTGGTTGTGTGCAAACCTGCCATATGCAGATGGTATCACTAAGCGTGCAGGCAGAGTAATAAAAGTGAAGGGTGGGGAATGATATGACACTTGTTGCCTCTTATATATACACAAACTCCTGTCCCATCTCTCTTTGGACAAGGGAGTCCTCCCCCCTCAATAAAAAAATCAATACAACATCCTGAACATGTTTAATAGAGATGAAGTATGGTTATCCACTTGCTCCTCAGTAGACGTGCAGAGACTTGAGTCAGTCTGGGAAAACAGTCAAACCGATAAGAGTTCTATCTAGCCTTGCCTTTGCCTGCTTTATCCTTTGTGGACTTGCTTTCCCTGTCCTTTGATCTATCCCATCCTGGTAGCCCGGTAGCCCAACACAGTGCTGGAATGCAGCCCCTCCCTTGAAAGTCAATCTCAATTTGAATTCATCCTCGCCTTGCCTCAGAAAGAATCCCCATCTTGCACATCTTTCAGTCACTTATAGATATAGATATATTTTTTGCAGAATGTTCCACTGTACTAATGTACTAACCCAGTAATTTTATTTATGGAAGTTTTCATTTTGATTCCAAACTTTGTTTATAGACCTAAACATTTAAAAAGAAAAAGAAAGGAAACCAGCCCCTAGTGTACATTGGAAAAATACTGCTCCAACAAAATGAAAAAAAACCTTGATAGAGTAATTGCTCATGGAAATTGCATCATTAGCACTTCTGGGAGGCTTTGTGAAATGTTTCTATACTTGCCTTTCAGAGATGTTGTATGGCAAGGATAGGTCAGTTATGGGGTAGGAGAGTGGCTAACTGCAGCCCCCACTGGTTCTAGGAGAGCCACTTCAGAGGCTTTGCAACAATTTTTTTTAAAAAAATGTTTATTTAAAAATGTTGATAATACATAATTGGGCTACACTTCTCTCTTCAACAACGCTGAGGTTAGGGGTGCCAGACCCCCGTGTAGTTCAAAATCCATGTATAACTCTTCTGCTCCCACAAACATAACAACAAAGCATAAACAGAGGCTGAATTAGAGATGTTGTGTTTGTGGCCTTCGGTGTTGAACTCATGCCCCTAGTTCTGGGTGGCCAGGGACACAGTATGGATGGATTGGGAAAAATCTGTGTATAACCAAAACCATGCTGCTCAGAACCTTTGTGAGAACAGATTTCCACTTGTTTTTCTTCCTGTTAAAATACTGACCATCACACTGAGGTGATCTTAGAAATGAGTTGGCAGCTAGCACAGATGCTTCAAAATAGAATCATAGAATCACAGAGTTGGAAGAGACCACAGGGGCCATCAAGTCCAACCCCCTGCCATGCAGGAACTCCATCAAAGCACTCTTGACAGATGGCCATCCAGCCTCTGCTTAAAAACCTCCAAAGAAGGAGACTCCACCACACTCCGAGGCAGCATATTCCACTGCTGACCAGCTCTGACTGTCAGGAAGTTCTTCCGGAGATTCAGGTGGAATCTCTTTTCCTGTAGTTTGAAACCATTGCTCCTTGTCCCAGTGTCTGGAGCCATGGAAAACAGACCTTTGATCATTTTGGTCGCCCTCCTCTGGACACATTCCAGGTTGTCAACATCCTTCTTGAATTGAGGTGCCCAGAACTGGACACAATACTCCAGGTGAGGTCTGACCAAAGCAGAATAGAGTGGTACTATCACTTCCCTTCATCTAGACACTATACTCCTATTGATGCAACCAAGAATTGCATTGGCTTTTTTGGCAGCCGCATCACACTGCTGACTCATGTTCAGTTTGTGGTCTACCAAGACTCCTAGATCCCTTTCACATGTACTGTTGTCTAGCCAGGTGTCTTCCATCCTATATCTGTGCAGTTCATTTTTTCTGCCTAGGTGTAGGACCTTACATTTCTCCCTGTTGAAATTCATTTTGTTAGTTTTGGCCCAGGACTCTAGTCTGTCAAGGTCATTTTGAATTTTAATCCTGTCCTCTGGGGAATTAGCAACCCCTCCCAATTTGGTATCATCTGCAAATTTAATCAGCATACAGTACTCTCTATTCCTTCATCCAAGTCACTGATAAAGATGTTGAATAGCACAGGACCCAGAACAGAACCCTGAGGCACCCCACTAGTTACCTCTCTCCAGGATGAAGAGAAGCCATTGGTGAGCACCCTTTGGGTTCGGTCAGTCAACCAATTACAAATCCATTGAACAATAGCACTGTCTAGCCCACATTTTAGGTGGTGTGTATATGAGTCTAAAGCTCAAGGCCAGCCTGACACCTTTTAGTACGAGAAGGAGACCAGGAAATGGTGCTCCATCACTCCAAATCAAGCTGTGTAGTATTCAGAACCAGTCAAGTGATTTTTCTCACCCTACAGTATTCCTCAAGAGCATGTCCCCTTTGGCAATAAAATAAACAAACAACCCCCATACAATAATATATTTACAAATGAACAATTTGTTGCCATTTTATGACAACCCAATTTAGCTATCTATAGGGACCATCTCTTTTAGTGGTCTAAGGGTAGGGCCAGCTATGCTGGAAGATCTCCCCGCATGGGTGTTCACCTTGGTAAAAATGTGTGAACAAGAAAACCAGGCACCTATTTCTTATTTTCTCCCTCTTTTACTCCCAGGGGCAGTAGGAGTGTTCATCAGAAATAATTATGTAATCTCTCCCCAGACTTTTTGCACAGATCAAAATTAGAGACACTCCCTGTCTCTAAGGTTAATTCGCACTTCCCTCACACACACCTGCAGATGCTATGGGAGTTACTTTATCTCCCTTCTTTTATGATGACTGGTTTGGCTGTTGCAGGAGGAGATGGAAGGAGGAACTGTGTGACCCTTCAGATCTTCTGGCCTACAGTTCTCATACCTGGCCATGCTGGCTGGGGCACTTGCAAGGATGCCTGATGTGATCTTCTTCAAGGGTGTGTCCTGAGGAGGGATTGGGGAAGATTGTGATTAAGTACAGCTATGTAAATATTGAGCAAGAATTTTTCACCTCCCTGTTGCAGTACTACTGACCAGATCTAGATCTTCATTCGCCCTGTCCAGATTATAAAATGGTTTTGTCATTAAACATTTGTTAAATTGCTTGAGAACCTTTCTAGGATCATGTATTTGTTGATATCTTATCAGAATGGTCATACGTACTCTTTTAGGTAAGACAGTCATATATTTGAAAGGCAGCCATAGGACAGTCTTCCTTTTGAGGAGAACCTCCAGTTGAAGATCTGCCTAGTCAAAATATGATTTAAAGCATGTGTGGGCAAAGTACAGCCCCTCCACACCTGCTATGCATCCCATTTTTTTAAAAGGTTTGCTGAAGAAGTCCCCATGTGGCCTCTAGAGCCAGTGGAGCAGCAGATTTTGGGACGTTTTGCCCCATGTGCACTCCCCACACCTCATTTTATGTTTTTTTTTTAAAATGTTGCCATTGGAGGGTACAAAGGGGCTTTTCAGTAAAATAAATTGACAAAAATGTCTGCAATGGGCACGTGTGCCACAGATTTATAGGTAAAGCCCTGATTTATAGGTAAAGAGCAATAAAGTCAGAGGCGATCAGAAACTTTGATGTTACCCATCCACAATGAGTACCTGGAGAGCAGACTGATCATAATGGGTTACTTCAGTGGTTCCCAACCTTGGGTCCCTAGATGTTCTTGGATTAAAACTCCCAGAAACCTTCACTATTAGCTGTGCTGTCCAGGATTTCTGGGAGTTGTAGTCCAAAAACATCTGGGGATCCAAGGTTGGAAAGCAATGGGTTGCTTGGTTGCACTCTTCCACACTAGGGTGAGATGCTTTGTAACAACTGCTTAAGTTATGAACATAATTTCTCATTCTGCATCTGTAAATATAAATTAGCAAAAGCAGTTTCCTCTTTTGTCATCAGTATCAGTATCCTATTTTGTCATCCTTTCTGGTGATGCATGTCCACCTTTTTGATGATGGTTAACTGGGCACTGTACATCCTACCTCTGAGAGAGCTGTCCACTACTAGAAGTTAAAGCAGAGACAGGCATTGGAGCAGAGAGAGAGAGAGAGCCGTGGCTTATAGTGTTCAGTCAGTCAGTCACACTGGAAAGGAGGAAAATAATTTCAGAACTAAAGACCACCAAAAGGGTATGGAAGGAAAGAGGCAATAAAACATTAGAGTGGTGGAAGGGAGAGATGTTTGTTTTATCTGCAAAATAGAAAGCAGAATCTATCTTGTGATGGAGGGAGAGGATTAATGACAGATCATAAAATCCTAGAGAGAACCAACTGAAAAGAAACATTTTTTCAAAATCAAGATTGATGAATCTATAGCCTTCCAACTATTGGACAGCAGCTCCCATTATTTCTGCTATAATCTCTTTCCCACTAAAGTTGATTTGATCAGTAAGTGTGTGCATGTACTTGCTACATCAATACCCCCTTTCTATTAATCTACTCAATTCACAATTTAGAATAGGAGTGACAAAGTGTGGCCTACAGGATGTTGGACTCCAGCCTCCATCACTCTTAGGAAGCAGAGCCAACAGTGAAGGATGATAGAAGTTATACTCCAGCAACATCTGGAGGGTCACACATTGCAATCCATGGTTTAGAATAATGTCTTACAGTGTAGAAGATGCAACATTTGAGATGGGAAGGAAAGATATCTCAGGCACAGTAGCACTGAAAGACTTCTATAATGGAAAAATACTTTTTTCTTTCATGTAGGATGGGCAGGTTAATTGGCCAGCCTCCTAAAGGCATCCTAAGCCAATAACATCCTACCATATCGACAGCCACTGAGATAAAAGGAAGAGGTTTAGATTACCAGGACTGAGGATTTAACTGCCAGATAGGATTTTGATCGCATAGATGGCAAATACTGTATGGCTGAGCGTTGCTGAGTCTGAAAAGGGAATTAGGAAAGCAGGGTTATTCTTTGGCTTTCCTGAGAAAGATAATAGAAAGGGGATAGAAATAGTTTAGGAGGGAAAGCAGATAGCCAGTTCTAGGAAGAATTAGTTTTTGGTGAGCAATTGTTGGGTTAAAAATTAAATGTTGGTTTCAGTGGAGTCTGAACTGCCTGGGAGTTGATGCATTATAGTTTTGTGCCTATTGTGGAAAACATAATGCGTCTTTAAATAGTGTAACTACAAGAATTCTATTCTGGCATTATTCAGCCTGGCACTGTGAACCTGCTTAGAGGAGAGTGCCTGTCTCCACTTGCCTGTCCCCATCTTCATGGTTACAGCATGGGTCTGTAGAAGAAAAGTCTCTGTTCACCTTGCACACATACAAGAATAATAGAAAATCTGGGCTCTGACTCACATGTAGACCTATACATGAGCAGGACTACTCTCTTCAGACCCGGTGCTGTAACCACGAATAACTCAGTAACCAGAAGTGTTCTTGTCTAAGCATGTTCACAGTGCCACTCGAACAATGCCTGAATAGGGCTTAAGGTATATTCCTCAGTTAGTGGTTTGAAAACAAGCTTCTGTTTCAGGTCTAGTATTTGCCTCAGTTTACATTTCTACTCGTTATCAGCACTACATTTATTATGCTACCCTCAGTATTATTATCCATTACATAAAACACAGAGCATGAGGAAATTGGGAGTCACGTTTTCCATCTTTTTTAGGAATTGTCCCATTGATCCTGACCCTGAGCTGTAGAAAGGGGAGCTATAATTTGTTGCCATATTAGGTTCCTTTCAGATTGCTTAAGCTGTGTATGTGTGTGTGTGAGAGAGATTTGCTTGCTAACAGTGTAAGATTTGAAAAGGCAGTACTGTCCTTGCACTTTAAAGAGTTTGGTTTCACTGATCTCTCTTGAAGCCAGCTCAGTGAAATGTCAGGATACTGCCCTCACAACTGGTGAATTTTGCCTTGAAACTATGTTTTGTGTTTGGAAAGCTGCTGATGTGGAGCTGAAAATAATATTAACTAGTTGAAGACATTGCAGTCTAGTCTCACACTGTCAGTGTTGGCAGCTTGTGTGTACAGGGTAAATCTCATTGTTAGACTCAGCTAGACTAGATCCAATGAATCAATGGCACATAAATGTTGGTTCATCAAAATCCTAGTGATTCAATGGCTCTATTCTAGTTGGGAGTAATAAATGGATTTAGGCCAAAGTTCCAGTGAGACTGGGTTTTGGGTTCCAAATTAGTACTAGAAAATACACTGTGGAGAAGTTATGCCCACTCTTGTGTAGCTCTGGGAGGTTATGCCAGACAGCTATTTGGTCACAATCCAGGTTCAGAGCAGAGGTGAGCCCAAAGGACACAAAGAAGAAAGCCAGTATCATGTAGGGGTTCAGGCCCTGGGTTGAGATGTCTGATTCCAATCCTATTGAGCCACAAAACCCACTAGATGACCTTATCATCAGAACTTGGAAAAGTTACATTTTTGGAACTGCAATTTCCAAAATTTCTCTACTAGCGTAGCCATTGGCTTGTGAATTCTGAAAGTTTTAGTTCAGGATTGTAACTTTTTCTAGTTCCTTTTGCCATCAGCTAGAGCAATTTAGACGTTGTCCAGGCTATATGTTTGCTGCTGGAAGCAGATAATTACTATAGACCTGACATGGGTTGACTTGGAACCCAAGCAAACCATTATAACAGGGCATTTGGCAGTGGGATGTGGGTGTGCTCTTAGTATTGGACTTAGCAGCAGCAATCAGACAGTTGATCTTATGTGCAATCTGGCATTATGAATTGCCCTATGAGTAAAAAATTTAATTGTGAGGAGGTTTCTGTGATGCACTGGATGAACAAGTGATCATGTGTGTTTCCAAACTTGAGTTCTTGATGTTTTACAAGAGAGCTTGCTGGTATGAAAAGTGGGTCATTATCTTGCTGTTGTCTAATTTCCAAACTCTTAAATCCATATCCAGTTGTCTTCTTAAGAATATCTTGCACTGTTATGTTGTTTCTTCAGTTCGCATGGAAATGAAAACCTTGAGTTTAATATTGTGCTTCTTCATGACATTACTGTTGTGAAATTTTAAATTGCAGTGATGAAATTTAAATTCTAGTCATGAACCTGGATTCTAGTTGTGAACCTGAATGCAACTGGGTGAAATTTAGCGTGATGACTACACAGGCCTTTAGCCTGCCGTTTGGTCTGCTGTGGGGACAGGATAGTTCACTCCTAAAAATGGTGATCAGACAATGTATTTGCTGGAGTGAACCAGCCCACCCCAGAGCATTCCAACCCACACCTTTCTATCTCCTGTTAAGGGTTTCACCTTTTCTGGTACAGGTAGGATCACTCTGTTTTGGTTCATTTCCAGTGCATACAATTGCTGGAAATGAACCAGAAGCAAGCTTTCTGATATCAATTTGCCATATTATGAAGTGACTTGAGAATAGAGCCACTTCAGGATACTGCCAAATCAAACAATTCCTCAGCTCTGTGGAGGGGCCAAGGAAGTGAAAAAATTAGAGTGTATTAGGGCAGTGAATAAGTGCTGCATCACTTTAAAAAAAAAGACAAATGGAAAAATTCCTCCTGGATGTGGGAAGAGACAGGAGGAGGGCAACAAGGGGGATTTTTGTTTGCTTTTTTCTTTAACGATCCAGTCAAGAACCTGCCTAATTCAACTCCTGGCAGGCTCTTGACCAGACCTTTAAGAGGAAAGCAAACAAAAAATGAACCAAATGGCATACTGGGCCTCCTAGTGATCCTGTTTAGCCTGGACCAGCCTGTTCCAGCCAAACCATGGAGCCAAGCGCTAAGTCTCTTCTGCTGGATTCAGCAGGGCTTGCTTCAGGGTAACTTTGTTCTAGGATTTGAGGCTTGTATTCTTAGGTATGCAAATATGGAGCATCAGTTGGACAGCACTGCATAACTCGAATTAGAACTGAAGAAAAAAGCACATGATTAATTAACATTTGCAGCCTATAACCATGGTCTTGGCTTCTATATTTAAGCTGTTTCTCTGCAAAGATTGCAGTGACAATTCTTAAAATTCTTCTTTCCTGGTTTTAATCGTATATCCTGTTTATTTTACTACAGGGGGAATCCTACTTACCGTTGTGAAAATGGCTCTTAACAATCTAACATTAAAAGCTGTATCCCTTTATGATGAATGGATGAAAAATGCTGGTGAGTCTTGATCTCTAATAATGTCTAGTAATCGGATGGACTTCCATTGTATTTGGAGGGATATTAAGAATGCTTACATAAAACTGAAATGTGGAAATGTGCATTTTTGTGGTGGGGCCCACTCAGGGAGAGGGTGGTTTGTTGAGAAGATGTGTGGACATGGAATGGTAACATGGCATGTGGAGAAAGGAATCAGGTGCTATTGGAGAGTAACCAAACGTGGGACGTGAGATAAATAGCAAGCTGTGCCAGGTGTTCATGCTGTGTGCACAGATGCAATTAAATGCATGCAAATAAGATAGCATTAACATGCCCAAACATACTTCCTGAAAAACAGAATGTCTTTTTGGTGTCTTGTTGCACAATTTATAACTTACACTTATAAGTCAAGGAAGGATAAAATATAAAATAATTGACCCATATGGACTGTATTGCTGACAGTTGAAAAACAAGCAAGTTGCTTCCTTGCGAATTTGACAAATCAGCATAGTTTATGTAAGTCACAGAATTTGAATTATGAGTACAAAACTGTAATTTCTAGTATAGAATACTTACAAACCTGTTAGCTGGACTGCAGCTCAAGCTACTCTTCTAGAAAAGAGAACAATTTTCTTTTGTTAGCTTCTACACATATCTGTCTGGATTTGAGATATTTGGATGGAGGCATCTATGAATTAATGGTAGGGCCTGTAGTAGATGGTAGAGGTTCTGTTTTTTGTTTGTTTGTTGTTAAAGGTTTCACAGCTCTTGTGTGCTGCCTATCATGACTTTCACTGAAGGAGGGCTTCAGTCTATTATGTTTTTATCACTCTAAAATGGCATTGAACTTTCGGAAGAGGGAGTTTAACCTATCTCATTTAAAGCAGGCATATGTGGCTCATAAGAAGCATTTGTCTCTTGTTTTTGCTATCCCATGCTGTTGAATTGGCAGCTATGCGAAAATGTTATGAAAAGCCATGATTTCATTTTGAAAGAAGACAAAGGTAGTATCTACTTTGTTTTAAAGCTGAGTCATGTTCCCAGATACAAGATTCCACGTAAAAACAAGATGTTTGACAGCTGCACTGTCTCTGAACTAAGTAGTCTCATATAGCAGTCATACTTAATTATCATGGCCTGTCATTCATTTAATTTGTTTAATCCAGCAACGTTTCACAAATGGCCTATGGCTGTTTGCACCCCCTCCATGTTGCCCCCACCTGAGTCTCCTTCCACCAAAATTGCCACAGTAGCTGCTGCAGCAAAGCCGTAACATTTTCCTTTAAACACTGTGCTTTCTTTTAAAACAAAGTGCAGGGCCACTACACTCCTTGTCTAGAAGCAGATTTGCTCTCCTGCAACAAATTTAGCAGCAGGTATATGGCCACCTGGTGCATTTGATGGGTGCCACTTGGCCTCTCCCATCACTTGGACCTTGCCCATCCCAGCCCAAACCCTTCCTAAATTCATTTAAGCCAATGACCACCACCATATTTTGTGGCAGTTTTTAGTAAAATATGTGTTGTGTGACGTCCTTTTTTCTCTTAGGCCTGACCTTAAACCTATCACTAGTCAGCTCCATTAAGTGAGACAAAGCTCTTAGTATTACAAGTAGAACAGCATGTGGTGTCCCACAGGGGTCAATCATCTCCCCATTGCTGTTCAACATTTATATGAGGTTGCTGCGAGAGGTTATTCAAGATTTGGAGTGCATTGTCATCCATCAGAATGCTGATGACACACAACTCTCTCCTTTTCCTCTTTGGCAGGGGAAGCTGGAAAGACCTGGAGCGCTGCTTGGCCATAGTTATGGACTGGATGAGGGCTAATAGACTGAATTTTAATCCTGATACAATGGATCTCCTATTGTTAGAAGGGCACTCTTATTGGATAGAGGGTTTGTCTCCTGGTCTGCATGGGGTTACACTTCCCCTGAATAATCAGGTCTCTAATTTGGGTGTGCTTCTGTACTTGGCCCTCTCAATGGGGAATCAGTTCTTGGCTGTGGCCGGGTCTGCCTTTTTCCAACTTAAGTAGATTGAACATCTTTATCCCTATCTTGACAGAAAGTCCCTAATAAGACTCTTCACGTGTTGGTAATCTCAAGAATTGATTATCGCCATGCTCTCTATGTGGGGCTATCCTTAAAAGCGGTTCAGAAGCTACAGCAAGTGCAAAAGGCAGCAGCCAGGCTGGTCTCAGGAACATCAAAATATTTTGCCTGTCCTGTCCTGTTTGCACTGGATGCTGGTATGCTTCCAGGCTAAGTTCAAGGTGCTAATGTTAACTTATCAAGCCCTATATGGTTTAAGACCTTGTTTCCTGACAGAGTGCCTCTCCCTCAGATTAACATCCCACCCCACCCGTACTTCCCAATCCTTGATGCTGCAGGTGGTCACTCAGGAAGGCCTGGAAATCGTCAACTGGGCCTTCTCAGTGATGGCTGCCTCGCTGTGGAATTCCCTTCCAATGAAGCTGTGTCAGCCCCTCCGGCTTTGGAAAGCAAATTAAACATAGCTTTTCACCCAGGCCTTTGAAAGCCTTACTCCTTTTTAATTTAATTAATCAATTAATTAATTAATTATGTAACAGCTAGAGATGGGCACGAACTGCTGGTTTGGTGCAGTTTGTTTACCAGCCACAAAGCTGATCCACAGTTAAGCCTCCAGTGGGTGTCCCCTTGGAGGCAGTGCCCAGAGGAGGCAGGGCAGGGAAACCAGGATGCTGCCTCCAAGTGAGTGCCCGCTGGAGGAAATGGGGCGCCAAACTGCAGATCACCTGTGTGGCCAGTAAACACACTGCACCAAACTGGCAGTTCGTGCCCATCTCTAGTGATGGCTCTATATGTATTGTTTTTTGTTTAATGGTTGCTGCTCTTTCCGCCACCCTGGGAGTTATTTAGTGTTTTTATAGATATAGTGGATTTTGGGAGGGTTTTTTCCTGTTTGTTGTTTCATTTTATGATTATTGTATACCTTTATGTTTATTTCTGTTGTAGCTGCCCAGGGTAGTGGCTTGTCATTGGATGGGTGGGGTATAAGTTTATTAAATAAATAAATAGCAAGTTAAAATATATGGCAGACAAAGTAAGGAGTTTGCCCAGCAAAATGTCAGCAACAGCAATCAATAAGACACAGGTGTTGGCACCTAGTGTGTGCTGCACAGCAGTAGCTTAGTTGCCCACTTGTCTTTGCTTAAGTGTTTAAAAAAGAGAGAAAGAAGTATATTCTCAGTATACCACTTGTTTCCCCTCCACAGCAGCTGCCTGCAGATAGAGGGCCCATCTTATAAAGACCAGAGTTCTTTTAACCTTCACTTCCTGGCCACTCCCTGCTACAGTGCTCTTGAGAAATACTTATAGCTTAGTGGTGGCTAATCAGCATTTTTTGAGAGAACACACAGTCCAGTCCTGTAGAAATTGTTCTGCTTCAATATGCAGGGTGATGTTCCTAATAATAATAATAATCCAAGGCTTCATGTTCAAAGGCAGAATGGTTCTCTATTCTCTAACCTTCTATCTGGCCTTCCAGTGTTCTTTTTTCAGAGGGAAATGTGTGTTTGTGTGTGTGTGTGTGTGTGTTAGAAAGAGGGAGGGATCATCTGGTATCCTTTCTCAGAGCTTGGAAAATGTATTTTTTTTTTTGTACTACAACTCCCAGAATCCCTCCTATGGCTATGCTGGTTGAGGTTCCTAGGAATTGTAGTAGATTTTAGACCCCCCCCCCCCCATACATCTTTTCTCCCTATTTTAAATACAGAGTGTCTTCTGTGTGTAGTTCAGAGTTTGAAAGCATTAAAAGCCTTCTCTCTCTCTTTTAAAATCTTTTCCAGATCCACGAGTGGAAGGGTACCCGCTTATGTCTTCACCTTTGCCACAGGCCATTATTCTTGGCAGCTATATCTATTTCATCACTATTCTTGGACCGAAATTCATGGAAAACCGAAAGCCGTTTGAATTGAGGCAAATAATGGCTTTTTACAATTTTGGTGTAGTAGCTCTTTCAATTTATATGACTTATGAGGTAAGTGTTGTCTGAGAATAGACTAGTAACAAGTTCAGCAAGATAGGGTATGTGAATCTGTTTTTCTTTTCTCCCTCCTCAGATTCTAAGGGGGATTTTGTATGTGCATGTGTTTATGTAGATGAGATTTCTGTGTACAAGTGTGAAAATATTAATATGAAATCAAAGATTGCCGTTCAGCTTTAAGCAGGTGTGTACACTGTCTCCTGAAGATAATTTTATTTCCAGGCTTCTTGTAAGGCAGGAGTGGAGATATTTTAGAGTACCACTCCTACAGTCCCTTACCATTGGCCAAGCTGCCTGAACTTTCTGGGAGTTGACATCTGTAAAATCTAAAGGGCCAACAGTCCCCCCTCTCCTCATCATAGTCTAGCAATTCAGACTTGCATCGTTCCCCACGTGCCAAGTCAGTGAGAAGGAAGAAGGCCTCTGTCTCGAATTTTGGAGAAAGTGTGCATGGGTTTTGAACTTTCCTTGCTTTCACAATTCACATAAGTTCTCTGGCAATGTCATGCTACAGCTCTACAATAGAGTATAATTTCAGCAACAAAATGATAGCCAACAAAACTATCCTAGAAATCGTTTGGCACGGGATGGCAATATGTTCTCTGTGTAGGTACTTTGGAGGCCTGACTAAGTGGTACCCTTGGAAAACTTACTTCTTAGACTACAGTTTCAGAATCCTCCCAGTATGCCCGTTGGCAACAGATTTCTAGAAGTTAGTCTCAACAAGTAACTTTTCTAAGATAGGGTGGTATTGTAACTTTTTGCAATATTACTAGCAGGAGAGAGAAACTGTGAGCATAGACAATTTACCCCCATGAAACACATCACAGGAAAAGTGATCTCTAGGCGCTATCACTGCACCTCCATGCACTTCTTCCTTTACTTTTCCACACATGCAAGGAGAGAATTACAAAGGCTCACGGGAGATCAATCCTAGGTAAAACCCCAGTCCGTTAATTCAGTAACCTATGTTTGCATAAGCAACAAAGGTAAAGTTTGTCAAACTTGAACACTGGAATTATTTGGCTCCCCGAATTGAGGTAGGTAGTCCCTAAGCATCACAGCTTTATATTGTGTCAGATGATTGATCTGTCTGGTTCACAGTCACACTCTCAGAGGTTTCATACTCTTTACCAGCTCCACCTGGAAATATCAGGAAATGGACTGGAGTCTTTTTGCATGCAAAACTTTCTGCTTGGTTATTGATCTATGAAACTGGAAGATGTTTTCTATAGTTTGCTTTGTTGTTTCATGGGCACTTAAAAGAAAAATAACCTCTGGATTCACTTGTCTTTTTCTGCCCCTGATCTGTCAATTGCAAAGATATTTCCTTTGATGATGATCTTTGTAATCTCCCTGTTATCATTATCGTCTTAATATCTTACTGAAAGAAATCTCCTAACTGAATAGTCTTGTAAAACATTTACAAAACATGTACAGAAACATTCAATAGCCTGCCTACCACTTGTACCTGTTTTTAATTTTGGCCAAAATCTAATTAAATATTCATGCTGGCATTAAGTGTAGTGGTGTAATTGGAGTGATAAGTGCCATTTTTTTTGTTTCGATTACAACTCCCCAAGTATTCCAGACAGCACAGCAATGGAGCCACGCTAATTGGAGTTTTCTGGGACTTGTTAAAAAAAAGTGGTTTCCCAGCTCTGCTTCTACTCCTTGTGCCAAGTTGAAGGAGAAACCAACATTTAGTACTGGCTGTTTTTCTAGCAAGTGTCTTCTTTTCCTTAAGGAGATTTCTGTTGACCATTTTGATTGGGGTAGATGGGTTCAGGGAGTTGTAATCCTAAAAAGTAACTTTTCCAGACTCTGTGCTTTGTTATTGGCTACCACATGCCCATTTGTTTTTAGTTGCTGTAGGATTTAGCTTCACCTCTGAGTGTTTTGAGTCATCTGCACAGCAGCATAATCCACTTGCTGATAAGCAGCTGTGGGCATTTCTGTCTGCAATTTGTTCATTTATGCAAACAGATTTCTTTTTCTTTTTAAATTGTTCACTCAAAGCCTCCTCTTCTTCCTCTTGCAGTTCCTCATGTCTGGTTGGGCTACAGGCTATACATTTCGCTGTGACCTTGTTGATTACTCAAGGTCACCAATGGCTCTAAGGGTGAGTAATGTATTGAGACTGGTAACAGTAGCTGACATTCCAGGAACACTCCGCACTGCCTACATAGAAGAGTTGCAGATATATTTGTGTTTCAACACTTAATGAGAAGCACGAGTACCACTCCAGTGAGCTGGCAATTTGGTTCTCCATCCCATCACAAGTTGAAAAATGGGTTAGGATCCTGTTCAGTCAAACTGATTGTGTAGCATGAGTGGTTTGACTTCTTACTTGTTTGTTAAAAAAGATTTATTTATTTATTTAACTTATATGCTGCCCACACTACCCAAAAGTCTCTGGGGGGCTTACAACAATTTAAATGTGATAAAAAGATAAAACAATTAAAATACAATTAAAAATACAGTACTCTAAAAAAATTGCCATCAGGACCCACAGTTGATATTATTTCAATTAAAAATTTTCTGGAACAGGAAGGTTTTGACCTGGTGCCAAAACGTCATCAACATCGGCGCCAGACGAATCTTCCTCGGGATGGCGTTCCATAATCTGGGGGCAGCTGCCGAAAAGGCCCTTTGTCTACAAGCCATCCCTCTTACCTCCTTGAGGGATGGCTCTTTCAGGAGGGCCCCCTGGCTAGATCTTAATTGCCGGGTAGGGCAATCCAGGGCCCAAGCCATTTAGGACTTTATATGTCAAAACAAGCACTTTGAATTGGGCCCGGGCAGTGACTGGTAGCCAATGTAATTTAAACAGAATATATATTACTTACATAAATAGAAGCTGGGTTGTTACAGTGGATTGATTTACATTTGCTCAACAACAAGCTAAGAATCCAGGGCCGTTCCACTGGCAGAAGATGCTGTTTCCCCAGTGCTTATTAGGATCCTGGCTGTGGAATTTTCTTTTTTACAAGCTGCTTGTGTGGTTATTTTAAAAGCAAACATAAGTCCTGCTTTGCATTTTCTCCTGGCTAGGACATTTTCCTAGATTGTATCTCCTCCTACGTGATGGCAAAGTATATTTAAGCTGCTCTGCAGAAGTGCTGTACACAAATATGATACTACAACTTGGAAATCTTCATGAAGTTTAACAAGAATAAGTTGTCTTTATTTAAAATGATTAGATTTTGCTTTGAATTTAATATTTGTGTTTTCTGCAGATGGTTCGTGTCTGTTGGCTGTATTATTTTTCCAAATTTATTGAACTGCTAGATACTGTAAGTATTATTACAGAATGCAATGAACAAAGGCACCTTATTGTTATCTTGAACAAAAAAATTGTTGCATTAACTTCATGTGGTGTCATTGATTTGGATTATTGGGGCAACTCAAAAAAAAATTTTCATTCCTGTTTTCCCTCCCTTATTGCCAGCACCACTGAAAAACATGGGTTTTAAGATCTGCCCAGAAATTATTCGTAATGTTGGTGACTATAACTGGCCACATCTATCTGCTTGATCTACAGCACTTTTTGGCACCTTGCTAATTAGCCTTGAATGGTGATACCCAACAATGTCTGTCCACTTGTGGTATTGGCACCACTGGCAGAAGGGATTCTCTACCCACCCCACCCCCTGCAGCTACCTGCATGCCCCCTCATCTGTTCCAGAGGGTGGGATGGGTCTAATAGAAGCAGATTTGAAGGTAGCATGGGATGTCTGGAGCTGGCAGCAGAGAGAAAGGAAAAGTTCCAGTGCTCAAAAAGAAGTCCATTCTTAGGACGATAGATGCAACTCTGAGAAATCACCAAGGTATTTACTGAGTTGTGCATGCTTTAGAGCCCAAGGTGCTGCAGCTGCAGCTTTGAACCTGTGGATGCTTAGGAAACAGCAGCTCATATAGCTTTGCTAAAGCTAAGCAGGTGTGAACACGATCAGTGTTTGAAGGAGCTAAAAGAGTAGCAAAATATTAGAAAAAAAAGAATAAGAACATGGACCTCCTGATTTTGCTGGATTGTAAGCCATCCCCCGGCCAGTCTAGCCAAGAGAAATTATGGGAGTTTCAGTCCAATGACATCTCAAGTATTACATGTCCCCCATCCATAATATAAATGCTCAAGTAGACATGGTAGAGGACCAGAATGTCCTGCATTTTCTTCACTATATCTTAAGGTAACAGTTTGACTAGGAAAGGGGTATGTGCCTAGTTTCCTTAATCTGAATTGCTGTTGTCTTATGCAGTTTCCCCTGACCTAAGCTGGTGTTTTTCCTATGGGGGAAAACACACAGACATGTATACAGTAGCTTCAAAGGGCAGAAGATCACATCAAGGTCACTGTGAGAGGGAAAAGAGTTAAGCATCTGCTTTAAGCACTTCAGTTCCTCTTTGCAAATAGAATTGGCTGTTCTGTACAGATGGCAAAAGTTTCACTTTTTGGCCTACAATGACCAGGGAACTCCTGGTTACCATGGCTAGTAGCATGGCTTGTAGTAGTAGAGATCCCAGCAGTTGTGTCCTTAAAAAGTCACTTTTTCAATTCCTGGTCCAAGCAGTATTTAAACTGCAATGAAATTCAAATACACTGGCTAGAAATGTTGATCACAGATCTTCCATCATACATTGATTTTGGAGCTAAATACAATAAATGTGATTTACAGACATGTTGAAGAAGCCATTGTTTTGCGATAAAGTGTGTGGTTATAAATACAGAGTTCCAAATTCAGTTTCTGGCATTTCCAGTTGAAAGTTTTTTGGCAACAGGTACCAGCAGAGCTTGTGACCATGAAAAGCTATTGCCAGTCAAAATAAGTGTTATGGGGATGCACAGATAGATTGATGAAGCCCATATATGGCAGCTTAGGTTACTGTCTAGGGAATTTGATTTCTGAATATCTACTCATTGAAGTTCTCATGGATTTTATACACTCTCAGCTGTATGTTTAAAGCAAAGATAAAGGAAACTCTTTAATTGCAGTGTATTGAACAGCTTGTTCTGATATATGCAGCCAGCTTTAAATGTGACTTCTTGTAATATCTATTTTAAATTATTTCAGGTCTTCTTTATTCTTCGGAAGAAGAATGCCCAAGTTACATTCCTGCATGTTTTTCATCACACAATCATGCCTTGGACCTGGTGGTTTGGAGTCAAATTTGCTCCAGGTATTCAAGACTTAACATTTTAAGTAAAAGTTTGTTTCCTAAGGAGGATAGTGTTTAAAGAGACAACCTAATCTTATGTTCTTCATCTTTATCTTTGTCACTTCTTGTTCTCCACTCTCTTCTCCAACTTGCATGGACAGTTTCCTTTACAATTCTTTGCCATATATCCTATCTACTTTAAGAAGCCATCCATATCTATCAAACATCTAGGTAGATAATTTTGACATACAATTTATTTCTGCTTTTCGTAACTTCTAAAAGGAGAATGTGCTTTTTTTCCTAATAGATTCCATGCTGACTTTTATATTTGTGTTGAACTACTTAACTTTCTCTCCATTTTTAACTTTGCTCCTTAAACAATTATCTGTTGGTGCAAGTGTTCAGTGGCTTCTGGTTGCTCACTTCTATTGAACTGTAACTAACATTAGATTGTCTTTAACGCCAAATCTGTAGAGAGCTGACTTTTTAGGAAACATTAGTTGCCTATAGCTACTGACAGTCAACAGATCCTTTACTTTGAATTATGCAGATCCTCTCATTTGCATTAATGTGTTAGACTGTCCTAGCTCTGAGAATATCTGTAGAAATCAGAAATAGTCCAGCAAAAACTGGTAATGGGGAAGACGAACATGGGGTAGGAGATTAAAGAGGGAACTACAGGTAATCATGTAGTTGAATTTTAATTCAACTACAGGTAATCATGTAGTTGTAGATTAATTCAGAAACCAGTTGAATTAATCCCAAAGGAAGCCTTTTATTTATAAGTATTTAAAAGAGTGCCTGATAGTGCTGTTTTTCCCATATAACTATTAGAACATGTATGTCAATCTGGAAAAGGTTAGTCTTTGTACCCAATTGTCTTTTAACAGGTGTTAAAAGTGACATTCCATATTTCCAAAGTTACAAGTTACATTTTAAAAATAATGGTTATCAATACTAATTAGACTATGAAAAAATGGGTAGCTTGTAACCATTGTTCGCTGAAAGAAAATACCTTCAAAATACTTTCCTAAAGCATTTTTGCCTCCTAAACATAAAGAGTAAAAGTAACAAACATGGGTCATTATGTGAATTTTGGCCATTTTTAATGTTATTTTTAAAATGAACATTATTGCCCCCGTTACCCTAAAAGAACAAATAACGTCATTGGTTGCTAACCCGACTCTCTGGTAGCATTCTTTTAGCACATTAAAAAAATTACATTTTAGGTATGTATGTTCTTAAATTAAAAAAATAATAAAATTTAATTGATGAAGGGGAAACTTGTATAAGTAAAATTGGGATTTTTAAAGGTTCTTGATAAACCTACTCCTTCTGATGATTGAAATTGACACCTCAGTTTTAGGTCTGAATTTAGTGCAGTTTTGCATTGGGCTGAATCAGTTTGAATGTATGAATTTACTGTGGACAATGGCCAATTTAAAGAAGTATAGGATAATGCATTTCATAGAATAATAGAATAATGGAGTTGGAAGGGGCCTATAAGGCCATTAAGCCCCATTTTCCCTGCTTAATGCAGGAATCCAAATCAAATGGCAGATGGGTGTCTAACTTTCTCTTGAATGTCTCCAGTGTTGGAGTGCTCACCATCTCCTGAGGCAATTGGCTTTGTTGTCACATTGCTGTAACAGTTAGGAAGGTTTTCCTGACATTAAACCAAAATCTTGTGTCCTGTAACTTGAGCCCATTACTGCATGGCCTGCACTCGGGAACAGTTGAGAACTTGCTCCTTTCCAGCATTTGAAAAGTGCTATCATCTCCCCTTGGTCTTCTTTTCTCAAGGCTGAACATGTCCAGTTCTTTCAGTCTTTCCTCACAGGGCTTGGTTTCCAGTCCCCTGACCATCCTTGTTGCTCTGCTCTGATTCAGTTCCAGTTTGTCTGCATCCTTATTAAAGTGTGGATCCAGAACTGGATATAGTGCTCAAGATGAGGCCTAACCAGTACTGAATAGAGGGGAACTAGTACTTCATGTGATTTGAAGACTAGACTTCTGTTAATGCAACCTAAAATCACATTTGCCTTTTATTGCAGCTGCATCCTGCTGTTGGCTCATATTCAGCTTGAAATCTACAACAATTCTAAGATCCTTCTCTCTTGTAGTATTGCTGAGCCAAGTACCCCTAATCTTGTAACTGTGCATTTGGTTTCTTTTTCCTAGATGTAGAACTTTGCACATATCCTTGTTAAATTTCATTCTGTTGTTTTTAGCCCAGAGCTCAAGCGTATCAAGATCTCTTTGAATTTTGTTTCTGTCTTTGAAGGTATTAGCTATTCCACCCAATTTTGTGTCGTCAACAAATTAGACAAGCAATCCCTGCACCACCTCATCTAAATCATTAATAAAAATGTTGAAGAGCACCGGCCCAGGACTGAGCCTTGGGGTACCCCACTTGTTACCTCCTCCCAGTTGGAGAAGGAGCCACTGATAAGCACTCTCTGAGTATGATTCTCTGACCAACTGTGGATCAACCTGTTGTTCCATCTAGTCCACACTTAGTTAGCTTGGTAATCAGAATATCATGGGGCACTTATTATCCATCAAGTCTTTTAATCTCACTTATTAAGCATGACAGCCACAATTTATATTTGAAGCAATCTTGTCCCCATCATACGTTTCAAAAGACCCATGTAATGTATGTTGCTCTTGCTTTTTTTCTTTGGCACTCACTTCTCTGGATCACAGCCTTTATGCAGATCAGATGTGAGTAGAAGGGAAAGCCGGATGTAGTGCTGATTTACAGTGGACTGGCAAGGATTTTAGATTCCTGTTTCTTTAACAATAGCAAGAACAAATTGACTCCCTCTACCAGCACTGCAAACTATACTGCTGGAATGAGGAAAGCTTTGTGCAACCAAGAGTGGATTTATTTGTGGAAGCACTGTAAACTCCACTCAGTACTGGTATTCAAAACAATTTTCTGGAGTTAGAATTATTTCGTTGGAAGGGTATATCTTTGGCTTTGGACTCTGGGTGGTGGATGTCAGGGTCCTAGTTAAAAAACAAACTCATATAGTAGATTTTGCAGGCTTGAAGTGTGCCTTTCCTTAGCTCTGATCAATTTCTTAATTACAAAGCCATTTATAAATGGCATGCTTCCATTGGCACATGACATCTGAGGCAAAAAAATGTCCTAGCTGCCAAGCTGGAAATTCTTTCAACAAAGAAAAGCAATTAGTTTCATGAATATGTGTGTGTAGGAAAAATTATCATTTGGGGCTGAAAATTCCCCAATTAGCGTGGCTAATGAACATGCTGGCTACAGGGCTCTCGGGAATTAAAGTACAAAAAGTAACTTTTCCAAATCCTTTGTGTAACTTGTCCAAATTGGGGAGACTGAGAGAAGGATAATGATAGGATACAATTATTTTTGCTTTTCACTTAGGTTCTCTTCTTTAGCACTAGAGAGAATCAGTGTTCTGAGTGTTTCCAGGGCATTCAAATTAGTCTAATGCCCTTGCCCCAAAGTATCCACATGTGCTAGGTCTTCTTATCCAGTTAGTACAGTTTACTCCAGTGTGTTTCCTCTTTTTTGCAATGTTTTGATATGCCTCACAGCCCCCTATCCCTTGGAATAGTTGTGTCCCACTTAACACTCGCCTTGTTCTGAAGTTCTATAGGAGCATTCAATGTCTCTTTAACAATCGTTAGTCTCATGCTGTATCATATGGTATATAATAACTACTACTGTTAATCCAGATTTTTTGCGAGTCTTTTCTGAATGGGTTTGCTGTAGAAAGATAAGGAAGATTTTTAGAATGAGTTAATTAGGTTTTGTTTTTTATTAATCAAGATTTTGTAGCTTATTGCTTGATTTCCTTCTCAATGTTGAAAAATGAAGCATACAGGAGCAATACCTTCCTTAGACCAACCAAAAGGGCAACAAAAAAGCTTGTAGGCTTTCAAAATATCCAGATCTCTCTTCCATCAGATAAGCTGGGAGGACAGAAAAGGGCAGAAAGAAGGCTGACTTTAATATTGAAGTCATTATGTGTACATAATGCCTGGAGCCCTGCCTGCTTTCCTGATACTTTAAAACCTGTTGCCTAACAAAGTGATGTAGAGGTTGCAAAAGCATGCATATCTTTCACCCTGCCCTGCCTCTTTGATTGGTCTACTGAAGAAACTTTACTAATACAGATTAGAAAATGTTTATTTGGAATGACAAGTCTACCTTGTTGTTGTTTTGAGGAATGTTACTTTCTTTATATTTCAGTCATCTCTCCTCATGAAAAATGAAGACCCAAGAATGTTTATAATAAAGAAGGATGCAGTAATGGTTAGCGTAGGCCACAAAGCAAAAATTACCTCCTCTCAAATTTTAAAGGTGGTTTTTAGTTTGATGCTAAAAAAGTCTGAACTGCTCACTTCTATATACCCAGCATTAAAAGGTATTGAGCTTTATACACAAAGGCATGCCTTGTTTTACTACCTGGGTTTGTCACACCAGTGTGAGGTGTGGCTGTTGATCTGCTGAAACCGAGGGGAGAACTGAAGAATACAGAATGAAATCTTTTACTGGTAGACTGGCCAGATCTCACGAATGGGAGACTGACTTGACTTCAGCCTGTAATCATGTCATGCATATGAAGTGGGCAATTGCCAATGAGAGTTAATGCCGTAATAAGCCAGGAATGTGTGGATGTGCAGATGGCAGGTTCTGATCATAGCCACAACTGGAACCTTAGAAGACATGCGCACACAATATGAGCATGAAGTGCTGTGTGAAGGTTAGCGATCAGAATTTTCTGCTGGAGTAATTTGAATAATCTTCCTAAACTACCTCAAAAATCCTTCAAGCACTATTGCTTATCCTTGGCCTGTGGGAAACTCTCTCTGTCTCTCTGTCTCTGCTCACTTCAGCTTATGTTACTGGTTTCTGATTGTTTTAAATGATTTAATTAAAACCAGCATAGTAGCTGGAGAAAGTTCTAGATTGAGTTGTAGCGGTCCCAAGCTCAGCGTAGAACGGGAATGTAAAGACTCTGGGGTTGGTTGGTTTTTCAGCTGTTACTCATTGTTTCATGATAGTACTTCAAGGCCTATCAGCTGATAGAAGAGATGTACACTTCAAATGAAATAATTTTAAGCTTGTTCATTAGTTTTACCATTACTAAGTGATGCTCACACTCTTTCCATAGAAAAATACACTCCTGGTTACCTTTCTTCATTTCAGCAGTGTAATACAGGGTGGAGTTATATTCTCACTATTGCTTAAACCAAATGTGGGCAACTTGTGGTCCTCCCTATGTTTTTGGATGGTAAAGAATCATGGGGGTTGCCATCCAACAACATTTGAAGTGCCACAGGTTTTCCACTCTTGTTTGAACAATCTGAATTCTGAAATTTTTGTTTCCTGCAAATTCTCCAGAGATCTACCAGTAGATCCAAACCTACCTTCTGCTATTTCCTGATGCAGAGCTCTCCTAACATGGGTTGCTGTTTTTGTTGTGGAATGCCTTCTTCCACTGAAGACTTGCAGACAGTGCAAAGCAGGCATATAGACTTTGTACAGCAGTAGTGCTGATATATACAGGATGGGATTGGGAGGAGATACCTTTTGCACAGCTCCCAGAGTTTGCCAACTGATGGCGATGTTGGCTCAAGAACTGTGAGAGCTGCGGAATTCGCCAGCTAATGGCAATGCTGGCACAAGAACTGTGAGAGCTGCAGAATTCCCCAACTAATGGCAATGCTGGCTCAAGAACTGTGAGAGCTGCAGTCCAAAAATTAAGTGATGGTAGATGATGTACATACAGTCATTGCTCAAAGCTTCCAGCACAGAAAAGCATCTTCTTAAGGGCAACACTGTGATATAACAAACCACATGATCCCAAGATTACTTAAGGATAATCTTAAATAAATCCAACTTCAATATCTTCTTCCTTTTTTAAAAATTTGTCTTGAAAATGATATACAGTGGTTTAATGTCTTTTTAATGTTATGTTTTTAAGTTGTTTTTTTGATAAGTGTTTATATTTTTAATAGTTGATTTTATTTTAATTCCTATTTCTTTTAACTGGATATGAGCCACCTTGAGTCCCTTCACTGGGAGAAAGGCAGCACACACACACACACACACACACACACACAAATGAAACAAACAAAATAAATATTAGAGAAGTACATGGCTGATGTTAATCTCATTTCCTGTCCCTTTCCACAGGTGGCTTAGGAACATTCCATGGTTTGTTAAACTGCATTGTACATGTTATCATGTACACCTATTACGGAATCTGTTCTCTTGGGCCAGCTTATTATAAGTATTTGTGGTGGAAAAAATATATGACAACTATACAACTGGTAAGTTTCTGAAAAGATATTGCGAAAAATAGGAGTTATGTTAGATTTAATAGAATTTGTGTTTTAAAAGGCTGTACACTAGCTGAATGGATTCAGAGCTTAGAAGTAACTAATTACTAGAAATAGTTAATTGTTTTCCCCCCACTAACAAGTTTATTATTTATTTATTTTATTTATGTTATTTATTTAAAATTTTTATCCCACCTTTCTCCTTAAAAAGGACCCAAAGGTATAGGTAAGTTATTTTACAGTTGTAGGGATAACTTCATTCAATTTGTAGTATATCTGGTACATTTATATTTGCAGAAATAGGTGCCTCACCAAACAGTGAAGGAGGAATGGCATGTAGTTCAAGCAATGGCTTGTGCTGTGCATTGTCCTCTGGTGTGGGCATTGAGCTGACAACCAGGAAGACAGGAGGAGAGTGTGTTTTGTACCATGGGCCAGGGACTTGTAGCTTTCAGCTGTAATTTTTTTAAAGCAACTGAAATGATTTCAGTTAATGTTGAGAAAAGGAAAAATAAAGCATTACTTTTAAAAACACAGTGATTATAATTCTAAGTAATTACTTTGGGGGTCCTTGGATTTATACTTGTAACAAATTGCTTTTTAAAAATGACAGCTGCATTCTGAATGTAAATACCTTACTAAGCCTTCCCACTTACTTCTGCCATTTAGCTCGGGATTTTCCTGCAGACAAAATTGCAGACTCTTAATAAAACAATGGTTTGTCTAAGGCCATGCAATGAATTTATGATACAGCTGACAAGTGTGAGCCCATTTAAATTTAAGGAACGTGTTCCTTATTGTACAGCCTCTCCAAAAATAATATGTAACTTTTTCAAAATGATACATATATCAAAATTATCATAAGCAATAATTTTAGTGAGATGATGTCCTATGAAATGAAATAAACATAACTATCAAAAATGTAGTCTTATTTTCCGGTTCTTATATAAATCAGTCTTTACACTTAGTGCAATTCCTATTCGAAAAATCTACAAGAATTAAGATAAAATTTATCAGTAGATGTTAATGTATAGTGTTCTAGAGATAAGTATTACTGGCAGTGCTCTGAATATTCAGGTGCCCATACTGCCTACAGGTCTGCCTTTCTGCAAGCAAAACCTCCTTCTGCCAGCTGATTTCAGAGATTTGCTAACAGGGCCATCTGCTGGCAGACCTGTTCTGTTGGCTGAGGTCTAACAGAGCTCAAGGGCAAAGAATAGGTTGGGTGAGGAAGAAGCCATGTTACACCACATCAATGTACCCTCTAATTTTCAGCCCTGCCCGCTCCGCCTCTCTTGCGTGACTTCAGCCCTGTGCACACATGCACACCTCCGCCCCCCTCATACTCAGGGTTCTGTCACCACTGGAACCAAACATGATTGCTGTGCGGAGGAGGGAGTGAGCTGTGCAGAGGGACGTGGAATTGCACATGTGCACACACGCCCTGCTTAAAGGGAACCTTGCATCAGATTCAAACCTGCTCAGGCTTTCAACTATAATGTCAGTGCAATGTTAGGTTGGTCCTAAGGCCTGGCTAGTCCTAAGTGAGGGTTGTTTTTCGTACGTGTCATCAAGTCACTTCTGACTTATGGCAACCCTGATAGAGTTTTCAAGTTTTAGAAAAGGTAGCCATGTTAGTCTGTGCAAGCATGTCAGACAAAATCCAAAGAAGCAAAACAAAAACAAAACAAAAAAGATGAAAACATGTGGCACGTTAAAGACTATTATATTTCAATGTAAGCTTTCGTGGACACATCACCTTTGTCAGACATATGGAAACAGAACGAAATTTTGGATGAAATCTCAGTTTCACAAGCAGAACATTCTAAACATTCATTGGCTACATGCAGTAATTAGGCCTGTGCTTGTTTTAGGGTTCAGTTGTAAAAATTCCTCCAGGAGACAGAAAACAGTATGTGAGATATCAAAGAGTGATTTACTATCACCCTGTCAGTTCCCATAGCTGAGGAGGGATTTGAACCCAGGCCTCCTGAGTCCTAATCTGACACACTATCTGCTACACTATAGTTGCTTTTAGTGTGGCATGATGGATAGTGTTAGACTAGGACTCAGCAAGTGTAGTCCTAAGTAATTTCTAACACTGGGAGAACCTGAGGCACATTTAGCCCAGCTTCTGCCCCCCTAATGCCAGTTCAGCTGGCCTTTGCCGTCTTGCTTAGTTAGTATGGCACTCTTGTCCTCATTTGGAGTGCTTTCTGCATAGCAATCAGTCCCAGTTCTTGTTGTTAATATATTCATCATTAAACCTTAGCTGGCACAAATTACCCATCAAGGAAGAGCTGGAATCTGGCTTCCCATTCTTAAAAATATTTCTACATATGGGATGCTTCAGTTTGTTTCCATTTTGCTAGCTGTTTGTGTCCCATCAAATACTTAAAGCATAGTCTTTTAGCTTTAAAAAATATGCCTGTCTTGAATTCATTAAGCTTTGAAAGAAAGAATTGATATGGTATAAAAGAGAGTAAACCTTAAATTACTGTGTTTTCCCGAAAATAAGACAGGGTCTTATATTAAATTTTGCTCCAAAAAAAGCTGTAGGGCTTATTTTCAGGGGATGTTTTATTTTTTTCATGTACAACAATCTATGTTTATTCAAATACAGTCATGTCATCTTCTGGTTGCTGCACAGTGGTGGAGGGCGGGGTTTCACTTAACTAGGGCTTATTTTTGGGGTAGGGCTTATACTACGAGCATCCTGAAAAATCATACGAGGGCTTATTTTCAGGCTAGGTCTTATTTTCAGGGAAACAGGGTATTTAGGTGTGTAATCTAAGCAAAATGATTTGTAGTTTCAGTAACCTCCTCCAAGAGCTGAATAGTGTTTTTTCTCTGCTGTGGACAAAAATAAGTTGCTCCAGTTTTGCAGAACCGTCTTAACATTTGGTGTATTGTAGAAGAAGGAAATGGTTAACTACTTCTGAGAAGTCAGTATCTAGAAGACACTGGAAAGGGTCACCATAAATCAAAATTGACTTGATAACTTCGTTTTCATAGTCATAATCAAACTAAGGAGTTTTGTGGCACCATAAAGACATGTTTTATTTGGGCATAAGCTTTCATGGATTGCAGTCCATGTCTTCTGATGTATCTGAAGAAACGGGCTTCGGTCCATGAAAGCTTATGCCCAAATAGAACTTGTGTATATCTTTTCAGTACCACACAAGAGTCTTTGTTATCTGGAAATTGAATCATGGCAACTGGACTTATTTCTTATTAGGTTGAAATGTTTCACTACTCATCCAAGTAGCTTCTTCAGAATGAAGAAGCTGCTTGGATGAGTAGCTAAATGTTTCAACCTAATAAGAAATAAGTCTAGTTGCCATGACTCAGTTTCCAGATAACCTCACCTGGATGACTGAGAATCTCCACAGAAAGAGTCTTTGTTGTTGTTTTAACTTAATAACATGGATAAGTACATAGAAATATGGTTCCTCTTTTAACACAGATTCACACCCCCACACCCCATGTCTGATTTTAAAACACACAGTAATGTCTCATGCTCTTCTTTTCTAGATCCAGTTTTTTTTGATCACCCTCCATATAGAACAAATCTACTTCATGGATAATTGCCAATACCAGTATCCAGTCTTCATGTTCATCATCTGGCTATATGGCTTTTTGTTTTTAATCCTGTTTCTACATTTTTGGTACAACGCTTATACCAAAGGTCAAAGACTCCCGAAGCATGTGAAAAATGGCATTATAAATGGCATTAGCAAAAACAAAACAGAATGAAACACTCTTACCACAAACATGAATGAATGTTTCAACTTGCACTACTTGACAATCAAGACATTTAAGTGCACAGCACACTGGACATTTTCTAAATGGTTTTTGAAAACAAACCGACCAACAAGAAGCCCCTTTATTTTATTATAAATTATTTGGAATTTAATCTTTATGTGGGAGGAAAAGTAGACTTATTAATATTCACTTGCCTCCAGTTTTCATCAATATATATATTGGAATGTTTTTCTATGTATCAAATAAATGAATATTTAGTGGCATTCCTAGAGATGCACACAAATATTCATTAAGGGAATGAAGTGTATCTGATAAGTATACAAAAATACTTTGAGCACTGAGAGATACATTTGTTTTAACCAGGAAGTTACTCCAAGGCCTATAGGCTGCTCGTAATGGGAATAAAATACAATTTCATGACAATTTATGGTCTGCAAACCTCACTGTTAATATATTTACTGTAAACATTAATGTGTTTTATACAAAGTGTACCATATTAAAGATTATTATTCATAAGTCTGAAAAATTATTTAGTGGAATTTTGCAGTGTATGGGTTGTAACATTTGCACACCTCTTAGATTACAAAGGCTGCTTTATGCATACATCCAGTCAAAAGCCCCATAAAACCTAGTGGCACATATGTCAGAATCAATAGACTCTAGTCTTCTGAAGTTTGTGTCATAACTTTTCTAGCTTTTGGAGCACAGGTAGTAGACATCAAGCCTGCTGGGTATTTTATACATACAGTGAAACCCCACGATCCACCAACTGGATTTGGATGCAAAACAGGGCCACTAAGATAGTCAAATGCAAAATATGGTGTCAAAAGCAAAATATGACAAAGATAACCAACCCAATTACAATTAAGAAGCAGGGTGCGTTTTTTGCTTTCCACTTCCATAGCATTGTTCATAATTCTTTTAGCCTCCTAGTCCAGGGGTCTCCAAACTACAGCGTACGGGCCACATCCACCCTGCCTTGCCTTTTTATCCGGCCCAGTGCACGTGCACGCATGTGTGTGGGAGTGCGGGCAGGTGGGTGAGTGGGAGTGTGGTTGAGTGGGCCTTCAGCCTTTGAAAATCTGGAACATATATGTTGTGGCCCTCGCTCTGAAAAGTTTGGAGACCCCTGTCCTAGTCCAAAGCAGAAAGTTAAGCCTTCATGTTGGATAAGTATGAGAGTCAGCAAGCCTTCCAGGTTTATTGCAGATTAACCAGGAATCTATATGTCATCCAAAACTTTCTATCGCTGGTTTAGGAGCCAATTTACCGTATTTTTCCGTGTATAAAATGACACTTTCCCCTAAAATCATTAGAGGAAAAATTGAGGGTTGTTTTGTACACAGAAGGAGGCTGAGGCAAAGGAGCAGCCGCACTCTGCTGCCTCTCGCGGCTACCCATTTGCTGCTGCTGCCGCCGCCACCCCCAGATCGCCTCCTCCTCCTGCCAGGGCTCACCTCCAGCTCACGTTGCCGCCTTGTCCCCTGCCTGAAGGGAGCCTGCGAGTGGCACTGGAGGAGGCAATGCGGCGGCGGCAGTCAATGGGCAGCAGCGAGAGGTGGCCGAACGCGGCTGCTCCTTTGCCTCCATCTCTGCTGCTGTCTGCTGCTGCTGCTGCCTCTGCTGCTGGATTGCCTCCTCCAGCGCCACTCACGGGCTACCTTCGGGCAGGGGACAAGGCGGCATCGGGCGGTGGAGGCAGCAACAGCAGGAGACGGAGGCGGAGCCGCCCCTCATGGCTGCCCATTGACTGCTCCTCCGCCTCCAGCAAGGGACAAAATTAGGGGGTCGTCGTATACATTGGGGGGGTCGTATACACGGAAAAATACAGTAGCTTTGCTGAATTTCCTTGAGAATAACCACACCTACCACTGGGGTTTGAATTTTGGTGAAAATGGAAGGGAGAGGAATGGCTCTTCTGCATCCAGACCACTCCTTAAAGTTAGATACAAAAATTATTTTGAAATTCTCTGATCCTTCCAGGTAAATAGGTGAGAGGAACAGGCTGTGATATGATAAAAAAGGAAACACTTTTCTGTATTTCAAATTCTGGATTTAGTTGTACATCAGAACATACACATTTATTTATTTAAAATATTTTTACCCCACCTTTCTCCTTGAAAAAGGACCCAAGGCGGCATACAAACAATGAAAGACACTATTTAAAGTTGAAACAATGCGTATAAAACAGTGATTAACATCATTAAAAGACAATACTTAAAACTACAACCAATGAATAAGGAGGCATCTTACAACATTAGCAGGCAATATTAAGACAAAGATCAATAAGTATACAAAAAAATCATTCTGAGAAATGGAAAACACAACAATGGAAAACAAGTAGTACTAAAAATCCAATCAACGCAATAATGTATAACAGTCTTATCTAAAAATCACACACAGGTAGCTGGTTTACTGAGGGAAGGCTTGCCTGAAGAGAAAAGTCTTTGCCTGTTTGCAGAAGGATAGCAAACATGGGGGTAGTCTGGCCTCCTGTGGGAGGGAATTCCAGAGTCTGGGAGCAGCAACGGAGAAGGCCCTCTTCCGTGTCCCCATCAGATGCACCTGTGAAGGTGGCGGGACTGAGAGAAAGGCTTCTTCTGATGATCAACACCCGAACCAGCTCAGAATGGGAGATACAATCTTTGAGATAGCTTGGGTCTAGGCTATTTAGGGCTTTATAGGTTAAAACCAGCACTTTAAATTGTGCCTGGTAACTGATAGGCAGCCAGTGGAGCTGCTGCAACAAGGAGGTTATGTGACCCCTGTAACCAGTCCCAGTCAGCGATCTGGCTGCTGCATTTTGGACCCATTGACGTTTCCTGACACTTTTCATCTGCAGCCCCACATAAGAGTGCATTACATTAATCCAGCTGCGAAGTAACTAGGGCGTGTATCACAATGGCCAGATCAGATCTCTTGAGAAATGGATGTAGCTGGTCCACTAATTTTAGTTGTACAAATGTACTTCTGGCCAGTGCCAAGCTGTGCACCTGTTTTTTCAGTGGGAGTGTAATCCCATCCAGGACTGGCTGCATCCCTATTCCTTGACCTGCCTTTCCACTGACCAGGAGCACCTGTCTCATTTGGATTAAGTTTCTATTTATTCACCCTCACTGGGTTACATCGAGCTTCTTTTGTTACACTGAGCTCCTTTTTTTTGGTTTGGTTTGTTGGTATGTATTTCTACCTGCTGAAGTTTTGCCATCAGCTGTTTTTGCCAAAGTGACTTTAAAGAAAAAGCCAGCCCCCTCTCCCCCGCCTGGCTTCCTTTCAGCAGTCTTCCCTGAGCCAGTTTTTATTAGAGAGTTGCCGATTGGGAGAGCACATGCTTTCAGCTATACAGGAATTGGCCTCCCTCTTCAGCGATGCTAAATAGGATCGGGTCGGGGACGACTGATAAACCCACCCTGCCTTGTGCTTTAGGATTAGGGAAGAACGGCAGAAGCGCCACCCTTGGCACCGTCTATTAAACTGGGGTTTGGGCACTGCACAGAACCTTCTCTCTTCAATCGCCCAGCACTAGCCTTGCCCAATAGCCAAGCAACATCGCCACAAATCCCCTCAAGGAAAAAAAACTATAGACTGCATAGGCATGCGTGCTCTCTCTCCATGCAGAACTTCGAACTTCTTCCCACCGAAACGTCGCACATTAAGATTGCAGCCGGAGTTTTAAACGTTCTAAACTACGTCACTTTCTGTGCTTCCTCGCGCCACAGTTGCTGAGCGACGGACAGGAAAAAAAAGGACAAACACCTCATTGGTCGGCTCCTGTATTTATGTAAAGTTGGCCTCTGACGTTGCTCAGGAGTTTCCTGAATGGAGGCCAATCAGCTTCTGCAGGAGCGCGAAGGCGCCGCGAGAGGGCGGGGTGTGTGTTTTTTTTCTTTCTCCCGTTCATTAAATAGAAATGAGAGGAAGGGAAATAAGGCGGCTCGTAGAGTTACCACCAATGGGCTGCTCCCGGAGTACCACGTGGCCAGATTTCGATCCAATCAAGACTCACTGGTTTCAGATTCAAACTGTCCCAATGGTTTGCATGTTGTGTTTGCCGGTCCCCGTGGAAACGGCCCGATGAGCGTTCTCCTATCGTGGCGGTCGATGGAAGCTCGACTTGTCGGGCCTGGGCCGTACCGGGCCACCCGGCTGGTAAGTGAACGGCGGGTCAGTCTGTTACACCGCGACGGTCCTCCGAAGCTCAGGCCTCCTTTCCCTGGCAGCGCATCTTTCCCTTCCCCCTTAGTTCATGAGCATGAAGGGGCAACGCACTCTGTGCATGCACGGGCTGCGCTTTGCTCTTTGCTGGCTCTTCGCAGTCTCGCAATACACAGTTTGGGAACAGGAACTTTTTTGGACTGTATCTCCCAGAATCCCCCAGTCAGGACGCCAGTGGCCTTACCGGCTGGAGGATTCTGGGAGCTCTTGTGCAGGGAGGAAACTTCCACGTTCTGCTATGATGTTGCCGGAAGATCTGAATGCCTGGACCCTGGAAATTTTGGACAGGCATACTGGGGTTGCCCACTGGAGTCCCACAGGCCCGGCTAGTAATTCCGTTCTTTGCAGATGCGTTTGTTTATTTATTTAATTTATATGCCGCCCACACTACCCAAAGGTCTCTGGGTGGCTTACAACAATTTAAATGTGATAAAAAGATAAAACAATTAAAATACAATTAAAATAGATACTCTAAAAATTGCCATCAGGACCCACAGTTGATATTATTTCAATTAAAAGCCTTCTGGAACAGGAAGGGTTTGACCTGGCGCTGAAATGTCATCAGCGTCGGCGCCAGACGAATCTCAGTTGGGAGGGCGTTCCATAGTCTGGGGGCAGCTGCCAAAATGGCCCTTTGTCTACAAGCCATCCCTCTTACCTCCTTGAGGGACGGCTCTTTGAAAAGGGCCCCCTGGCTAGATCTTAACTGCCGGGTAGGTTCATATGGAAGGAGGCGGTCCTTCAGGGATCCAGGGCCCAAGCCGTTTAGGACTTTATATGTAAAAACAAGCACTTTGAATTGGGCCTGGGCAGCCACTGGTAGCCAATGTAATTTAAACAGAATTGGCTTGATGTGTCCCCTAGTGGCCCCACCACTCACCAGCCGCGCAGCTCGATTCTGGACCAGTTGCAGTCGCTGGACCGTCTTCAAAGGCAGCCCCACGTAGAGCGCATTGCAGTAATCTATACGAGATGTTACCAGTGCATGTGTAACTGTCATGAGACTCCACCCGTCCAGGTAGGGCCGTAGCTGGTATAATTTCCACAGCTGAAGGAATGCACCACTGGCCACCGAGTCCACCTGGGCCTCCAGAGTTAGACTGGGGTCCAGAAGCACCCCCAGGCTGCAGACCCTGTCCCTTAGGGGGAGTGTAACCCCATTCAGGGCAGGGAAATGGCCCTCCAGCCTGTCCGGCAAAGCACCCACTGGATTGAGTTTCAATTTATTAACCCTCATCCAGTCCATTATCAGGTCCAGACACGAGTTCAGCACAGAAACTGCCTCACCTGGATTGGTGGAAAACGAGAGGTAGAGCTGAGTGTCGTCAGCATATTGCTGACTCCTCAGCCCAAACCTCCTGATGACGTCTCCCAGTGGTTCCATGTAGATGTTAAACAGCATGGGGGACAGTATTGAGCCCTGAGGAACTCCATGACATAAACGCCATTGGATAAAGCAACTGTCCCCCAGCACCACCCTCTGGACACGGTCAGCTAGGAAGGAGCGGAACCACCGTAAAGCGGTGTCCCCAACCCAGCCAGCCTATCCAGAAGGACACGATGGTCGATGGTGTCGAAAGCCGCTGAGAGGTCCAGGAGTATCAACAGGGTCACACTCCCCCTGTCTCTCTCCTGGCAAAGGTCATCGTACAGGGCGACCAAGGCAGTCTCCGTACCAAAACCCGGCCTGAAACCCGATTGAAATGGATCCAGAAAATCCGTTTCATCCAGCAGCGCCTGGAGTTGCCTGGCCACAGAGACTGGCAAAACGTTAGGAAGAAAAACCTTAAGAACACGGCCAAACAGCCTGGAAAACCCACAACAACCATCGGATCCCAGCCATGAAAGTCTTCAAGAATACATATTATTTTTTCATCGTTATGTTTTTTACTACATTTGTGTTGACTGTCAGGCTATGTCGATGGTGTATAATATTCACTGACTTTGCACTGAGTAGGCAGTTCATCCTGTGGTGTACCTCCCCCATTACAGATCTAATAGTTTGTGTTTCTAATGACCAAATCAAACACTGTTAAGAACCCAAGAAACATATTCTCATCACAGTAGCATATATAGCTACTGTCCCATCTATAGCTTCATTTCTCTTCTTAGACATCCTCCTTCCTGCATACCCTTGTTCTCCATGATAGCAGACATGTAGTCATCACTGGAGTAGGATACCATATCCCCAAAGGTCTCATTCAAGACACATTCTCTGCTGTTCTGAGCCTTTCCAGATCATCTACCTTGTCCTCAAAGGAACAAACTTATTCTCTGAGGGCAAGAAGTTAATCCCATGAAACAGTCACCCCCACCTTCTTTTCATGAGGCAAACAATCATGCATGTGATGATACTGTATGCTGAATACCACATTTCTGCTGGGCTTCCACCTACATAGCTGTTTTTAAAATTATGTTTTGAGTTCTTTATTTGAAAGTTGAAGGTACTGTTTGTTCCATCATGTTGCCCAACATGCATGGATGCTTAACACACACATCTGCTTAACTTGTTATCTTGACACTTTGCCACTGGGTCTGAAGTGCTCCATCACTGGGCTGCCTTGTACCTGTAGGTTAGACCTCTTTGCGGTACAATTGCTAGTTACAGCCTTTTGACATAGTTTCCATGACCGTGTGGTTTGTTGTGACTAAGGAGAAGAACCTCCTGTCACCGAACCCTTAGCCTTTGACTAATAGGAAAGGGTATTTGGCGGGAAAGAGTGAAAATGTAAGAACTGCAAGTTCCCTGATTTTTTAAAAAAATGCATGTACAAATAAGATTTTTTCCCACTAGCTCTCCTGACTGTTCTCTAGTATTTCAAGTACCTGAGACAAGCAAGCAGGAGGATATGCCTTTTATTGGTTTGCCTCTTTGCCTTCATGCTTTTGTTTTTTCCTGCCTTCAGTGGAATGAGACCATCGAGCACTTTCGAGATGGAATGCCATTACGGAGACATCGTTGCCACTTCAAGAGCTATGACCGTTGCTTCACAGCTACAGAGGCAGTGGACTGGTTACACAGACTCCTAAGGCACAACCAAAATTTTAGCCCAGATGTTACTCGGGCTCAAACAGTTCAACTCCTTAAAAAGTTCCTGAAGAATCATGTCATTGAAGATATAAAAGGAAGGTGGGGCAAAGAAGATTTTGAAGACAATGGTCACTTATATAGGTAAGTAATTGAAAACTAGGCCTGAAGAAAGGTTTAGCTACTTCAGATTTTCAAACTTCCTCTCTAGCTGCTGATGAATGCTTTCAACTTTCATAGCACCAGACCAATGTTTTGATATATGAAAATGTAACAAGATAATTACTAGGTACAGTTTCTATCACAGCATGTTGTAGCTTTTACAATAAATTTTCAGTCAATGTAATTTTATTTTTAACCACTCTGTACTAATAGACTTGTTCGGAGAATGAACCCAGTCTCCCACATGAGTCACTTGTTCTACCTTTTCCGTCATGGTTGTGAGGAGGAGTTAGAAGCCTTTGTTTTAGCCCAACTGCAGTGCAGCATATCTGTGCTGCTTCTTAACTATGGTTAATGAAAGCAAGCCAGCTTCGTAAACTATGTTTTAAACTTGGCTTGTTTTTTTTACTGATCATAGTTAAATTGGTCCAGAAGTGAACAACACAACAAACTAATTAACTAATTTAAAATAATCTTTGAAAGATTATAGGCAACAGTAGCTTGCAGCCTAAGTTGTTTTCCAGAACTGCTCACTTCTAACAAGCTTCCAGAAGGTATCAAAGATCCCAGGAAACTGTGTTATATGGAGCCATGCAATTAGTCCATCCATCCCAGTACTTTCTACTTAGACTCCATGGTCTTCAATGTCTCAGGCAGAAGTTTTACTCAGGCCTCCTATGCAAGATCCATTACCTTGGAGATACTGGGAATGGAATCTGAATGCTCTGCTACTGCTCTATGACCATTCTATCAGTGCATGCTGTGTTTCTCATTAAGCATTATTTAAAGCAGTACCTTTTGCATGTCTACGCGCGCGCGCACACACACACACAGCTTAGGATCAAACAAAACATTAAGGGGATGTATGTTAGAGTTAAGTCATTTCCCCTCCCACAAAGGGATTTCTTCATAGATAGAAGTCTCAACAGTCAGAATTTGTTTTTATAAGACATCGGGGAGAGGTGGAGGGTCTGTGCCATGGAGGTGTAATGGAACATTTCCAGGTTAGAAGACAGACATCTAGACGTATAACGGAAACAGGAAACATGGGGTCTTAAGAGGGATTTTCATGAAAGCTGAGATTCTGTGCAATCTGTCACTTGCTAGGCATTGATATAAACATTTCTGGTTCTGGGTATCTTGTAATTTGATGTGAGGGACTGGATCTGTTCTTTATAAACAATGCTGTCACTAGCATATTTGTAAACATCCACTTGTATATTTGGAAACAACTAATATCATCATAATATTGTATGTCAGTAATAGTCTCACACACAAAGGCATCACCCAAAGGTAGCTAACTCTGGAACTGTTTCCCTGTAACATTTGGGTCAAAAATCAAGGAGACATGCATGTGAGAAATTGCTGCACAGCGATGGTGAGAGTGGCCCCCAAAATGAGTTTAGTGGCCTCTTTGGTCCCTGCTGCACCTCTTCCTGCCAGCCCAAATATTTTTTCAGTAGAAATTCCAGCAGTAATGGTTTTCCTATTACACATGATGTTGCCTCCCTCCATCCCCCACAAGTTTTATAAGCCCACTCTAGACATGAAGTGTTGTATACCATGTTGTTCATTCCCATAAACTACTGGTGGAACACAATTCATGGGACCCACAAATTGCTCCAGAAGATTGTGGAGAGACTTTTGAGTCAATTTGGGGGCAGATGGGAGACAAGCAAGCAGAAGACTGCTCAGTTTTGGATGGAGCCTGGAAGTACTGTACGTAGTACTACTGTGAACATTAGTAATTTGTTTTCTTGCAACAATTGCTATTAAATTAAAAAAAACCTCCATGTGTGAAGGCCATGTGGATGTAAAAGCCAAAGGGTTAGATCCAGACTTAGCCATACTTGGAGTAGATTCATTGTCATTAGTGGGACCTAAATAACTTGGATCCCACTGAATTCAAAGGGTCTGCTCTAAGTATGTCTTAACCTAGAACCAACCCATAGTAGTAAAGCTAGCTGAATTTGGAGAAAGATACACGTGTTGAATTTTCTATGGGTATTTTCAACCTTCAATGGGATGTACTGCTCACTAATGAACTTAAAGTGGCTGCATAGGCATGAACCAGGTAGCGTGGGAACAAAAGTATGATAATGTTCCTCTTTGCATAGGAAAGTGTAAAGGCATTGTCTGATCTGGCCTAAAGGTGTAGGAAAAAGATACGCAAATTACTAATTACTGACACCTTCATAGCTGTTATTTTGTTTTGCAATTTTGTGGTTTTCTTTTGACAGTATTTCTTTTATCATGTTGAGAGTATGCCACTTAAATATCTTCCAACTGGGACAGCAGGGTGTTTAATTTTTCTGCCACCATATTTCAAGCTCTTGGGCGTCCCTGTCAAAAACATCACTTTTTAAAAAGAAGGCACACATTTTATAAAACAGAGAACTAGAAGTACTGTCAATATCGTATTTTGTCACCAGATCCCTGATTAATAATTATATGTAGAGATGGCGCCACAGGTGCTGCGTGTTCCCTTCCCCCACCTCCCTGGTTGGATCCCACACTCACTAGCCAGCGCACGTTCCTCTCCTCCTCTTTGGTTATTTGACCAGTCTCGGGAAGGAGCAAGGGCTTCCCTGCTCCACCACCTTGTCTGAGTGGGTGATCAACCAAGGAGGCAGGACAGGCAAACCTGTGTTCCTGCGGGAGGAGGAGAGGAGCATGCCCGACTGGTGAGTGGGTAATTAATTGGCCAGGGAGGCAGGGGAAGGGAATGTGCAGCACTTCTTTATTTATTAATTATTTATTTGATTTATATACAGCCCATCTGGCAGCCAAGGCCACTCTGGGCAGTTTACAACAACTAGACATAAACAATAAAATAACAAAATAAGACTGCATTGATAAATTAAAAAGTACAAACCAAAATACCATAAAATACAGTGGTAGACATAGTGAAATACAGTACGATACATTACATTAATTTAATAGCACTTTGGTGCTGCTTGTATGAACTGGCATGAACTTCCAAACCAAGGTTCATGCCCATCTCTAATTATATGCTGTCAAGTCAATTCTGCCTTATAGTGACCCTTTGCAGGGTTTCCTGGGTCCACAGTACTCAGAAGTACCTTACCATTGCCACTTTCTGCTGGTGCCCTACGTGTGTGCAGCCTGTAGAAGGCTACACAGGCTGATTCTTCTCCTAGGATGCACAGTGGGGAATCAAACTTCAAACTACCCAACTCACTGAGCTATCCAGCCAGCACCACACCCCTGCATCTTCCATATTCCTCAACAGGGCAGATAATCTACTTCTTGGCCAGAATCTTGTTGCTAAGTGTAGTAAACCTCACTAGAGTAGGCCCATTGAATCAATGGAGATTTGGTGAATCAGCTCTTCCATAAGTTCTATTGATTCACATAGGTCTCTTCTGTGAGTTACTATGCTAAAATAAGTTGTGGTTAAGAGTAGGTCTGTTTGAGTTAATGGAACTTACAGAGGAGTTAACTCACCCCACGGATTCAATGGGCCTACTGTAGTGCAATTTTCTGTGCTAAGCAACAGGATATTTTCCAATGTTTTTAAAAACTTGAGACATTATTAACAGCATGCGAAGATGTAGATTTTATGAAGGGTGTACTGCTTCATGGAAGGAAGCTTATAGGCTCTTTCTCTAAAATATTTCTGTTAGTTACATTGCTGTAAGTATAAGCTGTATTTAAAACTTCAATGACCTGGAACTTCCATACATGTTATTTTTTTTGTTACCTAAAATTTTTAATATTTACATTCTCCCTCCCTCCCCCCTCTCTCTGTATACAAGGTGTGATTCATAGAATTGATATTGCTCATAATTTCCTATTCATGTACGTTCAGCAGCATTCCAGGATGACTGGAGGTGCTCCTAACCTAGCATCAGCAGTCTATCTTTTCATATTTGAAATCTCACAGATTAATTATTTCCATTTTACAAATATTAAGATATAAAACTTTCCCTCAAATAAGAAATTGGAGACTTTGCAAAGGACTTTCAAACGTAATCAAATATTTGACTTCACCCAAAGATGGTTTTCACATGCTATATACGTAAAAGCTAGCATGAAATGCAATGAGGAATTATTGCACAGTCTTTATTTGCGTTGCCAAGACATGTTACTGTTTTCAAACAAGATTTAGCAATTAAGGTCTTGGGGGGTGCTATCAGCTGATTAAGATAATGTAATAAGTAGCTTGATGCTGTAGGCAGGAAAGTTAATAACTGGTTTCTAGCATGAAGGGAAAAAATGTCCAAATTAACATGACGGGCGTGTTTCTCTATTTCACCATCATATGCCCAGGTGTGTCTTATTACTATTGGCTGACTTCTTGGAAAAGGAGAGTCTTCCAGATTGACAATCCAGGCTTGTCAACTTTGTACACCTGGAGCTTTAAGCACTGAAAATAGTCATGTGTGTTTACCGTGGTATTACGTTACCATGTTTTCATTACTTGAAAGTATTTCTTTAATGATTACGTAACTTGCGGTTATGATTCAAGATGTCATAATTGGTTGGGAAATAATGGATCCTGTTTGTTTGTATAGCGTGTCATTTATGAAGCAATTTTATGTTCATATTAGAGCTCCAGGATAGCTGTATGTTTTTGCCCATCCAGCCCAGTACTATATGTACTGAGTAGTATCAGTTCTTCAGCAGAGAACAGTCTAACAATACTTGCTACCTGATATTTTTAATCAGCATGGAGTGAAAGATGTTGCCCCCGGCATGCAAAGCAAAGGCTCTCCTATTGAGCCATTGTCTCTCTGAGTCCATCATCTAGCCAGAGACTTTGTTAACCATCATACTCAGGTCTCCTACTAACCTGTCAATCATGTAGGATGTACTTATGAGCTGTCCTAAGGTTACAAAACAAAATTTGTCAGACTACAGTAACTATATTTTTGCATGCAGGCAAACAATTTTTTTTACCAAATATGGAGTGACAGATGTCAGATGTTCAAGCTGGATTTAGAAAAGGAATAAAAGGAAGGAGCCATGTGTCCAGTACAAAATACGAACGTAAGAATAGGTGATAGGCGATACTTTTATAGACCACTAATATATTTTTTAAAAATCATAAAATATGCAAGCTTTCATGGGTAAATCCCACTTCTTCAAAGCAAGTACCAAAACTCAAAATGTTTATAGCAAGATGGATTTTACCAAGAAAGTAGCTCTTAATGTCCAAAAGTTCTTGGTAAGATGGTTTTTGCCAAGCATGTATTTCTTAGATGTAAGTCAGGAAAGAGGCAGGAAGCAGTGAGGTTGTTGCTTTAAAGTTATGGCTAAGGCAGCTGTGAATTGGATTTCATACCCCAGTTCTTCAGACAAAGGGGCAAATGCCATGTGTGCAAACACACCTCCCTCTCCATTTGGCTGTTCTTTGAAACAAACATGTTTCTGCTTAGTCAGGGAGGTGGGGTGGATGATGCAGAAAACCCATGTCCTCCGTCTGGGTGTCCTAGAAAAGGAAGAGGCACTAAGGATCATACTGCAAATATATGTTGACTACCACGGCATACCAATAATGTTCATGATAATAAATTTGTGCTGTTGAAATTAAAGCTTTTAAATTGTGCAAATAATTAAAAGCTATGGATCATTCTAAAAGAAAAGAGGGTGCCTCAACGTTTGATTTTTCTGATGGGTGTCCTATAGTCTGGATAACAGTCTACTGTTAAGGAAATATAAGAAGCAGAATGGTTTCCCCTCCTGAATACTGAAGAAGATTAAAAAAAGAAAATAGAAAAACAGAATTGAGGTAGAGCATTAAGAAAACAAAAATAATGAATACAGTATAATTACATAATTTTAATTTTGACAATGAAGAAATTGAAATAGTAGAAGATTTTCTTTCTCCTGGTTCAGTTATTAATCCAAAGTGAGCTGCAGCCAAACAATCAGAACAAGGTGAGACTCAAAAGGGCGGCTATGAAGGAACTACAAAAGAACCTCAACTATAAAAATTTATCCCTGGAGACCAAGGTTAAGATAATCCGCACGATGGTGTCCCTGGTTACAATGCATTGATGTGAAAGCTAGACATCGAAGAAAGCTGACAGGAAAAGCTGACTCTCTTGTAATGTGTTGTTGGAGGAGAGCTTTATAAAACTATGGATAATAAGAAAGGCAAATAAATGGGTTCTAGATCAAATCAAGCCTGAACTGTTGTAGAAGCTAAAATGACTGAACTACAGCTACCTGTACTGTGGACATGTCATGAGAAGACAAGACACTGGAAAAGGCAATGGTAAGAAAGGTGGAAGGTGGTAGGAAAAGAAGGCCTAAAATGAGATGGATTGACTTAATAAAGGAAGCCACAGCCTTTTGTTTATAAAAGCTGAGGAGAGTTGCTAATGGGTAAGATACTTTGGAAGTCATTAAGATGGAAGGAACTGGACAACACATAACAACAGAGGAGAAAAGATTAATGTTTCTACATACAGTAACCTATCTGTGAAACTGACTTAATGGCAAGGCCCACTTCAAGGTGTCCGGCGGACAGGGTTAAACTAGGTCAGCATGTTAGGTTACCTGCTCTAAAAAGGAAAACAAAAATAAACTTTGAGATTTTTATGTAGCAGAGGTAAAATATACACACTTACCTATGTTTGCTACCATTTAATTGCTAACTTCTCTCTGTTCATGGCAAGGGCCATTCTCAAGGGGGGCCCTGGCACAATTTAAGGGGGCTACGGACTGGAAACAATTCTTCACACACCACCTTGTAAGGTTTGCTATGCAACTTATCCAGTCCTGATTTGGCCTATATTTCTTTCATATTGTGTGTATAGACATGGCAGGGAAAAAAAGGTTGTGAATGACAGGCAACTTTTAAAATAGCAGTAATAATTCTGGCTTTAAATTATTATGAATTATTTTAAAGTCAAACCTCTGGCTCAGCTGTTTTCTTAAGGAAACAATGAGTAAATGTTCAGAATTGTCTTCTGCCTAGTTTAACATCAATTATATGTTTTTTTTTAAAAAAAGAAATCCTGAAATGCTGTTGCTTAATATTATAAATTGCACTAGAGTAGGCCCCCTGAATTAGTCGGGATTTGGCAAGGGAGCTCCTCTGTAGTTTCCATTGATTCAAATGGACCTACTGTACTGTAGTATGATTTATTATTACTCTGAGCAACAGGATTTCAGTCAAAGATTAGCATTTTGTATGTCAGTATTGTAGAATGAACACATTTCTTGAAATATGCTTTCTTGTGATAGATACATGGAGTTCAAATTGTGATTTTGAAGGTATATCAGCCAAACATTTTATTGTACATCTTCAAGACAGAATATATTTCAAGCTCCCTCTTGTGGACCACTGAATAATATCAGAGAGAGCCAAACCGTATTCACTGCAAATGTAGTATTTTTGAAAAGGTTGAAACTGAGGCTGCCCTACTTTGAACACAGCATGAGAAGGCAGGATTCTCTGGAAAAGATAATAATGCTAGGAAAGATGGAAGGGAGCAGGAAAAGAATATGAACAAATACAAGATGGACTGACTCCCTAAAGGAAACCACAGGTTTGTGTGTGTAAGACCTGAGCAGGGCAATTGAGGACAGGACATTTTGGAGATCACTCATTCATAGGGTTGCCATAGGTCAGAGGCGACTTGACGACACATAACAGAAACAACAGTAGTTTTGACATTGCATGGAATAGACTTCAAATTCTAACACATACTGAAAAGTTATTTATAGAGCAATTGAATGACATTTCAACTATCTCATTTATTCTTAAAAATAATTACTTTATTATTCCTCTCACTTTTGGAGAGAAAAAGATAAAATGTGTCAATTGAGACTGTGTGGATCTAGTCTAAGGCAGGAGGCTGACAGAAGCTGTAGTTTAAAGCTTTGTGAAGGGCACCAGGTGGAAGGATAACAATGTCTTCTAAAGTCAAAACATAACATTCTGTCTAATTACCTGCACTTGGTAAGGGGAACATATTTCTCTTGTTAATTAACGGAATCAATGAATTAATGGCCCAGACTCCTTTTGGAGATTTATGTTGGCATAAGTGTAATTGTGAAAGCCACAGTGGCAAATTGCCACTATTTAACTAATTGCCACCTGCATTCTAGGTTGTGGGCCAGTTGTATGACATAGCATATGACAAAGAATGCAAGTAGCATCTCATTAATTAGCAGAAGTTTGCTGTTGTGGTTTGTGTAAATCTCCAGTAGGATTCTGGGTAATGAATTAAGTACAGTCTTCTAGAAACATATCAGCTTCTGCCATTCCACCTAAACACATTCTCTGTGTGGGCATTGCTCCTCCATGTATCTGTTGCCATTTGACTCTCTACATAAGCTCTCCCACTGTTAGAAAGAATGCATTTTGAAATAATATTAAAAATTAGAATAATCATTTTCAAGTTTAATCAGAATCACCTTCTAGGTTAAGAAGGCCACTGTGTAAACATCTTGTAAGCAATCTTGTGTGTATATATACATGCATATGCATCAGATAATTGGATTGCAATGAGAAAAAAGGAAAGTTTAGATAGCAGTCTGGAAGTTGAGTCATGGCAACTGGACTTCTTTCTTATTAGGTTGAAACATTTTGCTACTCATCCAAGTAGCTTCTTCAGTCTGAAGGGAGTTGGTAGGAGACCCCCTAGCAGATAGCAGTGTTTTCATCATCTTCAGAAGGTGAATTTCAAGATGCTTTTAAAGTGTTTCCTCTTTTAATTATTTTTCTTTTAGATTCCCTCCTTTCTCACCACTAAAACCATATCCTAAACAATCTCCTTATCGAAAAGAAATTGTGAAATTCCCAAATTGGAATGATCTTGAAGGAGACACTTTCCAAGAACACATTCCTGTGAAGCCCATTGTTTTGGTAAGATTTTTTCCTGTACAGGTATTGCTTGTTATGGAAGATATATGTTACAGTACAGCCAAGGTTACCCTCTTTTCTGCATTCATGTTTGAACTATACTGAGGAAACATAGTACCACTGGTTACGTGGAATTTGTATTACTTTTATTTGTCAAGGCTATGTGCAAATATAATTAGAACAATATATTTTTATGAAGATATCCCATCCCTAGTCATCATAAGATTTTTTTTTAAAAGCAACAGATGCAAAACAGAGAGACTGAGTCAGCCAGTAAAATGCCCAGACAAAATTGTTAAAAAAATTGAACTAGCATCTGACAAATTGATGTTTTGGTGCCCGTCACCTTTTAGTGGGCAAAGCATGTCATAACTGAGGAGCCACAAATGACGGTTCAGTCTCTTATTGATACACAGTGAGGTACTTGGGGCTTCCCTTTATGTTCTTAAGTATTAGGCAAGCTGGTGTAGGGAGTCGTGCTCTTGTACAAATTAGACTGCATTGTTCTTCATGCGTTTTTATCAAAACTTGCCCTTTCTGGATTGGGGTCACTATTTTATTGCTGCAGAATCACTGCTTTTATTAAATGAGATAAGAGTTGTTCCATTTCCCCTCCTTCTGCTGTAGAATTCTGAAATGTGGTTCAAACGTCACAGTATAGCCATTGGAGAAGTACCAGCATGCAAACTTGTACATCGCCGACAATTGACAGAGACAAATCTAGAAGAAATATGGAGATCCATGACACTGTCACAGTAAGCAAATTGTAGACACCCTTAACTTTCTAAGTTATTGCAGTAAATAATAGCGCCTTACCTAATAGGGTAGATTTAATTTAAATCAAACTGATTTAAATCACAATTTAAATCAAAAAGGTTGGATTTTTTTGGACAATTTAAATCTCCAAAAATGTGATTAAAAAGGACCATTGATTTTTATCCACCCTATTGCCTAATTATCATCATCAATCTCAACTCAGCACTAAGAAAATCCAAAGGCATCAGTTTGCAAAGGTAACAGCTGAATTCTTTATCCTTACATAACTTGCTTCTGGACTCCAGCATATGGCTAGCAGTGCTGCCCCTTTAGATCTATATATAGATACTACCCATTTCTTCTGATCGACACTTATTGGTCTGCTGTTTAGGAGTGGTTGCCTCTCATTGTTATTAACAAAATCCAGGATTGTACAATAACTTTATTGGCTCATTGAGGAGTTAAAAATGAGATGAACTTTCAAGTTCTCCAAAACTCTTTATCAGAGAAATAAGGTACAGAATCTGGATTTAAGGCAAATAGTTGAAAAACTGGACATGCTGTAGTGTCCATGGCTTATGAAACCAGACTAGCAATGAAGCAAAATAGAGTTTAGATTCCTCATGAGGCAGCATTGGCAAAGTTATTTGCAGTTCTTCCCCTCTCTGCAAATAAAAGACTGTCTCCTGAACTCCTACATACCTCTTTTGTAGACTCCCAGCGGAAGAGTGTGAGGCAAGGTTTCAGTCTTTATATCAGCAAAATAGGAAAGTATATTTTGGTAGCACACTGGATTCCCAGTGCAATGTAGTGGATAGAGCGATGGACTAGGATTCTGGAGAATAGGGTTTTAATTCCCACCTGGCCATGGAAACTCACTGGGGGAGTGGAACTGGTAAAACCACTCTTTAAACATCTCATTTACCTTGAAAACCTTATTGGAGTCACTATAAGTCCATTCCGACTCGATGACACAGGGTACATTCTGTGCAAATCTAAGAGGAATGTGGTGTGACACATTTAAATATTCCTTGGTACTTTGTTCCATGGAGTATTAGAACTATTCTAAAAGTGTATTGCTGTGTCAGATCCCAGCACAAGGGGAACCATAGCTAGAAGTCCATGTCATTTTCAATAGAAAAACTTTAGAGGGGAGAAGTAACAATATTACTCCTTCCCCTATTCATTCTCCATTTAAGACACAACTTCTGCTCTATTATCATATGTAGTTTGGTTGCATGTCTAAGGTACATGGTATCTTAAATTACTATTTTATTTCAAAATAGAATTACTGCTTCCTTATCTGTTAGCACTGTAAGCTTGAAGATGGCTTATAGTGCCCTATAAAAACATTCATTTAATCTGAAGTCTGGTATTTGAGTGGTTACAAAATGTAATTATTTTCCAACTAACTATACTGCTAATCTGATAAATCTGTGTTTGTTTGTTTCTCTCATAGCTTGCAGAAAACTTTAGGTTTGGATTCTCTGAATGATGTGCTGGACACTAAATTTGTGAATCCAAAGCATATAATTCAAAATGTGTATAATGTCAACAAGCAGGGGGTTGTCATTTTAGAAGATAAAACAGGTAAGGTGACCTGCTTTTTAAAGAATCTGTACTTTAGCTAAAGATACAGATTTTTTTTTTGTCAGTGGAAGGAGTTGTGGGAGGCAATGGCCAAAATCCTTTTGTGAAGTTATGCAAAGGATGTAACTTTTTGAAACAATTGCTGGCAGTTAAGAAATCTCTCTAGACATTGTTACATGTGGAGTCAACACTCGGTGTGCAATAGATGATGTGCATAGAGATTTCTTAACTTATGGCAGTTCACTTCCATAAGTTATACCTTTTGTGTACCTGTACAACAGGATTTCAGTCAACATATGTAAATCATTAAGGAATTATCTTGGAAATGTATTACATTATTTACATTTATGTATTTGTTTAAAAGATTTACATTCATTAAAGTGATCTTTGACATTTATGCAAAATGTTAAAAATCATGAAAAACAGGAACACACTCGAAACCAAAAGAGAGCAATCCAGAGACATTAAAGAAGAGCAGCAGCCATATTGTTAAAAGCAGGGCCATTCCTAATTTAAAGCCCATTTAAGGTTTTGGTGATGGAAAAAAATGTTTTTGTTTTTTATAATCAAAAGGCTGGAGACCTTAAATATGATTCCAAGTGAACTTCCATTTAAATGCCAATATGGACAAACTCCCCACATCTATCATCTATTTTCACATATGTTTTTTTTCTCCTAGTCTTACCTGGGTAGTGGCTACTTCTCTCTTTGAATCTTTTTTGTAGTCACAAGAAGAGATTACAGACAAAGAATGAATTAGATGGTTGGCTCCTGATCTATCAGACCCTTTCCTTCTCCCCAAAAATACTAAAGGCCAGATCAGCCACAGGAGGGGCTCTTTTTCTCCCTCTCCATTCCTACTTCCATCACCATGTGTTACATTCTGGAAGAATGGAGTCTGAGGCCAAAGGCGCCTGGAGAAAGTTCCGCAGTGATCATGAATCCAGAGGGCAGATCAGGGACTGATTGATAGTAATGGTGGGTGAACTAAGACCAGACCTGAATAAATTAAACACCCTGACCATCTTTAAATGTGCAAGTGTGTGCACTATCTGTTCTATGGAGATGTTTTTTCACCATCTCAGCCATATGTAATGTGGTTCTTAATGCAGCAGTTGGGCTAATTGTCTAAAAAGAAGAAGCGATCATTCTTGCCCACTGAGGAATATGCAGTCCATTTTCTAGCTCAGAACTGCAAGAATATGAAATGTGTGGTTCTTCAGATGTTTGATTTTATCTCTCATCATCCCTCACCACAGGCCATGTGGCTAAAGCTGATTGAAGCTGCAGTCCAACATTATCTAGGTGGCATGCATTCTCCACCATCATTATACTAGGCACCTTTCTGAAATATCTTGTTATTATAAGTTGGTGCCATGATCTGGTGTAATATCTTTTGTATGGGCAATTCAAATGCTCCTTTGGTTTTTGCCTTAAAAAGACATTTCTCTACTATATATAACTACTGGTGATACCTTCAACATTATTTTTTTTAAAGTATTCTTTATTAAATGCAGAAGAGCTTCCTCACTGGGTGCTGTCAGCAATGAAGTGCTTGGCAAATTGTAAGTATCAGTTTGATTTCAGTGAAGTGGAGAATACATTCCCTCCTTTTTCTGGTTCTTTACAAAGTATGTTGCCTAGCACAGTATGATTCCTTTCCTATATGTTCAGTGACCTTAGAAGGCTTAGGGTATATGACAGAAGTGTCAATAATTCAGTAAGGATGGTTTTAAAGCAACATACCTGTGACTTTTCCAAAGTTACATGATTTTAAATACTTTTGGATTTTATGTTTTTCGTATGGGACCTAGTAAGTATTGAAATAAAACTTGCAGAAAATTAACAAGTTTTGGCATTGCCTGGAATTATTGGAACAACGAAGACACTTGTAATGAGATACCCAGATGAATTTGGAAATGTTTGTCACTGATTGTCTGGTTTCATTCTGAGATTAACCCTTTACTGGGATAATGTCAGCTATGACAAATCATAGGCTTCTGTTCTTTGCCTGGGAGGTCTACAAACCTCTGTAAGACTCCTAGAATGCTAGTCTAAAATGGGACATTCCATTTTTTCCATCCCTGGTATGTTCAGAGATCAAAATGCTAAGGGAGCTAACTGCAAAAGACTGGGTTATGGTATTGTCCAAGCCCAACTCAGCAGTTCCCTGATGTCTGCAGGCCCAGTCTCTCCTCCTCCCTTCACTACAATATGCCAGCTGGCCCTTCTGTTGTTATCTTGATGGAAGAAGAAGAGATGTGGATGAAGTCCCACCTTTCTGCCCATGAAATTTGGGATTTAAGGGTTGAGTTGAAGGGATGGGGATTGGAACTTCTCACCAATTAACTGACTTCACTCTTCAAGCAGCATTCCAGGAATACTGGGTTTGGACCAGAAATTTATTGCTGTGTTGCAGGGAGAGATTAGGGCTGAAACTGTGTTTGTAGTGTAAGCTAAATTATAACTTCCCATCTGTTCCTCCCTGGTAAACAAAGTGTCCCTGACATGATTCTCAAGGGTGTGGCGTATGGGCTAGTTTGTGTGTGTGCATGCCTTTCCCTGAGAATAGTGGCAGGGATGTTTTGTTTATGAGGGAGGGACAGACTGAAAATTACAATTTGATTTATGCTATTTTTCAGCTTGCATTTCAGAGGTGCTTTCAAATGGATAATACCCTGGGTGTATTCTGAAGACGTCATCTCAGTGAGAAACCTGTGCCACAAGAAAGCTGAATATTTGAATGGCACACTTTAAAACTATGGAATAGTTGTTTTTTTTAAAAAAAGGTCTGGGATGTAAAAGTATGAATATCTGAAAAACAGAGCACAAACTGAAATGGGTCATGAAGGTCTTGTGTTTCCTTGCTTGCCAAAATTTGTTCTTGATTTTATATGCTGGGTATGAAAGGCACTCAGTGTTTTTGTTTTAACTAGAAAAGTGTTTGGTGATGTTTCTGCAACTGGCATATAAAAATGGAATTCTTTCTTTATCTCCAACTCCACCCCTTCCTTCATTAGGGCCCACGTGTCCAGATATGAAACAGCCAACTTATTCAGGCTTTGAAAGAGATGTCTTCAGAACCATAGTGGATTATTATGGACACATGAAAGAGCCTCTTCTTACTTTCCAGTTCTTTGATCTATTTGTTAGTGTGTTAGGTAAGTCACCCTGTGTTATAGTATCTGGTGCAATCAACCATGCTGCATGGCTGAAGGTGAGCGAAGCTGATAGGATTAGGTTTATGCATCCCATTAGGAAAACAGGATATGTGTCTGTCCCCATAGCACAGGGATTTTCAAGCTGCCCAGAACTGCCACAGGATTCCTTATGAAGTCAGGCATAAAAAAGTTGGTTGGTACCGGTAAACATGGCCAGTTTATTCAGAGGGATTATGTCACTGAGAAAGACAGTACACGTTTTTCTATATTTCTGATATAAGATACTTGATTTATTTTGTTGCATGTTGTATGGTAGGATACTGTAAACCACTGATAAATATAAATCACTGTTCAATCTATATAAACAACTCTGTTCTTGTTTGGAGCACAGATATGTGTCATGTTTCAAGGTGCATATTCATATTAATGCTATCAGTCTGCAAGAAACAATAAAGTCAGAGGGCAATAATTAGCAAATCATCTTCAGAGAAAAATTAGCAAAAACTCTCCATTAATGGACTCTTGAGCAAGCTGTGTCCGTATTCTCTATTGGCCAAACTATTTTGTAAATTAAAACATAGTTCCGATTGCATCTCATTTTAATTTCATTTTGTTTATGACTTATCTTGTTTTCCTTTGCCAGAAGCCCAAAGCAGCTAATAACAGAATTAAAACCTGCACACACAGAGAGACAAAATATAATGATTATCAAAATCCCACAATGCCACAGTGTATTTCAGCTGATGGCTTTTCAGTTTGGTGAATGGCTGCGTAGGCAGGATGTTCTGTCAGCATATTGTAGAACCAGAAGGCTGGTCTGGCTCTGCAGAAAATGATTAATCTGAATGCTTGAGGAAGAAAAAGAGTAGCAGTCTGAAGAGCCCCTGAAGCTGATCAGAAACCCCATCTTTCCAGGTTCTTCTCTTCCATGAAGACATTAGGTTCAGCAACTTACTCTTCTTCAGAAAACAATTAACCTGAACACATAAGGAGAAGAGAAGAGAGCTGCCCACTGTCACTTTCCAGCTGCCAAGGATCACAAGACAGGGAAGAAGCTAGCTCACTTCTGCTCTTCAGACATTCACATTAACTATTTTACTGAATGCCCAAATAGGACTTCTATCATGGCTGAGGCATATCTGGTTTTCCACCTGTGTGGCAGGGCCTCCGTCACACCCGACAGTCCCCTCAACCAGTTTAGTTCTGTGACATGATAGCCTTCTGTATAAACCCAGACAATATATCTGTTCTTTTAGTGTGGTTTCCCAGAAACCCGGGTGACAAATGTCAAAAGATGTAGCTGCTAGAAACAAATAGGCTATCGTTAAATAACACGTCGTAACCTTTTGTTGGTGATTAGCAGATTTGAACAATTATCTTTAGTATCTTATCTGACATTTTAAAATGTAGGTTTATGATGATGTGGTTTTTGAAATACAAGGAACATCAATCATTTCACAGCAATCAAAGCACTTGTTTTGTTGCTTTTATTGTTTATGTTCGTAGTTGCAAATATGTTTCTTATTTCTGACCTGGATCTGTGTGTTCCCTAAACTAGGAAGCATGTCATATACATTGCTTGCTCAACATGTTCACCATGTGCTGACCTGGATCCTACAAGTGCCAGGAAGCCAATGCCTAGTACACGTTGAATCTGGCTATCCTATAACTAACAGGCCATGTAACTATCCTATAGGTACTTACATGGCCTGTGAGTTATAAGATAGCCAGATTCAACAGTGTTACCAGTTCTTGGATGGGCTTTGGGTTGTGCCGCATCAGGTGTGTCATGCATTTTCTAGGGCTGCAGTTGGACCATTGATTAAACCTCAAACCATCAAACTATATGGGACCAGTCTGTCCCCAAAGTGATTTCCTCCTGATATACTGGACTATATCTCCCACCATCCCCAGTCAGCATGTTTTGGGATGCTGGAAGTTGAAGTCCAGTACATTTTGGGTGGAATAAGTTAGAGAAAGTTGACCGAAGCTGTAGAAACAAAAGCTCACACTTTTTACAAGAGCACTGAGCACAGATTCTCTCTAATGTTGTTTTAATTATTGATGCTTTATGTAGATAAATCCTTTTCACATGCTTTCAAATCATAAATATCTAAAGAAATTATATCTGAAGAAATGGGTTGCTGTCTACAAAGGTGGATGCTAAATAAAAGTTGACAGTCTTTAAGGTGCTACAAGAGTTTGCTTCATTAAGACTATTTATGGCTACCTCCTGGAAAATTTACATAGTAATTTTTAAAGCTGCATGCCTTATTTATGACAAAATCCAAAACTTTTTTTATATAAGCTGATAGCTTCTTGATAGCTCGATGATGAAATTAATTCTTCTTATGTAGCTAATTTAGACTTATTTCTTTACAAAGGTTCTGAACTGAATATCACACATCCCCTTTTGGGACACAATTTGCCTTTTTGTGAATTTTAAACATATTCTCTTATGGTGCAGAGGGAGGTGTGACCCAGAAAAGAAGGTCAAAAATGGTCCTTAGAACCTAAAAAGTTGCCCACTCCTGCCTGGATTCACATACTTCTTCCACTGACACAGTTTCTACCTCCTCTCGTCCTGGCTTCAACAACTTATATATTGTTGTATGTGTGCACTGACAGTAATTATGCTTAATGCTAACTGAGTTTTCCATCATAATAACCAAGATCTGAGCTGAGTTGCAAACCATGGTTAAGTGGAAATTCTGGTTTCCATTAGTCATAGATAGTGCAGACACTGTAAGTGTATCTGGAAGTAGTAAATCAAGTTTGCTACAACTCACATTAAAGTGCAACTGAGTTTGACATTATCTGAAGTTTTCTAAGCAGATTTTTTTGTGTTCTTCCTTCCGCTGGCCTTATGAACATGCAGGGTTTTGCCTGCAAAATGAACCCCCTCAGTCACATTAGTGGCTGGGGCAATTCCAAAATCAAGAGATTTATTTTTTTCACAGAGGTGTCTGTGCTGGTGAGATGAAAGTCTTCAAAGGTTTGTCCTAGCAAATCTTTCTTGCATCACAAGTCATGTTTGGAATGTCAGCAATAATGTTAGCAACAAGGATGGTGGAGTCCTGTTTTCACTTTCAGAGAAAGGGTTGAGAAGTACCCAACATTGAAGTCATGCTGGTCTTTACTGTGTTTTTGGTCCAGGTCTTCTACAGAAAGAGAAACTGGCCATTGAAGCACTGCAGATTTGTTGTCTTCTTCTACCCCCAGCAAATCGTCGAAAGCTACAGCTGCTGATGACTATGATGGCGAGGATCAGCTCAAATAGGGATCTGCCACCTCTCTCTGATACGGTTGGGACAAGAACACTAGTATGTCTGCCAGGAATGGAAAGACCTTGTGAAATAATTTTGGAGTTGCTTAGGGGAAGGTTGTCGTTAGTTGCCAAAAGAGAGCCATTTCATAAATGAGCAACATTATAATTTATTTATTTATTAAATTTCTACACCGCCCATCTAGTGACAAGTGACTACTCTGTACGGTTTCCAACATAAAACAGAAACATAAAAATAAAAACAACTCTCCCCCCCCCATTCCAAAATAATATAAAAAACAACTTCACAAAGAATCCAAGATGGGCGGTGTGAGTGGTACAGGTTGTTGGCCTCAAGGAGATGTGCTTCGATAGGTAGCAAGGTCCTGAATCATTCAGGGCTTTGTATGTCATCACTAACTACTTGAACATGGCACAGAAGCATAGAACCAATGCAGATGAGCCAGGACTAGGGAGATATGGTCGTAAAAGATGATGTGGCTTGAAAAACTTTTTAGTCTCACTGTGCTTGCTCCATTGTAACTTAAATCCTCAGATGCCGACCTGGACATTGACACTGCATCTTTTAAATTGCGAGATAAAACAAGTGAGAGTTGCAAATCATAGTTCCTTCCTCCCATTTCCCACCACAGACCCTTTTCTCCATTGTCTGCCACATAGCTTTCTTAGAGTTCTGTTTGCTGCAGAGGACACAGAAGAAGTGTACCATAGGATTTGGAGCCAGGATGGTGAAATCAATGGGAGCAGATGATGAACCCCTTGTGCTGATATTTGTATGCAGGTTGCAACCTTCCAATTATGCCAGAATTGTTTCAGCTGGATATGAGAGCTGCTGTTGACATCTAGTTTGTATCAGCAACAGTGTTATACAATATTGACTGCCTGATTTATGGGAGTATTCTGGAAGCCTTTTCTGGACAAAAGGTTTGCAGCTCCTCCAGACACTCCACTTATAAATATTCCAATTTCATGGATGTACAGAGTTGGAAGGGATGTTAGATCTCATCAAGCTAAAACTTGGGAAAGATCCTTTTTGGAACATAACTCTCAGAATCCTCAAGTATCCATGTCTGGGACGTCCAGGGAGCTATCGTCCAAAAGAAAGTAACTTTTCAGAATTTAATATGGAAGTGGCCCAGTGCAGCGTCTTTTGCTAACAGACAACAACAACAAGAAAACCCTGCAAAAAAATTTGAGAATTATTCTCCTGGGGTGGAATTCTTCATTTAATGCCTATCCCCACCTTACCCTCCCAGAAACCTCAAAATGGGTCTTGGAAGGAAGTAGAAAATGGGCCAGATGTGACTCCCTGAATCTAGAACTACCCACTCTTGAATTAGCCCAGCCTCTTGCTAAGTGCATGATCTGCAGCTACAGCACTACCAAGTAGCTAAGGATGAGAAAATATGTCAATCTCCCTTTCTCTTGCATTTGAATTTTTTTTAACTCTTATGTTCTTTATGTCCTGAAAATGCAGAAATTGTAAATGTTGGTAGACTTAAAAAATTTGACTGAAATACAATTCTCCAGTTGCATCAGGTACATGCAATAGATAACAGCTATTCTTGTCACAGACAGGAGTGTGTTATACCTGGATACCATAGGGTGGTTGAAGATGATACATATATTGGCCAGAATGTTACTGGTGTTTGTGCAACTTGCCGCTGCTAGGAACACCTAATTGAAAAGGTACTGGGGTGTGTCTTGGTTGCATGTTTAGTTATACCTATATATAGTTATATATAGCTATACCTATACATAGTTGCTATTTCCATCCCAAAAACATTTTCAAATGTTGCTAAGTTTTTTAAAAGAACTGAAACAAATATTTTAACCTTTTGTATACATGTTAAAAAAATAAGATTGTTGCTATATGTTGTGTTAGCTGATCTTCTGCTCTGTTGTCTGTTTCAGATGGTCCAAGCCTTTTCTCACTGTATACTTTGTTCCAAGGATGACGTAGACTTAGATGAACTACTAGCTGCCAAACTGGTATCATTTCTGATGGGCAATTATCACAAGATCTTAAATGCTTCTCCTGCCCTGAAATTTGTAGTAGAGGAGCACATAGCACATCTACGAAGAGTTCAGGTGGGAGCTGTAGGGTGACAGTGTCTGCTTCCTAAAATAACCCTTTTGGTCTCATTTCAGATGAAACCAAGTCGTCTTTCTTTCAGAAATAAGCAAATAAGTAACGTAAAGTTCATTTTCCCAGATGGGACAGTTTATTCCCAGAGTCATGTTTTGTTACAGAAATCACATGACACTAAATTCTGCGATGTAGGCATTTTACAACATTGTCACCTGCACTGTTGTAAAGGATGTCCCAGAATTTCAAACACTTGAGATGTACAAAAAATGACTAGGAGAAAAAGAAACGTCCAAATAAATCTGTCACTTTTGACCATTGGGATACTTTTTTGTCCTAGCTGATATTTTGAAAGCAAAGAAAATTGTTCTTTTTTGGGGGTGGGTGGTGGCGGCTTTTTTATGAACTATGATGCTGAGAAGTATTGCAGTCTGGTTGTCAGTACTTTGGCCCCATTTGTGGGATGAGATAGGGACTGGAACTTTAATGGGTTCAGGAACTACAAGACATATATATGTAATCTTAAATGTAACCAAGCTTGAAACCTGCTACCCTCAGTATATTGAAATTTCCTTGTTGAAATCCATATAAATATATAAGATCATCCATTGCCATATTTTAATCACCATGAATCTCTTGAAAGTCATTAAAATTAACTTCTGTTTTATAAGAATATCTTTCTTTCTTTGAGCCAAAAGCAAAGCATTCTGTTAAAACTTCTCCTGGATATTTATGTGTAGGCAATGGGAATAAGCCATTGTTTAAGCTTCTATCCCCTGATTCCAATGTTTCAGTTAAGGGAATGCTTATTGTGTCTAAAATTATATCATGCGGGAAGAGGCTTGTATATACATAGCTTCCTGTAAGCTGTGATGGAGACAAGCCATGCAACAGAATCCTTTCACATGCAGTTTACTTTTTCTTAATATCTACTCTGCATGCATATCTGATTTCTCAATAATGTCTCAAACAAAAATTGAGATTAATAACACAGCATTAAGAATGATAAAATAAATCACAAAAGAAGAATCAAGAGTAAAATTCAGTTCCCAGTGGCCTGCAACAGAGAAATAATGATAATTCACAGGCCTCCAAAATACCATGTTTGGCATGTTTTGTGAAGGATGGAATTCCACAACCATGGGTTACCACCAAAAAGTCCTTAAATTGTGAGATTTTCTTTCGCTGTTTCCAGCTGATAAGGCTTTTATCCAGGGAGAGATGCATTTGTAAAATAATTTATGCCAGAACACAAGCATCTGAACTGCTTCTCAGAATGCTTAAAATCTCTTTACTGCAGATAAAATATCCAGGAGCTGATACTGATGCAACTTTTCCTGCTCCATCATTTTGTCACCAAATCAGCACTGATGAATTTGAACACCAAAGAGCAAATAGCTGTCAAGAGCAATTGACCAGATTATTGGAAGAAATTGCCATGAATACAGAAATGTCCACCAAAGAGAAGAAGAAAAAGTTGAAACAGGTAGAGGATTTTTTAAAAAATTATCTTCTATCTGAAGAAGGCCATCAAATTTTCTCATGTGCTTGATTACATATTTCCCTTGTTCAGTTTCCTCTTTCGTTTCCTTTAAATTAATTTTTGGATTTGTCTTTATAGAATCATCTCCAAAAATTCATCATCTGCAGAACTATATCTCTGCAAGTATATGTAGGATTCTAGTTTGCTAAATTAGGTATGGGAGCATAAATGTATATGTCTGGGATAGGCAAAGCCCCCTGGGGCTGCCTGTGTGGTCCCCCAGCACATCCATGCCCCCGAAATAATTTTTCGTAATTAAAAAGTGCCCCCTTTATGCCCTGGGGCGGTGATGATATTCCACTATGTTCCCCCTACTTTTTTCCCCCCACATTTTCTCAAAACTAGAGGTTCCCTCCTAGTTTTCAAAAAATGCCCACCCTGAGTATGAATGGGGCCAGGGAAGGCCAGAAACATAATGAAATGACACCCCACCACCATTCCTGTTGCAAGGCAAGAGGGGGCTATTTTCATTTTTCTTTTTTTTTTTTTTAAAAAAAAAGGGGGGGTTATCAAGGAACCAGGAATGGCCCTTTAAGTTCCAAGGCGGTGTGTTTCTGGAAGTCACCCATCCCTAGTATATGGAGATATTTCCTAGGAGGTTGGTGCTTTGTAACATTTACAGATCAATGGGAATGTGGGGTTGTAGGCTTCAGATCCAAAGTGACTGGATATGACTTGGAGCCCTGCCATTCCGAGTCCCTTATATAGTTGTCTTTGCTGAGGCCTTCTGCATGTGATCTTATGAACAGAACATGGCTTATTTTAGGGCCACGATTCTGTTTTCTATTCAGGTTGGCAACAAATGACTCATGGGCCACATGCAGCCCCCAGTCTTATTTTGCAGTTCCAGAACCTCCCCTCTCTTCCCATTTATCAATTTTTAAAGGAGATTCACTCCTCCTGGAACCCTCTAGGACACTTAGTTCTTCAAAATAAGGTGAAACCTACCTGGCAGGTTTAATTTAGGCAAAAAACACAACAACAAAAGCAACAAAAAGAGGGGAATTAAGAAAGGGGTTTTACTTAGGGTACTAAAACATCTTATTTTTCTAAAAGTAAAGTCTTTTTCTCTCCTAAGGTTTAAAGCAAATTTCAGCCAGTTCTGATTTTGGTTTTGTGGACAGTGGCCCAAGTCAATCCTGGCCCCTAGACTTTGATAACCTCTCTTTTATGATATATATTTTTATATCTTATAAACATATTTTTATATATTTTTATAACACCCGTGAGTGGGTTTTTTTTGTTTTTTAGTGAGTAAGTTTGAATTTAAAATAAAGAGTTACGACCTATGATTGGGTGTGTGTGCATGCAGTGCAGCCCATCAACTTTGGAAACATGGTAGATCTTCAGTTTGCAGGAAAAGCTGCTATTAGCTTCCTCCCTTCCTTCCTTACACTCCTCCCCCTCAACCGTACTCAGGCAAAATATGTGTTAGACATCCAGATAATGATTTGGTTTTAAAGAATGTTGGCAGCTGTTGGCAGTAATGTTTTTGCTAAGAGGCTCACAAATCTGATCAGGAGAGCTTTAAACTGAGTTCTAGAGGGGGGGAGACAATAGTTTTCAGGGCAGAAATTCAGCAAGTGCTGGCGGGAAAAGCCCAGCAGGGCAAGTAGTACTAGAGAACAACAAGGGGAAGAAAAACACACATGGTCCTAAATGTCTCTACACTAATGCACAGAGCATGGGAAATAAACAAGATGAACTGGAACTCTTAATACAGCAAAATAAATATGATATAATACGTATCACTGAAACCTGGTGGGATGAAACTCATGACTGGAATGTAGTTATTGGGGGGTATAAACTATTTCGGAGAAATAGACCTAGCAAGAAAGGAGGAGGAGTAGCTTTATATATCAAGGATGTTTATACTTGTGAAGAGATCCAGGACTTAAATCCAGGAAGCCAGGTTGAGAGCATCTGGGTAAGAATTAAGGGGGAGAGAAACAAGAGGGATGTCATTGTGGGGGTATACTACAGACTCCCAAGCCAGCCCGAGGAGTTGGATGATGCCTTCCTGGAGCAGATGGCCACACATTCAAAAGGGAGATATGCAGTAGTAATGGGAGATTTCAGCTATCCCGATATATGTTGGGAGTCAAACTCTGCCAAGAACATAAAGTCCAGCAAATTTCTCACTTGCCTTGCAGACAATTTCATGGTCCAGAAGGTGGAAGAGGCAACAAGGGGATCAGCTATTTTAGATCTGATTTTAACCAACAGGGATGACCTTGTTAGGTGGGAGTGACCACGCTCTCTTGGAATTTGTTATATAGTGGGAAGGGGAAGCCAAGTGCAGCCAGACACACATTCTAGACTTTAAGAAGGCCAATTTCAGTAAACTTAGGGAATTACTGACTGTAATTCCATGGACAAAGATACTGAAAGAGAAGGGAGTTCAGGATGGATGGGAATTTCTTAAAAGGGAGATACTAAAGGCACAATCTAAAACTGTTCCAATAAGAAGGAAAAACGGGAGATGTCTAAAGAAACCAGAATGGTTGACTAAAGAACTTTCAACTGAACTAAGTGTTAAAAAAAACATGTACAAGAAATGGAAAAATGGGGAAAACACCAAAGAGGAATACAAACAAATAGCCAGTAGAAAAGCAAAAGTGCAGAATGAACTTGGGCTTGCCAGACAGATTAAAAACAATATAAAGGGCTTTTTTAGTTATGCCCACAGCAAAAGGAAAAACAAGGAAATGATAGGGTCAGTGCGTGGAGAAGATGGCCAACTACTAACAGAGGACAGGGAAAAGGCGGAACGTCTCAACACCTTCTTTGCCTCAGTTTTCTCCAAAAAGGAAAATAGTGCTCAACCTGAGGGGCGAAGAACAGGTGATGTAATGGGGGAAATGCAGCACAGAATAGGTAGAGATGTAGTACAGGAATACCTGGCTACTCTAAATGAATTCAAGTCTCCAGGCCAGACAAATTACATCCAAGGATATTAAAAGAACTAGCAAAAGTAATTTCAGAACCATTGGCAATAATATTTGAGAATTCTTGGAGAACAGGAGAAGTCCCCACAGACTGGAGGAGGGCAAATGTTGTCCCTATCTTCAAAAAGGGAAAAAAAGAAGACCCATATAATTATCGCCCAGTCAGCCTGACATCAATTCCTGGAAAAATTCTAGAGCAGATCATTAAACAGATAGTTTGTTATTACTTAGAAAGCAATGCTGTCATCACTAAAAGTCAACACGGGTTTCTCAAAAACAAGTCATGCCAGACTAATCTGATTTCTTTTTTTTTATGGAGTTGCAGGCTTGATAGATGAAGGGAATGCTGTGGATGTAGCATATCTTGATTTCAGTAAGGCCTTTGACAAAGTTCCCCAAGATATTCTTGCAAGGAAGCTAGTAAAATGTGGGCTAGACAGTGCTACTGTTCGGTGGATTTGTAATTGGTTGACTGACCGAACCCAAAGGGTGCTCACCAATGGCTTCTCTTCATCCTGGAGAGAGGTAACTAGTGGGGTGCCTCAGGGTTCTGTTCTGGGCCCTGTGCTATTCAACATCTTTATTGATGACTAGGATGAAGAAATAGAGAGTATGCTGATTAAATTTGTAGATGATACCAAATTGAGAGGGTTTGCTAATTCCCCAGAGGACAGGATTAAAATTCAAAATGACCTTGACAGATTAGAGTCCTGGGCCAAAACTAACAAAATGAATTTCAACAGGGAGAAATGTAAGGTCCTACACCTAGGCAGAAAAAATAAACTGCACAGATATAGGATGGAAGACACCTGACTAGACAACAGTACTTGTGAAAGGGATCTAGGAGTCTTGGTAGACCACAAACTGAACATGAGTCAGCAGTGTGATGCGGCTGCCAAGAAAGCCAATGCAGTTCTTGGTTGCATCATAGGAGTATAGTGTCTAGATCAAGGGAAGTGATAGTACCACTCTATTCTGCTTTGGTCAGACCTCACCTGGAGTATTGTGTCCAGTTCTGGGCACCTCAATTCAAGAAGGATGTTGACAACCTGGAACGTGTCCAGAGGAGGGTGACCAAAATGGTCCAAGGTCTGGAAGCCATGTCCTATGAGGAGCGGCTTAGGGAGCTGGGAATGTTTAGCCTTACAAAAAGAAGGTTAAGAGGGGACATGATAGCCATGTTTAAATATTTGAAGGGATGTCATGTCGAGGAAGGGACAGGTTTGTTTTCCACGGCTCGACACTAGGACAAAGAGCAATGGAAAAGAGATTCCACCTGAATCTCCGGAAGAACTTCCTGACAGTCAGAGCTGGTTGGCAGTGGAATATGCTGCCTCGGAGTGTGGTGGAGTCTCCTTCTTTTGAGGTTTTTAAGCAGAGGCTGGATGGCCATCTGTCGGGAGTGCTTTGATGGAGTTCCTGCATGGCAGGGGTTGGACTTGATGGCCCCTGTGGTCTCTTCCAACTCTGTGATTCTATGATTCTTTGAATGTAGACTTCTAAAAAATGGTTTTTCTCCCATCAGGAAACATACATATACCCACAAATAGGTTAAGAACTCTAAGAATAAATTGGTTCAGGTCACCTCCAGATCAGATCAGGGCAGGTTGATCCCCATTCTCTATAGCAGATATTCGGATACAATTCTGTTCAGATGGTAGTCACACACCCTTAGTGTAGGCTTCCCCACTCTGGAATTCCCTTCCTGTGGATATGTGATTAGCCCCCACCCTCCTGAGCTTCCAAAAGCAAGTGAAAACCTGGCTTTTCAACCAGGCCTTTACAAACCTCATCCCTTTGTAATATTAATTTTGTAGTGACTTTATGCTGGCCCATGGTTCACCAAAGAGTTTTTTATTTTTATATGTTCATTTTTTAAATTGCTGTATATTTTTGTTACTTCCTGGAAGCCACCCAGAGTGGCTGGTCCACTAAATGGGCGGGGAATGAGTTTGTTTAAATAAAATAACCAAATCAGCTTTGCTTCAGTTTTTCTTTCCTACAAGAAAAACTGAAAGAAGTGATGCTTTTAGAAGAGACAGAGTGAATGTGTGAACTGAACGGCTACATCACAAATATGTACAATAAATTCTTCTCTTTCCCTTAGAGCCTAGAAGTGTTTGCTTTAACGAACAAGCCACTTTTCAAGGAGTCAGCATAAACTTTCTAATGAACCACTCTATGTTTCCTTTCTAGTTTCAGAAATCATATCCAGAAGTATACAAGAAGCGATTTCCTACTCCTGAAAGTGAAGCTGTGTTATTTCCAGAAAAAAGCAAACAGAAGCCACTGCTGTTGGCATGGGCATTCAGAAAGCCATTGCAGCCATTTCAAAGGACAAGAAGCTTTAGGACAAGAAGCTTTAGGACGTAGGACTGTGAATGAGCTGGATCTCAGTAATGGTTGCATTTGTGCATTTGAAACAGTTGGGATTTCATTAACTACTGAAAGCATGTCTAGTGTGTGTGTGTGTGTGGGGGGGAAACTGGAGCAGACGACTGCTGTACTGAGCCATTATCAGTATTTTGTAAATCTACTGAGCTGGATCCAGACTTAGTTATGCTTAGAACAGGTCCACTGAGATCAGTAGGAAGAGTAAATAACAAATGTTCTGCTGATTTCAAAGGCTGTACTATAATTATGACTGTCTCTGGATCCCATCATTTATGCTTTTTCCTTGTTAGTTAGCTTTGATGTTTTTAAAAAATAGTTAGCAGAAATCCTGTTCATGCAGCTACACTGCATAAGGCTGATTATGTCCAGATGGTGGTGATTTTCAGAAAGTAAATATTTCTCCCATGGCCCCCAATGGATTCCCCATACTGAAAGGAGTGAAGGCGGGGGGGGGGGGGAATTATTTCCAAAAACTGGAGCTGTACAAACAGGATTTCAGTCCATGAGATGGAAGCTTGTTGTCCATGAATGTATTCCCCTCACAAAAAGCTATGATTCAGTCATGAAACCTCTAAGGCAAAGGTTGACATGTGATTTTGGAATGAAGCACTCAACATCTCACTTATATGCTAGCTAAGGCTGATTTTGTTCTAACTGAAAAACTAGTAATTTAATTCAAAGCAAACCAAGATCTTAATCTATGATTTGAAAAAAAAAATGACTATCTGACTATCTTGCAACCAATCCAGAACCTTTTAAAAAAAATCCTCCATCCCCAGACATTCTGATTGACTGCTGACATAGCCCTCCTGTATTAAATTAAAAATTTCCAAAGTGGTTTGACAGAAAAAGGGTAAATGAAAGAGGGAAGCATGAAAAAAAGTAAAATTTTTGTGTCTCTCTGTTTCTTTAACACGAAACACTTGTGTTTAAGAAACACTCTTTCAGAACACAAAAATGAAAAAAAGAAACCACAGTTCATTCCCCCCCCCCCCGCCCCATTTGTGTTAGCACAAAAATCCCGTCCCTACTAGTAACTATCGTTTCTCAGTTTGGACCACGTGGGAAACTGTTTAATCAGAATAAGAAAAAGAAATCCCAACTCTGCAGTTGGGCAATACCCATATAAGGACCAGTACCCTTTTGTGGCATTTTGATTGGTCATAATTAGAGATGGGGGTATTTGTATTCGTATACGAATACAAATACCCCTGCACAGCTGGAATTAACAAGGGCTAGCCTCATCTGGCAATGGGAGGGAGGATGAGTCTCTCTGCAAGGCTACTGAGTCGCTAGCTGAGTGGCACTCCGGGAGTGACTGGAGGGAAGAGTGAGGCCGCGGCTGCTGGACGCGTGAGTGGACGGTCTGGCCCCAGGGGGCTGGACCCTCATTAAGTCCAGCTGTGTGGGGGTATTCGTATTTGAATACCCCCATCTCTAGTCATAATGAAAATGTCCTTAAAAAAAGAAAAGAACAAGAGACATTTTCTAGTTCAATCATACCTTGTTTAAAGGGAAGAGCACGTGTTGGCAAAAAGCACGTTAAACCAAGATATTGAACCATCTCAGTGTGTAATTATTACTTGCATTGGTTGCCATTTCAACAAGTGTTGTCTAGAAAGAAGGGTAAACCATGTACACAGGCATTATCAAACTTCTCAAGGATGTAAAATGTAAATACTTGAATGAACCTGAAACACTGAATGTTTTTCCTGCTGTGTACCTGTGGCTCAGCTAGAGAATTAAATTTCATATTACTGATTTCAATAATGGGTAAACAATGCACACTATGTTTTCCTGCAGTGGAAGAGGACATCCATACCTGTTTTTGATTTTTAAATCATCAAGAGAGGTCTAGGTGCCCTCCAGTGTGGAAGGGCAATTCCAAGAACACTGGTCTGCTTCCTATGTCCTTTTTGCACAGATTGCATCTGCATTTCATCTCTTTGATCCCAGTCCTTTCTCTCTTCTTTGCACCTCTAAAATAATTTAAAAATCCTGCTACTCCTCTGCTTTCCTACTGCTTCCTCTCTCCTCTACTGCATTGGACGAGGATTCAGATGTGGCAGAATTGGATGAAAACTGCCTGGATTGGCAGCAGATTTGCTGCTGCCTGCAAAACATACCCATACGGAATTGATCTCTCAGGTTTGATCTGCTGGGGAGGATGGCTGAACTTGGAACAAGAGATGGTTGTCACTCTTACCAGGATTCTGGCCCCAACACAACATTGGGGGCAGTCAGAGGGAGAAGCAAAGCCATGGGTAAGCACTAGAGCAAACCACAGGCCTTGCCCCTGCCACACATGGGTGCTCCCTAAACAGAGTTTTCTTCCTAGGTTAGGGTGGTACCAGAGAGGAACGTGGCAACATCCCCAATAACAATTCCCCTCCTAAACAGAAACCAGGAACTGGTGAAAAGCATGCCAGACATGCAGCTATAGAAGGGTCCTCTCATCTCTCCTGTCATTCCAATATTAAAAAGCCTAAAGTGACATCCCCTCAATCATCCCAATTCCCATTCTCCAGGATGTTTATGGGTACCATATGGAAAAAAAAACTTTTAGGACCAAAACGTTTTATATAAAATTTATTTGAAGCAGTTCAAAGAAGATTACAGGTCTCTCTAATGGATGCACCAGTACCAGCTGTGATTCACATTCCACATATGTGAAAGATGGGAAAAATACCCTGACGAACCAAGGACATGTTGAAAAAAGTTCCACAAGTGAACATGAAACAGTCAAAAGTGTTAAGCCACTGCATTTGCAGCAGGTGCTGACCTGAATACCATATAATTCATGGAAGAGCACAGGTAGCACGAGAGAGGAAGCCAAAGGAAAACAGTAGTAGCTGGATTTTTTTTTTAAATTGTAGAGGTGCAGAGAAGAGAGAAAAGACTAGGATCAAAGAGATAAAATGCAGGTACAATCTGGGCAAAGCAGAGGCAGGAACTAGACATGTGTTCTTGGTGCTATAGAATAACGGTTCATCTTCTGACAAGCTGGCACTAGGCAAAGTATCATCTTACAATTGCACCTACAATTGCACCTTTCAGTGGCACAAAGTTTTGGGAACTCTCTTGAACCAGTTCTGATAGAAACCAAAGATGAAAAAGAGCACATCCATCTGCTTGGGGGGGATGAGGAGAAAAATGTACCTCTAAATACTTCTTCCTTTCATTCCTTGCACTTCTCATGTCTAGAGATGGCAGAGCTAGATTTCAGTTGTCTAATGGAAAACACCAATCTATGTACAGTAAGTCAAGTTAGACCTTCTGTTAAAACCAACAGTACCAAAACACATTGCAAATGGTGAAGCATCATGCTAGACACCAGGGAGGCATTTGCAAAATTTCATTCAGGTTTGGAAACATGTTTCAGACAGATGAATCCTAAATACCATCAGAGATAGGTACAAGATAGATTTTCACAAATATTTCATGAGGTTCTTGTTCAGTCTCCTGGAAGTCAGAGAAACATACTTTCATGGTACAGTCCATAGACCATCTGCTGGAAATGGGAGCCATAGAACAAGGCCCATCATCTTAAAGTTGCTCTGACTATTACTCAGTATTCTTCATGGTGCTGAACAAACTAGACTGAAGATTCCACATTGGAATCAGTGTGGACACATTTGTTAGGTAGCTGACATGGAAATCCTTGAGACAGTTCTAGAAATTTCACAACAAGGAGACTTCTTGCTGTCTTTAAATATACCTGCATATTTTAATCTGCTTCACTGGAGTGCCTTGTTACCAGTAAAACGTACCTTTTGGAATGTCCTGACCTCTCATATGTTCACAAAGATGGTGGTAGCATTAGTGGCACACTTAAGGAAAGTTATTTCCATACCTGGAGCCTATATTTTTGTACCTGGAAAATGCACTAGTCAAATAAACATCAGCAGACTAAGAATGCCATTTCTTGTACAGTGGAACCTCTACTTCCGAATTTAATCCTTATTGGAATGGTGTTCTTAAGTTGAAACGTTCGTAAGTTGAAGCAAAATTTCCCATAGGAATGCATTGAAAACCGATTAATCCGTTCCGGCTGTTTTTTGTTCTTATGTAGAGGCATTCGTACGTTGAAGCATTAGTTCCCATAGGAACTAATGCAAAGCCGGTTAATCTGTACTCTACCACTAGGGGGAGAAATTTTTTTTTAAACCTAAGATGATCTAAGGTTAAAAAAAGGGCAGGAAGTTTTTTTCCCCGTTCTTATCTTGGAGCTCCGTTCTCAAGTAGAAGCAAAATTTAGTGAACGGAGCTGTTCTTAAGTTGGATCGTTTGTTGCTAGGGACGTTCTTAAGTAGAGGTTCCACTGTACGTGGCATGTCTAAACAAAGCACAAACTAGAATTAAAAGAACATGCTCTGCAGTGTGTTTAAGGGTGTATCTTGAATGCACTTTCTAGGAAATGATTCTCATTGAAATCCATGTGTTGACTTCCAAGTACATATACTCAGAACAGCATTGCTAAGAAGGCGAAAGACCCAGCTAGTCATGTATCTGTTACAATGTAGCAATTCTGTCAAAAAGGTGAGTGTTCATTAGATTACTGGCTCAAAGACATCATTTCTTTAACTTCTAAGTGTGCTCCTCTAAATGAGCGGTAATTCCACCACTCATTTAGAGGAGGCACCTCTAAATGTCCCTGCTTTCGCAGTGTAGATGCTAAATTGATTTACTGCTAGAGATAATAGAGAGAGCATGTCCTATTCTACTCAACATCTTCCAGGAAACTTCCAGGCTAAACGGTATGTACAAATTTCATCCAATTTTGTCAGGAAATTAAAAAAAAGCTTTACAGATATATTCCACATTTTTAAAGAATCCAAAATCTTAATGGTGCCTAGCACAAACCCCTCTGCAGTTTGTTGTCTGCAATTTGGTTGACTCTCTGTCTTCAGAAACCACTATCATGCCTGTGAAGTGCAAAATCAAAATCAATTCTCTGCTTGTGTTTTTTTTAAGTTATATCCCTAACATTTTTGTGGGAAAGAACACAAAGCTTTGGATTTCTTTGCACTTATATTCTTTTTAGCTCTATAAAAACAAGATTAGCAACTTGCTATCTGGAGTACCAAAAGAGGTTCTAAAATTATCCCCCACCCCCTGTCTGCACTTTAAGTGGCTTCCCCACTCTCTGTTCTTGACTTTTTGTCTATATATAGTTGCTGACCTTTTTTCAAGGCAGATTTCTCCCATTAAAATTTTCTAATTTCAAAATAACTTCAAAAGTAAATTCCAGGCTCACTAAATTGTAGTAATTGAAATCACAACTTCTGACCCTACAAAGGAAAACTGGATTATTATTTTTCTCCTTTTCGGAGTGTTAGGCTGATATTTTAAAGGAGAAGGAGCACTAATTTAGTTCCATTCAAATGTGCCTTCCATATGTGTTGAGGGCGTGTGTGTTATGACACTGCACCATAACCATGTGGGTGCTGAGTTGATGGAGGAATTCATGGTGGAATTACCGCTCATGAGATTCCTCATCTCAACAAAACATGACAAACAAGAACGACATAAGGGAGGGAAAGGGAAGCAAATTCCCCTAATTCCCTTTTTTTAAAAAATAATAAAAATAACTCCTATGTAAACATCCATGCCTATTCTTCTGTAGCTTTGCAGTCCCACTACTTATGGTCAGTCATTTTAACAATTTTTAATACTCTACAAGATGAAAGGCTAGTTTTGAATAACAATCCCTGCAACTATTCATCTAATTTTGTCACATACAGCAATTTTGCCTGCAATTTCTCACAAAAATCTGACTGCCAATTTCATTTAAGAAAAACAAACAAAAGATACTTAACACAATTTTAAAGATATAGAGTCAGCTTAGCTGATTATGATGTTATGAATTTGAAAGAAGGGGTTGATTTATCATGATTTTAACCGAAGAATGTATAATTCTGCTTAGTTTTATGAAATTGCAATTGTATGTATTTATTTTATATTGTTCTGGTCTTGCTGGTCTTTGACCGTAATAAAGTTATCCTACTTAACACAAGAACATGCATCAATCTGTCGGTAAGCTGGCAGACATAATTTCTTCCTAAGGGATACCACTGTACTTGCTAATTGAGAGGTCAGTCAGAGAAACTTACAGCCATTAAAACAAATTCTAGTAAAGTTAATTGGAGAAATTCATGTTTATATTTCTGAATCACAGCTCAGTTTTTGTATCCAAATCAAACTGAATACTCTATCCAAGTCTATCCCATCTGAATCAGATTATTTTCCAGATCATCTTGTCTCAGTCTAAACCGAATCTCATTGCTAGTGCAAACCACTAACTAGTTTGTGGTGATTCCTAGGCCTTCCTTAAACCACCATAAAAACTAAAAAAAAAAAATCAAGAGTGGCTTAGCAGTTTTAATCTTTAAGAACAGATATGGAGAAAAGCAACTTTTGAGGAAATATGTTTTTAATAATTTTGTTCCTAGGTGTGCTTAGTGCTGTCCTGGCATATTTGGAGATCCTGGTCCTTTCAATCTCTCACAAAGTTGCATCAGTTGACAAATTATAATGCTTGTGTGTGAAGAAAATGGCGTCACAGGAGCCATCACATTGCACATGCAGTTTCCAAATGCTGTTGTTGTTGTTTAGTCGTTAAGTCGTGTCCAACTCTTCGTGACCCCATGGACCAGAGCACGTCAGGCCCTCCTGTCTTCCACTGCCTCCCGGAGTTGGGTCAAATTCATGTTGGTAGCTTTGATGACACTGTCCAACCATCTCGTCCTCTGTCGTCCCCTTCTCCTCTTGCCTTCACACTTTCCCAACATCAGGGTCTTTTCCAGGGAGTCTTCTCTTCTCATGAGATGGCCAAAGTATTGGAGCCTCAGCTTCAGGATCTGTCCTTCCAGTGAGCACTCAGGGTTGATTTCTTTCAAAATGGATAGGTTTGATCTCCTTGCAGTCCAGGGGACACTCAAGAGTCTCCTCCAGCACCACAATTCAAAAGCATCAATTCTTCGGCGGATAGCCTTCTTTATGGTCCAGCTCTCACTTCCATACATCGTTACTGGAAAAACCATAGCTTTGACTATGCGGACTTTTGTCAGCAAGGTGATGTCTCTGCTTTTTAAGATGCTGTCTAGGTTTCTCATCGCTTTCCTCCCAAGAAGCAGGCGTCTTTTAATTTCGTGGCTGCTGTCACCATCTGCAGTGATCATGGAGCCCAAGAAAGTAAAGTTTGTCACTGCCCCCATATCTTCCCCTTCTCTTTGCCAGGAGGTGATGGGTCCGGTGGCCATGATCTTCGTTTTTTTGATGTTGAGCTTCAGACCATTTTTTGCACTCTCGTCTTTCACCCTCATTAAGAGGTTCTTTAATTCCTCCTCACTTTCTGCCATCAGAGTGGTATCATCTGCATATCTGAGGTTGTTGATATTTCTTCCGGCAATCTTGATTCCGGCTTGGGATTCATCCAGTCCTGCCTTTCGCATAATGTATTCTGCATATAAGTTAAATAAGCAGGGGGACAATATACAGTCTTGTCGTACTCCTTTCCCAATTTTGAACCAATCAGTTCCAAATGCTAGTGACTGCCTTTTTCTCATAACTTTCCATATAACACCAGCTTTCCATTCTCTGCCTGTGAACTTGCACAGTCAGGCTCGAAAGGATATTTTTCCATCTTCATCTTGGTGAGTTTATGAATTTGGGATGGATTTTTAAAGGATTCTGATGCATAATAATATTTCATAAAGCAACAAACTTTATCTCCAGCAGAGGTCAGCCTTGGGGCAGTATTAATGAAAGAAAGGGCACCAACCTCATGAGAGTGATAGAAATTATATAGAAGCACTGATTCACTCAGCCTTCCCCAACCTGGTATTGTACAAATATGTTGGACTACAACCCCCATCATCCTGAGCCAGCTGGCTGGAAATGATGGGAGCTGGTAGGCCAACACACCTAGAAGGCATCCCGTCAGGGAAAGCCTCGCTTAGCTTCTTATACCTAATAATGTATTTTAAATGTAAGGTAAAGGTAAAGGTTCCCCTTGACAATTTGTCCAGTCGTGTCCGACTCTAGGGGGCGGTGCTCATCTCCGTTTTTAAATGTAGTATATGTTTAAAATTCAATATATATTTAATCATTAAAAATGGGAATAGTGGTAGAATGGACTTTCCTTGTTTTAGGCAGGCCAGTCTTCATTACATCATTTCAGATTGTTTTTAACTCTTGTATATTTAGATATTATAGAAATCATGCTGTTACAAAAAAACTTATTGTAAGTCTGTGTTTTTTAAGAAAATTACTAGACTCACCTGGTGTGTAAGCGGCGGCTGCATAGCCACCTTTGAGCCTTGTAGAGTGAATTGCATAGCAAAATATGTGCGGTGAAAATGAAAACCATTTAAAACAAGGCTAGCAAACAATGAAACATTTCTAGAAGTATATTTTCATTGTAGACCTAATTTAATGAGAAATGCTGCAGGAATCTAGGCCAGTTGAGTCAGTAATAACAAAACCCGTTAAAATCAAGGTCTAGCAATCTCCCTGGTTTTATTCTGTGTAAGACTGAATTTAGACCTAGCCCTTTGAACTCAGTGGTACCTATTGTGGAGTAAATATGCTTAAGCTTTTGTAGCACTTTACATAAAAGAGCAACAGGGAAAACAGCATTTCTGGATCCAGCCTAATAGGTCTTATGTTTGGGGACATGGAGGAACAACATATACATAAATGTGTGGCAAGAAATATGTAATGTATGAATGCATAGGATAGTAGACTTTTATTTCTCCTTAAAAGGTGTCGTCTCATCTGCCTTATAAGGGTGGATCTCTGTGGGCTATATTTCAAAATTGTTTCTTTATGTCTGCCTCTGTTGTCACCTAATCAATTTTCAGAAAGCCTTGTTTGGGAACACTGTCAATTTGTGAGTGTTCTTTATAGTCACCAGCTGAGGCATCCTGTACTGTGCTCTGTATGGATGCTGAGTACACAAATACCTCTGCTGTTTGTCTTATTAGTGGATAGAGTCTCGACCTTATACTGTCCTTTTGTGCTATAGAGCTCATTATGATAAGAAGATTCCCCCCCCCCAGATACCTACATTGTTATAAAAACAAGGTCATTGCCAAGATGACAACAATACACAATAAATGAGCAGTTTGTAGATAATTATAAGCAAACCCATGTAACACAAGCACGAATTGAATGTAGATATAGTGAAAAACTAATAAAATGTTATAAAAAAAATAAATGAGCAGTTTGCATTCAGATGGATAGGATGATATCTCTAGGCATTTTTAGGAGGAACTTGGTGCAGGCTGAGATGACAGGAGGAACAGTGACATAAAGAACTATGTTTAAAGCTCACTCTGAGCCTGTTTGCAGATTCTTAATCTGTAGGGCTGCCAAATGGATAAAAACCCAGGGACCCCTCCTGTCTCTTTAATAGCTCTCCACAATTTCAGAAAAACAGACTGTTCTGCTGAGTTCTTCATGTTTTAGCATCACTAAAACTTCAAACAAAGAGAACTTTCACACAGTGGAACACCATGTACATGTCTGGCCAAGGGTGGACAAAGGGTGTTCAACCCCCAAGGCCACCTCAGAGATTCACACCCCCATTTATTCCCCCCCCCTCAAAGTTAGATTTAAAAAATGTCTATTTCCTTTCCTGCAGGCATCTAGGAGTGGCGACATTGCCTGTCTAGGCACTTTTTGTTTGTTTGTTTTTCTGTTTTACGTAGCCATAAAGGGCCATTCCTGGGCCTAGAGCAGATTGCAATGGGGATTAGGAGCAAAAATTCAGGTCTCATGCTCACTGAGGTTGCCCTTTCCTGGTTTATATATGGGTGTATTTGAAAGACACAAATGTATTGATAAAACGAAGAAAGCCGCAAACCCTTTGGTCTGGACGTACAGGTCTATTTGAAAATTTGGGACTTAAAAAGGATAGACTGTATGATACCATTCTGGAAACAAGACCTCAGACTCTAGAAACCAGTAGGAAATTTGGGTAACAAGGATTTTGGAAGTCTTCCTCCCTAGAACTAAGAATGAGCATTAAGCTTTTATGTCCTATTCCTTTAGGGTCGCCATATTCCTGGGCTCCAAATCTGGGCACCCTAATGTGCATATTATCCAATGTAGACAGTCCAATTTGTGTGCTGTATACATTTACATAATGCATTAATTAATTTTTTGTATTAGCAAATTAAGCACCTTAATTTTTGCACTGCTTTCCAACAAATATATCGTAGGCAACCTTGGAATTATTTGTACAATAGCCATTGATCTGAGGAAACCAGTCTAGAGTGTAATGGTTAAAGTGTTTGACTTGAAAAAGGCAGGCACACGTTCAAATCCTTGATTAGTCACAAGGTTTGCTTGGTGTCCTTGGTCAGTACTTGTCAGCCAAACCTACCTTCCAGGGTTATTTTCAGAGAACAATGAGGAGGAGGAACCATGTTAATAGAGCCATGTACATTTCTGGTGCATATGAATACCTACTGATGTTTTGCCATGAACTTTGGACTTCTGGTAATCTTCTCACGTGATGACTGTTATTTTTTGCCATCAGTTTTTCCATAGATACTCTATGAATCCCTCAAGAGTGACACACTGTCATCTGATTTGCAGGAAAAAAAATACAGGGGAAAATGAGGGCTGATGAAATCTCCCCCTTTCTGGCACACACACACGCACACACACACACACACACACACCCAAACAAGGGGAACATCCTGTTGCACAAAGTTATGCTGGCATAAACTGGGTCCAGCACCAGATATATTTAATTTAAATGTATTGAAAGCTTCCTATCTCCCCTTGAGGGAGTGATAAATTGGTACTTAATGTCTCTGGAAGGCCATAGAATCATAGACCAATAGAACTGTAGAGCTCAAAGAGACTGCAAGGGTCATCAAGCCCAGTTCCTTGACAAAAACTGGAAATGCAGTAAGATGCAACATGTTAGAGCTTTGAAAAATTTCTTTTTAGGACTTCAGCTCTCATACTCCGCCAGCCAGCATTCATTGCTAAGGGTTGATTGCTTACTATGCTCTGTCTACATTTCTGGATGAGCTGAGGAGGAGAGCTATGTATGCTGCCTTGAGTTCATTAGAGGCAAAGCAGAATACAAATGTAATAAATATGTAATAAGAAAGGACACCCCTAATATTGTTCAGAATGATGCTTCTTGCCTATCCCATTATGAGTCCAGTAACTCATAATGGGATAGGCAAGAAGCATCATTCTGAACAATATTAGGGGTGTCCTTTCTTATTACATATTTATTACATTTGTATTCTGCTTTGCCTCTAATGAACTCAAGTCCAGTAACTCATAATGGTTTCAGAGAAGAACCTTCCCCAGCCCTACTGGAAGATGGCAGTAACTAAAACCTTTGGGCTGGAAGGAACTTACACTCCCACCAAGGATTGACACTTTTCATACTTCTCAGAGTCTAGTCTGTCAGCTTGGGAAACCAGGAAGGGAATACCCAGAATTCAACAGTTATGGTACCAGAAGAGTTCCTTGGACAATGTGCCCATTGTTTGGTCTCCCTCCCTCCTTCTATTTTTTAAAATTTAAACAAATCAGCCACTGAAGTCTATCACACATGTTATGAAAACAAAAGCTTCAAAAATAAATAATTATAAAAGAGTCTATTTTGTTCCAGGACTAGGATTAGCATAATGAAACATAAACAATTGAAGGTCAATGGCCTAGAGGCCTTTCCTTTATGTCAAGTGACATTACTGAACATTTATCTGGAAAAGAAAAAGGGGGAGACCATTCTGTTGCAACACTTAACAATGTGTTGAGGTAAGAGGCTGGCATCTCAAGAGAAGCAGGCATCTGCCTAAGCACACCACAAGCACCACTGGAGGTTAATTTATGGAGGTCATAAATTAATCTCTGGAGTGGCTATTTGACCCCAGAAGAAGGGAATGGTAAACCATTCTGAGCACTAGATAGCTGGAAAACCCTGGAAAGGGTTGAGATAAGTTAGAATCAACTTGATGGCATTTAGTTATTGTTATTTTAGGAAAAGGAAATGCATTGGAAACAAAGAAAAAACCACTAAAGAATACAGCATGCATAAAATGTATATATACTAATCTAGAAATATAAATGTAAATTTACAAATAGTTAGTGCAATTTAAAGAGAAATACAGAATACATATTACCATAATGGGGAAGAAGTAACTGTGTGCTTGCTCAGTCTGTTGATGGTCAATTTCAAGGCTCCTTGGACTTGTCTTTCCTATGTCTCCATATCTTTAAAGCAGACTTGGATTGGGCATGATGAAAACAGAGGACACTTTCGGTAAAGTGGGATACGTATATATCCACCCCTAGACAAAATGGAAGTGTTTTCAACTACATTTTAAAAGCATGTTTATTACTGCTTTTGATAAATACAGCGTGGAATGTACTGACAAATGTTAAGTGCACTGGAATTTGGTTGTATGAACAGCTGTGCAAGAAAAGTTGGACTAGAGCTTCCTGTAGTGTAGCTTCCTTAAAATGATGAATATTCAATTCTTTAAAAAAAAGTTTCATGAATGTGGGATATTGTACTTCTGTACCCACAATTCAAAAAGCCAGGAGATGGTCCAATATGGCTGCACAATATCATGCCTGTGTTACATAAAGAGAAATTCAGATTGTTACAGCTGATCATTCAAAATAAATAAAATAAATAAATAAAATGGGAAAAGTATAAGGAGATGAATTTGGTGGCTGAAGAACCTGGGGAGATTGGTTTGAATGCAACACAGCGTAATTGTTGAAAGCTGCCATATCCGAAGTTGAGATAGTCATGGAGTTGGCCGGCAATATCTTTTTGTAAAATAATGACATGTTAACAGTAAGGAGATCAGTCAGTCCTTCCTGCAGAGGGAGTTCCTTGATGATGACACTGTGACAAGAATACATTGTTCTTCTCTCCAGTCCTGCTAATTTGCTTAGGTGAAATAGTATGAACAAAAAACAACACACCTTGCCGAAAGGATGAGTGCTGAAGAGTGTTTCCCACCAGGACAAGACTCGAGCTGGACCATCTAGAAGTCAGTTAATAGACTTTGAAGTAGGAAGGTTAAAGAATAACAAGAAAAATGGGGCTACTTGGATACAGGGCAAATTTTCTATGACTGGAGAAATTCAATCAATGCAACACTTACGTGCATGCAATTTATGCCCTGCCACATGTACAAAAGAAGATTGAGCAACTGGCTAAAATAATGCTATTGAAGAAGCCAACTTCTCAAAAATAGTCTAATTATCTTTCAATTTTAATGTGTTTTTAATTTTACCTATATTTCATATACATCCATGATTTTAAATTGTGCAGTGCTCTGAAATGAATAAAGAAAGAGTATGAACAGATACCCTTGTGTGTAGAAATTTAGCTGGTTCAAAATGCTGCACCTAGACTCACTGGCGCTGGTTACATGGAGCATGTAATTCCTTTATTAAAATAGTTTCACTGGCTGCTAGTCTTTTAATAGACCAATTCAAAGTGCTGGTTATTACCTATAAAACCCTATACAGCTTCAGCCCAGGCTACCTGAAGGATCATATCAGTTCATATGAGCCTTTCTGGCTCTTAAGATCTCCTGGGGAGGCCCTTCTATTGGCTCCTAATCTCATCTGGTGAAGACATGAGAAAAGGCCTTCTCACCCAGCTGTTCTCTTTGATTGGTTTCAAGGAGAAGACACCTGAACTTACTTTCCTTAATTATTAAAGAAACAGCCATGCCTCTGATTCTCACAAAGCCAAGTACTGTACTATGTTATGAATAGAAGGAATTAGGCAGACTACAAATACCATTCAATCACACTCCTACACAGAAGGTATTTTTTCTGTGGTAAATGTTGCTGGTGAGGGAGGAATGGCAGTTATCACATGTATGAAGGTCAGCAATGGTCCTGTCAGGCTTTTAGTTTAATGTAAGTGCTTTTCTTTAACAGCCTCAACACATTCTTGTGGGTATACAGTGATGATTTTGAAAATCCCCATAAAATATAGAACATATGAGAGTGTTTTTATGAGCTGTGGTACACATCAGTGACACTATAGGTTTGTTATTTGGCAATAGTATTCTTTTACGGTGACCAGTTTTGACTTTCACTTTGGATATATTTATTTGGTTCATAGACAGAGGTATGTATCCTGAATTTTAAGCCCTAATACTTTGTTTTTTGTTGTTAAAGTACAAAGCTGTTTGTTCTGATTCTCTGCAGCATTGCTCCTGGTTTATTAATTTTCCTTTTTTTTTAATGGAAAAAATTAAGTAAACACCAGCTCTTCAACTCAAAGTTTCCCTCAACATTTTGGGGTTCTCACACTGAGGGCTCATGTGGTGTTGGAGGTCATTTAGAGAGGCCATACACATCTTGGAAGTTGGCAACAAGGAGACAGGTCTCCTTTCTGAGTCTGGCTTCTCCCTTTCCTGTGATGTGTCATGCTTCTTTGCCATCATGTTATCAGGGGGAGTTGTTTTATTTGGCAAATCAAACACTCTTGGCAAATCAAGCTGATGAGGTTTTACACAACTGGTTTGGCTGGTGATTCTGGGTCAGTTAAACTCCTTTCTTACATTCATTTCAGGCTTGACTATTTCAGATCCTGTAAACAACAAAAGTAGCTAATCAATCAATGCTGTAGCAGGGATACACATGCCATGTAGAAACCAAGGGCTTCCGTAGACAGTTAAAAGGAATGAATCTTGTCTTTTGCAACACAAGCCAAGGAGTGTCATTGCCACACCAGAGACACACTATCCTTTCTCAGGTATTGTCTGGGAGCTGAGAGTCTTGTGGCATTGCTGTGGGCATAACCATGATTTCTGGAGAGCTTATTTATTTACTTACTTATTAACCTTGTATCCTGTGGGGGTGGTTTCAGTTCTCTCTTTACAAACACAAAACTCCATGTGTAAGAAATTCATCTAGCTGTCATAAAAAACTAAAGGAGTGACTAGATAGGCATTTGTCCTGTTGTTTGTGCCATCCTTCTCATTGTTCTTTTCAATATGTATTCTGTTGAATAATTGTAAGTAGATCTGTTCTTCTGGCTTGAATACGTGGTATATTTTCTTCAGCCGGCAGGGCTTGTTTTTTTTCTTATAGCAGTTCCCATGTTATTATTTTGTCTTCCTTTTGCTTTGTGTGATTGCCTATATCAGTTCTTTAGGGCCATTGGTGGGCATGTCCAAATGTTTTCACTGATGAGGCACAGAGCGGGGCATGCTGTGGTATGAATCTGACTCATCATCAGTCAGATTAAGTCAACAGGTTGGAGGTCTGCTCCCTGCCATTGTAAACCATGCAATCCTTATTCATAGTGCTGAGGGGAAGATCTCCTGCAAAAATAAAATAAATTCATAAAATTGTCAAATAATTGATAAAATAAGGCCATTGAGTCCAACCCCCTGTTCAATGCAGGAATACAAATCAAAGCAGATCTGACAGATGGTTGTCCAATTTTCTTTTGAATGCCTCCAGCATTGGAGCGCTCACCACCTCCTGAAGTAATTGGTTCCATTGTTGTACTGCTGTAACAGTTAAGAGGTTTTTCCTGATATTCAGCCTAAATCTGGCTTCCTGTAGCTTGAGCCCATTATTATGTGTCCTGTACTCTGGGATGATTGAAACAGATTCTGCCCCTCCTATGTATGACTGCCTTTCAAGTATTTGGAAAGTGCTATCATATCTCCCTTCAGTCCTCTTTTCTCAAGGCTAAGCATGCCCAGTTCTTTCAGTCTTTCCTCATAGGGCTTGGTCCCCTAGTCATCCTTGTTACCTTCCTCTGAACTTGCTCCAGTTTGTTGGCATCCTTCTTAAAGTGTGGTGTCCAGAGGCCTAACCAGTGCTGAATAGAGGAGAACTAGTACCTCACAGGATTTGGAGACTATACTTCTGTTAATGCAGCCTAAAATAGCATTTACTTTTTTTGCAACCACATCAGACTGTTGGCTCATGTTCAGTTTGTGGTCTACAAAAATGTCCTTGTTCTCTTATTCTCATGGATACCACCCATTATGCTCTGATCTACAACATGGAATGAAGTTTTGTGTGTACCTGTTTGTGCCCTATAAACACATCTGATAGAATTTGTATATTGGTCTGCCTGATTTTACATGCCATTTTCTAGTATTCAATAGGCATAGCCATGTGTTAAAGTGCCATAAAGCTTTATTTTTCATGTAATTTGTATTCTTTAATTGATTGCCAAAAGAGAGCCTCTTAAACACAAACTATTAATTTTTATGAAAGAGGATTACACGGACTTTTAGTGTTCTTTCATGTGCTTCTCTTTTATGTAACCTTTGTTGTAGCCTTTGTCAAACTACCTGATAAATTTTTCATCTGACAGCATTGGTGCACGGGCTGTCAACAACTAATCATTAGATCTTGAGTGGGTAGGCAAGTAGGACTTTGAATCTGTAAAAATGCCTGGATGCCAGTGAGGAATGTTCTTTGTTGCTTCAGTCCTCTGCCTGTGTGCTTACCTACCTACCCACCCCCATCTTGGAACCTTTTCTTTAATGCCATTTTTTTCTTGATGGGTCCACCCCACCCCCCCATCTTTCAGTTATTTTTTTCCTGCTGCTTGCCTGGCCTACCTGTTGCTGCCTGCTGGAGAGAAGAAAATGCATCAGCAGGTAGGGAAACTCCATGTTCTAGTGTGTGTGGGGGGGGACTTTGGCTGTATTTTTTGCCTCTGTGTGCTTCCGTGCATTTCTTTTCTTTCTTTCTTTTCTGAGAGACTGGACTGTGTGTGTGTGTCTTTATGGCTACGCTTCCCTTGTGTGTGTGTGTGTGTGTGTGTGTGTGTGTGCGCGCTCGTGCGCGTGCGTGCTTTCCCTGTTTGATTTGATTTTTTAAAAACTTGTTATATGGTTAATTTACTGTGTATTTATACTGTTAAAGTGTACATTTTAGTAGTTTTTGGGAGGACTGTCTTGATTGTTTCTGTGGAGTGTGTGGGCTGGGGGATGGACTTAGAGACTGTGCCAGTGTGCCACTGGGCTGTATGGATATTTCTCTCTTTTGTTTTTCTGTATGTTGTGTTCTTTTCCTTCATTTTCTTTGGTGAGTGGGTATCTCAGTGTGCCTGCTTCCTTGCCTTTTTTCCTCTTGTGTTACCCAGGCCCAGAGGGTATCCGGTTCACTGGTGGGTGCCACTGAATTCATACAGTTGTTTTCTTTTTCCAGTTTTTGGTTCTTCGCTGCTATTTGAATTGATTGATGGATGAATGAGAGATTTTTTTAAACATATGTCTGATGACGATTTTTCTTTCTCATGCACTGTTGCCTGCTTTTGGAGCAGATAAATACTCTGCTGCCCTGCCTCTGCTTTGCTGGAGTAGTTATTAAGGGTTCCTCTGGGGTTTTAGGGTACCAGAAAACACAAATGGGGAAAAACAAAATGAAAGACCCAAAAGAGGTTCTTTTCCCTTGTGTGTAAAATGGAAGGACCAGTATATAAAAAATGAAAGAAAATAAGAGTTCCCTCCCTGAAAGAACCCAAAATGAAAGAAATACAAAAATCTTCCCCATGCACATCCTTAGTCAGCAACTGAATATTGATTTATCTGATGATAATCAAGTAGGTATAACCACCACATTCATGCTGTGAATTCATCCCCACGCTAATAGGTTTAGGTCAAGGTACTTGAACCTAATGTAGGAATCCAAAATATTCCTGTTTGTCACCAAGTTCTGAATATTTTGTCTACCTTCTCTTAGAAAAGAGTGCTTTGAAAAGAGTAGGCCATTGAACATCATAACCATCTTCTCGTGTTAAAGCTGCCAACCCAGTTAGCACAAGCCATTACATGAGATGTGAATTCAGCTTCTGTGAGTAATAGTAAATGGGAAGAGCTGAATATTCCTGGGGTTGGGGAGCAGCCACAGGGAGAGAGGAGAGGACACAGTGCTGTGGTGATCCATTTGTTGCTTGCACATTCCACATGTGATTTAAATCAAATCTGGAGCTCTGCCTTCAATTATTTTGTTGCATCAAAGGGGGTCACCTGTTACTCAGTTCTAAACAAAGCAAAATACAAGGCTAGGAATCTCTTCCCCTGCCCCCTCCCACAACATATTCACATCAGAGAAAGCAATTCCAACCTAAGCAGCTTAGCTTGTGGGATCTCCCTCTCTCTCTGTTTCTCTCTCTCTCTCTCTCTCTCTTTTTGTTTTTGTTCAGTTGCACTGCTTTCCGCTCTTCAGAGCCAGTTAGACTTGTTACAGGGAAGCAAAGGGATTGGCTGATTCTCTGAGCTCCATTTCATAAATTATGGTTCAGCATGCACTAGCACGCGTCTTGGGGTTGCTGTAATCCCAGGGGCCTGTCTGTTCCTGACTCCATGCCTGCTCATTCTGCATTGTGCCTGATGTTGCGCTGGAATTTTCTGTCATAAATAGTCGGCTGTTGCATCTTCAGGAGGACTCTGTGAGTAACTCTGACTTTGAGAGCGAGAGAGAGAGAGAGAAAGAGAAAGAGAAAAACTCTGTGGGTTAATTACACACTTTAAACAAGTGTTCCTTAAGGGCATCTTTAGTAGCCACGGACTGCATTATCTTTCTGAATTAACTCTGCACCTATAAATCTGAGAGGGCTAAACTTGCCTTTGTGTTGTGGAACTGCAATCTGCAATATTGCTAGATGAATTTATTTCAGAAATCATGTGATGCATTATCTTCTTCTCTCTTTACTATAGATGGTCTTATATTACTATTATTGCAAATTCTTCATGTTTATGCTGCATTGAAATGAAGGCATACCACACATTTATGTTGCAAGTAGCATTCCCTGTTCTTTGGATGAGACTGTTGAAAGGGAGTCGGTGGGTGAATACATACAACGTCAAATGCTTTAAAAACAACAGCAGCAACTGAAGTTTTATTCTTCGTAGTAGTAATATATAGATTTACTTGATCCAACAACCATATGGCATTTGTTTGTACTATATTGTCTTCATTATTTTTGCAGTAATGGCTAATCTGCACTCCACAAAGTCGCTTTATGTTTTCTTTCTTTATTAATGTGAAAAATCACTTTAGAATTTGGGTTGATTCACTAGTGTTAAATCAACACGTGTAGCACTGGGCTGCAAGACATTGAGATAAAGCAGAGCGTCCTATTAGATTGTGAGGTAGTGGACAGGGGCACATCTCTCAACTTCTGTATGACATTGAGTATAATGATCAACTTGGTATAAAGTAATAAATGTTTTAAAAAGAATCAGCAGGAAAGGCTTCCTGGAATTTGCAACACAAGGCTGCAGCCCCAACCACATTTACTATGTAGAGAATAGAACTTACTATGTACTTCCTTACAGTGGGATTTACTACGTAGCAAATTTGCCTGTGATTGCACACCTACGGAATTGTCCTAGAGATGCCACTTCTGACACCTGAAAATCCCCATGTGTTGCTCACATTTTAAAATGCCCTGGCAGATGTTCAGCTTCTGTTCCCAACACTGGACCGGGAGGCTGTATGGTTGGATGAGCCACACACATTTCAACAGAAGGATATTTGTGTGTGAAGACACAAGTACGTCAATTCCTACAAGCCTTATTTCCCCAGAGAAACCAAAGTTTTTTCTTTGCAATATATAGACAAAGCACTGTTCTTAATGCATTCTGGAAATGTTCAGTTCTGTGAAGCACACATTTCTGTAAACATAGTTTAGAGTCTGGGCAGTTTTCTGACTACTTCTCGCTACGTACTTACTTCCACTCCACCCCGTAAATCTGTAACTGAAAATGTAACATGCAACGGATCTGCTTCTCTGTTCAAGCTAGCAGATGTGTCTGTGTGTACAGTACAAATGAAAGCAAGATTTCTGATTTTCTGCCATAATAAGTATAAACAACTTACAGACATATTTATTCTTTGTTTTTTTTAATCTTTGTGCTCTGAAAGCTCTTTCTTCAGTGAGATTTGTGCTAAATGTTCTTGATCTAAAGAAATTCTGCAGTGCAGGTCACATGGTTGTACATTTATTGCTTTGTACACAGTTCTGCTTTTCAGAATGTTACAATTTATTCTTCATTTTTACAAGACAAAGTCACAGTATGCTTCTAGTATGAACATTTCAGAAAACGAGGGAGAGCGCAGCACAGATAATCCAATTTTTATTAGATGAGTTACAATATATACAAAATATTCTGCGTTCCTCTAGGATAACGAATGTAACCATTTATAAAACTGTGCCTATAATTCTGCCATTGGATAGTTTGTAATGGCAGTGAAACAAACAGCAAAGATAGATGCTATCAAAATGTTCTATGAATCAGCCACTCATCCATCACAATAATTGCTTGGCTTGTCTAGACCTTTGGTTCATAGTGTGGTCTCTGCTGCATTTTAGCTTTTCTAGGACAGCTTCTGCAATTCTTTGCTAGAAGCCAGTAGTACATTATTAAACCCACACATACTGGGTAGAGACAGTCAAGCGGCTGTTGTCCCATCACCTCTGTTGGATAGTGTACACTCCTGATATTGAAAGGGAAAAGGATATTTCACAGGGGTTGAAATTGACAAGATGCAAGACAAAGGCCATAAATCTAGCCTAAAGCAGGTGATAGGTTAAAATTGTACATGCATTTAATGTGACTAGTTTTCACGCTGGCAGTGAATCTGGAAAAACCATCCATAACATGTATTAAAATGGCAGACACCAGACAAAATAGATATTAAAACAAAGGAAAGCAAAACCAATATTGCCAAGATTTCAGGCATGAGCTGAACTGCAAGATCAAGAAGTCCTAGACTCCAATCAATGTTAGGTGATCTTCCTTTGGCAGGCATTCAAAAGAAAGGGTGTTACGGCCATGAGGTTACTATCTACCTCACTTCCAAGGCTCTTGACATGATAACATCCAGATAGGTTTGCCAACCATCAGCCTTTTATTCTACCGCCACCAATTTTTAGCCTGTTTAATATTTGTTTAATTTATTTAATTAATTAAAATTTGTTTTAATTACATTGTTTTCATGTTATGTGATTGTTTGTAAACCACCCAGAATGACCATTGGTTAGATGGATGGTGTATAAATCAAATAAATCAAATAAAAAATAAATAAATAATAAATTTTAAAAATATGTTTATATAGGAGCAGAGATTCTTGGTATGGGATTTCCACTAATAATGCATTACTGAGAAGCTTAGCCATCATTGCTTTCATACTTACATAGTTTGTTTTTTGTATTTCTGTGAGCCCCACCTTAGCACCTTGTCTAATATTTATTTTGCTCTGGGAAACGCATCATGGGCCAAAGGTTGATGGCAGCTAGGAAAAGGAGACTCCTGATATTGATAAGCAAGGCTGGCTTCCTTTAATGTAACTGAATTTTCACTGCCACATATATTTTCTACTGTAATGTAATAAAGGGTGTCATCCTTCTGTGATATTCACAAGATTAGGTACTTTGCATACATGCAAAAATTACATTGTATGTATATACAATGGTAACCTGGCCTAACCACCAAGTGGACAAGCAACCCATGAGGTTCTACTTAAACTAGATCCTCTATGGCTCTCCAGCTGGGACCCAGCTCCAGAAAAAAGGTGAGGCATAAAAAAAAAAAAGATAAATAGATAAATAAATAATGATCTTAGGGAACATGATGTAACTTCATTCATTTATTCATTTATATACTACTTTTCTCATTATATGAAGGACTCAAGGTGTTTACAACATTTAAAAAGCATGAAAAACATAATAAATATCATTAAAACTGATCAAACAAGAATCAAAACCTATTGAAACATAGAAATATTGAAATAAGATGATGACCCACTAGCATTTCATAATATATCCAAATTTAAATGCCAAATGCTTGCTTATAAAGAAATGTTTTTTGCCTTGTGGTAAGAAGCATGCCAAATGAACCTCCCTCAACCCCCCACCCCAAGGAAGGGCATTCCATAGTTTAGGAGCAGTCACTGAAAAAGCTCTCTATGACTTTACCAGATATGTCTGTGAAGATTCTCAGTAATCCAGGTGAGGTTATCTGGAAGTTGAGTCATGGCAACTGGACTTGTTAGGTTGAAATGTTTCGCTACTCTTCCAAGTAGCTTCTTCAGTCTGAGGAGAGTTGGTAGGAGACTCCCAATATATCCTCCACATTGGTTTCACTTCCCCCTGGTCTGCATAGGCTCATTAGATGGACGAAGGGCTGGGGGTGAGTGAAAATCCCACCTCTGCAGTCCTTCTCCACCCATTGTCATGGGTTGTTAACAATCATTAACAGTGGTCTTTCTGGTGTGTGTGGTCCTGATCTTTCTGGGGACAGATGAAAGGGCAGCATGATAAATAGGAGACAGATTGTATCTAAGGCCTCCACCCCTGCTGAGTGAGGGATTTTCTATATGCACATGTATGGCTTCCCTGACTCCTCTCTCAAACCACCTATCTTCTCAGTACAAAATGAGTACATTTTGGTCATCAAATGAGTATCCTTTGTTCTTCAAATGAAAGAACACTGCTGATTGTGGTCCTATTACATTGTTTTAATTACGTTGTTTTCATGTAATGTGATTGTTTGTAAACCACCCCTCATGCTGCTATTTCATCAGGAGTCAGGACACACACCAGAAAGACCACCGTTGACTACTGTTAATGACCCATGACAATGGGTGGAGAAGGACTGAAGAGGTGGGATTATCCCTCACCCTCAGTCCTTTGTCCCTCTAATGAGCCTATTCAGACCAGGGGGAAGTGAAACCAATGTGGAGGATATATCAGGGGTCTCCTACCAACTCTCCTCAGACTGAGGAAGCTACTTGGATGAGTAGCAAAACATTTCAACCTAATAAGAAAGAGGTCCAGTTGCCATGACTCAACTTCCAAATAACTTTACCAGATGAAACACTGTAGGTGGTTGGGCCAAGACAAGGGTCTCTTCTGATGATCTCTACCTTTATGGGGGTCTCATATGGGGAGATATGGATTTTCAAATAGCCTTCACCCTTCACAGGCTAAAGCACTACAAGCACACAATTCTCTGTTTCTCTACCTGTCTCTCAGAAGCATAAACAAGCTGATGTAGCCATGCTGGCTATAAAACAAATTCCAAAACCTATACTGCAGTTATACCTTATTAGGTCAACCAAAAAAGGGCACAAAAAAGTGTTCAGGCTTTCAGAATAGCTGGTCTTTTATTCAGGTGGGATGTTTCAAAAACAAGCTACAATGAAGGGGAAAGAAGACAGAGGTCTTCTTTGAAGTCTTTGGCCTACTAAAGGCAACATCACCTCAATGTGGGTCGCAGAAGGTTGGTATTTGCATTATGCTAATCGGTTTACTTTAATTCAGTCAAAATAGCCCATTCCAGTGGTTTGATTTGGCCAGACTTGGGACAAATAGGGTCTATTTCTCATTCTGGAATAATTCTGTACCTTACTAGAAGCCTCTGGATGCAGCTGATACAAAGCCCATGTTTGGAAAAAGTACTGTACAAAGAAAACTGTGCACATGTCAAATAGTGCAAGAAGCACAGCTTCACTTTAGCCAGTGAGGGGCATACATGAAGATAGTATGGAAAAAATGCCCAGAAAGATGAACACATTTTCCAAAACAGGCAAAAAATCTGACGGGTTTCATTCTGTTACAGAATATACACACACAATTGGATAGAAGCTGGCACAGATCAGATGTGGTGGTGGTGAAAAAAAGCCACATAGTAAGTTTGATAGATGAGTATCTCCTTAGTGTACACCATGTCTCTGCGAAAGATTAATTTTCAGGACAATAAATGCGTACATGTACATGTGACTTTTTGGATATTTGTGTACATGACTGCTAATCAGAAGACCATCACTTCACTTCAGGCATTTGGATGGAAAACTTAACACATTCCTGGCAAAGGAGAGGCAGTTTTATATATCTCATTTTAAGTGTGCAGCCTTAAAAAGGCAATGGTTTGAGTCGTTAAGCTTGTTGAAAGGGCACAAAGCTATTTCTGTTTGTGATAACAACAATAACAGCCAGCTTTTGGGAGTTCAGGGAGCTCACGGATGTTGCTTTGGGATGAATGTAAATTTGCTTCTACACAGGTATTCTGCTGAGTTGTACATCTGTAGATAGAGCACTATATATTTAAAAAGCAAATACTCTTGTATACACTAATCCAAATGAAAACTGGCATGATAAACATATATTGAAAAGTTCCTGTTACTTTGAAGAAATGAAAAGCCCTGATATAGATATATAGATCTAGATCTTTGTACATAGATCTTTGTGCATTGCTTTCAGAGTTTGAGCTTTTGGCATCCAAAACTTGTTTCCCCCCTGCATTTACTTTACCATATCTGACCAGTCTAGACCTCCTTTTGAGTACTGGGGTAGAAAACTGGACTTAGATAAATGAGATGCTTTTTGGAGCTCCTCTTGTTCACGTAGGGTGGAAAGAAGCAAATGAAACTGAATGGGTTTTCTCCATAAGCTTTTTAAACTGGTAGGGCATAAAAGGAATATCTTGAAATGCAAGTTGCTGTGACCTTTTCCCTCCACCAAGAAAACATACATATCAAGATGGAGCCTATTTTGGAAATATTTTGTTCTTTTTGTTATGCACTATCAGGTCTTCTTTTAGCTTAGGGCAACTCCAACAGGGTTTTTGAAGTACGTGATATGTTTAAAGAATGGTTTACTGTTGCTATGCCCCCACCCCCCAGTGAGTTTCCATGGACAAGTGAGGATTTGAACCCAGACTGCATGAGTTCTAGTCTCACAGTCTATCTACTACACCATACTCATTCCAGAATTTTTTTTGCAAATTGCAAATGTTCCTCATCAATCAGATACCAGGTTCTCTTTTCCAAATTACAATACATTGCTCAAATTACAATACATTGCTACAATACAATACTAAGTATCCTTCTTAGGTACTTTAGAATCACTTCCTGAGTAGTTATTATTAGCCTGTGACTGTTCTGACAGGTGTAGAAATCAACTTGCAAACAAACAAACAAACAACTCCTGTTTATTTAGGCAGTCACATATGTGTGACCAGAAAAGAGGAAATGAATCACCATAAAAAAATACATAAATTTAGCTATGTTAAAGTGTAGATACAAGATGCATACCTAGAGATAATTCCTGCTGATTAAAAAAGAAACACAGCACTTCTTAACACCATGGAGGAAACTGGGATCTAGTGATTCTATATGCCTGTTCAGTCAGTCTCTTGTTCAGGTGTTAGCCTTTTCTTCCTCATGTTGCCTACCCCAAGGAAAGGGTTTGGAAATTGGATGATAGCTTTCTAGTCTGCATTCTGCAGAGTGGGCATGGCAACATTAGTTTAACCGAGAGGTTAAAGAGTGTGTATGCTTCTCTCTTGTATGTGTTGCATTTCCTCACACCTTTGCTTCACTATTTAATTAAGTACAAAACAGCCCTTCAAAGTAATTTTGCACATAGATATTGCAGCCACATCCTAGCTATTCATGATTCTGCTCCCTTCCCAGCAAGCACAGTACAGATCATGTGATTGTCTTATGAGCTCTTCTAGCACTGAGCAATTCTACATGAGGGAAATCTCTGTTGGAATTTGTATATACAGTAGTGTATGTATACTTAAACTGCCATTTTAAAAATCCAGGTAATTTAATTCTGGTTTATGTATGTAGGAGCTTCTGTATTTATATTTCAAGACACCAGTAAATGCCCCAATATTGCTGTGCAATATTGCACCCTAAGTTGCCAGAAGGAAAAAAGGATGCTATACTTTACATGGCAAAAGGCAGCCTGAACGTTGACAACACCAATGTCAGCAATCAAGATTGTCTACAAGATACACTCTTGTGACCACTACTGTTCACAAAGAGACACCAAGCAGGAGATAATCTTCGTACCTGACTCCTTTTTTCATAACTTGACCACTTCTCACCAAAACACAATGAAATTTCCAAGGCTGTTTTTCAACACGTTCTCTAGGGGTCTATTGCTTGAGGGCAAAAAATAATCAAAGTGCCTAGAAGAAATGTGTCTTTCAGATTAACTGTGTGCACTTGAATGCATGTCTGTGCAGCTGGAAGGTATTGGATGGTTAATCCCCAAGACTGTGTCTTTTCGATTGAAAAAGTTATGTTAAACGAAGTTCAACACCCACCACCTTTCTGTGTTTGCTGAGTTGCTGTTCTATATCAAGACAAAGGGAGAAGCAAATATTGTCAATTATTCTCTCAGCCTCTTAATATGAGAATTTATGAATCATTGTCTTGTATTTCAAACATTGACAGCATTTCAGATTAAAAAACTAGAGCAGCAGCAAAGATCAAGTTCAGCTAATACCATCCTTCAGCAAAGAGAAGGATGTTTCTTGATATAGGTGGAAAAAACAAGGAGAGACCTCCGTTCTCTGAATCTACAAAATCTCTCTCCACACACACTTGCAATAACTTCAAGGACTAGTTGACTCATGAATGTGACTAATTATCTGGATGAATAAACCCCTGTCAATTGCAGCCCCCAAACCAAGAGGTTTTGTCACAGCACTTGATGATCAATCAACCTTCCCCCCCTCCCGCCCCAAGTAAGAGATACCTACACAACTTGTTGAAAAGCAGCCCTGACATTTCTTTTGTGTTTGAGTGAGAAGTGATTAATTTATATATACATGACTCTGGAAATTTCTCCTGCTTGGTGTCTCTTTGTGAATGGTAGTGAGCACAAGAGGATATTCTAGACCATCTTGACTGATGAACTGGAGTTAACAACACGCAGGCTGCCCTTTCCTAGATACAGCTTGCCATCCTTTTTCTTACTGGCAGTGCAGGTATGATCCTATCCAGCAATATTGTGACATTTGCTAACATTTTGAATCATGGATGCAGAAGCACAATAGCCCACATTCATAAACCAGAGGGGGTTTTTTGGGTGAAGAATTGAATATAATACTTTGCCTCTCTGGTGCCTGCAAACTGCTTGCTGTGGCTCACAATAGTTTTAGACTATGGTGCAATATGAAACTATACTTCCAGTTTAAAAATACAATAGAAACATAAAGATACAGAGAGATAATAACACAGAGAAGTAAAAGAAATGTAGAGGCAAAGGGATTGCTCCCTGTAAGACTAATAGATGAAAGTTCATAGAATTTTCAGTTCTTGTGTCTGTGGTAAGTTTCAATATATTCTTTTTTTTAAATTTGCATAATAACCTATAACAATCTCTTAGCATGATTAATGTGGGGATTGTGGTCTGTTTCCATCTGTTTCAGACCACAATTCTCTTCATTGATGCAGAGAAAGCATTCGATAATGTAAATTGGAACTTCATGATATCACAATTAGAAGAAATGGGGACAGGTCAGAATTTCACTGAAATAATAAAGATTATCTATTCCAAACAGACAGCAAAGATAAGAATCAATGGAGAATGTACACAAGAAATAGAAATACAGAAAGGAACACGACAAGGCTGCTCATTATCACCATTACTTTTTTTAACGGTAATTGAAGTACTAATGCAGCAGATATGAATATCAGATAAAATTAAAGGTCTCAAAATACGAGGAGAAATATTCAAGATTCACACCTTTGCAGATGATTTGCTTATAGTAGTTGAAAATCCCAAGGAATCAATAGAAGCTCTAATGGTGGAATTAAAAGAATTTGGTGAAATGGCAGGGTTAAAAATAAACCACAAGAAAACAAAAATTATGACTAAAAACATTCAAAAACAGGAGATTGATGAACTATTACAAATTACAAACTTCCAGGAAGGAAGGAAAGTAAAATACTTGGGCATATTTTTTTACAAAGAAAACAAGTACTCTCCTGAAAGATAATTATTTGAAACTGATAGAGGAAATTAAGAAAGATCTTTCTAGCTGACAAATTTACAATTGTCAACGATGGGCAGAATTGCTACAATCAAAATGAATATTCTACCAAAACTCATTTTTTTCCCCAAACAATTCCGATTGTTTTAAAACAAACAATATTCAAGGAGCTTGAAAAATGCATTTCCAAATTCATCTGGCAGGGGAAAAAACCCAGAATTAAAATCAAGCACTTACAAGACCTAAAAATAAGAGGAGGAATGGGGCTCCCAAATTCGCTTCTCTATTATAGGGCATCTGCATTGGTATGGATTAAGGAGTGGATAACATTGGAAAATACGAGGCTCTTAAAATTAGAAGGATATGATTTGAAATGGGGCTGGCATGCATTCTTATGGTATAACAGGACTGAGGATTTTAAACAATTTAACAACCATATATTGAGGAAGGCACTTCTGTCGATGTGGAATAAAGTGAAAAACCAAATGTATATCAAAATACCACACTGGGTGATGCCAATTGAAACATTTGCTCTACCATATCTGAGAGAAAACAAGAAAATAGTAAGATATAGTGAGGTTTTAAATCTTGATGGTTCTATCAAAACACAACAAGAGTTAGTAGATCAAGGCATCGAAATGGATTGGTGGGCGCGATCACAATTATTATCAAGGTTTGCTAAAGATAATCAACAGGGCTTTTACCTAGAAAATACCCCTTTTGACAGAATTCTTCTAGAATCAGAGAGAAAATGTATTAAGTTATTATATAATTTTCTGTTAGATTTTGAAACACAAGATGAAGTGGTAAAAGCATGTATGATTAAATGGGCACAGAATGTAGGGCATAATATTGAACTGGATCAATGGGAAGGAATTTGGAAATAAATATAAAATTAACTAAATCTGTTGTATTTAAAGAGAATATATACAAAATGTTCTACAGATGGTACATGACCCCCACAACACTGGCTAAAATAAGCACCCAGATTTCAAATATATGTTGGAAATGTAAACAGAAAGAAGGAACATTTTATCACATGTGGTGGATGTGCAAAGACGCCCAAAGATACTGGAGTAAAGTGAATCAGATGCTACAAGAAATATTAGAAACTTCAATACCGATGGTACCAGAACTATTCCTATTAAATATCTTGCCAGATATACTAGACTCTGAAAAATTATATTTAACTATTCAAATTATAACAGCAGCAAGAATAATTTTTGCGAAACACTGGAAGGAACCTAGAACACTGCAAATAGATGAAGTGATAGGTAAAATACTTGAAACCGCAGGAATGGACATACTATCAGATTGGCTAGATGCAAAAAAGAAAAAAGACCATTGGAAAATTTGTTCACAATTATATACATGGTTACAAGGTAGATAGAATAGTTGACTGATACATAGTTATCTGTATGGCTGCAGAAGAGACAGAATAAATGATGGATAAAGACTATCAGCTACATAATCAATAATTAGAATAACAATATATCTGTCTGAATTTGATTTTTCCCTCTCGCTCACTGTCTATATTTCTTTATATGTGGAACTATTTCTAGAAGAGAATGTATAGAATTACTATGAAAAATATTGATTTGTAATGTATCCGTTCAAATCCACCCCCTCCGAGGGTACCCCTATCCCAGCTGCCCCTTACCTTACCCTACCTTTATAAGGAAAATAAAAAATAATTTTTTTTAAAAAAATGTGGGGATTGTGGAGATGCTGTTGAATTCCATACAAGAGTGATACAAATTTTGGAAGTTCATTAGCTCTATTGACCACAATAAAAGTTAATGTGGATGTAATCAATACATGGACGGAGTCAGCTGGATCACACCCTTTGACCTCTGCACACTGGCCGTGTTGATCTCTGCATAGAAAGGATAGACATAACAGGCAGTCCATGTGTAGGTTAGGATTCAGTCACTGGAAGCCTGTACTTTTGCATTCTATAAGGTGCACTTATAGCTTGTGTATGGGTTCAGTTCAAAAGGTACTGACATTGCACAGAGAAATAAGAAATACTTACTCTCACTCTATACACTGACAGTGCATATTTTTAGTCTCTGAATAGCAACATTTATAGCAATACTAGGAAAATGTTACCAAAGTTCAATTTTTGTGAAAACACGCAATCCATTGTTATTGCTCCTTATATGCTTCTTACTGTAGTTCTTATAAATAGTTCCAAGAGACCTAGAAAAACAGGTGTGCTGAAGATGCTTTGGCTCTTCCCAAACAAAGATGTTCTTATGTTCTACCTTGAGTTTTTCTCATAAGAGATTTAGGAGGGTTTCAGCCTTCCTTTTTGCATTATATTGGGTTTGTGACTTATCTGCAGTCTATTTAAAAAGAAAGCCACTAAAGTCTGACAATCTATAAACAGTCATAGAGGGCTGTGATTTGTTAAAAAAAGGTGCAAACTGAATTTATAAAGATGGAGAAGTACCAAGCAGATTCATTGCAATGATCATTCTCTGAATAGCTCCACAGAATGGCTTTAGAAATGAGTGAACAAATGTCTTTCCAAAATGTTTAAGCATCAGCAGAATTTACAGATGTCTAGGGGCTGACCAGTCTAAGTAGTTCCCTTCAAAAAGGCTGAATTTAAGCTACTCTGGTCTCTTCAAGGCAGGGTGAGCATCCTCTGGAGGTCCAGGGACCACACATGCCCTCTGTGTTCTCTACCCATTTAAAGAAATAATAAAACTGTCTCACATGTGGAAATTAGCTGTGGTTTTTTTTTTTTTTTAAAAAGGCCCCTGTGGTTTAAAACAACTTTTGGAGGAGTCTTCAAAACCTTGTGAAATGCCCCTCCCCACAAATCCATAGAAGTCAAAAGGTAGCTTTCTGAGTAATTTTTTTTAAAAAGTGATGGGGTGGGGGGCCTTGTGGGTGTTGAGGACCCCATAAGTAGACCTCTGGGAGCTAGAGATAGCCCATGAACCATCCATACTGTGGTAGTCCCAATTACTGTATGTGAGCGTGAAAGCAGGACAGTGAAGAATGAAAGGTGACAGCAAACAAATTGATTCATTTGAAATGTGTTGGAGGAATGCTGTAGAGACACCATGGGTTGCCAGAAAGAGAAATGAGTTCTTGATCAAATGCAGCCTGAACTTTCACTACAAGATAAAATGATAAACTGCAGGCATTGTACTTGAGATATATCATGAGAAGACACAACTTACTGGAAAAGAGAGTAACACTGGGAAGAGGCTGCAGGAAAAGAGAAAGAGCTAACATGAGATGAAACACCCATTGTTGTGTGGTGAATAGAGTGACAGCTTATTATTTATTTATTTGAAATATTTACATGTCGCCTTTCTTCTAAAGGATCCAAGGCAGCATACAGTATTAAAAGAAACAAAGCTAAAAAGCAAATAAATCATTACAGTATCAAAAAAACATTAAAAATAAGAAGAAGAACAATATTAAAAACAGAAGTAAAACACAGAATAAAATTCTCCCTTAGGCTCATAAAGGGAGATGTGGTCCTTGAGATAGCTTGGACCCAAGCTATTTAGGACTCAGATGGCCTAGGTTCGAATCCTTACTCAACCATGGAAGCTCACTGGGGCTGTGGAACTAGTAAAACCACTCCTTAAACATCTCACTTACCTTGTTAGGGTTGCTACAAATCAATTCGGATTTCACAGCACATAACAACATAAGATGGATTGGCTGAAGAAAGGAAGCCAGGAAGCCATGACCTTTAGTTCACAAAACCTGAGTAGGACTGATAATGATAGAACCTTCTGTGTGTTGTGTGTTCTGTGCTGTCAAGTAGGCACTACACTACATTGGGAATCTCTCCATACTGGGAATCTCTGGAAGTCATTAATTGGGTCACTGTATTTCAGAAACCACTTTATGGCACAGAATAACAACAAATAACTGCCTATGTGTTTTTAAAAATTACAAACACAGCTCCACAGAGGCAGACTTATTAGACAAAAACATAGTCTACCTGGCAAGTCAATGGTTGTTTTAATACTGTTACTACTGCTGTTGCTACACCTACTACTAGTAATATTGTCTTCATTTATCTGCCAAAGAAAACAGTCAGAAAGAGGGCCACCCAACCTCCAAGACGTTCCATCTTACCAAAGGTTCATAGGGTCAATTTCACCCCCAAATTGCCTGTTAATAGAAGGCAACACATGCAGTGGTTTAGATTTGCAGGGATATGTTATGTAGTGTGTGTGTTTGTTTGTGCCTGGCTGTGGTCTTCACACAATACCTGCTTGCTTTAGCTCTGGAATCCTATATTTGGGGCCATCCTGCTCTCCCCAAAAACATTAGCCTGGCACCAAATCTAATGTCTTTTGAAATACCAGATTGAATGCGCGTTTTATTTGTGTAGACCCTCAAGAATGGTGGCCATTTGGGAGTCCCCAGAAAAAAGAAGTTGCAATACAAAAAAAGAGTAAAAAAAGACAAATATTTACATAATATTTGCAATAGTATAATTTTTATAGATGGTCATTTAACAAAAATAATTTGCATTTAAGGAGAAATATAATGATCTCATGATAATATAGAAAAAGTTGACCAGATGACCTCAATTTTTCTCCAGTAATAGGATTTCCTCAAAGGTATGAATCTTAGCTGCTTGACTTTAAAATTAAGCCTGAGTTTATCTTCTAGTGACCAATTACAAAACAAAAGTCAGCTAATGGATGATACAAAAGCATGTTCTGTGACAAACTGATATCTTTCATGGTATGCAGGAGCACTACTTTTAAATGCTTCCTAAGTGAGATTTCACTCTCAGTCATTCTGTCACCCAAGTGACAAACTCTGATGGGAAACTTCATACATCTGACAAAGTGAGCCATATGCCAAAAAAGTTTTGTCGAATGAAGCTTGTGAGTCTTTGTTTCCACTAGCAGATGAATGTGTCCACCTATTGGCCTTGAAACTGAAGGTCCCTGCTACTCCTCACTCCTCTTTCCACTCTTTAAATCTGATTTTGAAAGGATAGTAATATTAAATTACTGGATGCTAAATAGGTTATTGTTTCAGCAACATAAGATACATATCCACCTTTCACCAAAGCTGATTTTTAAGCAATCTACTGATTTTGCTGGATTTTTTTAAAAAATGGTCCTGTTCTGTGGAGTTCATTTTAAGTGTCTTTTTTTTAAAAAATCCTGGTTTTTTTACTTTTGTTGACCTGAGCTACTCTGAGAGTTTAATTTTTCCACAGATGATGTATAAATGTTTTAAATAACTCTGTGGTGGGATATAGTCATTGCAGAAGTGCTTCATGTAAGCTTTCATGTTGATTTAATAAACAAACAAAACAAAGTCATAGTATGTGTATCTAATTTAAGACTTTCCATTTGGGTCTATTTTTTATCAGGAGAAATTCAGCATCATCTCTTTTCAAGCTTGCTCGCTTGCTTCTCCAGGCCAACATATCTGTTTTAGGTCAGGTTTTTTGGGTTGCTAGTCTTAATTCATTTTCTACATGTGAGGAGTATAGTCTTTCTTTCCAGGACAAGGCTGTTTTGCCAGAAATATAGTTGGCTGTATTTTTCCTTCTTTGACGTAAACAATTTATGGTACAAAGAAAATGTTTTGTCATATTTTATGACATAGTACTGTTGAAGCTATTTCTGGATTTGCTTTAAGGCCTCTTATGCTGTTAGTAGACAGGTTTAGCTCTGAATTTTTCCTGTAGGGTGTGCAATCATGATCCTCATAACTGATAACGAGGACCAGTGGGGCCAATGTATAGTGGTTAGTGTGACAGACAAGGACCAGATCCACTGAAATCCCATTTCCCCCACTCAGCCACAAAACTGACTGGGTAATGTTGAGGCATTGTATCTCAGTCTCAGATGTTTATTGTGTTCTGTATTGTCAAGTTGGTACCAACTTATAGCAACCCTAATAGGGCTTTCAAGGTAAGTGAAATATTTAAGTAGTGGTTTTACTAGTTCTACTCCCTCAGTGAGTTTCCACGGCTAAGCAGGATTTGAACCTTGTTCTCCAGAGTCCTAGTCCATTATTCTATCCACTAATCCCTACTGGGAATCCAGATGTTTATTAGAAAGATAAAATTAGAGTTTGGAAAAGTTCTAAATTTTTTTGGACCACAAAGTACCATGGTCACACCAGCTAGAGGATTTTTACAATTATCATTAAAACAGTTAAGCTCTCTGCAGTTCTGGATGAAGAATGGTGGTGAACATTTGCCCACTTGGAATCAGGGCAGAGCAAAATGATATTAATGTGACTGTATTCAGGATGGGTAACTTCTGGTCCTCCAGATGTTGCTGGTCTGTCAACATCACCCCTGTCATGAAGACAGTCAAACTAGAGCTCAAATTTATTAGGAGTTTCAAACTCTGATCTGCCTTCCCTTCTCTGTTGTCACTTTCTACAGATGCAAAATGATGGGTCTCCAGAGATAGCCTTGCTTTGCATGTAGGTTCTTTATACAAGCAAGTATCTTGCAAAATCAGGTCTCCTCCTGATGTGAAGAGTCAACACATGAGAACATCTCTCTGCAGATGCATAACTTCCCATGTATCAAAAGTGATGATGGAGAAAAGGAAGACTAGGTGCTCCTCTCAAAGGCTAGAGAGTCTACTAGGCATGGAACATTTGTATTTCTTGGACTTCAACCCCCAGAATTAATCAGGAATTTCCCCAGCCATAATTCTGGGGACTTCAGTCAAGAAATCAAAGTCCTTGTGGGAGGTTTTGCTTGCTCACAGGTGGGGAATGATGTCTCAGCCAGCAATTATGTTTCAGTGAGGAAGCAAGAAGAAACAATGTGTTTGTATGACTAAATTTAGATATGTTCAGTGATCCTTATAAATGTGTTGTAAAGGGAAACAGCAGTTGATCTGATTGCTTAGAACTGCTTAGTAACTGACTGACTGATTAACTGACTGACTGAAGTACATTTGAACTGGGGACTTTTTGATTCGGAGCTAACAGTCTTAGATACTATAGAAGTGTGGGGATAGAGTGTGATTTACTTAGTGATGTGGGAAAGCCTATGAAACATTCTAATATTACTACTTCAGATATTCAGGGCTGAACTGTGTGGAGTGTTTATCCTTCCATCTAACTGCAAATTCATTGAAACAATTCTGCTTTGATACAGAATAGAGCTCTGAAATTGTTTTCTATTAAAATGTTAACAGGTGACCCTTCATCAGCTAAATCTGTTGTTCTCTAATCCAGTGGACTGTGACATGATTTGTATTGCTCACTTTAGATTTCTTCAAAATAATCTCTACTGTTTGAATGGTTCCTTCTGCCATGCTCTTTTAATGATAAAATAATAGACTTGGTACACTGTGAACAAAACCCTTATTTTTTCAACCTTCAGAGCAAAACTAAAGGGTATTATCACTTTATATTCTCTTCTACCATATCATGCAGTTTTAAATCTGCACTGTTGAAATAATGAGTCACTTCTGGGCGACTGGCCCCAAACACTTTCAGAATGCATAAAACCATCCTCTCTTTTGCTTTTGTCTTTGAAGGTATGTGATTTGTTATTTGATCGTGTTTGATAAGGCAATCCTTTAAATTACTCTGGAGTCATCAATCAACATACATCTTAAACCTGGAAAGAGTTGATCAGTTTGAAATCGTATTTAAAAAATTAGTTAAATCACCCTGATTATTGCACGTGTCCCTGATAGGGAAACATAGATGAATTAGGGTTTTTGGGGGGTGGGAGGATACAGCAAAAAGATTACTGAAGAAGATCCTTTGAATGCTGCCATCTTAACTGTTAAATTATACAATGGTTTTAGGGCTAATACACCTACAAAATTGCTATACAGTGCAGAAGAGATCTAAAGAGAGAGAGAGCAGGAAATGCCCCCCACTGTCCCTTTCCCTGGCAGTAAAAATACAAAAATAATAAATTAAACAACTGTCCTTTCAAGACACCTCAAATCAGCTGCTTGGAGCAGCTACTTCACTGGGGGGGGGGGGGGATCCAAACCTGTCTTTTTCTTGTGTGCAAGAATAAGAAGCTGCAAAATATTTGGGGGGGTGTGTGATAGTTTATGTCATTCTCAATAAACATTTTAATGTGCAAGAATGTTTTTTGTAAAAATAATGCAGATAACATAAATTGTTTCATAGACTTTTTAAAATTAGAAGCTTTTGGATAGGTTGTTTGCATCCTTTTAAACAATCGTCCAGTCTCTCTGGACTTGCTTTGTCCGTGTTTCTGTGTTTGTGTACTGCTTCTCACAGGGGTTCTGTGCAGAGAGATACTGCCAAAATTGTGCAGATTACAGAATTCCTCGTTAACCTTCTCCCTCCCAAATGGTTCTTGTCTCACTCTTCCACCAGAGGTGAGTAATCTCATATGGTTGGATAATGCCTTGTCAAGGTGTCACAACATGTTGACAGAATGACACAAAAAGGGATCTCTACAAAAACTTGGAAAAGTAAATAGCCAATCAAAAGGGCATGGAATTTTAAAAGGGTATCTTTTTTATTATCAATTCCCCCTTGCTTAACAAATGTCTGAATTAAAAAACCATGTACCTGGTAAGAGGAAATATAGGGTTACCTAAATGTAACATAGAGCAGTGCAGAATATATACACACAGTAGAGGTGGGCACAAACCGCTCATTCGTCCTTTGGACCAACAGGCATTTGGCACTTCCCAGCCCTGCCTCCTCTAGCAGGTGCCCACTCAGAGGCAGCACCCAGAGGAGGTGGGGCAGGGAAGCCAGGGCACTGCCTCTGAGTGGGTGCCCACCAGAGGAGGCAGGGCTGGGAACTGAAGGATGAACTGACATGAACTGCTGAACAAGCAGTTAATGTCTATCTCTATGCACAAGTTAGAACAATAAAAATGTGTCTGGATAGACAATAACAAAATTTGCAAATGACAAAGTTCCAGAACATACACACTTAACAAACTTGGAGTTATAAGCCATACAAATGTTAGATAAAACAGAGGCATTTCAACAAAAGGGTTTTCCTCAGTGGTGCAGCATAAAAAATTGCCAGACCAGTGAAGCCTACTTCCTGTTACTAGGATTCATAGTTTTTAATTGGGGTATTTTCAGATTCTCATTATTCAGAGGAGAACCATGAATATGATTCCTTTTTTATTCCATCCCATTTTTATTTGTTTTCCACTTTTCTGTAGACTCTAATTTTTATGTTTTCCTCTCAAGGTTTCAGTTGGGAATTATTTCTTGTAGTGTCTTTGTCTCATCAAAAGAGCCTAATCAACCAGAACAAGGATTTTAGTGACTATTCTTAATTTCCTTTATCACTCTGCCCAATGGTAGGACCAGTCTTGTACTCTATAATCTAGATTTGCCATAGCAACCAACATTGACCAAACAATCTCTGACACAACCTTCTGCATCATCAGTGGCTGAAGAAAAAGAGTCTTCATATATCCGTTTAAACTGTCCATCATAGCATTGAAACAGAGTAAATTATTTTCTAGGGAAGTTTGCCATGGGTTTTTCCAGCCAGAGGTCACAGGTTCAGAGCATTAGAACTCTCCAATCAGCACTAGTAATGCTTACATCACCTGTCACCCCCTGCCAGCTCCCTTATTCTCTCCGAGCATAGTCACAATTCTCATAGTAGCTGGGGAAAGAGGCTCTGTTTTTCCTGATAACAACACATTGTTGTGGGACACTCACAATATACAATGCAAAATATAATGCAATATGCATCATGCAAAGTGCTTGTGTGTATGACATCACTTGCTTTTGAATGGGAAATTGAGATCATTTAGCTTTCATTTTACAAAATACTTGCCCCGGGGTGGAGGCCCAAACTGCTAGACCCAGTGTGTTGACATAGATCAACCCAGCTGTCTGCATTCTTGGATGCTCCTTGGGGAATGAGCAGCTGCAGTTCAAAGACTATAAGTACATCAGCAGTCTTGCACAATCGTGACCACAATGTAGTGAACAGCAAAAAAGGATGTGCTGTGCAGGACAGCACTTGGCAGTGTTGAGGGTGCTCTGTGCAACTCGAGGGATAAAATCACTTGGACATGCTGGTTAATGCCAAAAAAGCAGGAATTTTAGCAAGTGTAAAGTTAACAAAGTCTGTCACCCACCCAGCAGCCCCTGTTTCAAATCTTTGTGAACATGTGTATCCTTTATTTCTGTAAGAACATTTTGACATCATGTTTCATTTTAAGATCTTTAAATGGTTCACAGTAAAACTAACAGGTAAAAAATAATTAAATAATGCAACAGAGAAATGCAGTTTGAAAAATTAATAAAGAACCAGTATGAACTGACAATGATAGGAAAATAATCATGCATTAACCTTCTCATTCTTTAAAAGAAGTACAGTCCTGCTTCGGCAATCCAATCCTTTCATCTTTTCCCAGTCTAAAACACCATACATGATGTGTAAACATAGCTCAGGCTGGGGCTTGGAACATCTGTGCTTCATTTTAACAGATGGCTGATCCTCTGATGTCCCAGACCAGAGCTCAGCATGGTGTTCAGCACCAGTATACACACGCTAGCCTCTCCTCTCCTCCTCTTCCTCCCCTCACTGGCCCCCATCTGGTTTCGCTCCAGTTTGCTGGTGTATGAAATTGGTTGCTATGTCATGTGGCCAGAGACATATAATGGCTAGATCATATGGCTAGATCTTATCTGGGTTTAATTAAGGCATAAAATTGTCATTTATTGCCTGAGCTATTTAGAGATGACATTTTACATTAAAGTTGTAAAGCTAGCAGTTATAATAACTTACGCAATGTGCTGCCAACCCAGTTACATTGTAGATGCATTACAGCAAGCAGTGAATGGTGATCCTTAACTGTAGATGATACTCTGTTCAGATGGGTAGGGTTCCCCCTTGCCCAAGGTGATTAAACATTTGCAGTCTGTTCATGAAGTAATAATCTTAGAACTGCATATCTGGAAGGGACCCTATTGATAAGTCCAGTCCTTGTCAAGGAGGCACAGTGGGGAATTGAACTCCCAACCACAGCCAGAGACCTAAACCATTGAGCTATCCAGCAGTAGCTTGTTAGGATACTGATAGTTTTGCATGACTAATGTTATGAGAGAGCTGAACCATTTAGAAAACTGACTTTCCTTGGAAAAGGGTATTTAAGCACATGCATACATGCACAAATGTAGACCTGAGGTTGCCTTCTTTTTCATACATATATGGGAATAAGGCCCACTAGGCTCAGCGGGTCTTATTTCTGAGTAAGATAGATAGATAGATAGATAGATAGATAGATAGATAGATAGATAGATAGATAGATAGATAGATAGATAGATAGATAGATAGATAGATAAGTATAGGAGTCTGCTATAAATTTATTCTGGAAAATATCAAAATTTGATGTTTCCCAAAGTGTAGTTGGTCATGGGATCCTCATAATTACACAGTATATATACCATGCCAAAGAACTTTGGGTGAGAGACTTTGCTAACTTACACATGCTATATATATAGAGAGCCAATTAAAAAAATTGGCAACTGGAAGATCTGATGATAGCTTGTCATATCAGACCAAATCAGCTTATCTGCCAAATGTGATCATTACATTTTGAAATGGCAATAATACTCCAGCATGAAACAGAATTACTGCTGGAAATTTGAAAAAACATAGTCTGAATATGAAATAGGCTTCCCCATGTGGTTTGATGAATGATATTAGCGCTTTGTATACAGAAGCATAAACTGATTTTGCCTTTATTAGTACCTGCTCAGTAAAGTACTAGATTGAAGCTAGACCACTTCACAGGCACTCAACATAAGCCAGAAATGGCTTTTGTACACCAGAATTCATGTACACTGATATTGGGAGCTTCTGCCAAATTCAGTTTTGATACAGAGTGCTTTTTTTGGGGGGGGGGAGTGACAAAAGTACAGTTGTGGTTTGCAATATTTCAGAAAAATATTATTTTCACTCCCAGGGAAAATCTTTGGAGGGAAATGGGGGTAGAATCTTGGCCTCTTTAAACATGGATTAAAAGGAACATTTTTAAAGGATTTATGTTGGCTTTTCAGAGCAGCAGGGAGTTCTAATTTCAGGCTTAGAGGGGGATATTAGGATCTCAGATCAATATCAGGAGAATTTCAAAGCATTAGGAGCAACATGTTATATAAAAGATGCAATCTGTCATGGTAATGGGAGCTAGTTAGAGCATCATACCTACCAAGAAGCAGTCAGCAATTGCAGACTGTGTAATCCTCTTTGTATACCAAAGCCAGGAAGGTGACTTACATATACCAGGTCAGACCATTGGTCCGTCTAGCTTCATATTGCTTATGCTGATTGTCAGTTCCCCAGGAATTTGAGCAGAATTCTTACAGAGAAATACTGAGATATAAATGTAATAAATAAAGAGCATTGGCTTCAAATCTGTGTACCCCAAGAGGATCATACCACCTCCTTTTTGTAGCTGCTGCCCATTACTTGCTGTCCATCATTGGGCACTTGGCGAGGTTCATAGCTGTGTAGGGCATACAGCCAATGCCAAGGTCTTCTTTTCCCTGCCACTGCATCTCCTGGTTGTCACTGTCAGTTCACCTGTTATCTCTGAGCAGGCAACCATTGACAAGAGGGAGACAAAGGAGGTTTATTCACTTGGCTTGGGCTGGAGAATGAGCCCAGAATGATGGAGGGTAACTGGAAGGGCAGGAGAGATGATTGTGAGGAGACAAGGAATTCTGGGAGTCATAGATCAAAAACAGTGATTTTTCCAAGATTTTCTTTTAACCCAGTGTAACCCTGAATCCCAGCACTGTTCTGTAGTTAGCAATTAAGAAGGAAAATAGGACACTGTTTTGCGGCGAGACAGGATATTAGTTTACCTACCTCAGTACTGTCGACATTAACTGGCAGTGGCTCTCCCAAGCCAGATTCTTCCCCAGCCCTATCTGGAAATGATGCAGATTGGATATACAAAGTCCTGTATGCAAACCATATGGTCTTCCACTGAACTATGGCTTGAATTCTGCTGCACACCTTTTCAGGTGTCTTGGATTCACTAGAATTAGTACATCTTTAGAAGTGGGATTTCCTCAAATGTTTAAAGACCTCTGCAAACCATGCAAGTTAGCTTGCTTCTGTTTTATGACTGGTGTTCAGAAGGTAAATGTAAATATCATTTGCAAATCTGATTGCTCAGGGACATGGCTCTTCAGGAACTGTGTTGCTAAAGAACCAGTCATATTATGAGTTTATGAACATGAATAAGGCCATTGCATGTTGTTTGACACTTGCTAATGTGAATCTCTGCTGGAGAACAGTGGCTACCTCCAAAATCCCTATAAGTCTGGCATTACTGCTTCACATAGCCCTCTTGTTTGGGCAAGCTAGACTGGTCCACCTAAATTGATTATGTAAACTTCTGAAGTAGCTCCATTGTCCCATCCCACTGATCTGCATCAGTGGGCCAAGGATTTGTTTGTTTTAAGTTCAGGATCCCAGCCCCATGCCAAACCTGGTTCCATTGTTTGCACAACAGAAGGGCTCTCCCCTGACCTCCTGTCCATGGTGGAAAAAGCATTGATTGTCCCCAGAAAACTGTGCTTGCCCATTGATTTGGGAGGAGAGGGATAATCTCAGCCAGAGAACAGAATGCATCCATTTTGAGAAACATGCCAGATCTTGAATGCTACTGCATTCCCAGATCCATCAGGAGCCCTGAAGTCTGTGAACAGAATGATGTATATAAAATAAACAAAGGCGCCTGCACTGAATACTGAACTGAAATTGGGTCCTGAGCCAGAAAAATGTAGAGCAAACAAGAAATGAGAACCCTTGAGCCTTGTGGATATAGTTTCTTTTAATTAACTATATTGATGGAGGTCATGCTTTTAAAGGTCATTTCCATCAGTGGTGATATTTGCTGTCTGTTGACAAATGGATGCTGTTTTGCATTTTTTTCCATGGCTTTTGGCATGCATTCAGATGGCTCAAGAGTGTGCAGGCATCTTAAGGAAAAGAGCAGCAAAAGAACACTTCACTGTTCTCACTCCACCATAAGCAAACATCTGATATTCTTGATCGCCATGTAGATTCATTTCGTTTTTCTTTGTTTAAATGTTTAGTCAATACACCATTCTCTATTTGTCTGTTTAGAGAAATTTGACAGTACAAAATTCAAGAGCAGATTGTCTTTTGGCCTGGCAAAAAGCAAATGGTAAGATTATGTTTTAAAGAACAAAGCAAAACAAAACTTCTGAACAGATACCAAAACATAGGAGCTAGCATTTCATCTGAGCAAATGGTGGAATTCAAAGCATTCCTGTAACCATGTGCTGGTGTAATTGACTCCTGTGGTTTACCCCATTTCACATTATTATGAAGTTAGTGTAGAAGTTTGTTCAACATGGGTAATGGATCAATGAGATTCAGCACCGTATGTGGAACTTGCATGGTGTAGCAACTAAATGGTTACAAGCTTGTCCAGCTGGAGTTATTTGTTCTCTGTATTGTCTCTGGCTTGTTACTGATGATATTGATATTTCCCCCACCATCTGCCTGATGTTAAGCTTGTCTCTAAGCCTCCAGTTTGAATCCTGCAACTATTGCAGTGGTTCCCAGCCTTGAGTAACCCAGATGTTCTTGGACTGCAATTCCCAGAAACCTTCTGCACCAGCTGTGCTGGCCAGGGTTTCTGGGAGTTGCAGTCCAAGAACACCTGGGTTACCCAAGTCTGGGAACCACTGCACATGAAACAAGTGGAATAAGTTAAAGCATAATGTTAATGGGAAGTTGTTGAAATTTGTGGAAAACTGCTTTTCTGATGTATCTTTGGTTAATAGCAATGTACATTATGAAGCCCACTCCTAAGTACAAAAACATCTAAGATGGAAGACCAAACTTTTATAACTTTGCACGTTCAGCAAAATCTACATGCTGCTCTAGATGAAATCTAACATCATTGTATCAACCGATTAGCCCCATTTGAGTGCCCTTAGAACCTTTGTCTTCTGTTACATCACAAGATGCTAGGCAGATTGAGTTGCCTTAATGTCAAGATGGGAAACCTTGACATCTGAGCGTTCAGCCTGGAGGCAGGTGGTGCAGCATGGCCTCTCCCAATTTGAAGAGAGACTTGTTCAGCAGGCCGAGGCAAAGAGGCAGTCCCGAAACCAGGACAGGGGACAGATTGTATTTGTCTTCAGTGTGGAAGGGATTGTCACTCTCAAATTGGCCTTCTCAGCCACACTAGACGCTGTTCCAAGACCTCTATTCAGAGCACGTTACCATAGTCTCTCGAGACTGAAGGATGCCTACACAATGTCAAGAATTCCCCCATTCCTCTTTATTCTTGCAACATTTTGCCTGAAAAAGGGATCTATGATCTCAAGTAAAAATAAAAATAGAAAGACCACAGATACAACTTTTCCTCCCTTCTGGGTTTATTTATTTAAAACATTTATGGCCCGCTCTATATCACAGGATCTCAGGACTGGTTACAGAACTGTATAAGACAATGTTAAAGCCTAAGACATTTAAAACAATTTAAAATCAAACAGTTAAAAAAAATCAAACAAAAATTTTTTAAAACCATTGCACTAAAACCTGCACAATCCTTGACCACCAAAGGCTGTAATAAATATGTGTTGACTTGGCACTGAAAGAATGCCAGTGCTGGTGCCAATGAAGCCTCCAAGAGGAGGGCATTCCACAGTTGGGGAACTATGGCAGAAAAAGCCCTTCCCCATGTCTCCACATAATCTTCTCGATGATGGTACACAGAGGAGAGGCTCCCCAGCAGATCTCAGTGACAGGACTTAGGTTGATGTAAGAAATATATTACCTTAGTGTAGATTTTAAATGTAAAAGTGTAAAAGCCCAACGGCAGCCTCTGCTTTTGTTTGTTCCTTACAGATGACATTGATCAGAGCCAATTCAGCATTTTTTAAATCCCTGGGAAGAGCTTAATATCTTCCAGTGCTGAGAGGGTTGATTCCCCATCACCCAGGTTTCAAAATACCTCCTTCCCAACCTCTGGGATCCATAACCGTTTCTGACTGCCAGGAAACTAAGCTTGTCTTGTTCCTTGTTGTTCCTCATAAGAAGGTCTTCCAGCTGCCCATCCCTCAGTCTCCCCTCTGCCAAGCCGTTTCTTGGATGCATGGCTTGCCCCTGATGTCTCTCCCTGAACCACTTCTTCCAGAACTCTATGTGCAAACTCTGTCTATGTTATGTATGGGGAAAATTAATGCTCTGTTTTTTCACTATTAATTAGCACCCAAGTTTCTTATTTTCCCTTTCTTTTTCCAGTCACCAGCAGAAAATCTCTATTAGATTCCTAAAGCAGCTAACTCTAGACAGTCAGGCACTGCACCCTCATCTCTCCTCTAGGGCATGTGGCTCTAATCAGAGGGAATAGGAGACCAGTACATCAGTCCATTTCAGAGCAAGATTATTTATTCCAGTACTGTAGATACTATACCAGAGCTTGGAAATAACTAGTTAGTTATTGTAGCTATTTGCATTTTGGGTAATAAACAACATAATGGCCAAAACCTTACTGGTTAGTGTAATAAATCATACTAGAGTAGACTCATTGAACCAATGAGAATTTGGTGAGTCAACTCCTCTGTAAGTCACATTTACTCTCTTGAGGAAGAGAGGCCCTTCAGCCCAGCTCCTGTTTGCTGGGGGTGGTGTGGTGTTGTTGTAAAACAAACACAGAGTGAATCTCAGTAATAAAACAGTAAAACTTTATTGCTTTCCAAGGGAGAAAGCCACCAATGCATATATATGTACAAAAGTGGGTCTCATTGAGCAAAAAAAGCAGAAACTCTTATACAGAGAAGAGGAGCTGGGCTAAAGGGTGGCCACATATTGATGAATTAATTTTCATGAATTGTACCACCTCGACTAATACTGTAGTACATGCTGAAGTAGCGTGTGCCTACCTATTTCATTTTTTGGTGAATTTAAATAGTAGCCGTGCCTGTAAATTATTTTGGGCAAGGAAGAATGTGAATAAGACCATCTGTGTGGTCAGTGTCGGACCAGTAATTAGGAATAATAGCTTTTGATACTTAAAAAGTATAACTTACCATTTGAACAGGAGCAAAATGAACAAGCAGCAAAATGCCATCTTGTTAGAGTAGAAATCATACAAATGATTCTTCAGCTTCCGACAAAATAAGTAACTAGAGCTACATGGGATCCCCAAACAGATCAAAAATGTATCTGGTCCAACATCCTGTTTCCCACAGTTGCCAGCCAGATGTTTATGAGAAACCCAGAAGTAGTGTTCTATCATTGTTTCTCAGGATGGACAGAGCAGGAAGAGGAAAATGAAGAAATTAAAGTACCATTTTTGAAACGTTACAAAGTTCATACAAGAACCAACAGAATGAAAACAGTTGAGGGATAGGAGGAGTCAGGGCCAACCCGAGACATTTTGCAACCAGAGGAAGAACAGTAAAATGGAGCTGTTCACCAAATCAAAATGTATAGTATCCAAAACCAGTTAATATTGGCATGTGGGACAGAAAATATCATTATTGTCAGCTCTGGCTTGCAGTAAAAAAACAGCAATAAATCCAATTGCTAGTTTAAGACAGAGAAGATCCATTGAATCAACTGCTGAATGGTAATTCAGCACTTATGTAGATTCCACTGATCGAATGTGTGCCCTATAGTTGAAAGCAGCAATTACATTCAGGTCAAAGAAAAAAAAAACACCCTAAAAACTTTTGCCTTTTTATGACACTTTATATTTGCTGCCTTGCTTTACACAAAAGTAGTGCTGGCTTTTCAAAGAGCCAAGTGTGACAAGTCTTTCAGCAAAACCAAGGGAGGATCCAGCTTTTCTTCCCTTCCTTGGTTGCAGTGATATTGTAACATTCCATGTACAATATTTTGTCCTGTCCTGTGGGAATATCATGGTTCCCAAGCTTTCACCTTGTATGGAGCAAAGTGAGGTAGAAATATATCTACCCTTCCATAATATTTAATATGTTTATCCATTTAGTCCTAGGCTTATTCATTGTTCATCGGCACCCACGAAACATCTTGCTGCCTGGATTCAGAAAGGTGTCAAAGGACTGGCAAATGAGGAGGTAATAGTTTTAGTTGCCTTTGAAACTTAGGCCTATTAACTGGTGCTGGGATGAGTAGGCCAGAAGAGAGAAAGAGAGAATTTCTCTGTTAATTGGAAAGTTTGGCCGGCTGTGTCTTACTGATGTGTGAAGGAATTTTCAAGGGCATAAAACACTCTTGCTCTCCCCAGGTGCCAAGCTAATTAGCAAGAACAGATTTCAGCTGAAAAGAAGGGAGTGATGGAGTGAAGTCTACTTTGGAAAAAGTTACTCCCTTCTGTAAGTTTCGGGGTGACCTGGGACCTGACTGGTTGAATACAGTCAAAAGGTCTGGAAAGTGGATGATGTGTGTAAACATGCTATGGGGAAATAAGCTTACTTTAGCCTAGTTTCTCTGAGGAGATTGTTATACTTGCCTGCTGTCTTGCTAATTGATTTATACTCTGCATGTGCTCTGGAACTATGCTGAAGTTTTGTTTCAATGTAAGTAGTCTAGGAGAAGTAGCTTATTTTTCTGTGGAAATTCTTCTGGAATTGCCTTAGTCTCAAACCTTGTTGAACCTGCATTTTGCTTCATAATTATTTTTACTGCTTTTGAACTTTTTGACTGCTTTCTGTCTTCTGTCATCCATAATCCCTCATGTATTTCAGTAGTTTATATTTGCCTATTGGTGAGCCAGTTTTTTCCATCTTCAATGTTTACCACTGCTCCTACAAATGAGTGAATACATATTTCTCTTCCCCCTCTTCTTGAACACTGGCGTACTCTAATCTCTTGCCAAGAACTGCAGTTTTAATTCATAGACTCCTATATAGAAGATGTGCCAAACACGACTTAAACAAGTGTCATAATATTGGATAACATAATATTAGATAACACAAATATAACATCATTATCCCTTATTTTGTGCAAAAGCATAGAAAAATTAAGCAAAGAAATACAAAAGATTATGAGTTAAAATCATAGGTTTGAAAAACTGTTTCCTCCAGCTTCAGGGTAGAGTACCCAGAAAATGGTTTCAGTGTTCCTTATATTAAGGCCAGCAGTCCTAAATCAAAACATGTTTAGAACTTAAGAAACATATATTCTTAGGAAAAATCCTAGTGCATGCATAAAAGGAGTTAGTTTTTGTATGTTGCTATCCCTCTGTCATGCTTCCAGGTGTATAGCCAAGTATTTAACCTGGGGATATCTAAATGAACAACAGACATCTATGTGCATAATTACATGATTTCTGCATTTTCCCCACTAGAGATGGGTGCTTTGTACAACTTCGTATGATGCATGGCACCACAGGTGATGCTAAGTTCCAAATCCTTCCCCCCAGGCTGGCTGGACCACTTACTGGACTCTGCATGCTACTGAGTTCCTTCTTTGGCAGTGGCACTCCTCAGTCAGCCAACCACTCTGGCAAGGAAGTGGGACAGGGAGTCTCTCTGCACAGCCGATAAGTGGTTGGCTGCCTGGGGATGTGGGGAAAGGCTGGCTGGTTTGTGCGAAGCACAAAGCACCCATTTCTAATCCCCACTATATTAAAACCAGTTTACAGAATGCAGCCTCTTTGGTATGTTTCAACTTGGAACTAAAATAGCAGACATCAGATCCATCCCTTGGATTTCCCATGCCAAACTTCCTTCCTTCCTTCCTTTCAATTATATACTGCACCCATTAGTGCAACACACTATTCTGGGTGGTTTACAACATACTGAAAACACAACAATGCTAACATTATAAATAAAGACAACCAAGCAATACAAGACTACGTGTAGTCTCAAGAGAAAGAGAAAAAGGTGGCGCATGAGGCAAAATCAGGCAAGGATGCCATGAAAGGCTTCTCTAAAGAGTAGTGTTTTCAGCAGCCTTTTAAATGTTGGGAGGGAGGGGGCCAGGCACAGCTCCACCGGGATCTGGTTCCACAATGCTGGTGTCACAGCAAAGAAGGCCTGACATCTCATGGAAGATTTCCTGGCCTCCTTCGGAGTGGCCACCCAGAAGAGCATTGCCTGGGAGGATCTGGTGGAGCGGGTACGTAGATGTCCTTGGGCAAAGATGCTCCGATAAGTATTCATTGAATTTATATCATGTTACATCCTTGAAAAGGGACGTGGTGGCGCTGTGGGTTAAACCGCAGAAGCCTCTGTGCTGCAGGGTCAGAAGACCAGCAGTCGTAAGATCGAATCCACGCGACGGAGTGAGCTCCCGTCGCTTGTCCCAGCTCCTGCCAACCTAGCAGTTTGAAAGCATGCAAATGCAAGTAGATAAATAGGTACCACCTCGGTGGGAAGGTAACAGCGTTCTGTGTCTAAGTCGCGCTGGCCACGTGACCACGGAAACTGTCTTCGGACAAACGCTGGCTCTATGGCTTGGAAACGGGGATGAGCACCGCCCCCTAGAGTCGGACACGACTGGACTAAATGTCAAGGGGAACCTTTACCTTTACATCCTTGAAAATGCCTCAGAGTAGTTATTAAACCACTGAAAACAAAAGCAAAACCTCAGTGCTATTAGGATAATAAGAACCCACATGACTCATGACAAACAACATTTATGCAATATTGACAAACTAATAGTATTTTTGATAAAAAATATAAAAGCAAAGCACATATAAAATCATATTTGGACACATTTCAACTGGATCAAAATTCTGTTGATAAACAAAACTAAAATTTTTTCTTGAACTTGTGGATATAGTTGCAGAATATGGGTATCATTATCTAGAATCCCTTACCTCTTGCACCAGGCAACATAATATCCAACAATAGTTAAAAAGAAATTGGAAATGTTATTTTTGGATGGCAGTTTCCAAAACCTTCAGTCAGCATATTAGCTGACTGTGTATCAAGGAGTCTGAGAGCTCTAATCCGAAACAACTCCCCAACCTTCACTTCCCGAGCTCTGCATAAAGCTGTAATGTACTGAATTACAAGTAATGATGTGGCCTACTGTGTGTAATTTGGGGGGTCACAAGGGCTAATGACTTTCCTTCTGCAAATTAACATAACTGGCAACAGCTCAATGCCTCCCCAGAACAAGTGCCGTTCCCCCCCCCCATTGCTTGGAGTTATCCTATATGTTTGGTCATACTGAGGGGATTCTCCCCCCCAAACTTCTAGGCCATTTGGTTACTTTTTGATGGGCACTTCTTGGTTCGTTTCCCCCCCTTAACAAAAAAAAAGCACTGTAAGAAGTTACAGAATTTTGTTTTTGTTTTGCTAATGGCCATGGGTTTAATTGGGTTTTGTTTGTTTGTTTGTTTTGGCTTTACTAAATGAAGTAATTTTTAAATATAACCTGCTGAAGTAGGTCCTTGGTTTTCCTGACACTCAGAGCAAAGTCACATTCTGATTACTCCAGTCCAGGGGAAGGACCACATCGAGGGAGGCATTCTCCAGAACATCCTGGAGTCAAGTGTTTGTAGGTCTTTCAAGGTCAGCTCTTACTTTATCAAATGCCAGAAACTACCTGGGATATTTCAGTCATATTCTGAAAAACCCACAACATACATAGCTTCGTATTCTGGCTCCAGTTACAGATTGTTTCAACATATCACTGCATTTCTTCTTGTTAAAAATAACTTAACCTGGTTCTGCCCAAGTGAGGGCCCAACCAGAGTTACTTTTCATTGTAATGAAAACATTGCCAGATATTTATATATTCTGGAATCCTCATCCCACTCCTGGGGTGGTTTAACTTACTTGCCTTGAAAAAATTCTCTCACAATTAAAAGGCTCTGGATATAAAGCTGCTGGCAACCAGGCTACAGTACTGAAGTCTCATAAAGAAGAGCTGAATTTGAGATGAAGAACATCTGGGACCAGATGTTCTTCATCTCAAATAAGTTGTGGCATGTAGTTAATTACTAATGAAAAATACTTTCTACCCTCAAGCACTATTCCCCTAACATTACAGCTTGGAGAGGAAAACTCACAATATGCCAAGCAGCTACGGAGGTGTCCTCCTGTGCCATGAAGGCACATGCTGTTAGCTTTGGAAGTGCTGCTGGGGCAGGACATGAAAGGCTGAGTCCAGGCATCTTCTTCCTTCCCGTTTACTGAACAAATGGCAATAGCTGACAACACCAGTTATCCGTCTGGAACAGGAAAGGAGACCCTTATGTGCAGCAGGAGACTTTACAGGGGAATCAGGTTTTCAAACAAAACCCACTGAACCTATTTCAATGTTCATACTCTACAGACAACAATATAGGTGTTTAAAGACATACATAATTTGAGCAGTAAACTGTATTACAAGTGTGTTGATTAAGTATAGGGCATACATACGACTTCTAAAATTAAGCTTGTTGTTGTTGTTGTTGTTTAGTCGTTAAGTCGTGTCCGACTCTTCGTGACCCCATGGACTAGAGCACGCCAGGCCCTCCTGTCTTCCACTGCCTTCCGGAGTTGGGTCAAAGTCATGTTGGTAGCTTCGATGACACTGCCCAACCATCTCGACCTCTGTCGTCCCCTTCTCCTCTTGCCTTCACCCTTTCCCAACAGCAGGGTCTTTTCCAGGGAGTCTTCTCTTCTCATGAGATGGCCAAAGTATTGGAGCCTCAGCTTCAGGATCTGTCCTTCCAGTGAGCACTCAGGGTTGATTTCCTTCAAAATGGATAGGTTTGTTCTCTTTGCAGTCCAGGGGACTCTCAAGAGTCTCCTCCAGCACCACAGTTCAAAAGCATCAATTCTTCGGCGGTCAGCCTTCTTTATGGTCCAGCTCTCACTTCCATACATCGCTACTGGAAAAACCATAGCTTTGATTATGCGGACCTTTGTCGGCAAGGTGATGTCTCTGCTTTTTAAGATGCTGTCTAGGTTTGTCATCGCTTTCCTCCCAAGAAGCAGGCGTATTTTGATTTCGTGGCTGCTGTCACCATCTGCAGTCATCATGGAGCCCAAGAAAGTCAAATCTGTCACTGCATATCTTCCCCTTCTATTTGCCAGTAGGTGATGGGACCAGTGGCCATGATCTTCATTTTTTTGATGTTGAGCTTCAGACCATGTTTTGCGCTCTCCTCTTTCACCCTCAATAAGAGGTTCTTTAATTCCTCCTCACTTTCTGCAACCAGAGTGGTATCATCTGCATATCTGAGGTTGTTGATATTTCTTCCGGCAATCTTAATTCCGGATTGGGATTCATCCAGTCCTGCCTTTCGCATGATGTGTTCTGCATATAAGTTAAATAAGCAGGGAGACAATATACAGCCTTGTCGTACTCCTGTCCCAATTTTGAACCAATCAGTTGTTCCATATCCAGTTCTAACTGTTGCTTCCTGTCCCACATCTAGATTTCTCAGGAGATAGATAAGGTGGTCAGGCACTCCCATTTCTTTAAGAACTTGCCATAGTTTGCTGTGGTCCACACAGTCAAAGGCTTTTGCGTAGTCAATGAAGCAGAAGTAGATGTTTTTCTGGAACTCTCTGGCTTTCTCCATAATCCAGGGCATGTTAGCAATTTGGTCTCTAGTTTCTCTGCCCCTTCGAAATCCAGCTTGTACTTCTGGGAGTTCTCGGTCCACATCCTGCTGAAGCCTACCTTGTAGGATTTTGAGCATAACCTTGCTAGCGTGTGAAATGAGTGCAATTGTACGGTAGTTGGAGCATTCTTTGGCACTGCCCTTCTTTGGGATTGGGATGTAGACTGATCTTTTCCAATCCTCTGGCCACTGCTGAGCACCTTAACAGCGTCATCTTTTAAGATTTTAAATAGTTCAACTGGAATGCCATCACCTCCACTGGCCTTGTTGTTAGCCATGCTTTCTAAGGCCCACTTGACTTTGCTCTCCAGGATGTCTGGCTCAAGGTCAGCAACCACACTATCTGGGTTGTCCGGGACATCCAGATCTTTCTGGTATAATTCTTCTGTGTATTCTTGCCATCTCTTCTTGATGTCTTCTGCTTCTGTGAGGTCCCTACCATTTTTGTCCTTTATCATCTCCATCTTTGCACAAAATGTTCCTTTAATATCTCCAATTTTCTTGAACAGATCTCTGGTTTTTCCCTTTCTTTTATTTTCCTCTATTTCTTTGCACTGTTCATTTGAGAAGGCCCTCTTGTCTCTCCCTGCTATTCTTTGGAAGTCTGCATTCAATTTTCTGTAACTTTCCCTATCTCCCTTGCATTTTGTTTCCCTTCTCTTCTATTTGTAAGGCCTCGTTGGACAGCCACTTTGCTTTCTTGCATTTCCTTTTCTTTGGGATGGTTTTTGTTGCTGCCTCCTGTACAGTGTTATGAGCCTCCATCCATAGTTCTTCAGGCACTCTGTCCAGCAAATTGAGTTCCTTAAATCTGTTCTTCACTTCCACTGTGTATTCATAAGGGATTTGGTTTACATTATACCTGACTAGCCCAGTGGTTTTTCCTACTTTCTTCAGTTTAAGCTTGAATTTTGCTATAAGAAGCTGATGATCAGAGCCACAATCAGCTCCAGGTCTTGTTTTTGCTGACTGTATAGAGCTTCTCCATCTTTGGCTGCAAAGAACATAATCAATCTGATTTCGGTATTGCCCATCTGGTGATGTCCATGTGTAGAGTAGCCTCTTGTATTGTTGGAAAAGAGTGTTTGTGATGACCAGCTTGTTCTCTTGACAAAACTCTATTAGCCTTTGCCCTGCTTCGTTTTGAACTCCAAGGCCAAACTTACCTGTTGTTCCTTTTATCTCTTGACTCCCTACTTTAGCATTCCAGTCCCCTATAATGACAAGAACCTCTTTCTTTGGTGTCAGTTCTAGAAGGTGTTGTAAGTCTTCACAGAATTGGTCAATTTCAGCCTCTTCCTCATCGGTGGTTGGTGCATAAACTTGGATTACTGTGATGTTGAAAGGTCTGCCTTGGATTCGTATTGAAATCATTCTATCCTTTTTGAGATTGTATCCCAGTACAGCTTTTCCCACTCTTTTGTTGACTATGAGGGCTACTCCATTTCTTCTACGGGATTCTTGCCCACAATAGTAGATATGATAATTGTCTGAATTGAATTTGCCCATTCCCGTCCATTTTAGTTCACTGACGCCCAGGATGTCAATGTTTATTCTTGCCATCTCCTGTTTGACCACATCCAGCTTCCCAAGGTTCATAGATCTTACATTCCAGGTTCCTATGCAGTATTTTTCTTTGCAGCATCGGACTTTCCTTTCACTTCCAGGCGCGTCCACAGCTGAGCGTCCTTTCGGCTTTGGCCCAACCACTTCATTAGCTCTGGAGCTACTTGTACTTGTCCTCCGCTCTTCCTCAGTAGCATGTTGGACGCCTTCCGACCTGAGGGGCTCATCTTCCAGCGTCATATCTTTTAGCCTTTTGTTTCTGTCCATGGAGTTTTCTTGGCAAAGATACTGGAGTGGCTTGCCAGTTCCTGCTCCAGGTGGATCGCGTTTAGTCAGAACTCTCCACTATGACCTGTCTGTCTTGGGTGTCCCTGCACGGCATAGCCCATAGCTTCTCTGAATTACTCAAGCCCCTTTGCCACGACAAGGCAGCAATCCGTGAAGGGGAAAATTAAGCTTAGGAGAAGCCTTCCTTTGTAGTGTTCAGATGATGGCAGATTTGAACAATGTGGATTGGTTGGCCCCAGTATCAAACAAGAAGCCACCTCCTGCTCTTCCCAGATGAAGGGCCATGCACAGTGTTGTGGTCAGGGTTTAACCACAGAACCACTGCACACAGCACTGATCAGCTGTTTTGGTCTGTGCTGGTCTCATTTTCCCTACAATTTTGAGTATAGCCTAGACAAAATTGTTGACACGTTGTTAAAAGTGGAACTTACTTAAGAGGTAAATGATATCTATGAGTGGAACTTACTTAAGAGGTAAATGATATCTACGAGTGGAACTTACTTAAGAGGTAAATGATATCTCGTATTTAGCCTAGTGTCAGCTTGCCTTTCCCACATGTGGCAAATCAGCTTGCTTTTGTTTTGTGACTGGTCATTAGAGAGTAGACAAAGGCATCATTTGCTAGTCTGATTGGCCTTTAAAGGAATTGTGTGCCTGGAAGGAAGCTGTTACAATAGCAGGAAATACAGTAAACAATTGATGTGAGCCTTGAAATGGCCTTTAAAATGTTTTAAAGCATCTAGAATAGGCAGACTGAATGAATGAAACTTCTTAAATCCCTTTAGTTCAGTAATTTTACCCTATTTGACAGTAATAATTAGATTTAACCCAGCACAGCATATCAAACTATCTACATTGTTCAGAAGTAGTTATGTTGTGGACATTTTAGTTTGCTACCAAGCAATTTGCTGTCCACAGCAGCAAATTACAAAATGCTGTCAGCCTCCAGAGATCTATGGGTCTGGTATGCCCTGATAGGGCCTCACGGCTCAATAAAATGAGCTGGAACTTGGTTCAAATGTCTCCCCTGTGTTTTGGCAGATGAAGAGTGTGGAACACTAGGAGGGGCTGCAGGACTTGTTGAGTAGGTTGAGTGAAGCTTAAGGTCCAGGCAGATGATGAGGCCCTGAAAATGTAAGAAATATTTTCCTCTGGCAGACTCTATTATTGAGAAATCATGGTTCCTTCTGAAATTAACATGTCCTCTTTTCCCTCCTGCTCCCATGTATATCTCAGAGGGCAAAGCCTCATTTTCCCAAGAAGGGGTGGGATCACGGAAAACCTACCACCCACTGACTTTTAAAGTCTAAAGGTATTTCAAGAGACTGTTTTGTTGTTTGATACCTCATTGCAACAGCAACACAAGAGTTCTCCAAAAAGAAACAGCTGTCAATTTGTTCTGTTTAGTGTTCACGCCTCTTTATTTTGTGATACACCTGTGATCCAGAACCTGTTTGTTTGAGAAACAAACACTTCAAATTATTCTCCATTATATGTTACCTATTGGTATCACTTCCCCCATCTCTGATTCTCAAAGAATTCTTTTTGCCTTTGTTTGAATACTATGCTTGATAGAAAACCTTTTCTTTTCTTTTTTTTAAACTTGATCTATTCATTCAAGTGTGAATACAAATATGCAGCTACACAGGTTTTTCAATGGTTCCTTTTTACATACATTTTCTGTACAACAGCACTTACATTGTGTTCTTCAAAGCAGCTACTAAAACAACCAACATGTACCTTTATAAACAATTTAACAAATCATAAACTTTTAACTATAAACAAATAGCCACGGTCTTAAGTTTCAGTCTTCAGCCTAGTCGAGTGAGGAGTTCAGCAATTCTAGAATGTAAAACTCATATCTGAAAATGGTTCTTTTAAGTTATTTTTTCCAAAATTTTAAATGTTTGCTTAAGGGCCCATTTGTTGTCTTATCTGGGTTTGCAGATATAATGAAGCTATACTGCAATGTTCCAAAAAACTTGTCTTTAAAAATAAAATCCTTTTATAATCCTTAATCTGTGTGCCAGCTTTTCAGATAATGCTGTTTCCCATACCAGGGCCAGCCACATTTTAATTTTATTTTCTGTTGCTCTAAAAAATTGTCTCTAGCACAGCCAGTGTGCAGTCTAAAGACTGTGTTCCTTTAAAATGATCCAAGAACCAGGGGATGAGGCGGGCAATAAAATAGCTCTTGTTCAGTCTGTTCATCTGTTTCTTGGTCATGTGCTATGCATCACCCATGCTGTTTCCTTTGCTACATTAGGAAGGGAAAGAAGGTGAAGGAAAGGACTGAAAAAACAAAACAAAACAGGATACGTTGCAAGAGATGGACCCAGTCTGATTTGGATCAAACCCAATGTTGAAACATTGACTTTTTTTTTCTATTTTGTGAGATTTGATTTAAACTGGAATTGTGTTAATTGAGTATTATGTCTGAGACTGTAGATAAAGAAATGAAACATTTGATAATACACATAATTACTGTAGCTATAATATGGGAAACACTGGAAGAAAGCAGAAACACAGTCATCTTAAAAAGGACACAAAAATTTGGAATGATTTTATAGCTGGACTTGAAATATGGACTGGAAAGCATAGATAAAAGAAGAATGTGAAGGTCCAATCAAGGAATGGAGAGATTAGTAAATATAGTAATTATGGTAAAACCTGTTATGTTGTTCTTTTTTATTATCTTTTTATTCTAGTAGAATTGTATAAGTGGATGTAAAAGTACCCTCTCACTCTCTAGAATTTTACCCTTCCCCTACCCATGTCTATTCCCCCAGCCCCCTATTCCCAATTCTATCCCTATTGAAAATGAATAATAATAATAATAATAATAATAATAATAATAATAATAATAATAATAATAATAATAATAATAATAATAATAATAAACCCAACATGAAATCTCGAACCTTCATACCCCCTTTAATTTGCATTGGGAAATCAACACACAAAATAAACAGATGATGATTCCAACAAACAAAGTAATGAGAAAGGTGAAAAGAAAATTAGACTAGACCGACAAGCCGTCCCTTTATCTTTCCACTCCTTCTGGTATTATTCTGATATGCCTAGTTCTTTGAGTGCATCTGCATTACGCAATTATAGCAGATTGATACCACTTTAACTACCAAAGCTCCATTCCACCAAAGCGTGGGAGTTGTAATTTGGTGATGTAGCAAAATGCTCTGCTAGACCAGTGTAATATCTTCCCCTGAAGTACAAGTAGCCCAGTGGGGGATGGAAAGACCCCATGAACTGTGCATCCTAGTAAGCTGTAAATTGATACTTTAACACATCTTCTTGTTCTTAGGGCTCCATTATGCACTATGTAACTGCAGAAAGGCACACAGTGTCCAGCACACCGGACCAGATTTGTCTGACCTTTTTGTGTCTTCTCATATCCTTTATTTTTTGTACCTTCGCACTGTTTTTGTAACACTTAAGTCCTCCGAAACAAAGGTGTTACCCTATTGAGTTTTTACTTATGAACTACACAGCTATTTTGTTTTTTATTGATAGTTATAGTGCTATCAAATGTGTTACTGTGTAGTACTGTACAGATGCAATCTGCATTTGAACCCAATTTTTTTTTTTATCAAAAGGGACATGTCAGGCCAATATAGATGGACTTTTATTACTATATTGAAACTTACGGTATTGCAAAACTGTATTGCATTTCCACTGATCGGAAGGTGTGAGATGGAGCATTTGTTTAATACACAAGGCATTACATTATGCAGGTATCTGTGCAGGGTGGCCTCAACAGTTTTTGCTGATTGTGGTCATATTACTGTGGCATCTTAGAACAATGGGACTTTTATTCCTATCTGGAGTCTGGTCAGCCATGCCTTTGATTAACAAATGAGCAGGATAATGTAGCTGTGGTACAAGATACAAAACATACTGAAAGGCAAATTTTACCACTTCTGTCCTTCCCTACCCCCATCCCCCAGAGTGAACTGACTAATACAAATTTTTAATGCATACACTAGACTTTGGTTTCTGTCCCTTTTGGCAACCTTCTTCTCTGTGAAAGGGCAGCATCCAGCACTTGCACAGGTCCTTTTCTCCATTTTCTGGGGTATCCATTGTACACCCACTCATGCCTGGTTATTTAAACAGGTATGAGACCAGTCGAGCAATGAGATATGCGATGGACACCCAGGAAAATGGAGGAAACCACTTGGACAGTTGCCATTGTGCATACAGTATGTCAAACAGGATATGGCCCACAAATAAAGGCATTGACCGCCTGTTTTTCTGTCATACGGATCTTTCTTGTTACATTTCACTCGTGTGCTATTCATAAAATACTGTAGGCAAAACTTACATTGTTTTTTATAACGCCACACCATTTAGCACCGTAAGTGGACAGATGTGGCAGTGACATCCTGTCATTTTGAATTCAATTGAATTGAAATTCCTCATGATACAGTTAAATATCATAGAGCTGGAGGGGCTCTGGAAGGCCATAGGAAAGCCATAACTAGAATATCGTGAATAGCTGGTGGCTGGGGCTTTCCTTGAAGAGCTCCAGTGATAATACATAGGCATTACCTAGGAGAATAACAGAGAAAAAGTTACCCCAGCAATCATTTTGTTTAATCCTAATTAGTGGAGTAAATTTACCTTCACTTCCTGGTTCAGTGGACTGTAGCCAAAGTTGGATACATGTAACGTGGAAATTAGAGTGCTTTAACTTTCCAGGCTGATCAATGTTTTTATCTCAGATTATAGCTTCCTTAAGCTCTAGAAGGTTCTCCCATCCCTAACTGCAAACAACTTCTGGTTTTCATATGAATCCTGTCAAACTGGATACTGTTTACATGACTCTAATCCAAAGATAAGATGTGACTTAGCTCTGTTGGGGTTTGGGATCCCTGCCCACTTACGTACCATGCAGAACTTGTATCAATCTTGTGTTGACACTGCTAAATGCCAGGAACTTAGTGAAACCATGTACATTTTGAAGTGAAGAGTTCCCAAGCTCTGTGTGAGAGACAGACTAGACTGGTAAGTCATCTGTATTTTATGCCATTACATAAAGGTCTATTTCTGTGACATTTTTAAAAAAATGAACTGATATTAACCAGTATTAGATCAGGATGATAGCTTACTTAAAACTCTTGTCACAATTGGTCAGTCACAGCTTAATCTTCCAGGGTGCTTAAAATAATAACCAATTATGAAGCTCATGAGGATCTCTGAAGCTTTGGGATGATGTGAGTGGGGAGCTTTCAAGGGTGAAATGACACCATGGAGTGTTATGGTAAAGTCTGCCTTTTTTTCCCTGCTTATAATCTATATCTGGCTATTTTAAAAGCCAGTATCATTCTGTGAAACAGTCCACTGATGATGCCCAAGAACAAAAATTTGGCTAGAAAGCTGTTGATCTAAGACAGCCAGTTGAACATGTGCTGAATTCCCCACTGAAATTATTAAGATATTGGCCAGGTTATGCCCCCCTGATTTCAGTGGGAAGAACAGGTAACACAGATGTGACTCCCACTGCAAATAAGAGGGCTTCAAAATGGTCAGCTTTGGCTGTCGTTTGCCCAATGCACCTTTCATTCCTTTCTGTGCCCCCCATTCATGGTAAGGTGGGGTGACATACTCTGTTTCTGGAAAATGCCAATGAATGGCAATGGAATTGTATTAATTGTAACTGGGATTTTTTTTTGCTTTTAGGTATAGGAAATATACTAAAAATATATCCTACCAAAACATATTCTAGTCAGCATAAAATATTTTGAATATACTGCCTAGATAGCTCAGTAGTTTGGTTATCTGGCTGCAGAGCCAGGAGTTCCAGAGCTGGGAGTTCAATTCCCCACTGTGCCTGGCTTTGGGCAAGCTGCACAGTCCCTGGACGCCCCCAGAAGAAGGGAATGGTAAACTGCTTTTGAATACTCTCTGTCTGGAAAACCCTGAAAAGAGGTTGCCATAAGTCAGAACTGACTTGACAGCATGTGATTATTATTATTTGGACTGCCAAATGTGTATTCATTCTCTGTCACTAAGGCACTGGAACAGATGTGAAAGATAAGTAAATGTAGTAGCTGAATGTAACTCTCACAGGATGCTGCTGTCACGTATCCCTGTATGCTGGTACAACTCATAGTTTAGGGTGATATTAAGGCAGTAATATGGACAGCCAACGTGGTGTAGGGGCTAGAGTGTTGGGTTATGACCCAGAAGAGCTGGGTTCAAATCCCCACTTGGCTGTGCAAGTTATCAGGGTAACCTTAGGCCAGTTGGAGTCTGAGCTGGACCTTCCTCATAAGACTGTTGCAAAGGAAAAGTAGGAGGAGAGTTGTGTACACTGTCTGGCTCACTGGAGGCAAAGCTGGATATAAATGCATCAAATGAAATCAAGCTGCTGTATATCAGATCAGACCATTGGTCCATCTAGGTCAGGTTGTCTAGACTTGGGATTGGGAAACTGGGTTATTCCACATGTTGTTGGACTCCCACTTCTACCAGCCACAGCCAGGGTGCCTAGTAGTCAGGTCCACACTGATCCCTTAATAGCTCTCTTGAGTTTCAGATGTGTCTCCATCCCACACTCACATAGAAATGTCAGGGATTGAACCCAGGACCATTTGCATGCTAAGCTGGTGCTCTGCCACTGAGCTATGTGTTGCCTCTCCAAAGGTGTGATCTATTAGTAGAGTGGGTTTTCCTTGGAAATCATCCTTGGACCAAATGAGAATTGCACTCCATGGTGTAACCTTCAGATGTTTTAGAGGATAGCTCCCAGAATTTCTGATCTGTGCTGGCTGGGACAGATAGGAAATAGGAACAGGATGTCAGACGACTGTCTCTCAGAACACATCCTCTATGGAGAACTTGTTGCAGACGCTTGACTGCATGGTGGGTAAAAAAAAAACACAATTCAAGGATACACTGAAGACAATGTTGAAAGATTTTAATATGGGCCATATCTATTAGGAAGCTCTCGCTCATAACCAAGGTGCCTGGTGAAATGCTGTCAAAAAGGGTCCAAAGAATTTTTAATAAAAAGAATTAAGGATGCACAAAGGAAGAGAGAAGTGAGAAAGCAAAGATGGAACTTCTTGACAGCCCAGGAAGCCCAAAATCAGCTAACCTGCTCCCAATGTTTCTGTATCTTCCAGGTCTGTATTGGACTAGTTAATCACCTGCACATCCATCACAGTGCTACAGCTCAATCTTAACCATTCATTTCTTCTCTTCCCCTACACCTCACTAAATGGTGAATCTGATGGAGATGGTCATCTTCAAAAACAAAAGACAAACTCCACAATGACATCTTAAGGACACCCCATAGTTGCAGCACAACTGCATCAGATCAACAAGTCTGAGTCAAGCCATGCTGTTCATCCAAACAACTTAAATTTGCGAAAAGTCCTAGTGTTCCTGTCCTGATTTCTCTCACACCCAAACACACAAACATGTACATAAGAAGGGGGCAGTGGCAGAGTATAAACTAATCATTAAACAGGAATGGATGCCTGTCACGTTCCACACGTGGCCCCTGCTTGTTTCACCAAACTAGGAGCTCACGCTACCTGCTCCTCAGCTGCCACCAGTTGATTACATCAACATTACCTATTATTAATAATCGAGGTCCAGGCCATATGTCATTTTAAAAGAACCAAATAGAAATTGTTTATTGTTACAGATGTTGATAGAATAAGCAATGTTGTTAACTCTTAAACAAACATTCTCCTTTATCTCTCTCAACCGCCACTTTCCCGCCCAAACTCCAAAACTTTCAATCTCTTCAACTCTAATTCTCTATCTCACTATCTTTAACTCCCCCTCCTCCTGCTGAGTCTCTTATATCTTGTGACTCCGCCCCTCCAGCACTCTCATTGGTCTATGCAGATGGCATATGAATATTCATGACCTGGGCGGAAGCCACATTCCTCCCCCCTTAATAAGTTTGTTTTAGGAGGGGAAACAACAGTTTGCCCTCACAAACAAATGAAGGTTTATGGGAGAATATAAACACTAACCTCTTACATTATTTACATCACTAAGGAAACATTACATTACTCTTACATTATTAACCTCTTGCATTACTTACATTAATACAAATTACATTACATTACTTTTACATTAATAAGGATACTCACCATTATTTTTACCATCACTATACACACCTCTTAGTTTTCCAATATCCAAGCCAACTCTGGACTTTAATTATATTCCATAACTATTACACAAACAGAACGTTTAATACAATATTACAAACTTTTATCCACCCGTTAGTCATTTGGCCTTCGAGACGAGGCATTAGCAACCACATCCCTGGGTCCCTGCGTATTTCAAAGTCAAAGTCTTGCAGAATCAGTGACCATCTTGCAAGTTTGCTGCTATTGGATTTCATAATTCGTAGCCACACTAAAGGGGAATGGTCGGTGCAGAGGATGAATTTCCTTCCCCAAATGTAGGGCTTCAGCTTTTGCAGTGTCCATACGATAGCTAGGCACGCCCTCTAAATGGCGGACAAATGTCTCTCACCAGGTTGGAGACTCCTGCTGATAAAAGTCACTGGGTGTAGACTCCTGCTGTTGTCTGCCTGGCACAGCATGGCTCCCAGTCCCACCTTCGACACATCTGTGCAGATGATGAACTCACAGTTGAAGTCCGGTGCAACAAGGACAGGTCCCGAAGTCCACATTCTCTTCAGATGATCGAAAGCCACCTGGCACTCTGACGTCCACTCAGCTTGCCTCTTTTGGGTTAAGCCTGTTTTCCTTTTGATTAGGGGCTTCATTTTCTCAACTGTGGGAAGGGTAGGCAGTTTCTTTCACTCCTCCAGAACAGCTATGGCTGCGTCCTTCTTTAAATTCTTATTGCTCTTGCCTTCACACTCCCCATTAAACTTGACCACAGGTACTTTTGTCACAAAGCTCTTCATATGTGGGGGACCACTATCCCGGGTCACTTCAAAATTCACAGGCAAGTTTCTTTTAAGTGCAATCTCAAACACTTGGCTTATTTCAGATGTATTGAGATTTTCATCATCTGGTTCTATCTCTTTAATCTCTGGTTTCTCAGGTAGGGGATTGTTTTGCAGGATTCTTAGTGCTTTTACAGCTACATGTGGAGCCTTCTTAATACTAGTCCCTTAAGCTTTCCAGTGCTGTCTTAACAAATCTACAGGTCCCGACCATGCTAACTGCAATTCATTCCCCTTTATGGGTCTCAGCATCAGTACCTCATCCTCGGGACAGAATGTTCTTTCTAGGGCCTTTTTATTATACCTGCTTTTCTGCTTTTCTTGAGCACCCTTTAAGTTTTGCTCTGCTATTTCCAAGAATTTTTGCAGCCCCATGCATTGGAAAGGGGTCGAGATTACTGGCAATGGGCATAGCTTAGCCTTCATCTTGTCATTTCCAGTACCTCATTTTTGGCAAGTCTCACAGCTTTGACAATATTGTTTAACTTGCTTCCCCATCCCTGGCCAATAAATGTTCTGCGGCACTCTTTGCTTGGTGCGAGAGATGTCCATGTGTGCCCCAGATACATCTCTGTGTGCCTTTTCTACAATCTTTTCCCTGTATTTAACAGGGACAATTAGCTGTCTGTGGGGTCCTCCCCCCCCCCCCCCCGAGGAACCACTAAAACCTCTCTATATAATAAATCTTTTTCCACACAATATCTCTCTGGGTGTTCAGGGGTCAGTGGAATGGGATTCTCATTAATTTTTCCAAAGCAATCATTTAAGGTAATATCTTCCTTCTGCTCCTTAATAAAGGAGGAACTCTTAGGATTTCTCATTAGCACTAAATCAGCTGTCTCTCTCATTTCAAGATGTTGATCTAGAGTGGGTCTTTCAACAAGAGTTTCAGCGCTTCCCTCAGAGGCTTCATTTTGCCTCCCCTGAGAGTGGGTTACTATTAAAACACTCTGCACATGCTTGGCTAGATCTAAACCAATCAAACAAGGAGCTGGGATTTGGTCTGACACTGCTATTTTCCATATACCAGACCACCCATGGTATTTCACTGCTACTCTAGCAATTGGCAGAACCACCGAGTCCGAGCTAATGCCTTTGAGGATGATGTTCTGTTCCAACATATTCTCTTTAGGAATGATGTCTGAGTGACAAATAGTAATCTGGGAACATGTATCTTTTAAACCTAAATACCTTATGTTGTCAATAAAAACAGTCTCTCCAGAGTTATCCAATAAATCCTGATCGCACTTGATTAGGAAACATAGTACCACTCTGGCTTCAGGAATTTCTGGGTTCTCTGCAAATCCGTTTCCTTAGCAATAGCGCTGCTGGTAACTTCAACTGCTGAAGACTGAAGAAGAAATACTTTTTTAGGCTGAATGTAATTTCCACCTTTAGACTGACTAAAATCCCTATTCTTTTGACTTTCAAATTGAGCCCAAAAATGTCCCACTTCCCCACAGGAAAAACATTTCTTATTGGCTTTAGCTTCAGAATAAAGGGTTTTTATTAACTTTTATCTCAAGATTATTTGATTTCAAGGGACTGTGCTCTGGGGATGAGGGTTTCATTTTAAAATGGCTTCCCTTAACTTGAGTCTGTCTGAAGTAATTTCCACTGGATTGGGATGTTCTCCTACTGTTGTCCCATCCTTTTCTGTCAATTTTTACCTCAGAGGATTGAGGATCTCTGATCTCACTAATAGAATCAGCATATTCAGACGTTTGTAGCACATTTTTAGGATCCTTATCCTTGACAAGATAACGTTAAGTCCCCTGGTAAAATTCAATAAAACTGTTCCAACCCAAACACATTTTTCATTTGGTCTAAGGAGGTGACGTGTTCCTGTTCCAGCCATTTATTGAGGTACTGTGTCAAACGTGCCCCACGTTGGGTAAAAGACTCCTCAGGTTTCTTTGAAATTGATCTAAATTTCCTTCTGAGGTGCTCTGAGTTAATCTCAAATCGGGAATACACCATCTTTCTATTAGCCTCAAAATCTCTACCTTGTTCAAGAGGCATCTGTGAATAAAGCTCAGATAAAACTCCACTTATTTGTAATCTTAAAATTATCATCCTCTCATCATCTTTAAACTCAAAGTCCCAACAAGCTCTCTCAAATGAAATCAGGAAAGATTCAGGACAATCCCCCTTCTGATATTGGGGAAATTTCTTTAGGTCGATTTTTGAGAGATTTCCCTCACTGGAATTATTATTATTATTATTTTTAGCAGCTAATTCCAATTTCTTCATCTCAATCTGGAACAGCATTTCTCTTTCTCTTTGCCTGTTTTCTTGCTCAAATTCCCTTCTCCTGTTTTCTTGCTCAAATTAACTTTGCCTATTTTCTTGCTCAAATTTCCTTTCCCTTTCTCTTTCCCTTTCAAGTTCTCTGATTTTTTTCTCTTTCCAATTCTAATTGGTTTTTTTCTTTTTCCAATTCTAATTGGTTTTTCATAGCTAACTCCTTCTCCTTCAGTTTAAATTCTTGTTCTAGTTTCCATTTTTCAAAATCTTGGGAGCTTTGAATATTTTCTCACTCTGAGGCAATCAATACAGGTCCCTCAGTTTCTTCATCCCTCTGAATTTGAGGGTTCCCATTTTCCTCAGCACTCTGGGGCTCAACTTGTGCCTCCATAACTGACTTCTTACTTCTTTTGGGTGGCATAAACAATACAATTTATTAACCTGGACTGGTTCTTTTCCCTCACAAAGGCCAAAAGTACAAGCCTTTTTCTCTCTTTCAGTGGCTTTCCTTGTAACTAGGTTGCACTTTTCCAAGCAGCTCTCCTCAGCCACTCCCAAGCTCACAACCCTTGCCACAATATTTCCCTTTCTGGGGGATTCTTGTCTCCAGACACAAGAACAACTTCTGCTTAGCTTTTATTATACCCTCAGATGTATCCTGACCTAGGCTTCCACTCTATGCGCTACTGCTCCCTACCCTCAGAGCTCCAGATTTTGAGCTAGCCACCAGGTCTTGTAAATCCTGAGGTAAAATGGTTTCTCTTGAGTAGGTATTTTCCTTATCTTAGGATTCCCCAGATCTGGGTTCAGAAGCCCTGAAACTAAGTCTTCACCAAGACTCTAACGGGTAACCACTTCTTACCACAGATCCTAACCCCTTCTAGCTAGGAGTACCTTTAAACTCAAGCCCATTCAACTTTTAACTGGATTGCTTTGGATCCCAGCGCTGTGCCACCAATTTGTCACAATCCCCATGTGGTCCCTGCTTATTTCACCAAACTAGGAGCTCACGCTACGTGCTCCTCAGCTGCCACCAGCTCATTACATCAACATTACCTATTATTAATAATCGAGGTCTAGGCCATATGTCATTTTAAAAGAACCAAATAGAAATTGTTTATTGTTACAGATGTTGATAGAATAAGCAATGTTGTTAACTCTTAAACATTCTCCTTTATCCCTTTCAATCACCACTTTCCCGCCCAAACTCCAAAACTTTCACTCTCTTCAACTCTATCTCCCTATCTCTGTATCTCACTATCTCTAACTAACTCCCCCTCCTTCTGCTGAGTATCTTATATCTTGTGACTCCGCCCCTCCGGCACTCTCATTGGTCTATGCAGATGGCATATGAATATTCATGACCTGGGCAGACGCCACAATGCCCTTTTCCTCAACTGTATTTTTCCATGTTTGCACTTGCAGTAGGGCCAATAGTCTTATTCCCACATTGAGGTGTCTGTCTCAGACATATATGCTGGGAGGCAAGGGGGCATTAATGAGGTGGATAGAGCTGTGTGCCATAGGCCTATCTGGTGGCCCTTGAGCTAGTCTGAAGTCACAGTTCTAATGTGGAAGTAAGATTTCCGGATACATTCTGTGCATGGAATGGGAGAAGACATAGCCTTGCTTTTATTTTCAAGCAAGAAAATACAGTTGTAGGTGGAGAGCAGTTATGGCAAATACCATCTGATGGTGCCTAAAAACAGGAATATGTCTTTTATATCTAGAAAATGGAGGCAAGAAGAATTCTAGCAATCCTCATGTAACTGCCCTAAATGTGACTTGTGTGAAGATGTACATATGTCTGTTTGCCAAAATAACTATGCATATGTCTCTAGGTTTTTTCAAACATTCAGTTTGAAATAAAGCCCATAGATGGTGAGTTGGCCCTTCCACAATACCAGGATGATCAAGGGCACATTCACATATCACCTTGATGACTTGCAGTTGAATGTGCCAACAGGATGTGTCTGCCTGTGGTATTTGTGTGTTCTATGATGAATCATTCAGAAATGCAAAAATATCAATTGACTTTCCTCAAGTGAGAATCATGAATTTATGGACTGATTCTAAGCTTATGCTATAAGCAGCCATCACTTCTAACCTCTTCATTTTCTAGAGAATATCTTGTTCAAGCACATTTAACAACACTGTGTTGGCCTATCTTTTCTGATAATCTAGTGGCAGATGTTAATCTTGATGTTTTATGCTTTTTGCGCTTAATTGTAGGAGCATAATTCTGCTTATTAATAGTTCTTGGCATCTACAGATTTAGAATAGTGCTAGGAAACATGTCAGTATGGCTTTCTTCTGAATTCAGATTTTTATAGATGTGAAGTTCTTTCTGCGCTGTTTATGAAATTGGTAAATCTTCATAAATTCTTTAAAATTTAAAAGAAAATAAATGTTCTCTTTTTGTTTACCAGCCAGATGCAATGGATTTAGTTATATCCAGTGTAAAGAACAGTAAATTCTACCTTTCCTGACACATAGGTATTAAAGATGAGGGGCACTTTTTTTATGGTGGCAAGAACTTGGCACTAATATTTTTGAAGGCACAAGAATTCACTCTCAAATTTCTGAGAGTGAAGTACTCAAAGCCTTGGGCCTAGATGGACGGAATCTGTCAGTTCTGGTCTATACTACATTTGACTTCTTAAAAATCTCAAGTTACTCCTCTACTAATATGAAGAAATTGCCAAAGGTTTATACATTATCACATGTAAAAAGAGAATAGAAAGAAAATTCTTACCCTTCCCTAATTTACAATGTGCAATATACCTTAAAAAACAGCAACAGAAATGCTAATGTACTTGGTTTGGGAGAAACTAATTTTGTCCTGATTAAGATGAGAAGAGCCACAGTTTCCGTGAGATTGTGCGTGCTTGTTATTTTCTATTCAACCACATGGTTGAGCTGTCGTGCAACCAATTCCACGCCATCTAATATAAATAAATGCTGGAAGAAGTTCTTGAATGAAATTAGTGGAACCTGGATAGAATTGTGGGGACTGCCCTTTGATAGGATGAGGCGAGAGAGAAGAAAAGGGCATTGTTGATTAAGACTAAGATGGCATTATTGAGAAAGGGAGGCTGCCTGGCACCATTCTGCTATCCCCAGGGTGGAGTTCACATAGCAGGTCAAGGCTGTTTGGGGTGCCAGGCAGCATCCATGGGATTAAGCTCACCATACATCAGAAGTGATTTGATGGCACATAACAATGCATATGTACAGTATATCACAGAAGTGAGTACACCCCCTCACATTTCAGAAATATTTTAGTATATCTTTTCATGTAATAACACTGAAGAAATGACACTTGGCTACAATGTAAAGCAGTGAGTATACAGCTTGTATAACAGTGTAAATGTGCTGTCCCCTCAAAATAACGCAACACACAGCCATTAATGTCTAAACCGCTGGCAACAAAAGTGAGTACACCCCTAAGTGACAATGTCCAAATTGGGCACAAAGTGTCAATATTTTGTGTGGCCACCATTATTTTCCAGCACTGCCTTAACCCTCTTGGGCATAGAGTTCACCAGAGCTTCACAGGTTGCCACTGGAGTCCTCTTCCACTCCTCCATGATGACATCACAGAGCTGGTGGATGTTAGAGACCTTGCGCACCTCCACCTTCCATTTCAGGATGCCCCACAGATGCTCAATAGGGTTTAGGTCTGGAGACATGCTTGGCCAGTCCATCACCTTTACCCTCAGCTTCTTTAGCAAGGCAGTGGTCATTTTGGAGGTGTGTTTGGGGTCGTTATCATGTTGGAATACTGCCCTGCGGCCCAGTCTCCGAAGGGAGGGGATCATGCTCTGCTTCAGTATGTCACAGTACATGTTGGCATTCATGGTTCCCTCAATGAACTGTAGCTCCCCAGTGCCGGCAGCACTCATGCAGCCCCAGACCATGACACTCCCACCACCATGCTTGACTGTAGGCATGATACACTTGCCTTTGTACTCCTTACCTGGTTGCTGCCACACACGCTTGACACCATCTGAACCAAATAAGTTTATCTTGGTCTCATCGGACCACAGGCCATGGTTCCAGAAATCCATGTTCTTAGTCTGCTTGTCTGCAGCAAACCGTATGCGGGCTTTTTTGTGTATCATCTTTAGAAGAGGCTTTCTTCTGGGACGACAGCCCTGGAGACCAATTTGATGCAGTGTGCAGCGTATGGTCTGAGCACTGACAGGCTGACCCCCCACCCCTTCAACCTCTGCAGCAATGCTGGCAGCACTCATACGTCTGTTTCCCAAAGCCAACCTCTGGATATGACGCTGAGCACGGGCACTCAACTTCTTTGGTTGACCATGGCGAGGCCTGTTCTGAGTGGAACCTGTCCTGTTAAACTGCTGTATGGTCTTGGCCACCGTGTTGCAGCTCAGTTTCAGGGTTTGGGCAATCTTCTTATAGCCTAAGCCATCTTTATGTAGAGCAACAATTTGTTTTTTCAGATCCTCAGATAGTTCATTCCCATGAGGTGCCATGTGGAACTTCCAGTGACCAGTCTGAGAGAGTGAGAGCGATAACACCTGCTCCCCCTTCACACCTGAGACTTGTGACACTAACAGGTCTCATGACACCAGGGAGGGAAAACGGCTACTTGGGCCCAATTTGGACATTGTCACTTAGGGGTGTACTCACTTTTGTTGCCAGCGGTTTAGACATGAATGGGTGTGTGTTGCGTTATTTTGAGGGGACAGCACATTTACACTGTTATACAAGCTGTATACTCACTGCTTTACATTGTAGCCGAGTGTCATTTCTTCAGTGTTGTCACATGAAAAGACACTACTAAAATATTTCTGAAATGTGAGGGGGTGTACTCACTTCTGTGATATACTGTGTATACATATGTGTCCTGTTTTGTCTTCTTTTTGGTAATGCTTATGTGGCCACTCGAGCTTCCATGCCTCTCCCAGCAGGCTACCCACCAGCCACAGTAACCTCTGAGTGCTCTTTATCACCAAACTGATCATATTTCTTGACTGCATGCTTTTTTCTTTTTTGTTTTTACTCGGTCCAGACCAGAGATGAGGAATTCCAGGTCCCAGGGTGGACCTAGATTTCCTTATCTAGCTTGCAAATTTCTTCTGTTGTTATTTCTGATCAGTGGTTGGAGAAGAAAGAATGAAGGGCTTTTTAAAGTAAGGAGAACGATGCCATGTAATTAAGCTGTGACGTGTTGCTCAGGAAAGTTGATGTACAAAATGAGTAATGGTTTGCTGTCTGGAGATGTTATTATACAGAAGTGAGTTGTGTTCTATAGCCCGGGAAACTGTGCACTAAGCACTGGTGCTTATTCCTAAAGAGCCACCTTTAGATTTGACCTGTGCTTTGTATGCTTCATGAGTGAATGTCCAAATTGGTATAAATTGCATCTGGCCTTGCCCACTTTACTTTGGCCACATCTTCTGCCCTCAGCTCCATCTGCTACTGGAAATGTGATGCCTTAGAGTATGGGTAGGCAATTCTGGAGGAGCCTAGGGGCTATACTTGCACCTGCCACAAACCAGGTCATGACCAGAAACGGCCATGAAAAAGAAAAACAAAAAACCACAAATCATAATTCAAGTAGGCATTTGCATTTAAGATCTAAACAATTTTTATGTCAATATTTTTTTTTGTAGAAAACGTCCACCCAATTAACTGTGAGGTATACTGGCTGGGGATTCTGGACACTCTAGTCCAGAAAAGTAACATCTCCAAGATTTGGTTCTATACATGTTTTGTAGATTTATTTTACATGTATGTAATTTATATCTATATCTGTATTAGAAATAGAAGTAAAATTGTTGTTACTGGATCCACACTCGTAAGTCATAATCTTTTTGTACAAGCACACAAACTAATATGTTTTCAACTCTTAGCCTTACTAGCTATTATAGCCTTTGAGAAGGTGGACTGTCCATGGAGTAGATGCTGGTTTGTGGACCCTGCATTAAGCTAGGCAATAGAAGAGGAACCAGTCTACTAAGAACAAATCCTGTTTGATCCTTCATATAATCCAGGTGGAGCAGGACCTACCAGGAGGCACCAGCCAATACAGCCAGCAGAGAAGGATGCTAAGAGCTAAAGTCCAGCAACATTGTCCAGCCCTGTTCTCACCAATCAGTTATGCTGTGTTAGTTTTTCCCATAAGGGCTATTGCCCTGTTTTTCAAAAGCCATCATCTAGTCACAGGTTGTTATGCTTAATATATGCTGACTAGTTGCCTTCAATTTATGGTGACCCTATGAACGAGCGATCTCCAAAATATCCTGTCCTCAACTGCCCTGTTCAGCTCTTGTAAACTCAAGCGTCTAGCTTCCTTTGGGGAATCAGTCCATCTTGTATTTGGTCTTCCCCTTTTCCTGCTGCCTTCAGCCTTTTCCAGCTTTATTGTCTTTTCCAGAAAATCTTACTTTCTCATCATGTGCTCAAAGTATGACAACCTCCGTTTTGTCACGTTTGCCTCCAGAGGTAGTTCAGGCTTGATTTGATCTAGGACTCAATTGTTCATCTTTCTGGCAGTCCAGGGTATCCACAAAGCTCTCCTCCAGCACCACATTTCAAACAAATCAATTTTTTTCCTGTCAGCATTCTTCACTGTCCAGCTTTCACAACCATACATGGTGACTGGAAATGCAAAGTCTGGATGATCTTAGTCTTGGTCTCCAGTGGCACATCCTTACACTTGATCATTTCTAGTTCCTTCATTGCTGCCCTTTCTGGTCTCAGTCTTCTTCTGATTTCTTGGCTGCAGTCTCCCTTTGGATTGATGATTGAACCAAGGTATACAAAATCTCTATTTCAGTTTCTTCATAGTCAACACTAAAGTTGTGTAGTTCTTCTGTAGTCATGACTTTTGTCTTCTCAATGTTCAACTGCAGCCCTGCTTTGGCACTTTCTTCTTTTGCTTTCACTAAAACTAGTTTCAAGTCACTCATGTTTTTTCAATATTGTGGAATAACCGTTTGAACTGCTGCTAACAATAATAATCTTTAAAACTGTTTTTGTGTGTTGCTAAAATAGAGAAAAGGGCTAAAGTATTTCATGCTGGCAAGACAGCTTTTCTGAGAAAGATATATTCCTTGAACACTTTCTTCATTAAGCAATACAGAACTATATAGTTTCCGCAGCACATGTTTTAGTGATGCAAATCTTCCCAGGTGCCTTTTGAAACATAATGCACAAGGAACCAGATGCACATGTGTGTAAGAGGAGAAGTCATAAGAGATTGGGTAGGCAGGACATGTGACAAATCACTAATTTTAAGGCACAAACAAACAAACAAATGGATGAATCTCACTGAATGTTTCATGAAATATATGAAAATGGTGGGTGTGGGTGTGGCAGGAGATATTGGCTATTTAAAGTGCAATAAACTTTGAACACAACATTTGGGAAAAGATATGTAAAACTCAGAGGAGAAAGATACTGGGAAACTATGGTTAAAATAATCTCATGCGCTTGTGAGCTTTCTAAGTATCAATTTAATGTCTAATAATAATAATGTATCAAAGGTCTACAGTGACCTTTGATTAAAAGGGTCGAACAAGCTACTGGAAACTGGAAGAAAGAAAGATTACTATGGCTCGCAAGGATTTCTGCAGTTAAAATGTCACTTTCCCTTAAATGTTGGTTTCATTACTGTCAGTTTAATGCGGAATGCACGCAAAAGAGAATAGGTTACTTCTGATGGAATAGGCACTGGCCTTGAATTGAGGCCCATGAAATGCAATCTTCAACAAAAATGGGAAGGCTGGCTGTTCCTAATCTATTTTTGAAGTATGAAGCAGCTGAGCTGGTCCAGATAACAATATGGTTATCTCTTTGTTGTGAGAATATGGCCTATAAATTGGAACAGTTTATGTATAAAAGCCCTTTTAAATGCAGTGGTATAGATTCTGAAGATAGATGAAGGAAACCAGCTATAGATCCCACAACCATTCCTAAAAATTATTAAAGGAGAAAAACAAGTTTTTTTTCCGTTAGTATCTGTGATAAACTGTACAACATTTCAGATTAACGAAAGGGCTAGAACTTTTTAAGCATAACAAAAATGAAGTTGAAGAAATCGAAAGAAAGAATAGTACATGAGCAGATACTGGTTCAAATCTATACCCGCTGGAGCATCTGGATTCTTATGCAGAACGGAAAAAAAATGCCTTGGAGGTTTTTGTAACCCTCTGAAATGGGTTTTTAGGGGTGTGGGAAAGCTACAAGAATGATGGTGCTTTTCTCCTCATTGGCTGTGCCCCACAGGAGACAACAGCAGGAGTCTCCATTGTGCCTCTAGTCAGGGGGAAGGCTGGATGTGTGCAGTATACAAAAGCATATCCAGACACACAGGGCTGGACTTCAGGGATGGGCTTATAGACAAGCAGGGGCTTCCCAGACCCTCTGCAGGCCAGATGGGAAACCTTTCCTTGCTGAATTATCCTTTGAGGACAGAGGTTCTCTCCTGTTAAAAAGCATAGGGGACAGAATCTATGGAATACTCAGGAAAGTCAATAATCCTTTCCAGCTGAATCGGAATCAACACCATCTTCTGAAACAGTGCCTCCCCAACTTGGGTCCTCAGATGTTCTTGAACTACAACTTCCAGAAATCCTGGCCAGCACAGCTAGTGATGAAGGCTTCTGGGAGTTTTAGTCCAAGAACGAGGTTGGAAATCATAGTTCTAAAACTAACCAGCCAGTCATAGATAGGCCCAGAATGACTACGAATGAGTTCTCCCGGCTGGTTCAAAAGGATAGTCTGTCAGGATCAAGAAGCTGCTGAGGAGTTTTAAAACATCAACAAGGACTCATTCTTTCTGTCCTGGCTTCTAGCAAAAGACCTTAATCAGAATGACAAAGGCAGCTTCTGATTTCAAACTGGGCCTGAAATTAAATTCAGATGGCTCCAGGAAGCTAGTCTCATCTAGGAAGATTTAAAGCTGGCCTGCCATGACCTCTAGTATCGCTTTGCTCAAGGGATATGTATATGTGAGACTGGTTAGTAGTTTCCTGTATGTCCAGAGTGGCCAAAGGCAGCCCTCTAGTCATTATTAGACTGTAATACCTTGCAGCCATCACAAGTGATGTTCTCTAGTGATGAAGAAAGCTGCAGTCCAACAACATCTGGAAGACTGCACTTTGCCCGCTCTTCTAGAAAGTTCCAGACCACACTTAAAAAAAAAAGGGAATGGGTTTTAAGAGGGTAAACAACCACCCCTTCCATCAAGGACAAATTAACAATTGCAGACATTTTGCAGATCACTCATAGGGTTGCCATAAGTCAAAGGTGGCTTGACAGCACATAACAACAACTACAACAGTCCAAAATATTGGGAAGACTCAAGTTCTCCCACCCCTATTCCAGTTTCACTAATTCAGCCCATGTTCCTGTACTACCAGTGTTGTTTTTGTTGTTGTTGTTTTTTGTGAGCCTCGTGGTGCAGTGGTTATACTGCTGTACTGCTCACAACCCGAGGTTCAATCCCGGGTAGTGGGCTCAAGGTTCATTCAGCCTTCCATCTTTCCGAGGGCAGTAAAATGATTGCCCAGCTTTCAGGGGAGGGAAAGCAATGTGTAGCTTGGATAATTGAATTGTAAACTGCTCAGAGAGTGTTTTAAGCACTATAGGGCAGTACATAAGCAGCACCCTTTGCTTTGCTTTGTTTCTTTCTGGCCACTTTTTCCTTCCAATCTTTTCATTTTTTTGCCAGTCTCTGTGGCCACAAGATAAACCAAAACTGTCTCAAATCTGCTAAAGTTACCCATCACTGCTCAACAAACTTCCTTAGATGTTGAGAAACTCCAAACATTGTGCTCCAATTCTCACTGAGCATCACACAGGCTATTCAATAGTGATGGATGATGGAAAAGCCAGTTCATTATTTGGAGGACCACAGGTTCCCCATACCTGTTATAAATGTTCCAAAGCAAAGTAGATGCTGCTTTATTATAGATTCAGGAGCTGAATGTTGTAGATGAGTTGGTTATGGAACATGTTACGAGTTCAGTTGTTTGTTTTGCGTTTTATCAATGCATCGTACTCTCACACTGCAATGGGGAAACTGGAAGAACTGTTATTGAGGATGTTCCCTCAGGGTGAACTGCTTCAGAATCAGCTTTGTTGTTCCTTCTGCACTGAAAAGCCTTTGGAGTTCAATGTGGCTGCTTTAGGCTTCACAAAGCCCCCTTGCTCTGCCTATTGTGCTGGGTACCTTTTAGTTGTGTAGATTACTCGGATGTGAACAAAAGCATGCTTCCAATTTTCTAAGGCATTTCATTAATGTCAGGCAAGAAAGCTGATTATTTGATGTTCAAGAGGATCCTGCTCTTCACTCTGTATCTACAATGCATGGCAGCAATGTTAGAGAACTGTTGTTGTCAATATATTACGGAGATGCTAAATAGAAAGTGAGCTGAGCCTGTATCCCAAAAACGTGCTCACCTGAAAGAGAATCTGCATTGTGTTCCTGATATTTACATATGATTTATAGGATGTTGGGAAGGGACGGAAGAATGATCAGAGAATTCCACTCTCTCTCTTTTTCTTCATTTGCCAAGCTAGGGTTTTATTTTTTTTTGTTTTTTTTTTAAATTCCAGTGCATGCTTAGTTGTTTGGTTCATTTACTAAGTGTTTTCTGTATGTAACTTGATGTAACCTGTAGATCTCACATTCTCTTGTACAGGATCACCATTTGTTATCATAGCTATGTGTTCTATTTTATGGAAGAGACTTCTGTATTCGAAGGATGTCCCAGATTTGAACACTCTCCCTGGAAGAATTATGTATACATGTGCATATGCAGGTTTGCATGCGATGCTGGAAACCTGTTTGGATGAAGGGAGGTGGTTATGGAAGGCCCAGGACCAGAACAGGAGAAGGTAACCAGTAAATGGGAAAGCAGTGTCTTGCTGGTCAGATTAGCCAATGAGCATCCATGGTAGAGGAGATGACAAAACTATAGTTTTAACATACTCCTCTTAAAATGTACCTATGGACATAAATATCCTAGGCCAAGAGTCTTAATATGCAGGGGAAGCCATTCTACATACAAGCAATATACATAGGTAGAGACGGTCACAAACCTGAAAAATGATGGTTTGTGGTTAGCCATGAACCAAACAGAAAACCAAACTTGTTTGTGTCTTGGTTTTTGGTCCATGAACAGTGTGTGTGCACCTTTTGCACCACTGCCACTGTGCTGCCACCGCCGCTGCACCACCACCACCACCGAACTGCTACCACCATTGCAAAGCCGACGATGGTGGCAGCACTGGCACGGTGGCATGGCCTTCCAGGAGCCCAGGCACTGCCTGTGCACAGGCGCCCAATGTGCAGTTCCTCACCCTGATCAGCTGGGAGGCAGACACATGCACATAAGGCAGCAGCCAGGTTCCATTCTAGGAGCCTAGCCGCTGCCAGTGTACATGCGTCTGACCCCCAGCTGATTGCCCCCATCAGCTGGTAGGCAGGCACCAATGCAGAGACGGCAGGCCTGCCTCCTGGAAGGGAAGCCAGGCCGCTGTCTCAGAAGGTGGCAGTGGCGGAGGGGGGGAGGCAGCGGGACCAGATAAGGGAGGTGACAGGGCAGCGGGAAGGGGGCAGGCGGGCATCTGCTTTGCTGGAGCATAACAAAGCAGCAAGTGGGAAAAAGTTCAGCACTTCATGTTGTTTCAGCAAAATGGGTTGCAGAAACTGAACCACAAACCAGCCCGATCTCTGTTTTTCTTCTGGTTTTTAGTTTGGTTCATGCCCATCTTTACATATAGGTTATCACCTTGCTTTTATTATGACCCTAACTTTTTCCCAAAGCTCAGCACAGCAATTAGCCTAAAGTGCTCAGTGCTTTTCTTAAACAGACTATAGTCCACTAGCAGCTCCCCCATTTATTCTGTCCCCGCTTTTTGGCATGTGGGTAGCTTAGGGATAGATTCTTTCTCTCTTTCTCCTTCTCCTTGTAGCAGTCATCCCATTTATGCTTAGCCACCACCATTTGCTAAAGTGTCCAATTTGAATTCGAAGCCTCTGTAGCCACCTGGATTTTGGAACCCTCTCAACCTTGCAAGCTTTCTTTCCTTGAGTTAATTTTCTCCAATAATATTTCACAGGCAAGTGGATTTTAATATCTAATCACTTGCTTGTTGTCACTGATGCAGCTTGACTGTGATCTTTCTATCTGCCAGTGCAATCGCTGTTGTGTATGTTTTGATTGCTGAGTGTCTAAAGTCTCCCCATTGAATAGCTCTGGGTGAATATGATACAGTGAGCCCAAGCTATATTGGGTCACACTACTGCAGTTTTTAAAAGCAGGTGTGTATGCTCAGAACATAGCATGAGTCGATGCATATTTCTTGAGGGCATCTCGGTTAATGTCACTTCAAGTTTGGGTCAAGGGATGAAAACTCTAAGAAAGGAGAGCAGGAGACTTGAAGTTCCCAGTTTTGACAGGAAACAGAGCAGGGATTCTGCTGGTCGGTAGGTCTCACTCTTTCCTGCCACTGCGACAGGGACTGGTTTTCTATTTAAACAGCAATATTTATTTCTACACCTTGCAGCCATATATTCCTTTTTTAAAAAATGGCTCCCAGAACCCCCCAGCTGAATGACTGGCAGCCATGGTGGCTGGGGAAGTCTAGGAACTACAGTAAAAAAATTAGCTCTAAAGTTACCATACCCACATTCTATACAAATTTGTGCTATCTTTAACTCTCTCTCTTTCTCTCTTTCTTTTGTTGCCAATGTATAAGTATAGATATATTGTTTTGTTTCTAATGAGAATGAGTAAGAACTATTTACAAGGGAAAACTACTGTGCATTCATGCATTCTGCACTTTAGCAGGAATGGGAAAGAAAATTTTAGTCACTCTCTCATTTGTTCTCCCTCTCTTTCTCTTTTTGGAGGACAGAATTGAAACGGGAAAGAAATGCATCAAACTACGTGACGTGTTTGCTTAAGTTTTTTTAGCTGCAAACAGTACAGTGGCTGCTGGCAGCTTGTTTTGCTGGAAACAGAAAAGAGACAGGTTTTGAATATTAAAATAAGATGTTATGGTGTCAGATGGTTCAAGGATAGTGCTTTGTGTATATATAAAGCTTTAAAACTGCATGTACTTGGGTTACAACAACAGTGAGAGGACCCTGTCCTGCTAGAAAGCTGGCTGCCCTTTGAGTAAGAATGAGTGTACGTAGCTCTACTACTGAGAGAAAACAAGTTGATGAACATGTGACTATTGGCTTGTATGAAAATTTTTGCTTAAAATCAAGCATCCGTAGTGATGTAGTGAGAGCGCAGGTGCTCACTATAACAGTTCACATAGCCATCCTACCATAAAGATGTCAAAAATGCAGATAGCCAGAGCAATCATATCAGAGGAGGTCTTTTGTAAACTCAGTGACTCTTAATTGCACTATCAAGGCGAAGCAAAGTTCACAAATGTTGCACTATAATGCGGATCATTTTGAACAGTGTATTACTCCTGGGAAAATCCATTTTTCTCTCATCTGTTGTGAGTATTGCACAGTACTCAGAGAGAACAGGGAAACCTGTAAGGATAGTGGTAGTAAATGTCCTAGTCTTTGACACTTAACAAGTTATGGGCTTTCAGTTCTGCAATCCCTGGCTCTGCTACACCACTGTGTATCAGAGACCATCTTAAGTGAAAGTATCTATTAGGATGTTGGGAGACAGGAAATGATGGTGCCTACTGCCTACAGTTGCATTGTAAGCAGATCATAACTCTGGAGTAAAGTGCAGCTTATATACCATAGTGCTTAAAGCACCCTTGTGGGGTTTTTTTTTGTTTTTGTTTTTACAATTTTGTAATTATGCAGGCTACACATTGCAAAACACCCCACCCCACCCCGTGAGATGGGTACTCATTTTACTGACCTCGGAAGGATGGAAGGCTGAGCCAACCTCGAGCTCGCTGTCACATCTGTTGGTATTGAACACTGCCCGTAAGCAGAGTTTGGGCTGTGATACTACAGTTTAATCACTGCACCATGAGGCTCAGTAGGGGTTATGCAGCTGGAGTCAGACCTGAGAAATCAGGGTATTGGTGGAAAGGCAACAGAGCAGTCAGTGCAAATGAGAAGACACCAGGAATTAGCCTGACAAGCTGTCTCTTTTGCCCCCTGTAGGTATAATTCTCGAACAAGTTGGGCTGCATTCTTCTCCATTTCTCACAGTGACACAACTTGTGTCTTCTCCACACCTGTCACATGAAGGACAGCAGGTGTAGGCTATCTGCAAGGACCGGTTGGCTTTCAAGGATCGTCTATTAGAATATCAGCCTCAAACCAAAGAGGTTTCTGGGATCCCTCATGCAGCAGAAAGTTACTCCCTGCAATTCCCATTGTTTCAAGACTGTGGGCTTGCACCTTTCAGAACCAAACAGACTCTGCTTTCTAATCAACTCTTTGATTTTATTTAAACAAATTATTTTACATTTTACACAGTTCTTTCAGGCCTCTATCTCCTCAACTCTTCATTGATTTTAATGGTTTCAATGCATTTAGATGATGTTAATGGTTTTTATGGTAGGGTTGGTTTTTACTTGATTTTATGATTTTGCAATTAAATTTGGTTTTACTTGTTTTTTTTCCTTTTCTTTTATGATGATGAAGGCAGGGTATAAATGAAATTAATTAATGGCAAAGGTCCCAGCCAGTTACAGGTTAGTAAAACAAACGTCTGTCCATTTTGGAGGTTTCTAGTGGCTCTTTCATATTGCCACACACCCACCTCAGCATCTGCTGCTTGACGTGTCTAACAATAGAGATAGTCCTGCTTGGTTTCATATGTTATTCCGGATCCACTAAGGTATTCAATGCTTTCTAGCTAGTTCTGCCTGCCTCCTCAGAAGTTCATCTTTTGTATTATTTAGTCTTACTTAGTGGTTTTTCTCTCTTTGGTCTTTCTCTTTCTTGTTGTCTCATCTATGTTTTATATGGAACAATTCACTGGTGTTGACTTTCTTACATCTAATACTGAGACTGCATAGTCCATATTGCGGTACACGCTGTCCTCTAGCAGTCTCATCAGGAAAACCTGAAAGTATCACTGACCAGTGTTAATGATCAGATCCCTCAAGCTTTAAAAAGAACTTCTTACATTTTATTTATTTATTTATTTGACTTTTATACCGCCCATCTGACTAAAGGCCACTCTGGGTGGTTTACAACATTGAAAGTTACAATAATAGTAATAACACAACAACCACATAACTAGAAATTCAAAATAAAAACAAAATTGACAGTATACTTTAAAACATGATTGAGGCTGCAATCCTATGTATATAAATTCCATTGAAAATAGTGAGACTCCTGAGTAAAGATGCATAAGATGCTGCCGCCAGTGTACTGCAATTGGTAATTAGAGCTAGTTTCATGACTACAGCTCCCAGAATCCCCAGCGACTATGCTTACTGTTGCATTGTAGGAGTGGGAGTAAGAAAAAAAAAACTTTTCTAACCTTTGTATTTGTAAACAAATTCTCAATGTATTTGCCTAGTGATGTACATAGCAAATTTAAAAACCAAAACCCAACAAGAACAACATAAATAATTGTAAAACTAGTGGAATAGTAACAATTATGATCAAATGGGCAACCAAAGCAAAAGGAAAGTAATCTCAGGACCCTAATGCACAGCTGTTTATCATATCTTTGGAAGATATAAATCATTTTCTTGAGTTGAACACATGGATTGTTCTTATTGATCTCTGATAGGGACATGAAAGATTTCTATGCTAACATAAAAGTGGCCTAGGACATGGAAAGATGATGCAAGATGTGCTGACAGGGAAATTTCTCTGAAGTTGTTTCATCTAAAGTTACTGCATTGCCTGAACTGACCCTCCAAGTATCACTTGATATTTCCATTAAATACTTAGCCAAGATGGGTGATAAAAACATAAGCCCTCAATACACAGGTTGGCTTGGAGCAAATGACATCTATGGTTCCTTGAGACAGCACCAGTGGAGATGTTAGATTTTCACACTGGCAATTATTATTTGTTCTATGCTGATGTCTTTTCAGGGAAACAGGCATTGCTAATTGCTAAGTGGCAAAACCTGCCCCATTGATCTCCCTTGCTAACAATAGTCCATAGAGTTCATCTGGAGTGTGGACTTTCTCTTTTGTCCATTTTGTAAGTTGAGGGGAAACCAGCAAACAGTCAAACAAACAAACAAACAGTAGGAATATCTCATGAAAATTAATGTAAAAGAGAGGCAAAGTACACAATTGTGCTGCATGATTATTACAACGGAGGTGCAGTGGCATAACTCACAGTGGCAAATTGCTGCCAATTGAGTCCTTGCTTGGATTCATGGTCACATGCCAAGCCACTTAACTGGTACTTGAGGGATCTAGACAGAAACTACTACTACTTCTTAATGTCCAAAGCGATCCAATGGTGCTTCCAGTGTGAAAGGATCAGCCAACAGGATGCTGTTGTTGCCTCGGGAACACCCAAATGTGTCACCCCAAGACAGCCTTTCCCAATCTGATGTCTTTTAAACTGCAACTCCCTCAGCCCCAGCCAGGGTAGTCAGTGTTGAGGCATGATAGTAGTTTTAGTTCATAATGGCTAAAATCCTATTGGCATAATTTTATACTGCACAACTAGGATTATGTCATCAGCCCACAATGGTAAAATAAGATTTAATTTAATTTAATTTAATTTAAAACTTCCTACCCCTCTTCAGGTTCCAAGGCTCCCTAGGGCTCACTTTCAACCCAGGGAAACCTTTGGAAGCCTCAGGTCGGGGCTTTAATAGGCAAAAAATGCCAGCAGCTCAGTGGGGGCAGTCTCAATCCCAACTGTAGGATTTGAGGTGGCAATTTTTGCCTATTAAAGCCCCATCATCACCAGTCCTGAAGTTCCCAAAGGCTTCCTCAAGTCAAAAGAGAGCTGAAAGTGATGGAACCTGAAGAAGAAATAGGAAGCTTTAAACTAAACTAAACTAAAGTACCTTTGGTGCCCTTTGACTCCTACCTAAAATATTCTTTGGCACTAGGGATGCTTGAGAAATCCACTAATCTGAATTCTGGTACAAATTTTGGCCATTCCACCCCTCCCGGAGTAATGCTCAGGTCAGAACTAAGCTGTCCAACGGCTTTCTGAATGCGTCTCTAACACTAAAAATAAAATAAAATAACTACAGGAAATATCAGCACAGGTTTATAATTATTATTTTTGGGGAACATACATTTAAAATCTATGTTCAAATGCAGTTTTTCATGAAGATCTCCTCAATGGAGTTTAATGTAAAAATGGGAAGGGACAGAATTATTACTTGAATACTTGTGGAAATGGGATTAACAGAAAATATTCCTCCATGTCTAAGAATAACCATCGATAAGTTGTGGGGACCTTCCCCAGAGAGGTGTGCTGCATACATCTTTGGCTACAGGTCTCATCATCCCTAGCCAACCTGGCCAGTGGCTATTGGGAGTTGTAGTTGTCTTCTAGCAAGTCTAGAGTACACCAGGCTGGGGAAAGCAACTGGATGCTCTTCAGACAATATGGGCATCTAAGGCAAAACTGGGATGTGAGTTGTGCAATTTATGCTGGAAGAAATGGATGATCCACTTATGGAAACCAATTTGTTCTCCTCATCATTTTCTCTAGAGACTGTCGAGAAAGTGCAGCCATTCCTAACTTGGCAGCTTTGTGTTGTTTACTATTCAAGGATGATGCTCTCAGGACTTTCATATTTACAACACTGTCAAGTAAGGGGAAAACATTTTGGCACCCAAATGCTATTGCTTTTGCATGAAGGATTTCCCCCCAGAAATGTTAATTTCCACAAACCTTTCTTTTTTCTTTTTTCCCTTCCCAATGGCCTTGTGCAAGCTGCAGAGTCATTTGTCAGCTAACCACAACAACTCCTTTGAAATATATTACAAGCCATCTGGTGAGTGCTTTTTAGTCTGGAGTTGTCCAGAGGAAAAGTCAGATTAAGGCACAGAGAAAGGGAAGCAAAAAGAGAGACCTATCGGCTACCCTGCAGCTAAACTCCAGGGAGCAGAGCTGTCCTGTAATCCAATTAACTACCTGTTGTGGTAAAAGTGAGAAGCAGCTGCAGATAGGTGGATGGTGTGGGACAAAACAAAAACCGCTCCTAATCCTGTAGCTGAAGCCAGACAAAGAAGAAAAATATATAGGTATATTTTCTTAAAGGCGAGTGAGAAAGAGAGAGAGAGAGAGAGAAGTCTGGAATAGAGAGTCTGTCTGACTTTATTTCTGAAAGAAAAACAGTTCTCACCCCATGCTCCAAGCAGTAAATATAGGATGTTTTCATTCAACACATGAGTAATAAGCTTCACAGCAGCAGAATGTCATGCTTTGGAAGTAGAAGATAACAATCTTCAATGAAGAAGGCTTAGGTTATTGGTTACTGTTAGATATCTTTGTCTAGATATCCTTTAATAGCCCTTTTAACATCCTGACTCTGTATTCAACAGGTTGTTTTAGAGAAGAGTATAAAAGAACATGAGGTAATAAAGCCCTTCTCCATTCTGTCTTACTAGTGCACAATTATAATGCTAGAAAATGAATATAAATAACTTAACTCTCATCTGCTATGATGTTTAAAAAAAACCTGGACAAACTTGCATCAGATCTGTTCTGGGGTTTTTCAAATCTCATGAAAATGAGATTTTCAGCCTCATTGTGTCAAAATAATTATGTGCCTTAGTGGGGCCAGGTGGAATGCTTGGTGCTGCTCTGCTTCACTCAACAAAATGTCTTCTACACCCCTCTGACCACACCACTGACTCCATCATTCTAATCCCCTTATTATGCCAACACACCCAATTCTTCAGCTCAGGCAGGGTTTAGCTCACAGGTGTGAGAATTCAAACCTGCCCGGACAAAAGAACCTCTGTATCTATATGACAAGATAGACTGAAAATGCAGTGACACAGAGAACTGAAAGCCTTGGAGAGGGAATGAAATGACAGCTAAGGAAATAAGTTGATGCATGTGCTGTCAAAACCCAACACATGCATTTGGTGCCAGGACCCACGAGGGGTAGAAAGAGAAACCGCCCTCTCTCTGTGCAGCTCTCCCACCAGACCAGCAATTGGAATTAAAGTCTACAATGTTACCCTAGCAGTGAAGTACTCTCATACTCTCGTATTGGCTCCACAGTCCATTGCTGGCTTTTGGACTCTTCTGAACAGGAAATGCTATAAAAGACTTCCTGTTTTGGCTGGAAAATTACCTGAGCAACAAGCTCTCCTTATTTTGCCATTTACCTAGATATTCCTCTGGTGTTTAGTTCTTGCCTCATCTCTGAGAGACTCCTACACCTCACTCCTGACACCTAAGCTGTCTAGCCAGAAAGATGGGTGCCAAGCCCTCCATTTCTGAGGGGCTAATGGTCACTTGGATTTTCATAACCTGATTTTAAACACATTTCTCAACAGTTTTCTTGTGTCATTTACACATGAACATCCCATTCCAGAGGTCATATGCAGTTGGTCTTCTTTTTTTCCTCATTATGATTCTGCATATCAAATCACTTGATAGAGATACCTACCAGAAATAAATCTAACTCCTTGTTTCAGTCATAACAGAGGAACCGAGTTTTGTTTTTAAATTATTCTGTGCTGTCTCTATTTTGTGATGAAAGCTGATAGGCAATCTATGTTCATGTCAGTTTGTACTTTTCTCTCCCCCATGCTCAAATTTACAGCCTTTTGACAAAACAACAACCTTTATCTACACAGTTTCTTCTCCTTATATGGTAATACAAAATAAGCAAGACAGGACAGAAATTTAACAGCACAACACTGTGCTTGCTTACTCAGAAGCAAGCCCCTTTGACTTCCTTGAGACTTATTTCCAGGTAAATATGTATAGGAAGAGTGGGCTGCTGTAGGCCATAGGCATCCTTCAGCCATTTTTGTGCTTCCCCTGACATTTCAGTCTTCCCTTCTGGAAGGTGATGCAGGGTTTGATGGTGTTACAGGGTACCCCATACTTTCCTGTAACAGAGTGATGCCATTGCTGAATTCTGTTAGTCTCAACAATAATAGGGGGACATTTGACAGCTGCCAGGTGGCAGTGGGCACCATGTTTCAGTGGCAGTGTGGGCCACAGTGTTTTTGTGTGCGTGTGGGGAGGTTCAGTGTCCCCCCTCTCCCGATGCTGGTAATTTATCTGCCACTGGTATAGCAGGCTTAAGATAAGCAAAAGGATCATAAGGGGGAAGGAGGAGAGGAAAGGGAACGAGAATCATCCATCTTGTCCAGCCAGTGCAAAACATGGGAGAGGTGTTTTTCCTCTCCCTTATTTGTGCACCTAAAAACTCTCTCGTTTAGCTTCCTCTAAATAGTATAATTGGGAAGAAAACAGCCATGTGAATAAACTTAAGAACAACAACCTACCATGGTCAGTAGGCACAATACATGACAAAATAAAACAGTACAAATTTCTGCCTTAGAGATCTGTATGCATTATCCAAAATATGCCTCGTTATTTGGAGAATGTACTTTGGTCATAGTCAACAAAAGAGTGGGAAAAGCTGTACTGGGATATAATCTCAAAAATGATAGAATGATTTCAATACGAATCCAAGGCAGACCTTTCAACATCACAGTCATCCAAGTTTATGCACCAACACCCAATGCTGAAGAGGCTGAAATTGACCAATTCTATGAAGACTTACAACACCTTCTAGAACTGACACCAAAGAAAGATGTCCTTCTCATTATAGGGGACTGGAATGCTAAAGTAGGGAGTCAAGAGATAAAAGGAACAACAGGTAAGTTTGGCCTTGGAGTTCAAAACGAAGCAGGGCAAAGGCTAATAGAGTTTTGTCAAGAGAACAAGCTGGTCATCACAAACACTCTTTTCCAACAACACAAGAGGCGACTCTACACATGGACATCACCAGATGGGCAATACCGAAATCAGATTGATTATATTCTCTGCAGCCAAAGATGGAGAAGCTCTATACAGTCAGCAAAAACAAGACCTGGAGCTGATTGTGGCTCTGATCATCAGCTTCTTATAGCAAAATTCAAGCTTAAACTGAAGAAAGTAGGAAAAACCACTGGGTTAGTCAGGTATAATGTAAACCAAATCCCTTATGAATACACAGTGGAAGTGAAGAACAGATTTAAGGAACTAGATTTGGTGGACAGAGTGCCTTAAGAACTATGGATGGAGGCTTGTAACATTGTACAGGAGGCAGCAACAAAAACCATCCCAAAGAAAAGGAAATGCAAGAAAGCAAAGTGGCTGTCCAACGAGGCCTTACAAATAGCAGAGAAGGGAAGGGAAACAAAATGCAAGGGAGATAGGGAAAGTTACAGAAAATTGAATGCAGACTTCCAAAGAATAGCAAGGAGAGACAAGAGGGTCTTCTTAAATGAACAGTGCAAAGAAATAGAAGAAAATAATAGAAAGGGAAAAACCAGAGATCTGTTCAAGAAAATTGGAGATATTAAAGGAACATTTTGTGCAAAGATGGACATGATAAAGGACAAAAATGGTAGGGACCTCACAGAAGCAGAAGACATCAAGAAGAGGTGGCAAGAATACACAGAGGATTTATACCAGAAAGATCTGGATGTCCCGGACAACCCAGATAGTGTGGTTGCTGACCTTGAGCCAGACATCCTGGAGAGTGAAGTCAAGTGGGCCTTAGAAAGCATGGCTAACAACAAGGCCAGTGGAGGTGATGGCATTCCAGTCGAACTATTTAAAATCTTAAAAGACGACACTGTTAAGGTGCTACACTCAATATGCCAGCAAGTTTGGAAAACTCAGCAGTGGCCAGAGGATTGGAAAAGATCAGTCTACATCCCAATCCCAAAGAAGGGCAGTGCCAAAGAGTGCTCCAACTACCGTACAATTGCACTCATTTCACACGCTAGCAAGGTTATGCTCAAAATCCTCCAAGGTAGGCTTCAGCAATATGTGGACCGAGAACTCCCAGAAGTACAAGCTGGATTTCGAAGGGGCAGAGGAACTAGAGACCAAATTGCTAACATGCGCTGGATTATGGAGAAAGCCGGAGAGTTCCAGAAAAACATCTACTTCTGCTTCATTGACTACACAAAAGCCTTTGACTGTGTCGACCACAACAAACTATGGCAAGTCCTTAAAGAAATGGGAGTGCCTGACCACCTTATCTATCTCCTGAGAAATCTCTATGTGGGACAGGAAGCAACAGTTAGAACTGGATATGGTACAACTGATTGGTTCAAAATTGGGAAAGGAATACGGCAAGGCTCTATATTGTCTCCCTGCTTATTTAACTTATATGCAGAATACATCATGCGAACGGCAGGACTGGATGAATCCCAAGGCGGAATTAAGATTGCCGGAAGAAATATCAACAACCTCAGATATGCAGATGATACCACTCTGATGGCAGAAAGTGAGGAGGAATTAAAGAACCTCTTAATGAGGGTGAAAGAGGAGAGCACAAAACATGGTCTGAAGCTCAACATCCAAAAAACTAAGATCATGGCCACCGGACCCATCACCTCCTGGCAAATGGAAGGGGAAGATATGGAGGCAGTGACAGATTTTACTTTCTTGGGCTCCATGATCACTGCAGATGGTGACAGCAGCCGTGAAATTAAAAGACGCCTGCTTCTTGGGAGGAAAGCGATGAGAAACCTAGACAGCATCTTAAAAAGCAGAGACATCACCTTGCCGACAAGGGTCTGCATAGTTAAAGCTATGGTATTTCCAGTAGCGATGTATGGAAGTGAGAGCTGGACCATAAAGAAGGCTGACCGCCGAAGAATTGATGCTTTTGAATTTTGGTGTTGGAGGAGACTCTTGAGAGTCCCCTGGACTGCAAAGAGAACAAACCTATCCATTTTGAAGGAAATCAACCCTGAGTGCTCACTGGAAGGACAGATGCTGAAGCTGAGGCTCCAATACTTTGGCCATCTGATGAGAAGAGAAGACTCCCTGGAAAAGACCCTGATGTTGGGAAAGTGTGAAGGCAAGAGGAGAAGGAGACAACAGAGGACGAGATGGTTGGACAGTGTCATCGAAGCTACCAACATGAATTTGACCCAACTCCGGGAGGCAGTGGAAGGCAGGAGGGCCTGGCGTGCTCTGGTCCATGGGGTCACGAAGAGTCGGACACGACTAAACAAGAACAACAACAACTTTGGTCAACCTAACAGTGCTCATGTGGACAGGGAATTTATTCTTTCAGCTAGCCCCACAATGTTTTTAAGGGGTGGGCAACCTCAGTGGAGCTTGAGGGCAACTTTATTTATTTATTTATTTATTTAACTTCTATACAGCCCATCTGGTTTACCAGAGCCACTTCCCTCAACACCTGACATGAGCTGCTCTCAGTTGAGAAACTGTCATTTGGAACTTCCAGCTTTTTGGTGGGGACTTAGGGAATTATCCAATATCCTGATATAAAAGCTGCTGAAATCTACAGAAATTAAAATGGAGGTTTTAAAACATATTTTTAATTTTTTAAAGTAGCCATTTGTAGGAAGAAGTGCTCTTTTGGTGGGGGAGGGTAGACCCACTTTGACCACAACCACATGTTTGTATGCTTTGTACAGACCGTTTTTTCCATTCATCTGTTTATTCATCTGTTCATTCATTCATTAAACAAAAAAGATTCTGATCTGTCCAGATTTTAGATCATAAATGCCACCTATATGTAAATCGGGGACTACCTGAAAAAACTATCCATCTGCTTACTGATGAAGTCTGCAGAAATTATTTTGACAGCATTCATCAGGCTGTTGAAATTAAAGATGCAGTAATGGAGTCAACACTTCCTTCATAGTTACAGACAGCTTCTACAAAGTAAGCTGGTGATTTCAGGATTAAAGAAGATGAAGCCTTACTTGGGTTCCAATGGACATGGCATCTGCTGGGGAAATCAACCTATTGCCCTCCTTCCCCACTATCACCAGCACCAGCTAAACAAGCGTCACATCTTGACCAATTTCAGTGGTCTCTCCCCACCATGGAAGTGAGCCTGCTGCTTAAGCTGGGAAGAAACTCTTAAAGATAATCAATTTGTTCACAGTGGTTTGTACAAGGATTTCTAAAACATTCAAGCTAGAACAACTGGCAAAGGTGACAGACTAGCACCAGAAAAATGGGTTTCATTCCCACACTTCCTAAATTTCTCTGTCTGCCAATATACCTTTCTTGCTCTGAATGTCCAGGTCCAAGGCTCTTGGAATGTGTTGCCCTTGATGGTGACATAAATTATTTATAAACAAACCTTCCTTTAGAAATGGCAAGGCATCTATTTTCACCAGACAAATAAAGTGCAAGGTCATGTTAAATGGCTGTCAGTGCCTTATGGCAAGAGGCAGAACTGGGAAAGGTCAAAAGGACACTTGACACAGTATGTTTCCAGTAGGACTCAAAATCAGTTTATGTAGCCAGTAAAGAAATACTCTGGATGCAGCTGGTAAAGAAACTACACTGTTACTAGTGCTGCACAAGTGAATGTAACTTGGTTCTCAACTACCAGAAATAAAAAGCTTGTACTTCTTAAATCCATTGAGAATGCCAATGAAGTGGTTATTTCGGTAGCACATATACTTAAATTGACCCCTGCAGAAGGACAAGACACAAACCTGTGAAGCATTCCATAGTTTTAAAAAATACAATAGCTCTGTTAAGTATGATGGAAATATTCAGTTAGAACAGGGAAAAAAAAAGAATTGATCATTATGTCAACAGCAGCAAGACTGATATTTGCAAAAAAATGGAAAAATAATAATCAGTTTAATATTGAAGATTGGTACAAAGAAATGTGGAATATGGCTATTAATGATAAATTAACTTGTGAACTGAAAGTTAGAAAGGGAATATTGAAAACAAATTGTTTTAAGGAGATATGGAATGCTTTCTTAACAGATGCATTTGTTAAAAAATAAAAGGTTATCCCCCAGCACAAGAATCATTATATTTCTTGAGAGAGACAGGGCATGTAGTGTAAAATACAAAACAAACTTTTAAAAATCCTGAGGGTGGTGGGGAACACTGTATATTTTGAGTTCTTTTTTTTTTAGTTTATGTTTTTGTTGTCAAATTTTGTTCATTTTGTTTGTATGTCAGTTTTCCAATTATTTAAAGATCTCTCCCCTCTGTCTTTTTTTCTCAAGGCTAAACATGTCCAGTTCTTAGTCTTTATTTAATGGGCTTGACTTCCCACTTCTCTCCTGTGACTTTTCTGACTTTTAAATAAATCCTTTCATCATGTGAAAGCCGTAGGAGCCATGGAATGGGAGGAGGGAGTATTTCATTGCCAACAACAGTGGCTATCAGACTACATTACTGAGAGTGGTGATGGTGGGGAGATCTTAGTAATGAAAGACTTCCTCTTCCCTTCCCACAGTTCCCACATAATGAAAAGGATTATTTTCAAGTCAGAAAAACCACAGGAGCGAATGGGGAAGTATTTGATTTTTTTAAAAAAATAATAATGATTAAAAAAAAATATCCCACCGCTAGTGATATCATCATTCTTCCACAGAGATTTCAGCTAGTGTCCTTCTTTTTTGGCTTCAGTTCAGATTAACCCCATAGCATCTGAGGTGCTCCAGATCACTGCAGGGCAAGATGATCCCATCAGGAACTGAATCAGCAAGATGCTATCTGAGCATATTTACATCAGGACTATCCATTCTGGAATCCAGAATAAGTCAAACAGCATGCATTATTCTAGTAAACAGCAGCTCCAGAGAACAATTTTTGTTAGGACAAAATCTCCCCTTTTGTAACCTCTTGTGGTCCTGATAATTATGAAACTCCACAGGATAATAGATATGAACATTTAAGAAACATGCATCTGAAATGCAAAGGCTGGTATAACATCATGTCTACTTTAGTTGGGTTAGTTAGAATCCTAACTTGGTATTCTTGGAAGCTAGCAAGATCCCAACATCCTGGCAGATGCTGATGCTTCTTCATTAAGCTCTCCTCCAATTTTCTGGGGAAATTTTTCAGCCCAACCCAGTTAGTTGTAGTCATCGTTTTCAGTTTTCACTATTAAATTGCAGTATTGCAGAAAAATGCCAAACACTATCTTTGCAGCATGTAAGCTCACTTGTAGAGAAAGGGGATTACTAGAGGGCAAAGCCCCTACCTCTTGGAGTTTCTGTTGGCATGGGTCCAACTCCAAAGGCGGATGTGGCATTTGCCTCTCCAGAAGCTTGGAGTCAGATTTGGATAATGAAACTTCCAAGAGCACTCTGTTAGGGAAAACAAACCTTGGAGCCCAAGATAACAAGTTACACAGAGTCTCGTATCTGGTAGCTTCAAATCCTCCCCTTTATAAGCAGAGCAAAGATGCGGACATATAAGGAAAAACACGGAGAGAGTTCTGATAAGACTTATAGCATAATATATTAGACTCGATATATTAGCATTGGTCAGATATATATACATGGCATTATATACATAAGCATAGATCTCTCAGAGCAACATAACATTCACAGAAGTAAAGTAATGACCACCAGACTCACAACTGAGTGGCAAAGTGCTGTTCTCACTCCCTTGCTTAAATAGTGAGAGCAGCCTATCACAGCAGACATAGCAGCTGAACGTGGTTAACAAGCATTACCTAAGCTTGTTCCAGCTGCATGCCATCAGTCATCCATTGACTTGACGTTTACAGGCATGACTTTGCATTCTTACTACAATATTAAATTTAACCCCTTGTTCACTTAAAGGAACAAATCTTGACAGTTTGATTCTAAAGAAGGCTTGCAGTTTGGAATCAAGATTAACAGTTTTGCACTACTTTTTTAAAAAATATAATATATTTATTTATTTATTTAAAATATTTGTGCCCCACCTTTCTCTTTAAAAAGGTGGTGTATATCACTGAAAATACAATATTAAAAGCTAAAATCAGTAAATTGTTCAATTATTAAAGAAGAATGAGTAACTCTGTATTTAATATGTTAGGTAAAAGCATTACTAAAAAAATAAAAAAGCAACAAAATACGAACCATCCCTTTTATTGTCTTATAGATCAGTGGTCCCCAACCTTTTCTGAACCATGGACCGGTTGGGGGGGCAGGGTCCCCTGTGTGGGGGGCACCCCCTGCTCACGGGTGGGCGTGGCGTGCTCACGGGTGGGTATGGCACACTTGGGGGTGAGTGGGGCGCACTCACGCGCATGCGCGGCTGAGCATGGCGCGCTGGCGTGCATGTGCGGATGGGCATGGCACACTCACGAGTGAGCAGGGCACATGTGCACGTGCAGGTGGGCGGGCCATGCGTGCATGTGGGCATGCGTGGGGGGAGTGCGTGCGGGGGGGAAGATCTGTCTCCGCTGCCCGGTCCTGCGAAGGCCACGGACCGGCAGTGGGCTGCGGACCGGGGGTTGGGGACCCCTGTTATAGATAGTCAGTGACTAAGGAGAAGGCTGCCTGAAGAGAAAGGTCTTTGTCTGGCTGTAGGAGCACAGCAAAGAGAGGACCAGCTATGGGATGGGGTTCTAGAGTCTGGGACCAGCAACAGTCTCCCCACCAAACACTGAGAGAAAGACCTGCCCTGATTGTCTTAACACCTGAGTTGGCTAATAAAGGGAGATGCAGCCTTTGAGAGTGCTTGGAGCTAGGCTGTTTAGGGCTTTATAGGTTAAAGACCAGCACTCTGAATAGTGCCCAGAAATGGATCGGCAGCCAGTGGAGCTGCTGAAACAGGGCGGTTATGTGATCCCTGCAGAAATGAAAAAAATATTGCTATCGTGCTATATGTATCACAAGAGAACTGGCAGTATTAAGAGTATAGAAGGAATGAAACTTAAAAGTGACATCAAAGACCTTCCTAATGTTGATGCTAATGGCAGCTCACAGAGTCATTGCTAAATCTCAGAAAGCTGCAGCACTTTTAACATGGAAATCTTGGTATGTGGAAATGTAGTATGGCAAAAAGAAATTGATGCATCAACTTAAATTAACTAAAGGTAAAGCTAAAATGCCTGTTTTTATATAATATGGCATGATGTTATTTTACCTATAAATCAAGGATGTACACTGGAACATTGATCAAAGCCTTACCTCAGATTGTGGAAAACAGTTTAAATATCCAGGTCACCAACTGGCCTTGGTTTTTCTTTATTTGTATTCGAAGGTTGCACAATTTAAAATTATGGACATATATGAAATATAAAGTTCGAACAAGTTTGAAATGTTAAAATGATTAGATTATTTTTTGACCAGAAGCTGACTACTTTGATAACATTTTCTTAGCTGGTTACTAAATCTTCTTTAGTCCTTGTGGTGCAGCATAAATTGCATACTCATAAATGCTGCATTTATTGAATTTCTCCACATTCACAGAAAATTTGTCCTGTATTCAAGTAGCCCTGTTTTACTTGATTATTCTTTGATTTTCCTACTTCAAAGTCTATTAAGTGACTTCCAGATGGTCCAACCAGAATCTTGTCCTGGACATAGAAGGACAAATAAGGAGCATCTCTGAAGAGTGGAAAGCATAGCGAGTACACTTCAGCGTTACCTGGGCAACGGTGTCCAGCTGGCTAATCCTTCTTATCCACTGTAAACTTGCCAATTGGTTTCATGTATATCTTTACCTGCACAGTCTGCCAATAATCAGACTTATCCATGGATAAAGTATTTTTAAATTTCTAGTTTTTCTTTTGACCTTTTTTAATTTATCGATGCATTACAAAAACAGGGAGTTAGGATAACTTAAATGCCTCTAGCCTCTTCCCATAAAGGTTAGGTATTAGGCTACTCAGGCAGAATCAGGGCTGACTATGTAGTCCATTACCCCATTATGTTGGTCTAGCTATCACCCTAACAGTATTGGCTCGGAATTCTGTATTCTACAGAGATAATCACTTCCACTCTAATGGTATTGGTGCTTGACAGTTATTGTGTCATCTATTTTAATCCTGTTTCTCACACTGAAGTAGGTTCCGCTGTTCATTGACTTAGAGGAACTTTTAATACTTCTCTGAACTGTAGAAAATGGCAATACAGAGCTATGTACAATATATTTTGGGTCAGGAAAAAGCCATTATCATATTTTTTGAGAGGTTAAAAGAATGAATAGGTGCCAATCCCTGCAGTGCCGAATCACTCCTTGCCACGGTTGAAAGGAGAGTGCATTATAATAATGCGGCATCTGTGACTTGAGATAAAACTTTCATTATAAGCTCTTTTTCAGCCTCTAAATAGTTCCCTTTTTGCAGACTGGAGCTTTGTTGTAAAAGTTTGTGTTGTTTTAAATAATAATTTTGGAATAGTGCGTTTTCTTTTCTTCTGCTTGCTGACATTACCCTTCTTTTTGTCCTTGCATTAGGTATTTCCACCCAGAGATGATGAAATGCACTGTGCTGTCTATGCAGATTTTTGTTTGGTTTCTATGTTTTAAAAGCTGATAGTCATATGGGGAAAATAACATCTGAAAAACTAGACATATTAGAGTTGTGTCCTGCCATAGCTTTGAAATGTGTACTTAACATATCAAAAGCTGTTTGATTTTTGTAGTAGTATTAGTAGAAAAGAACCCTGTTGTGTCATGAACCTGTCTACATGTCAAGGGGAGAGGGTAATGCACACCCTGAAATAACACTAGCATTGCATACAAATCAGAAGATCAAGCTACCCTATAATAAACCCTCATATGCACTAGAATAGTGTACATAGTTATTTCTATTATATTTGACCAAATAAGTAGTATTAAATTTTGAAGTGCAGTTATGACAGTCCCCATAACTACATTTCTAAGGAGAGTTTAATAATACAGACATCTGTGTTGATCTGTATCTATCTTCCTGTCTATATCAGTCATCTATCTGTCTATCTGCTCATCCATCCATCCATCCATGCACACAAATATACACCAGAGAGGTGCAGATTTATATTTTTGGATTATAACTCTCAGAATTCCGGATGCTATAATTCAAATGCACACATCTTCACACCTCTATTAAACACACTCTCTCTTGTTGTTTAGTCATTAAGTCATGTCCGACTCTTCGTCCAGAGCATGCCAGGCCCTCCTGTCTTCCACTGCCTCCCAGAGTTGGGTCAAATTCATGTTGGTAGCTTCGGTGACACTGTCCATCCATCTCGTCCTCTGTCGTCCCCTTCTCCTCTTGCCTTCACACTTTCCCAACATCAGGGTCTTTTCCAGGGAGTCTTCTCTTCTCATGAGATGGCCAAAGTATTGGAGCCTCAGTTTCAGGATCTGTCCTTCCAGTGAGCACTCAGGGTTGATTTCCTTCAAAATGGATAGGTTTGTTCTCTTTGCAGTCCAGGGGACTCTCAAGAGTCTCCTCCAGCACCATAATTCAAAAGCATCAATTCTTCGGCGGTCAGCCTTCTTTATGGTCCAGCTCTCACTTCCATACATCGCTACTGGAAAAACCATAGCTTTGACTATGCGGACCTTTGTCGGCAAGGTGATGTTTCTGCTTTTTAAGATGTCTAGGTTTGTCATCGCTTTCCTCCCAAGAAGCAGGCGTCTTTTAATTTCGTGGCTGCTGTCACCATCTGCAGTGATCATGGAGCCCAAGAAGGTAAAATCTGTCACTGCCTCCATATCTTCCCCTTCTATTGGCCAGGAGGTGATGAGACCAGTGGCCATGATCTTAGTTTTTTTGATGTTGAGCTTCAGAACATTTTTTGCACTCTCCTCTTTCACCTTCATTAAGAGGTTCTTTAATTCCTCCTCACTTTCTGCCATCAGAGTGGTATCATCTGCATATCTGAGGTTGTTGATATTTCTTCCGGCAATCTTAATTCTGGCTTGGGATTCATCCAGTCCTGCCTTTCGCATGATGTATTCTGCATATAAGTTAAATAAGCAGGGAGACAATATACAGCCTTGTTGTACTCCTTTCCCAATTTTGAACCAATCAATTTTTCCATATCCAGTTCTAACTGTTGCTTCCTGTCCCACATATAGATTTCTCAGGAGATAGATAAGGTGATCAGGCACTCCGATTTCTTTAAGAACTTGCCATAGTTTGTTGTGGTCCACACAGTCAAAGGCTTTTGCGTAGTCAATGAAGCAGAAGTAGATGTTTTTCTGGAACTCTCTGGCTTTCTCCATAATCCAGCGCATGTTAGCAATTGTACGGTAGTTGGAGCATTCTTTGGCACTGCCCTTCTTTGGGATTGGGATGTAGACCGATCTTTTCCAGTCCTCTGGCCACTGCTGAGTTTTCCAAACTTGCTGGCACATTGAGTGTAGCACCTTAACAGCGTCATCTTTTAAGATTTTAAATAGTTCGACTGGAATGCCATCACCTCCACTGGCCCAGTGGTTTTTCCTACTTTCTTCAGTTTAAGCTTGGGTTTTGCTATAAGAAGCTGAGGATCAGAGCCACAATCAGCTCCAGGTCTTGTTTTTGCTGACTGTATAGAGCTTCTCCATCTTTGGCTGCAGAGAACATAATCAATCTGGTTTCGGTATTGCCCATCTGGTGATGTCCATGTGTAGAGTCGCCTCTTGTGTTGTTGGAAAAGAGTGTTTGTGATGACCAGCTTGTTCTCTTGACAAAACTCTATTAGCCTTTGCCCTGCTTAATTTTGAACTCCAAGGCCAAACTTACCTGTTGTTCCTTTTATCTCTTGACTCCCTACTTTAGCATTCCAATCCCCTATAATGAGAAGAACATCTTTTCTTTGGTGTCAGTTCTAGGAGGTGTTGTAGGTCTTCATAGAATTGGTCAATTTCAGCCTCTTCCGCATCAGTGGTTGGTGCATAAACTTGGATTACTGTGATATTGAAAGGTCTGCCTTAGATTCATATTGAAATCATTCTATCATTTTTGAGATTGCATCCCAGTACAGCTTTTCCCACTCTTTTGTTGACTATGAGGGCTACTCCATTTCTTCTACGGGATTCTTGTCCACAATAGTAGATATGATAATCGTCTGAATTGAATTCGCCCATTCCCGTCCATTTTAGTTCACTGACACCCAGAATGTCAATGTTTATTCTTGCCATCTCCTTTTTGTCCACATCCAGCTTACCAAGGTTCATAGATCTTACATTCCAGGTTCCTATGCAGTATTTTTCTTTGCAGCATCGGACTTTCCTTTCACTTCCAGGCGCGTCCGCAGCTGAGCGTCCTTTCGGCTTTGGCCCAACCACTTCATTAGCTCTGGAGCTACTTGTACTTGTCCTCCACTCTTCCTCAGTAGCATGTTGGACGCCTTCCGACCTGAGGGGCTCATCTTCCAGCGTCATCTCTTTTAGCCTTTTGTTTCTGTTCATGGGGTTTTCTTGGCAAAGATACTGGAGTGGCTTGCCAGTTCCTGCTCCAGGTGGATCGCGTTTAGTCAGAACTCTCCACTATGACCTGTCCGTCTTGGGTGTCCCTGCACGGCATAGCCCATAGCTTCTCTGAGTTACTCAAGCCCCTTCGCCATGACAAGGCAGCAATCCATGAAGGGGCTCTCTCTCTTACATCACAACAAAGAACATAACATAATATTCAGTTTATTAGGACCATTGGGCAGAATCTTGAATTGGCAAAGGGCAGTTATAATGGTTGACATACTGGGTTTTCATTGACAGACTTGAGAAGTATGGTGAGTACACATTGGGAAAGCTACGGGTATGTGGCCAATGGAAGGTAAAGCCAAAGTCAACAATCAGCACAGCAAATTGGTTTTGCCTTTTACCTCTCCCTCCTCCTTGCAATGGAGCTGCATTATGATAATAAATTACGTGCTGAAAATTTTATTCCAATTTATGGTGGTCCTTTCCACTATTGTTGTTGCCCACTTTTGGAGTAGGTGATTGAATATTGTCTTGTCCCTGATTTTCTGGACTAGTTTTGAGGGTTTTGTAGGGCTTAATTGGCCCTGAAACCAGAATGGGGAAACTGAAATGAAAGATTCAAATATTTTGGACTTACCAAACGGACCTGTACCCAAAAGAATCTGAAATGAAAGCAAACTGGATATTTTCCCCTGTACATTCCTGGGAAAATCCATTTTAAAAAAATCAATAAAATAAAAGGCCAATAGCAAGGAATCCAAGTAACCCAGAAAGTAATCCAGAAGTGGAAGAAGAGGAGCAATATTTTTTTTAAAGAAAATTTAATCTTCAATGGAAGAACAGCAGCACCAGTACAAGTAACAGACCAGCAGAGAATAAATCCAATCCAAAATGGAGGTCAGAGGATGAGCTATCTCAGCAGTAATAGGGAACAAGTCATTCCAGTTTTCCAGGCCCTTTTAAAGAATCAGACCCCTCACCCACTGCTTCCAGGATGTTCTCTGAATCTTAATTGGCAGCTGCAGGTCCTCCTCCTAGGACTTGCACTGCTACTATTTCCTGGAATAGCAAATGAGGAGTCATTTGTATTTCTGAATATCTCCGTCATAGAGCCACATAAGTCTCTGAAACCTAGCCTCTTTCATGTTTTTCTCCATTCCAAATAACCTGACAGTCCCATACCTAGTGCCAGCTACGTATTTCTCATGGCACCAGTTTAGGGATAAGGGACAAGAAGGCAGCACAGGCATTGATTATGATTATGTCATATGTTGATACCAGATACCAGAATCTAAAGGTGGTGAACAGTGATGTGGTGGTAAGTTTTGAATTACATGTAGCCATCATAAAAATTCCATTAATCAGGTCCCCAAGGAGAGTATCTGTGTTGATCCATATTGACAAACCAGTCCTAGCAGGTTTTTTCTCTGCCAGGAAAATAGATTTTCTAAATCTAATGGATCTTGCACATCCAAGATCCATTGCCCTAAAACCATGGATTACAAAAGGGGTAGCTCATAATCATACATAGTTGCTAGAAAAATAAATTCCTTTGCTGCAGTTCTCTGAAAGAGAAGTCAATTAAATGTATGGATTTCTTGCATAGTTCTTACCATCCACCACTCCCTGCAGGTGATTCATTACTGATGGATTGTGTTTGTGGTGGTGCGGGAGCAGACTGGAGGATTTCACTGGTATATGTGCTGGTATGTTGTTATGTGCCATCAAGTCACCTTCAACTTATGGTGATCCTATGAATGAATGATCTCCAAAATGTCCTATCCTCAAAACTTTTTTTCAGCTCTTGCAATCTTAAGGCTGTGGATTCCTTTATAACAAGTTATTGCATGCCACTTACAACTTCACAACTGCCATAATAACCACAGGATTTTCCCAGTGGGACAGTGACTGTGTTCTGGTGCCATGATCTCATCTTATGGATTGAGAATTGGTTGAGAACCAAGAAACAGAGAGTAGGTGTGTGGCGTTTACCCCGTGGCCCCTGCTTGTTTCACCAAACACAGAGCTCACACGAGTATCCCAACACGCCCCTTTCCTCGCTGCCACCAGTTGATCTCTTTATCAACCTATACTTCCTATGAAAGACTGAGGTCCATTCAGTACTGAACTTTTAAACAGAAACAGGTTTATTGATTACATGTTGTTTTAGGAATAGTTCTTAAGCAGATTCTTAAAGTTACACAAAGCTTCAGTATTTTACTTCAATCTCTTCTATCTTAATACAGGTCACACTCTGACTAATCACTCCTTAAACACTCTCTCTGCCTCAAACCCCCAAACTATTTTTTCCCCAACTCTGTCTCTGACTCAACTCTGACTCACCCCTCCGTCCTGGTTTCTCTGGCTCCGCCTCCCAACAGCTCCCATTGGTGCAGGCAATACCATTATATATATAGGAAAACAGGCTGTTCGCTACAAGGTGTCAATGGGCAATTTTCACAATGTAGAGAGGTGAAGAGCGGTGTGCCCCAGGGATCTGTCCTGGGACCAGTGCTTTTCAAATGACCTGGAGACAGGTATAAACAGTGAGGTGGCCAAGTTCGCAGATGACACAAAAATGTTCCGGGTGGTAAAGACCAGAAGGGATTGTGAAGAGCTCCAGAAGGATCTCTCCAAACTGGGAGAATGGGCAGCAAAATGGCAAATGCATTTGAATATGAGAAAATGTAAAGTAATGCACACTGGGGCAAAAAATCAAAACTTTAGTTATAAGCTGATGGGTTCTGAGCTGTCTGTGATGGATCAGGAAAGAGATATTGGTGTGCTGGTGGACAGCTCGATGAAAGTGTCAACCCGGAGTGCGGCGGCAGTGAAGAAGGCCAATTCCATGCTAGGTATCATTAAAAAGGGGACTGAAAATAAAACAGGCAACATGATAATGCCATTGTACAAAATGATGGTAAGGCCACACCTGGAGTATTGCGCACAGTTCTGGTCACCATACCTCAAAAAAGACATCGTGGAACTGGAAAAGGCGCAGAAGAGTGCGACTAAATGATGACTGGGCTGGGGCACCTCCCTTATGAGGAAAGGCTACAGCGTTTGGGGCTCTTTGGTCTAGAGAAAAGGCACCTGAGGGGGGACATGACTGAGACGTGTAAAATTATGCAGGGGATGGATAAAATGGATAGAGGGAAGCTCTTTTCCCTTTCACGCAATACCAGAACCAGGGGACATCCACTCCAATTGAGTGTTGCGAGAGTGAGAACAGACCAAAGAAAATATTTCTTTACCCAGCGTGTTGTTAGTTTGTTGAACTCCTTGCCACAGGATGTGGTGATGGCATCTGGCCTAGATGCCTTTGAAAGGGGATTGGACAGATTCCTGCAGGAAAAGTCCATCGCAGGTTACAAGCCATGATGGGGATGTACAATCTCCAGGCTTAGAAGGAAGGTACTTCCAAATGCCAGATGCAGGGGAGGGGTATCAGGAGACAGGTATCTAGTTGTCTTGTGTGCTCCCAGAGGCATCTGGTGGGGCCACTGTGAGATACAGGAAGCTGAACTAGATGGGCCCTTGGCCTGATCCAGCAGGGCTCTTCTTATGTTATTATGTTAACCACATGTAAGGCATAAAACATTTGAAAATAATTAAGTTTCCCAGTTCCAGTTTCATATAAATCACATAACTGAAATATTTTTTTCCCCAAAAACTTAATTGCATTTCACCTAATTTACTCTGATTAAAGGAGGGGCACAAAACATTGGCAAGTCTCAGGATAGGTTTCAACCATCTGGAATCCTTCTAGGCCTCTCCTCCTCCTCCTTCCAGGGTTTATGCTCTTTTCTAGGGTCTGTAATGTCTCCAAATTTCGTGCTCATCAGTGCAAATTCAAAAATATTGCACCCATTAGAGTTTTCCAATGTGGAGCTCACATGAAATGGGATGGCACACAGATTGTTCTGGACAAATCAGGATGCATTCCAAAGTAGTGAATAATCTTCAAAATCAAATCAGGGGACTTCAGCTCCCAGAATCTCACAGCCAGCACGGCCCCTAGCCATCTTTCTAGTTGGGGAGTTGTATTGCAACAAGTAATTTTTCCAGGCTCATATTCCCCCCCTCACACACATTTGTATGGGGAAGAAGCAGATCTGATTACCCAATCACTGATTTCATGAAGTTTATACAACACTATTATCATTCCATTTTCAGGTTTCTCTTTTCCCTCTTTCCTGGTGCCTCCCTTAGAGTTACACTTATTTAATCCACATTTGCTCTCACAGTGTATTGAACTCTAAAATAACAAGCTTTATATTAACCTGCACCTACTATGGTTTTTTTTTGTGTATATGTGTGTTTTAAAATAAGGTCATCCAATTTCACTCATTAACCTGGATTTAATTGCTAGTCCCAATTAGAGAACAGCCATCGAATCAGTGGGATTTATATATTGGCTCACAATTTAGCAATAGATCCAATGGGTCTCCTCTAGTTGACCACCCAGATCAATGGTATTTACATAGGTGTTGATTTAACAAGTCCCATTCATTTGGTGAGTCTACTCTAATTAGGATCTAGCTGGATCCAGAACCCCATTTTATTGTTTTTCATTGCTGGAGACTGATAACAAGAATTTGTCCCTTACAACCAATTCCCTTTTCATGTCTCCAGCTCCACCTCTTCAAATTTCCTTTCTTCCCTTGACCACCCAATGGAGTCTTTCTGGTATCTTTCTCTCTTGGCCTTCCCTTGCCGTGACAAAGCCAGGCTGGTTATTACAGCTCTCAACACAGCATGGGTGCTTTGAGATAAACATGGAAATCAGGTTTGCACCACTCATTATGTAAAAAATGCCGTCTGTCTGCAAGAATCGGGTGTCTTGGAGCATCTTAATCCAATTAGAATACAGAGACCCTGTTGGTCATTGAGGAGAGAGGGTGACACATGTGAAGAATTATAGACATTGTTAAATGGACGTCTAACTGACCTAAAAATAGCTTTCTGTCAAGCATAAGAACACAACCAAGTGGATAATTTCTCTAGACTAGAGCCCAGCCTGCACATCCACCAGAGCACCTCCTGTGAGTAAGCCTCTTTGATTGTCATTATTTTGTATTATTAGTTACATCTACATGCTATTATCTTTCCAGTGAGCTCAAGACAGTGTACTTGCCTTTCCTTTTCCCCATAGGATCCATATAACAGCCCTGTGAGATAGGTCAGGCTAAGAGTGACTTGTCTGGTGTCACCCAATGAGTTTAACAGCTCAGTGGGGACGAGAACCTTGAATTCCCAAGTCTCAGTCCAACACTCTAGCTGCTATGCTACACTGCTTCTGCAAGTGAGTAGATCACTCTCATCAGCATATATGTATGAATGCCGAAGGCAGTTTGTGATGTATGAACATTTCACTGAGGAAACAGCACCACTGACCTGTCAGAAAAGAACTATCCTTAGAAAACATTATCCTGTGTGGCCAGCAATCCTGTTACAAATGTGCAGCTCAAGGGGCCAGATTGGGATAGGTGATGATGGGGTAGGACACTGAACAGAGGAGTAATATAGATATTTATTGCAGAAGCTTCACTTGTACAACTGATGTAGGAAATAATTTTTTTGCCATAGTGAGGTAGGCTTGGGCCCAACGTTTCCTCTAAGGTGTGCATGTGCAGGGGCGTGCGGCAGGGAGGACAATTAGAGGGAATGTGGCTTGGGCCTCTTGCCCACTCTTGACTTTTCTAAATAACAACTCAGTGTTGTGTAGATCATTCAGTGTTGTGTAGATCCTTGGAAGTTGGCCAGTCTTTGTGCTCCCTTTGTTAGAATGGTGATCACACTTAGGTTCTTGTCTCTGTGATGGCTATCAGTGTATCAGCATGCCAAAAAGCTAGCTTTAGAGGCTGCCATAACCAAATATAGTTGTTTTTTAAATCCCTTTTTAAAATTCTAATAGATTTTTCAAAGCAATAAATGTTTCCTTTCTTTTTTGTTACCATACCATAAGCATCCAAAACTCCTGTTTTATAGCCTGAAGCTCACAACACTAGCCTGACATTCTGCTTGCATACATACCTAATGTCCTTGCAGAAAACTGATGGCAAACACCAAGAGGCAACAAAGAAGTACATTGCCTGCCTACACATGCAGCAGAGGCAAGTAACTTTGTACTGAAAGGGGCAACCCAGTCCTTGTGAAGTTTTTCCTATGAACATAGTGACCGCATTCCTATAAGAGATGGTTGTTGTGGAAACCAGAAACAGTTAATTATTTTTCTTGTTGTCATTGCATGCTTCCTTGTGCCATAATGACATGTCCTGTGGTGAGCCAGTATCAAATGAAGAGGAGGCTGGAATGTCCTAATCTCAAACCGCATCATATATATATAATCAGTGACCTTGCTAAGGAAATGCAAGACTTATTCTTATTAAGTGGTGTGTGTCTATGGAAGTGCGCACATGTACATAAATATGTGTTTAACTATTATAAAATAACAGCACTGAGTGTTAATTTATATTTTGAGAATCAAATTTTGGAAGAGGTATGACTTTTGGAAGAGGTGTAGGTTTTATTATTATGAAGTGTCAGTTTTAGAGTCCCATTCATTCATTCATTCCGTCAGTCAGTCAGTCATTCCAACAAAAGGAGTACAGGCAGCTTATGTGATGGATAAACAATTGATACAACTAAAAACCCACAGTTAAGCAGTATGATACCATATTAAAATGCCCGGCTTCAAACAATTGAAAAGCACATTTTAAGAAAAAGTATGGAATCCTCAATTAGAAGCCCTTTCCTCAGCAGCCCATGCAGTCGACAAAAGCCTTCCAGAAGACATAAGGTCTTTGCCTGCCAGCAGAAGAACTAGCAAGGACATTTTTCTGCCTGAGGTCGAGTAGCAAATGGACACCCCCTTTGTTTACCCCTCATGGTGCATCACCCCTCAAACCAGCTGAGTTATTCTGTCCCACTGGGTTGAAAACCCACACAATTTATCCCTGGCATTAAAGTCATCATAAAAACAAAGTACAGTACATGATTAGAGAGTTGGTGCCCTTTATGACATGCCCTGTTGACTGCCAGAGATAGCTGCCTCAGTCTGTCTAGTGGTAGGGCCAGTGCAGCCTTTTGCAAAATATCAAGTGGTGTCCTTGGGAAAGGCCCCTGAGAGAGCAAGCAGCCATCCTAGACTGTGCTCCCCCTCCTCCTATATGTTGATCTACCCTTAGGGTGCACATTGGTGGCACAGTGGCTGTGTTGCACATCCATGCAAGCAAGAAGAGAGAACATGTGAGGCAAAAAGATGAGCAACTGGTGCTGGAATGTTGGAGGACAAAGTTGTGTTCCATATCTTGTTCCTTTCAAGTGAGATGGAGAACTCCAGCCTAGCATTTTGCCTTTAAACATGTTTCAGAGCAAGCATGTTTCAAAATATGGTGCACAAACATACAATAGTTGTGATTCAAGAAGATTAGAACAACCCATTGGACCAGTGCCATGAACTCTGTTGGACCTAATTATCTACTATTGTCGAAGCTGCAGGTGGCCTGTAAGGAACTCTGTGAGATTTGATTTTTTTTTTTTTTAGAAACTTATACTGACTTTTCCCACTCTTAAGAGGATTGATCTAGGCAGGATTAATAAATGTAAATTTTTGTGAAATCTTACGTGCTTTCTTAGCTGATATATGAGGTTTAACAAACTGTCAAATGATTCTTAACATGTTCATTTTCATGGCTTTGCTACAGCCGCGCAGACTTGTTCCCCTTATTTTTAGTATTTAAGTGGCATTAAAAACTTATTTCCTTATGAAACCTTCCAAATATTTGACTCGAATTTGGACAAGTGCTGAAATGTGAGCAAAACTGTTTAAAAATCTATCTAGTGATGTATCTATGTATCTCTCTCTCTCTCTCGTTTAATGACAAAAGATTAATTAGTATTAAATTAAAGATTGCCCTTATTACATTATAGAACAAATTTCATTCCTTAGGGAAGTATTTTCAATCTGCGTTATGAACCACAAACTTTAGCTTGGCTTAACAGCAACTGGCTGTTTAAATAAAACACACTTGCAAAGGATGTTTTAAATAACCTGAACAGGGTTTTCAGTAGTCTGAAGCCAAAGCCAATCTGAGCTACTTTGGATTGCAGTTTAGATAACAAAGGAAATATCCAGTGGAGAAGAGGATTGTGATTAAAGATGTGTGGAATTGGTATAACTCAGTGGTCTGGAGTGCCTGGCTGCAGAAACAGGTGCTGAGAGTTTGAATGCACACTGTGCGGCCTTGGAAGAACAGCCTGAAGAAGAACAGATCAGGCAGAGCAGAGTGTGACTGATGGGGTGATGTGCCCTGCAACTTGTGTGGTCTTGGACAAGGTGCACAGTCCCAGAGCACCACCAGAAGGAGCGACTGATAAAACCACTTGGGAAAGGTTGCCGTAAGTCAGAAATAACTTGGCAACACAGAGTAACAATTATTATAAAGGTAAATTGCAATGTGGATTTTGTTTTTTAAGTAAGAATTCTGGGGAGCAGTGGGGACACAGACCACTCCCTGTCCAGCCCCGTTTTAAATGTTTACAGTTTGTGTTATCTAGACTGTTATGCTGGCATAAGTGCAATGACATAAATCACAGTGGCTCACTCCCATTTTTGTGCCCTTGGGGGAAGAGAGCTCGCTGAGGGTACCCCGCTGGATGGGGTAGTGGATCCCATTCTGCCCAGGTCAAGGAAGAGGACATGCAGGTGTGCTAATGTTCAGCCCTCCGAGGTTGTGTGTGTGTTTGGGGTAGTGGAGACCAAGATAGCCTGCCGAACCTCAGGCCACTGGCTCCACCTCAAAGCAAAATAAGTGCTGGCAAATTAAGTGGCTGAAGGAGCACCAACAATGAAGCCTCCAGAAGCAGGACAAACTTGAGGGGCTCTGGAGTCTGCATCAGCCCAGCATTTCCATCCCTCCTTAAAGGGCACCAGCTGCCTGGGATCAGTTTAGAGAAGAGAAGACTGGAGATTGGTACTGATGCAATGATGGAAACTTGGGCCTGATGTGGAATTGGAGGCAGCAGTGAGCTAGTACCCCATGCAGACTGTCAGGAGAGGTAGGACAGGCACCCAACCAACCTTTGCACCTTGTTACCCTACTCTAATAAAGATCTATTTGTGTAGCAACAGGAGTCTGGAGTTTATGGAATCTATGGTTGAGGAGACCCTGACCCTGGGCAGGAGTGATGGTGGCCACAAACCCCCCAGAATCCACTACCAGTGACTGTGGCGGCAAAGCCTAGTGAGTGCTGCAGGCCAAAAATATCAAGAGGGCAACAGTTGCCCACTCCTGTTCTCTCTATACACAGCTGTGCTATTTTAAAATGGTTGTGTTTAGATTTTTGTTTATGTATGCCTTTTCCATAAACTTCTGTTGGTGCCTAACTCTGTCTGATGTATTCTAGCAATAACCTCATTAAACTGTTCCAAATAGGGATGTCCACGGATTTCAGGCAAATACTGAGGCCCAAGTCAAACTGGACTACTTTGAGTTAATTTTGGTGCTTTCCATCATGAAGTGAGCTCCTTTGTGAAGCTACCAGCTGGGAACTGAAGCTGGCAAACAACTGAAACTTTTTGTGGGCAGAGCTTAGAATATGTATTTTAAAAGCACAAATTATTTTATAAACCAACAAGGTGACAAAAAATTTGATCTGTTTATGCTACTAGTTGGTGGGGTGACTTTTAAATAAACAGACCTAATATTACTTCTCATTATTTTAACTTACTAGTATCTGACAGTATGACGTGGTGAGTGGTAGAAACAGGGGAGAGATATATATGCATATGTATGTTCCTTTTTTAAAAATGCCCTTGTCTCTCAAGCCTGTGAACTCACTTAATGGCCCATAAATGTCTTCCTAGAGTCTTTGCAAGGGAAGGCGGGGCTTCAGGAAAACTGTCAAACTTTTTCTTTAAAAAAGCAAAATCTTTTTAGAAAAATCTTTTTAAAAATTACCATACCTCACTCCTTTCTTCTCGCTCCTCTCCTCAGCAGGGAGTACCCCTTAAAAGCAGATATTTTGCTTATGAAAACCAGGACAATCATTGCTTTTAAAGTTTCCTTCTTCCTGTGGAGCTGGGAGGAGGAGATATCTTCCCGAGAGAAATGATTAGGTGACACTTGACCACTGTTAATAAAAACATCAATGAATTAGCATTATGCATTATTACAATCTGAACATGTTATTTCATTTCAGTTTTCCTTTTTCCCCTTCATTTTGTTATTTATATTGCACCTTTCTCCCAAAGAGAACTAAAGATGTCTGGATTCAGAATTTGGAAACTCAGGGGGAAACAAAAGGCATGTTTTATTTCTGTGACAATGCCCAGGGTGGGAGAGATAGAGAAAGAATGTGGCCGAGTGACTGACAGGTACAGTTTCTAATTCTAGAGCACATTTTACCTGGGGTCTCCAATGGCTGTGCTTTAGGGGAGGTATTCTGATGTGGATAACATTTGATCCCAGGTACTATTCTCTATTTGGCCATCTCATAAGAAGAGAATACTCCCTGGAAAAGACCCTGATGTTAGGAAAGTGTGAAGGAAAGAGGAGAAGGGGACGACAGAGGATGAGATGGTTGGACAGTGTCACCGAAGCTACCAACATGAATTTGACCCAACTCCGGGAGGCAGTGGAAGACAGGAGGGCCTGGCGTGCTCTGTTCCATGGGGTCACGAAGAGTCGGACACGACTAAATGACTAAACAACAACAACAACTATTCTCTTTGTTGAAAGAACAGAAAAATTGAATTTGTTTTATTAACTTACCCTTGAGAGAGCCGCTATTGTATGTTCTAGGGATGTGTGCTCCTCCCAACTTGGTCTTTGCCCAAATAAAGGCATGCAGACTGATGCTTGCCTTGTCCTGTGTCTTTTTGCAGACACTAGTACTCGATCCTTGTGCTGGTATTTGTGTATTTCCAGGTTTCCTGGGGGGGAAAAAACCTCATTACCCATGAATGGGGATATGCAGATGGCTATGACTTGGGGTGTGGGTAGGGTTAGATGGTACCATCAGAATTATTTCTGGTAGAATTATTTCCCAGATCCAGCCTAAAGAACAGAAGAAAAAGAGAAGCAGGAAGCAGCCATTATGAACTTTGACAGGGACAACAATTCACCGCACAGAAAGAGAAATCAAAGGGAGAAGAGAAGAAGACATTAATGATCTAAAAAAGTGCAGGTCGGACCTAGGCACTCAAAACTGATGCACTAATGTAAATACACATCCACACATATATGTGCACACAATCTGTCCTAATACTGTAGCTAAATTTTAAAAAGAAGGGGGAGGGTGCAAGATTGCAATGATAGAAGTACCTCTCTACTCCCTGTAGTTTTTAAAATTCAAAGAATAGTTGCTACAGCCTGTTGACTTCACTGAGAAAGACTCCTTAGAACCTTAAAAATTGGATATCTGTGAAGATTCTCAGTCATTCAAGTGTGGTTGTCTGGAAGTTGAGTCATGGCACTGGACTTCTTTTTTGTTAGGTTGAAATGTTTTGCTACTCTTCCAAGTAGCTTCTTCAGTCTGAGGAGAGTTGGTAGGAGATCCCTGATATATCCTCCACATTGGTTTCACTTCCCCCTAGTCTGAATTGGCTTGTTAGAAGGACAAAGAACTGAGGGTGAGGGATAATCCCACTTCTGCAGTCCTTCTCCACCCATTGTCATGGGTTGTTAATGGTACTTAACAGTGGTCTTTCTGGTGTGTGTGGTCCTAATCTTTCTGGGCACTGATGAAAGGGCAGCATGATAAATAGGAGACACTGTATCTAAGGCCTCCATCCCTGTTGAGTGAGGGATTTTCTATATGCACATCTATGGCCTCCCTGACCATTCTCTCAAACCACCTATCTTCTCGGTCCAAAATGAGTACATCTTGGTCATCAAATGAGTGTCCCTTGACATTCAAATGAAGGAACACCACTGATTGTGGTCCTGAGCCATTGCCCCTCCTGTGCTGGGCCATTCTCCTGTTTAGTGGCTGTTTAGTTTCTCCAATGTAGAGCTCCGAACACTCCTCTTTGAATTGGACTGCATATAGTATATTTCTCCTGTTGTGTTTTTGTATCCGGTCTTTTGGGTGGACTAATCTCTGCCTTAGTGTGTTTGTGGGTTTGAAGTGCACGAGTATGTGGTGTTTACCAAAAATCCATTTGAGCTTTTCAGACACACCCACCACATAAGGAATGACCAGGTTCTTCCGTTGGCTCTGGGTCTCAGACTGCTCCATTGTCCTGCTGGGTTGGGACATTGCCTTGTTAAAGGCCCATTTTGGATATCCACAGGCCTCAAGGGCTGTCCTCAGATGTCCATCTTCCTTCTTCTTGGCTTCTGTGGAGGTGAGGATGTTTCTTGCTCTGTGGTTTAGCGTCCTGATGACCCCTAGTTTGTGTTGCAATGGGTGATGAGAGTCAAATTGCAAGTATTGATCAGTGTGTGGGGGTTTTCTGTAGATTTCTATTCCTAAGCTGCCGTTGGATCTGATGATGCACAGTTCAGGAAAGCCAGCTGGTTGTCTTTGGTGTCTTCCCTGGTGAACTATTTAGGCCCACTGCATTTATGTGGTCTGTGAAGGCCTGTGAACTTCCTGAATCTTGATCTTCACCCAGGTGTTGTCCACATACCTGAACCAATGGGTCGGAGTCGTCCCCTGGAAGGTGTTTAGTGCCTTCTTTTCCACTTCTTCCATGTATAAGTTGGCAACAATGGGTGACACTGGGGAACCCATGGCACAGCCATGTTTCTGTCTGTAAAAGTCACCTCTGTAGGTGAAGTAAGTGGTGCTCAGACACAGGTCCAGGAGCAGGCATATCTGGTCCGGGCTGAGGCTGCTTCTGGTGGAGAGGGTGTTATCTTCTTCCAGTCTCCTTTTTACAGTTGTTAGGGCATCAGGAGTGGGAATGCTTAATAACTGGAGTGTGCAAGAGAGGTCTAGAATTTCATTGAGAGAAGAAGCTGTAAATCTTCTCCTTTGGTTCTGGCTCAGTGTCTTATTAATACTTTTGATTTCCTTTCCTTGTTATTATTTATTTATTTATTTGATTTATATCCCGCCCATCTGGTATATTCTACCACTCTGGGCGGCTACCAACAAACATATATTCATTACAATAACACAGAGCCATTGACGTAATCAATAATAAAAACAGTGAAAAAATATAATAAATGATAAATGATATTATATGATAAATGATAATAAATGATATTAATTGCATATCATTTGTTTTGTTTTTACATTGATAATATCACAAATGCTAGATGAAACACAAACGATCTGTGAAAAGTGTTGTTCCACTCCATGAGTGCCCCAGGTTCTTTATTGCACCCTGTGGTCACCAAAGAGACACACAAATAGCCCTTGATTAGTGTTTTGGCTTTTGGCTGAACATGGTGCAGATCCCAATATGCACCATGTATAGACAGCCTGGTGAGCTATAAGCAGAGCTTGAGGACTGTCAAGGATGACAAATACGAATGAGATCAGAAGGACTGAACCAAGAGATGGCCTTTCTTCCAGAGCCACCATACTTTTCTATTTGAAAAAGACTTAAGTTGGCTTTCAAGCATCACAAATTTCTAGCCCATACAGTTAATAATAATAAGAATTGTGTGCTGCCAAATCGATTCTGACTTATAGTGACCCTTTCCAGGGTTTTCTAGGTAGAGAGTACTCAGAAGTGGTTTACCATTCCCTTCTTCTGGGAGTATCCTGGGACTGTGAAGCTTGCCCATGGCTACACAGGCTGGCTCTTCTCCCAGAAGGCACAATGGGGAAATTGAACTCCCAACCTCTGGCTCTGCAGCCAGATACTTAAACCACTGAACTATCCAGCCAGCCTTCTGAAATTTTATGCTTTTATTGCCTAAGAATACTATATGATATGGACCATTTTAATATATATTGCCCCCAAACCACAATGGGATGGAAGAGGAAGCTAATTATTTTCTTCAGTTTTCTACATAAGCTGTTGCATGTGCTATTCTAAAGCCTGCAGGTGTGTCACTTATGGCTACCTCTATGACAGCTGTAATTTCCAGAACAACAGTCTGCAAAGAACCTTGGAGAGAACTACATCCTTTATTGGTTTCCCTCCAAACAGGAAGGCTATCCTTGCACAACAAGCCCTGCACTTATTCATATGAAATTTGGTAGACTCGATTGTCTTGGAAAACACACAGCTATTTTTTCTATTTCTGAAAAGATATTTTTATAACAGTAGTGTGGTAGCAAAAATACAGGCTTTCATCATGATAGTTCTTATTGCCACATACTCCCAAGGAGACACACACATCTTTGTGTTTATTATATTTGTTTCAGTTCATCTACCCATCTAGCTGTTGTGTGCATGAGTAAAATACCCTACAAGACCAGCAATACATGGCATGTGTTCTTGCGTTGTGCCATCAAATTGTGGCAACCCCATGAATGAGCGATCTAAAAAATGTCCATGTCCTCAACAGCCTAGCTGAGTGCTTGCAAACTCAAGCCTGTGGGTTCCTTTAGGGAGTCCATCCATATTTTATTTGGTCTTCCTCTTCTCCTGCTGTCTTCCACAGCATTACTGTCTTTTCCAAAGATTCTTGCCTTCTCATGATGTGCCCAAAGCAGGATAGCCTCAGTTTCAACCTTTTTTTGCCTCCAGAGATAGTTCAGACCTGATTTGATCTAGGATCTGCTTGTTAGTCTTTCTGGCAATTCAAGGTATCTCTGTAAAGCTCTCCCCCAGCACCCCATTTCAAACAAATCCTTTTTTCCCCTTTTAGAAGACGTAGCCATGTTAGTCTATGTTAGCATGTCAGGCAAAAACAAAACAAAAACAGAAAAATTAAGAAGGCAAGAATGTCATGGCACATTGAAGACTAACTGCTATATTTTAATGGGAGCTTTTGTGGACAAGTCCACTTCTCCCATGTCTGAAGAACTGGACTTGTCCATGAAAGCTCACATTAAAATATAGCTGTTAGTATTTAAGCTGCTGCAATGTTTTTGTCTTCCTCATTTTTTTCCTGTCAGCTTTCTTTCTTGTCCAGAGTTCAAACCCATACATGGTGATCAGAAATATAAGAGTTTGGATGGTCTTGGTCTTGATTTTCAGTGACATATCCTTACACATTCATTGCTGCCCTTCCAACTCTCAGTTGTATTCTGATTTCTTAGGTCTACTCTCCATTAGTTTGCATTACTGCAAGGACAGTTCACAGTAATATATTGTTGCTGAGAAAATTCACTGCTACTGTGGAGATTGCAACTGAGCTCAGAGGGGATACAGAAAGTGAGAGTGAAGTAGCAGATGATGTTGTCATCCTTGTTAATAAGAAAAATTCTGGCACTTTGATCCTGTGAGTGCTGGCAATGCTGATGAAGTGGGCTCTATTTCATGAACATTCATGCTGGAATAAATGTGTTAGTCTTAGAGGTATCACATAACTCTTTGTTACTTGGAACCATTCCATTGTTATTTGTACTATTCCTGACAATAAGAAAGAAATAAACCAAATGTTGTTGGAAGTCTATTTCTGGTATTATCGGGGTGGGTGGAGAACCTCTGCACTCAATTTATTGTGAAAGCATCACTTCTGAAGGCTTCCGATAACATTTCCCCCCAACTTTGGGAGAGCAGGGAGCATCCAGGAGCAACAAAAATGATCATTACTGGAGTCCATTCTCTATTTTGCCCACTTCAAATCTATGGAAAAGAAGGAGACTTCATTTTCAGGTCAGAATGTTCCTACACCATGCGGATTGCTATACACAATTTTTCTTAATACATTCATTTTTGTATATAATTTTTGAGAACTGGGAATGGTGTCACAAAATCTGGAGAGTATACAGTCCAGAGAATAACAGTGCTCTGATCTGCATATGAATCTAAGCCGTGTAAATTGAGTCAGTACACATAACAACACAAATGAAATTCCACTCCATCATTTGCATCAAGACAGATACCAGTTGCTGTATTTCTAGCTCTCCTGGTCCAGGAGATATAGTACCCTCCCTCCTGTACAAGCTTTCGTGAAGCAGACCTCAAACATCCTCAAAGGTGACCCAAGTGGGGGAGGGGAGTGTATCCTAAAATTTTCAAGGAGTGCCTCCCTGCTCTGGTGACAAATCACCCATGCTGCAACTACCGTGTTTCCCCAAAAATAAGACAGGGTCTTATATTAATTTTTGCTGAAAAATCATACTAGGGCTTATTTTCAGGGTAGGTCTTTTTTGGGGGGAAACAGGGTAGTAGGAAAGGACACTGGGCCTGTAGACTAACAGTAATAACTACTGAATGCTATTTTAGTACACCAGGGGCTGTGGTCTAAATGCTGTATACACTCTTTGCCAGTTTCTGTACCTGCTGACAGCCCTTTCCACTGCAGGGGTGACTAAACAGCAGCCTTTTACTTTGAAAATAAGATGAGAAGACCACAGATCTGTGAGGACTAAGGCATGTGAAGAAGGTGCACTATTCTAGCAGCTTCCCAGTAGTGCAAGTCAGCTTCAAAACAAGGTGCTTGCTCAAGCATGGCTTGTTTTAATGGTAAAATGAGGTGTTTTGTGGAGGTTTCTGACATGTCTCTGGATTTGAGTGGTGATTAAGTCAATGGCAGCGGGAGTAAAGTGTGCCCCTGGTGGGCTTGGGGAGCATGGCAGCTTAATCTGGTCTCTAGAACTTGCTCATCCCTGTAGTTAGAGCAGGTGAGCAGGTATTTTGCAACCCAAAGCTCACACACTGTTCTCTGCCAGGTGAAGAACAACTCACTTGGAAAGCACCTGTGATCTTCCAAGGGACTTTTTGTACAAATCCTCTTCATTTTGCTTGCAAAACCATCCGTGTAAAGTTTTAAGCTCCATCAAAGCGTTGCAGTTCACTGCAGGAGTTTCTCTACAATTTCTACATTGTTAATGTTCAACTCTATAGATGAAAGGCCTCCCCAAGGCTCACATTTTCAATTAGATTCAAGCTAGAGCATTTTAATTAAAAAAATATTGAGGGGAAGCCAGTCCCTAGCCATGCAATAGAAAAATTGCTGCTTAGAGGAGGGCAACAGAAACACTCCATGTCGTTACTGTAATCAAGTTTTTTTCCCTAATAGTTTTAAAGCCTCGTAACTCATTGTACACAGTGGAATAACATTTGGCAGTTAACTAACAGAGAGAGAATAAGACAGAGCTATAGCTTGTAACAGTTCTGGAACCGAATTCTTTACATTGCACAAGTCCTGTAGATTACTCAGACTTGCTGGATAGCTCAGTGGTTTAGGTATCTGGCTGTGGAGCCAGATATTGGGAGTTCAATTCCGCACAGTGCCTCCATAACAGGGGCTGTACTTGATGATTCATAGGGTCCCTTCCAGCTCTGCAGTTCTAAGATGCTTGTTGTTATTCCATATTAAGATGCAATAAAACCACAACAAACACATTATATTGATATATTCCAATAACTTGCCCCCCACCTAACTTGCCATGCTTCCACTGAACATGTATGGAAAGTTGACAGACACCCATCTTCCCTGTAGTATGACCCCAGTATCATGTGTTCACAGGTATGGTGCTCTGTGACACAGAAGACTAAGGACTAAGTTGGAACTCTATACAGAGGTCATATCGGCTAGAAGTCTCATTAACTGTGGAGAAAAGCCATCAGCTTAATCAACTCATTGGCCAAAATCCTATTGGTGTGAAGTTGCACTGTGGAGCCAAATTATGTCATTCTCCTCTATCAGTAATATTTAAATTAAATGAATTGAAAGCTTCTTATCCCTTGTTTCAGTTTCCGAGACTCACTGGGGCTCCATTTTGCTCTGGGAAAGGCCTTGGGAGCCTTGGGGTAGGAGGTGGGAAGCCTTAATAGTAAAAAATCACTACTGGTAGTCTTGATCCTGGCAGTGGTGTCCAGTGGTGATTTTTGGTAATTAAAGTCTACCTGCGGTTCAGAAGCTACTCTCCAGGGCAAAAAAGGGGCCCCAAGTCAGAATCTGAAATAAGGAGATAGGAAGTTTTTGATTTATTTAAATTAAGTAATACTGACACTGGATGATGATGTCATCTGGCTTCACAGCATAATTTTACTCCAACAGCATTTTGCCCATAATGTTTAAAACATGAGCAAACTTAAGATATAAGATATTCCAGTACAGAGGAAACTAGAAAATATGTTTTAGCTCCCATGCTGGCTTCAACTAGCCATTTTGGGGACGTTTAGGATACTGACATGTATCCTAAATTGTAAGGACTTACAAGTTGACACATGGCTGGAACAGATGGGCTCATTGATAGACCAGGCATTGTTCAGATGCTTTCATAATTATTTAGATCAGTATACATGACATGAATAGCTCAGTGAGATGGAGCACCAGGGGTTGGGAATTTTATTTCCCACTCAGCCCCCTAAGAGAATAACCAGTTGGAGTAACTTTAACCAAGCAACACAGTCCCAGAGCACCCCCAGAAGAACCACATTGTTGTTCTACTTAAATCAGTATTAATAACGCTGATTGGCAACACTTCTCTCAGCTCTGAAGTGGGAGCCTTTCCTATCCTTCCTTTGAGATAGTGGGAATTGGACCTGTTGTCTTTTGCATTTCAGAACATATGATATCTCGAGTTTCAGTCCTTGCTGTAGGAAAGGGATGGTTTCACCACCAACATCCAATCAGCCACTGAATATTTTTGTAGTCAGTCTAGCTGCCCAGCCTTCTGGGTGCTCCATTATAGCCTTGGTCCTGACCATACTAAAGACATACTCCTCTTCAACAAGACTTTGAAGTGGGACATCTCATGTGGCCGGGCAAGCACCACACCTGATGGTCAAAGTTCCAGTCTGGTTCATTTGTGATGCTGCCCTTGTTTTACCACAGATTCAGATTGGGGATGTTTCTGAGTCCAGTTTGGGATACATCAGCATATCATTAAGCTGCCATTGTTGTATGTCTGAGAGATATATTTTGAAGATGGGAAGCCTTCAGTCTCAGAGGCAGATACATCCCATTTGAGATTTCCCATCCAGACCTCAGATTTATTGGTAAGAGTCTGTTTAAAGCCTGGAAAGCTATTTCATGGTATTGAGCTCCAACATGCATCCTGGGAAACTGTTGCATGGAGCCCTGGAAGCTTGTTGCCTGGAACTCAGTTTTTCTTTGCAGACCAGAAAGGGTTGAACAGAACTGTACCCTAGCTTGTGATCTGGGCAGCTGTTGTATGGCACCCAGGGGGTTTGTTGCATGGAACTGAAATCTGGTTTACAACCCAGGAAGCTGTAATTTATGAAGAGGTCTTAAGTCATATGGCCTTTTGCTTTGAGCAACATAGGGAAACAGGTGCCATTGTTACGATCAACAGTTGTGAATTTTGTGTTCTGCCAGTAAACTTACAAGTGTGTTCCTACATTTAAACATCTATATCAATTTCTAAACCTGTGGCCCCTCTGATGTGTTGACCACTCCAATCATCCTTGGCCACTGGCCATACAGTCTAAGAATGATGGAGTTGTATTGCAAATAATTATGCCTGCTGAGGAAGGATCGTTCTACATAATGCCATGGATGTTCATATTCTCATGTCTCCATGGTCACTTAGCATGCACAGAGAAGATGGGAAAAATTGATGGGTATTTATTATCTTATGTATCAAAACATGATTCTCTGTACCATCTTTAAAAAGGTATATTTTATGCCTGAGCACATTTGTCTGTCTTCAGGGTGTTGCTTTGCAGATGAGTTTAGTCCTGGATTTAGGAAGCGTCTCCAGCGCTGTTTACTCTTAATAAAAAATGATTGCTCATGAGCACTACTTATATCTCCCAACAGATGTATAATTAGAGATTGTGGATTGATTTCAAATTGTAAAGTGTTCAGCTTAATTAAAATACCTAGGTCAGCTATATGCAGAAAGAGCACCTTCCCCCTTCTCTCTGCCCCTCTTTTCAGCAAGAAGTGCACAGAGCAAATCATCACGTAGAAAGTCTTACACTTTTCATTATGAGAATATTTCAGTCATAATATATCTATTTTATGCCTCTGTTTCTTGCTCTTGGCTTGAGCAGAAAATACAAGTTGTGCTACAGGTGTACAGGGGTTTTGTAATAAATGTACCTTATCACTGTTGAATTAAAAAGTTTACCTCTCTGAATGCTGACATGAACATTCATGACATTAAATATGGAACAGGCTGTGAAATCTCATATTACTGGAGATAAGTGGATGAGTGGCAATGGTTTCTACAAATACACTGCACCTCCCCTGCACCCTTGTCCCTTAGCGGACTGAAGAACCTCTTTGGAATTGGGCTCCATGAAGTCAAGACTCTTGGTACTATTTGAACTGGACAAATAGGGTAGGATAGTCTGGGTGTCTGATTCACCCTGTCCCAGTCATCTGCAAGGGGACTGAGTTAATTCCACGAGCCCCCTGCCAAGTCTAGTTCTTGTCCAGGCCCAAGTTTCACTCAATGTGCTGGTTGCAGTCTAGGAGTTCAAATGGAGCTTTGTTAGTTAGAAGCAATTCACTGCAAGGAGTTAAACAATTTAACTTATGTCCACATAATATAATCAATAGGACTCTGATGACTATTAGTTTTCACTGTGTGTTTATGATTGTGAAAGGATTATTGTTGCATTGGCTTTGAATGAACAGGTCGCATTACTGAATAGCCCTCTCAGATCAAAACTGTTTGCATGTCCTTCTCTTCACTTGAATGCTTTTTAAAAATATGGATCAGAAAATGCAAAGATAATGTCATAGATGTCATGTATAGCTTTTATGCGTGAGGGGGATTTCAAACACACTTGCTTCAAATGACTTCTAATGCTTGCCATTAAGACCTGTCCCTGTCATCTGCCAATGGCCAAAATCCTGCTGCTTAGCGTAGTAAGTTCCACTAGAATAGGCCCACTGAATCAGTGATTGTTCTTTACCCAAATATATCCATGTGCAGTAGTTGAGCTTTTAAATGGTTTCATTGGGGCCAGTGGTGGATATTGAGAAGGAAAAATATAATACAGGGCAGGAAAAGAAGGTGGAATCTTTCATCATTAAGCAGTGGTTTCTGTTCCCTTCTTCATTCCTTCAGTCAAAGATTTCTTCTATTCTATTCTATTGCTGTAGGAGAGGAGAGTTTATTGAGGGGAGACACAGGAGAGAAGCCTGTGGCCAGAGAGTCACCTGTCCCCCCCCCCCCCCCCCGGTCTAACCTATAGGCTGGAGGTTCCTCATCCTTGTTTTTCTGTGCTTCTCAAACTGCAGTATCGTTGTCTGGAAAATGGAATTCTTTCTGTGACTTGATCTCAGGAGGAATCATGTAGCAATAACTATCACTGCAGTAGAGAAAGATTCTCCTGCATTTTGGTGTCAGTGTTGTAGATGAAGCAGGTGGAAATTGCTTCCTGCTTCCTGAGGCATATGCAGCCCCTTACCATCTCCTGAAAAGTCCCCCCTGCCCTATTACTTATAGGATGAGCGCTAGAGTGGACATCTGTCTTTATTTTGCCAAAGATGGGGGGCGGGGAGAGGAATTAGTTAATTACTTGTTTCCCTCTGCAAGCAGCAGTCCATCCCTTTATGTATGGACAAGACAATTTATCTTATTTTAATCATTTGTAATGCTGCCTACTGCTATCAGGCCTTCCAGGTGGCTTAAACATATTCAAACATTTTACCCACAGAAAGAAGTACATTGCTTAAAAATCTCTAAAAGCAGAAGCAGAAAATAATACCTCATCCATAAAGTGCTCAGGCAAATAAAATGCTCCTTATTTAAATTATTTATTTTGTTTTGTTTATTTGTTTTATTGGATTCTTATGTACAATTTCAAGGAGCACAAGACAGCTTCTAAGGTGTCAACTCCCTTTTTTATCCTTATAACATGCCCATGAGACACACCAGGCTGAGATTAAACAGCCAGAGTTACTGAATAAACTTCAGCTTGGTTGAGGTGAGAGAGAGAGAGAGACTTTCAAACTCTCGTCCCTTCCCATTCTTAATCTGACATTTTAACCTCCATGCCAAACTGACTGGCTCTCAACTCCAGCTGATTTGCATTAACCTGGCAAATAAAAGAGATTTGAGTCTATCTGTATGAGTTGAATATCTTTGAGGAGGGTATAGCATGAACTTCAATCCTTGGTTGCCTCATATAATGTTTAAAAGAGAGAACACTCAGTGGAGGGTGGAAAATGTTAAAGACCAGAGAGGTTCTCACTGAAGAGAAGGATCCCTTTTCTACACCTGTCCTAAGTTTCTTTGTAGCTCCAGGATGATGGAATTTTCCCAAAAATAGTAAATAAACTTCTTTCAATATGAACCAGGTATTTTCCCTCTGTAAAATGAATTAATGCTCCTACATATTACTCAGAATCTCTTACTTGAGGCAGCTGCTTCAGTTTGTTCAATGGCAGGGCTGGTCCAGTGTGTGTGTGTTTGATAACTATGCTTACTCGTCAGACCTCATCTATTATTGCAACTGAGTATTGCATCCTGGAAATCTAACACATCCTATTGCTAGATGAGTCTTCCTTTACATTGTTATTAGACTGTTTGCCATCTACTGTCAAAACTACAGAGGAGCCAGAAAGCATTTCAATTTGTGTACAAGTGGCAGGTTGGGTAGGTAAATAAGCTAGGGTGAAATTAGCAGCCTTATTGTTCGCTTCTACCACTTTGCCCCCATCTACTTTGGTGAGCTGGCTGTAGCAATAACTGCCACCCAAAATGATGGTGTTGAAAACTAGTAGAGAGCAATTTATGAGTTTTTTCAGCTAGTGAGCTTCCATGGTGGTTCAGCAAAGTAAAGCACCTTGACTCTAATCTTAGTAATGCCTGTGTGTTTGTTTATAGGAGTGATTCACCTTAACAGTAAGAGACTAACTCATGTCAGGACTGTGAAGGGAAAAACAAACAAACAGGGGCCTGTGATAACTGGAAGGGCATATTTGGACTTTCCTCCTACTTGGTTGAATCGCTTGGCAGTTCTTAGACCACATGAACTGTCCTAATTAACACCAGAGTGAGATGCCTTCAATCAATGGTAGGTAGAACTGAAGATTAAGAGGGAAGCTTTGACTTTTTATCCACATATTTTTTCCTCTTAATGCAAATGTTTGCAGGAAACAATCAGCAGGCCAAAGGTATGTGTGTAGTTAAGGCCTCCCCTTATCCACCAGCTGTTCCATGCAGATACCCTTTCCTTGGCTGTTTCTCACACCTGTGCTCTGGGAATGCAAAGCCTTTTTCCATGAAGAGGTTACCTGGGCATTTGCAGAGGGCAGCTGACACGTGGAAGATGAAGTAGAAGTACCTCACTTCTTTGGTTGTTCCCCTGCTAACTTCCTCCTCTGCCCCAGAAACTTTTATGACATATGTTAGAGAAACGAGTGTTTGATGATGTGAGATTTTACTTCTGCCTAAGCTACATATGACATTAAATGATTTAGATGACATGCAGCCCATATTTTGACCTCATAGAGCTGTTGCATATTGTTTGACTGATGTGAAAATGCATTTCCATTTCCCACATCATCCTGGCAGGATTCTGTATTCAAATAATTGAAAGTTTCGTGTCTCCAGCCGGGAAGAGGATGATGTAGCAATCACGTTCCATGGGGATGAAATCCATGAAATATAATAAAGGGCAAGTTTAATTGGCTTGGTTCATTAAAATGTTCTGCCAATACCAGTTTGTTTGGTCAGGCTTTGACTTTATTGCAGTTGGCTGTAAAATTGTCATTTCAATCTCCATTCTTGAGTTGGAATTTTAAAAAGGCATTTTAAAATGTCAGGTCTCCAAGGAAGAGCCTTTTTTAAAAAGGAATAAAGAACAGAGGTAATACTGTTATAATAATAATAATAATAAATGGTCTTTGACCATTATTTTGCAAGATTTGTCCTATCGCTAATCCCCCCTTTTAATTTTTTTTAAAAATCCCAGCTCTTCTTTGGTTGACACTTTGTCAATACGCTGATACTCTTTATGAGTCTTCTTCATATTTTTCTCCACTGTAAACTCAATTACCTTTTAAATGGTTTTTAACGGGCATTAAAGCAGCACATGAATGAATATGAGTGCCACTGTTTCACGCCTTAATGGTTCTTGGGATAGTCTGTGTAGAAGCTGGAGTTTCAACAATGACCTGTGCCTAATCGCCTTATGACCGTACAAATGCACCAAAAGGATTCACAGGATAACTCTTTCCAGGATGAGTTAGTGCTCACAGTAGTGGCTCCAAAACCTATGGCATATCATTATATTTTATTATATGGAACACAGCTCCTTTATTCTAAGTTGATTACCCTAAGGTAATCATGTGTAAAGAAAAATCTCGCTTCATTTTGCCTTCTAAATGGTCTTTGAGATTATTCCCTGGGGAAACACACTTTTCAATAGCTTTATAACGACATGTCAATTGGCACCAAATTGATTCCATTTTGATTTGGATTAGTCCCTTCCCCTCCCGTTTGTTCATGGGCTTCTGTTTCCCTTTGCACTCCCAAAGCCGGAACTGAACAATATTTCTAGGAAACCAAGAAGAAACAAATAACTGGCTGCATAGCTCAGGGAGGTGAACTCACTGTGCTTTGCAGGAAAAAAGCCAGTCTGCATAGCCTTGGGTAAGTCCCAGAGTGCCCCCCAGAAGCACCCTATTGGTCCATATAAATCAATATTAATCCCACTAAAACACCCAGAAGTCTTCACCACAACTCACATGGAGAAATACATCACCTACGATTACTACCAGAAAGATCGTAGTGTAGGATGGGTAACAGATCTGTGGCAAAACAGCTTACCATATAGGCTACTATGAAATCTATACGTCTTACAGACATTTGCAAGAATAAAGAGTGAGATCATTTTTGTTGGACTAGAACAGCAAGGACAAGTAGAAAGTCATCTGAACCAATGCTGGAGAGGGGGCTTGGGACCGGTAGGCAGTCTGAGTGGGTTTTTCTCCTTTGTTTTCTACATCTACCTGCACATTAGTATTCTAGGTCTTGAATACTTCTCTGCTTTATTTCTTTATGCTTGTCCATTTTAATTACCCAGTGAGACAGACTTGCAGACACACAAGCTTTCTTTATTTAAGTTTAGAAATCTCTTTCTTCCTGCTCTATCCTAAATGGATTCCCTGAATTAATCAACAGTAAGTTTCTTCCCTTCCCTTGTTGTTGTTGTTTAGTCGTTAAGTTGTGTCCAACTCTTCGTGACCCCATGGACCAGAGCACGCCAGGCCCTCCTGTCTTCCACTGCCTCCCGGAGTTGGGTCAAATTCATGTTGGTAGCTTCGATGACACTGTCCAACCATCTCGTCCTCTGTTGTCTCCTTCTCCTCTTGCCTTCACACTTTCCCAACATCAGGGTCTTTTCCAGGGAGTCTTCTCTTCTCATGAGATGGCCAAAGTATTGGAGCCTCAGCTTCAGGATCTGTCCTTCCAGTGAGCACTCAGGGTTGATTTCCTTCAAAATGGATAGGTTTGTTCTCTTTGCAGTCCAGGGGACTCTCAAGAGTCTCCTCCAGCACCACAATTCAAAAGCATCAATTCTTCGGCGGTCAGCCTTCTTTATGGCCCAGCTCTCACTTCCATACATCACTACTGGAAAAACCATAGCTTTGACTATGCGGACTTTTGTCGGCAAGGTGATGTCTCTGCTTTTTAAGATGCTGTCTAGGTTTGTCATTGCTTTCCTCCCAAGAAGCAGGCGTCTTTTAATTTTGTGGCTGCTCTCACCATCTGCAGTGATCATGGAGCCTAAGAAAGTAAAGTTTGTCACTGCCCCCATATCTTCCCCTTCTATTGCCAGGAGGTGATGGGTCCGGTGGCCATGATCTTAGTTTTTTGGATGTTGAGCTTCAGACCATTTTTTGCGCTCTCCTCTTTCACCCTCATTAAGAGGTTCTTTAATTCCTCCTCACTTTCTGCCATCAGAGTGGTATCATCTGCATATCTGAGGTTGTTGTTTCTTCCGGCAATCTTAATTCTGTCTTGGGATTCATCCAGTCCTGCCTTTCGCACAATGTATTCTGTATATAAGTTAAATAAGCAGGGGGACAATATACAGTCTTGTCATACTCCTTTCCCAATTTTGAACCAATCAGTTGTTCCATATCCAGTTCTAACTGTTGCTTCCTGTCCCACATATAGATTTCTCAAGAGATAGATAAGGTGGTCAGGCACTCCCATTTCTTTAAGAACTTGGCATAGTTTGCTGTGGTCCACACAGTCAAAGGCTTTTGCGTAGTCAATGAAGCAGAAGTAGATGTTTTTCTGGAACTCTCTGGCTTTCTCCATAATCCAGAGCATGTTAGCAATTTGGTCTCTAGTTCCTCTGCCCCTTCGAAATCCAGCTTGTACTTCTGGGAGTTCTCGGTCCACATACTGCTGAAGCCTACCTTGTAGGATTTTGAGCATAACCTTGCTAGCGTGTGAAATGAGTGCAATTGTACGGTAGTTGGAGCATTCTTTGGCACTGCCCTTCTTTGGGATTGGGATGTAGACTGATCTTTTCCAATCCTCTGGCCACTGCTGAGTTTTCCAAACTTGCTGGCATATTGAGTGTAGCACCTTAACAGCGTCATCTTTTAAGATTTTAAATAGTTCGACTGGAATGCCATCACCTCCACTGGCCTTGTTGTTAGCCATGCTTTCTAAGGCCCACTTGACTTCACTCTCCAGGATGTCTGGCTCAAGGTCAGCAACCACACTATCTGGGTTGTCTGGGACATCCAGATCTTTCTGATATAATTCCTCTGTGTATTCTTGCCACCTTTTCTTGATGTCTTCTGCTTCTGTGAGGTCCCTACCATTTTTGTCCTTTATCATGTCCATCTTTGCACAAAATGTTCCTTTAACATCTCCAATTTTCTTGAATAGATCTCTGGTTTTTCCCTTTCTATTATTTTCCTCTATATCTTTGCACTGTTCATTTAAGAAGGCCCTCTTGTCTCTCGTTGCTATTCTTTGGAAGTCTGCATTCCATTTTCTGTAACTTTCCCTATCTCCCTTGCATTTTGTTTCTCTTCTCTTCTCTGCTATTTGTAAGGCCTCGTTGGACAGCCACTTTGCTTTCTTGCATTTCCTTTTCTGGGATGGTTTTTGTTGCTGCCTCCTGTACAATGTTACGAGCCTCCATCCATAGTTCTTCAAGCACTCTGTCCACGCAATCTAGTTCCTTTAATCTGTTCTTCACTTGCACTGTGTATTCAATAAGGGATTTGGTTTAGATTATACCTGACTAGCCCAGTGGTTTTTTTTCTAGTTTCTTCAGTTTAAGCTTGAATTTTGCTATAAGAAGCTGATGATCAGAGCCACAATAAGCTCCAGGTCTTGTTTTTGCTGACTATAATGACAAGAACATCTTTCTTTGGTGTCAGTTCTAGGAGGTGTTGTAAGTCTTCATAAAATTGGTCAATTTCAGCTTCTTCAGGATCGGTGTTTGGTGCATAAACTTGGATTACTGTGATATTGAAAGGTCTGCCTTGGATTCGTATTGAAATCATTCTATCATTTTTGAGATTGTATCCCAGTACAGCTTTTCCCACTCTTTTGTTGACTATGAGGGCTACTCCATTTCTTCTATGGGATTCTTGCCCACAATAGTAGATATGATAATCGTCTGAATTGAATTCGCCCATTCCTGTCCATTTTAGTTCACTGACGCCCAGGATGTCAATGTTTATTCTTGCCATACCCTGTTTGACCACATCCAGCTTACCAAGGTTCATAGATCTTACATTCCAGGTTCCTATGCAGTATTTTTCTTTGCAGCATCAGACTTTCCTTTCACTTTCCTTTCACTTCCGCAGCTGAGCATCCTTTCGGCTTTGGCCCAACCACTTAATTAGCTCTGGAGCTACTTGTATTTGTCCTCCGCTCTTCCTCAGTAGCATATTGGACGCCTTCCGACCTAAGGGGCTCATCTTCCAGCGTCATCTCTTTTAGCCTTTTGTTTCTGTCCATGGAGTTTTCTTGGCAAAGATACTGGAGTGGCTTGCCAGTTCCTGCTCCAGGTGGATCGCGTTTAGTCAGAACTCTCCACTATGACCTGTCCATCTTGGGTGTCCCTGCACGGCATAGCCCATAGCTTCTCTGAATTACTCAAGCCCCTTTGCCAGAACAAGGCAGCAATTCGTGAAGGGGTCCCTTCCCTTCCTTTAATTATAAATATTCAGAGTGATTCCTCATATTCAGTAAACAACAGTTCTGTGCTAAGCCACTGCACCCTGCCAATAAATATAAAAATAATCCTTACCATTTTGGGAATGTGTCCTCTGAACCTGGCTACCCCACACTGAAGCCTGATATGTGATTACTCTTCCCATTTTAATTCTAGTCTGCATTTGAGCATTGCTTTTTAATTTTTGGAGGAGGGAACCAATTATTTTCACTGTCAACTGGTTTCTACTTAGCATGGGAGAGAATCTCCTGAAGCAGTGGCTTGAGATATAAGCCTTAGCAGTAGACTGTTTCTCTTCATTAGGTGAAGCTGGCATCTGTGATCAAGACCAATGCAAGTTGTACAGAAGACTGCTGGGACCCAAGAAGCCAATTTTGTTATGAAGAGACTATGTTGTCTTAATGTTTCATTTTCAAAGGGCTCTCTTGTTGAACAACAGAGCTCTGAACAAGAGAGCCATAAAGTAAGATGCAACTGATAAGCAGATGGTAGTGCACCCTAATTGTGTTTTGGCCTTTGAGACCTGGAAGGGGGTAGTCTTGGCTGATTTCTTGGAAAACATCATTCCACCTCTTCCACTCCTTATTCCATCTCTGCCATTCACTCTGCTGTTTTGCATTTTCTGTGGTTTGACGTCAAGTATCAGGAAATGACAAAATCTCAATCTGTATGTCATTCATCATGGGTTTATACCTGCTGTTGATATGTGCCGTCAAGTTGCCTCTGACTTATGTTGACTCTATGAATGAGCGATCTTCAAAATGTCCTGTCATGAACAGCCCTGCTCAACCCTTGCAAACTCAAACATGTAGCTTCCTTTAGGGAGTCAATCCATCTCGTATTTGGTCTTCTCTTTTCCTGCTGTCTTCAACCTTTCCCAGTGTATTTGTCTTTTCCAGAGAATCCTGTCTTCTCATGATGTGCTCACAGTATGACAGCTTCAGTGTCATCATATTTGCCTCAAGAGTTAGTTCAGGTTTGATTTGATCTAGGACCCACTTGTTTGTCTTTCTAGCAGTCTGGGGTATCTGGAAAACTCTCTTCCAACACCATATATCAAATGAATCATTTTTTTCCTGTCAGCTTTCTTTACTGGCCAGCCTTCACATCCATGCATAGTGATTAGGAATACAATATCACGGATGGCCTTGCTCTTGTCCTCCAGGGACATATCCTTACACTTCATGATTTTTTCTAATTCTTTCATTGTTTCCCTTCTCAGTCTTCTTCTGATTGTTTGACTGCAGACTTTGTTTAGATTGATGATTGAACCAAAGTATAAAAAAATCTCTAATAATTTCAATTTCTTCATTATCCACATAAAGGTTCTTCTGTAGTCACGATTTGGTTGTTTTAATAGTCAAGTGCAGTCCTGTTTTGGCACTTTCTTCTTTCACTTTCACAAAAAGTTGATTCAAGTCATTGCTGCTTTCTGCCAGTAAGATTATGTCATTTGCACATCTTAAATTATTGATGTTTCTTCCACTAATTTTCACTCTCCTTCATCTGATTCTAGTCCAGCTTTTTGTGTATGTTCTGCATCAGATTGAACAGGGACGGGGATAAAATGTACCTTGTCTGACACCTTTGCCTATAGGAAACTATTCTGTCTCTCCATATTCTGTCCCAACAGTAGCTTCTTCTCCACAATATAAGTTATGCTTCAGGATAATTAAGTGCTGAGGCCTGCCCATTTCTTTCAGAACAACCCATAGTTTCTCATGATCCACACAGTCAAAGGCTTTGCTGTAGTCTATAAAGCAAAGTTTATACCTATGATTCTAAAATTTTGCTCTTAGTAATAGCTCTGTGACATATGCCACTTTCATAGAAATTGTCCCTAAATCAGTGGGGATTATGTAAGAGGAATCCGGCACAATCCTCTTCTCGGGGACTACTGTGACTGAAGCTCTGAAACATAGAAAATGGTTGCATTTGTGATCAGTGGGAGATCTGAAGATTCTGGATTCTAAAATGAAACAAACTGGGTAATCTCTGGATCATTATAGCTGAACTGGGTCTGCAGTTGGAGAATCAATATTATGAGATCCAAAAACTGCAGTTGTATTTCCACTGTAGTAATAGATATTTCCTCATACGTTCTTTCAGAAGATGATGAAATTTACTGATGAAAATGAGTCTATTTCTGATCTTTATAAGGAGACCTAATTTTCCTTACAAACAATAGGGCTGATTATGCCAAATCCTTGAAACAATGGAGCATGTTTTAAGAATTTGTCAAGTGGTTCTTTTAAAACAAAGCAGGAAAAATGATCACACAGGCTGGGACAAGAACCCAGAGGTGGTTGTGGATATTTGTCCCCTCAGATGTTTTGGACATCAGTTCCCAGAAGCCTCAGCTAGCATGGCCAATGGTAAGTTGTGAGTGGCCCCCATTGCCCCCTCCATCACAACACTAGAGGTTGCTCTGAACACAAGCACTTTATGGAAAGGATTTTAATTGCAAACAGGGATGGCCAATGGGCCCTATCTCTACGGTATCTCAAATGGATGCTAGTGCCCAACTGAGTCCTCAGTCCTTTTGTGCTCACAAGTGCAAAGAAGGAAGAAAGGAACCCTCTTGTGTAGCTTTTGCCTGTGTTGCTTGAACATGCACAAGCCATTGCAAAATTTGCACCAAGGTGGAAGTCTTATCCAGGAAGCAGTTCACATATGCAGTTGCACAGTCAGTTGTGTGGTTAGTGGCATGGTCAGTGTGCAGTCTGAGTACAGTTAGTTGTATGGTAAGTTGCACAGTTCATTGCACAATTAGTTGTGTAGTGAGACAGCTAAACTGTCTGGGTGTAACTCCCTATAAACCTCCACAGATGTAACTTTATGCTACACGATGGGCATTGGGATGACAGCCAATGAAAGCAACATAATTAAATATGGCTTCCTTGGCCTGTAAGATGCTCTGTTAGTACAGAGAATGAGATAGAGCATTGTCAGACGGAGCTTTGCTCCATAGGTCCAGCATTAGTCATTTACCAACATCTAGATTGCCTTTTCCCTACCCATAGAGCATTTTTGTTGTTCCTGAGAGGCTGGTTTCTCTCCTCACCTCTGGATTTCTTCTTGGAAATGCACATTTGCACCACATTGCTTCCTACAAAGAGTTTATTGCCACGTCAGAGGCTTTCAGTTTGAAGCCTGTAATTTACTGTTAAAATTAGCTTTTAAAATATTTTGTTTCCCAAAAAGTTCCAGAGACGAAGTTGCAGTGTGAAAGAGAATTTATTTCCTGGTACAGTGGTTTTGAAAGCCATGGCTTTGCAGTGCAGTGCAAACACGAATCACTGCAGTCGCCTATGAAATTAGCCACAGGTAACCATTTGAGGTGGAATTATTGCCTGTCTGGTCGCACTCTAAAATGCTAAAGCTTTTGCCTTTCGAGAACATTATTGTTAAAAGTTGTCTTCCTCTTGCAATCACTTCAAAACACCATTACTTTGATGCTCATGTTCTCAGCTCTAAAGAGAAGATGCTTCTCATTACTAGCTCTCTAGATTCCAATAACATATGCAGTAAAACAGCATGAAATTAAATTTCTTGCTAATTTTACCAAACTGCTGGTGCAGAATAGGGGTGATCAGTAATAGAAATATGTAAATGTAGCCTTGGTCTTCTTCACAAACAGCATGCATGGGCTTGTTGCCTATTCCCTCCCCCTTCTTTTCATTGCAGTGCGTTTTTGTGTTGTTAATACAGTTTGCAAACCTCTGGAAGAGCTGCCAGATACTGGGATACAGTTCCTGTGTTCCAGTACTGACATACAGTACTATCACAAGAGAGAGGTGCTCTGTATACCCTTTAAGGCCTAGCTCTGTTCATCAAAAAAGGACCGCCACACAGAAGTGATGGGTCTGTGTAGTACAAGCATCTCTGGGCAAAGTCTTGTGTGTTGCATTGGGAGCCAGAGCAGGCTTAAGTGTGAGGTGAAAAGCAGGTTTTTCCTCAAGGCCACCATCCTCCTGAGGACAAGTTTGTTCTGCATGACAGTAAAGAGAAACAGTTCCTACATATGGGAGAGATCATGCCGAGTTTTATCAGGAGGCATCATTGGGGTGGAGGCAAATCTATGGTGGGGAGCACTGATTAGGTTTTAACTTTAAATTTTATTCAGGCATTCACCTGAACCTGCGAATAGGGCTACAACAGTGATGACTCAGTCGGACTTTCATGACTTCTACAAGGCAGAGCTTCTAATTGTGTGTGTGTGTGTACATGTTTGTGTGTATACACGTTTGTGTGTGTGTACACATGTGTGCGCGTGTGTACACGTTTGTAGGGGTTGGCTAACATGTTAGCATGGTTAGCCAAATGTGCTGATAAACACGTCCTCAGACCTTTCTGTGCAATATGTGGTATAACTGGTGGGCACTGGGAGGGCAGAGTTCATGTGTGTGCCCATATCCCTACCATGTTAATAGTGATATCCACACTTTCAGTTGAATAAGGCTTTGGTTTTTTTAACCTTTCCTCCAAATGGCTTTTTAAAACTTAGTACACCAGCTAATATTAATCTCTAGTATATCCAATATAAAGGTGGGAATGCTTCTCTTAATTTCTTACCTTGCACACTCAGGCACCTGTGTATTTTAGCCAGGCCAGTGAGGTACAAACAGCCTTTAAGTGTTCAGAACTGATAGGTCAGATATTGCTAGTTTATCTCAAAATGCTCGATGTAATCTGAGACCAACAGCATCTAACAGAGACTATTTTGATTCTAGCAAAAAGAGTGCCCAGATGTGGATTTTGGAGACACACATAGAGACAGAGGGGTATAAGATTGCAGTAGGTGTCTTTGAACCTAATGGGTCAGACTGCATGCATCTCCTTTCTGCATAAAATTCATTCCCTAGCTGCAGAGCCTCAAAAGTTAGATGGCAAGAGGCCAAGATGAAGTTGCCCCACAAGATTTTGGGGAGCAACATTTTGGGTGTTGTTTCCTTTACTTGTTGTAGTGTTTGCAAAGTAATTTCTTGATATTACTAGAGATGAGCACAAAATGCTAAAATGTAAGTTTGTGATGGTTCCTGGTTCCTTTCTATTCACAAACCACAAGCTTTCATGAAATTTCCAATGAAACAAACTGTTTTGTGGTTTGTGCTATTCAGGACTTCCGGGAATGGCAGAATGGCCCTGTGTGAGTTAGAGACACCAAACTCACTGCGTGTCCCCGGCTGAATCTCCTACCAACCCCCTCCAAGTTTGGCAAAAATTGGATTTGGGACCTCCAAAACAAGTCCCCCAGGGAAGAAGCTCTTTAGCAGCTAGCTTGGGGGAAATTAAATGAGTGGTTCATGCGAGGGAACTTAAGACAGGCTGTCATCATGAGGTGGATGGGGGAGGAAAAAGAAAGATGGCAGGATGAATGGACTAGCTAGCTAAGTGTCCTCTTCTCATGCTAGCTGCTGCAAAAGTGAAACCACCAGCTGAGCTGCCAAGGGTGTGGCTCCTATAACCAGCTACTCCTAGAGAGGGGACTTCCTCCATGGTTGGCTGCCTCACCTGACAATCAATCCTACACAATCCTACCTCTAGGTCTATCTCAGCATTGCCTAGGGAATTGATTGAGTGTTGCCAGACTGTCTGGACAGGGACGACATGTCCCTAAATGAAGCATATGATCCCCAATGCCTATAATAGTTAACTGTTCTGTTTCATTCTGGATAATTGTGTTTTCCCACATTGCCCCCAAATGAATCACAAAACCGTCCAATTTGTGTGTGTGTGTGTGTGGGGGGTTGTTTTGCTTCATGATTCATTTCGTACCCCATCTCTATTCAGTACATTTTAAAAAGGTAACTTGATGCATTTCTTGATGCTTTTTCTTTTATTAAAAACACTTAGGTTGGTAAATGAAGTAAAAATCCTGTTTTCTGAGTCTTTGTTTTCTTGTCCTTGCCTTCACCCTTCTGCCTACCTCCTCAGTTTTACTAGCCTCTTGAGGAATAATTCTTGTATCTTTGCCTAGCTGATATTAAATATTTGATACACTGTCAGAATTCTAAGCAAGGTTCACCTGTTAATTCTAACATTGTTCAGCAATACAGTTCCAAGGTTGTTTTGCAGTGTCTTGAAAATTCAAGAGTGTTAAAAATCATTCGGGAATATTATTCAGCATGCTGGCTGAAACGTATGTTTTTCCTATGGAGAGATGTAAAAACTAAGACCACAGCCTTATGCAATGCACATTGCCCTTGGTTGTTCTAGTTTGGGCTTGCAGAGTCCTAGGAGCCCTGTCCACATTTTCTCATGTTGGGAACAGATCAGTGTTAGCAATGGGACAAGAAGATAATCTTCACCAGCCTCTCTCCCCAACTGCAGTAACTCCCTAGCTCTGTTAATCATAAGTAACAAGGTTGTTATGACTCTGCTGCTATTAGCAGTCTTGAGCAGGATTGATAGAATGGGTACAAGTCAAGCCCAGCTGCTTATATGGCCCTGGAGGATCCTGGTGAAGACAGCACCCACCAGCCCACACAAAGACTGCCAAACTCACTCTACACATCTTTCTGGAAGAAAGTCCTATTGAATCTCTCAGGACCACAGTCGAACAGTTATGTGACTGATTGTCCCAGTCACTGTCAGGAAAAGGCAGTTCCATAAATGTCCACAGTCCAATCCAGGCTTTTCCATGTTAGACAGAAACATATCACCTTTCAGTTGCTGTTTTCATGTCGATTTGTCATATGCTTAGCCCAAACAAGCCAAACTCAATTTATACATGTTACAACAATCAGTGGGCAAATCACCTGAAAGGATGTAACATAAAATAATGTTTTTGTGTATCCAGCAAGAAAGAGAAAACAACATTTTTAACTGGATAAAAGGGAATGGAAAAGAAAACTCCATTGAATATTAAGGAAGCTGTCTTGGTCATGGCAGTAATATACTCAGCGAGAGAAAATTGTGCATGACTTAAAGTCATCAAAATTCAGACAGAGAAGCTTATAACAACAGACTTCTCTGTTATTTCCATAAAAATCACTGTATCCAAAGGTTGTAGATGGCTAATCCAAAAATAAAGACATATGCCCAGCCTAATCAGTGGGACAGGACTTTGGTATTTCCCCCTTTTAATAGTTTAACTAAATACAGATAGGTTGTTTCTAGAAAAGAGCACTGCCTGCTCTTTTTTAAGAGCAGTCTTTCTTTCTTTCTTTCTTTTTATTTATTTATTTATTTATTTATTTATGCTCTGCCTTTCTCCTTGAAAAGGACCCAAGGTGACTTACATCATTAAAAGACAGTATTTAAAGCAACACCAGTGAGTGTCCAAATACAAAAAGGATTAAACAAATAACATACTAACAAACATAAGCAACACCAAAACCCAGTCAAAGCAGTAGAAGTACAAGAATCCATTTAAAAGCCTACTCAGGCAGCCAGTCACTCAGGAAAAGTTTTTCTGAAGAGAAAAGTCTTTGTCTGCTTGTGGAAGGCCAGTAAAGATGGGGCCAGCCTAGCCTCCTCTGGAAAGGAGTTCCAAAATCTGGGAGCAGCAACAGAGAAGGCCCTCTCCTGTGTATCCACCAAACACACCTGTGAAGGTGTTGAGACTGAGAGAAAGGCCTCTCCTGATTATCTTAACACTTGAGCAGGCTCATAAAGAGAGATGTGGTCCTTGAGATAGCTTGGGCCCAAGTCATTTAGGGCTTTATAAGTTAGAACCAGTTCTTTGAATTCAGCCCAGAAATCGCAGCCAGTGGAGATGCTGTAACAGGGGGGGCATTATGTGAGCCCTGTAACCAGCCCCTATCAGCAATCTGGCTGTTGCGTTTTAGACCTGCTGAAGTTTCCTGAGACTTTCCATAAGGAGACCCACGTAAACTGTGTTACAGCAATCCAGCTGGAATGTAACTAAGGCTTGTGTCACCATGGCCAGATCAGACCTCTCTGGGAATGGGCTCAGCAATTAGTTTTAATTGTGCAAAGGCACTCCTGGCTACCACGTGTTCTGGGGTCTGTCACGTGCTCTGACCTTGCCATCCCCCAACTAGTGGATGAGTACCAGCTTGACCGTGCCTCCAATCTGACCTTCAAACTGTTAGGAGTCCCCCAGAACCACCTCCTGAGTCCTCTCTTCTAGGAAGGACCAGAGTCACTGTAAAACAGTGCCCCCAAGTCCCATCCCAGAGAGACTGGTCAATGGTATCAAAAGCCACTGAGAGGTCCCGCAGAACCAACAGGGACACACATACACAGAGTAATGCTCAGGGGTTCTTTTTTCTGGATTTCCTTTACCCTGTACTGAACAACACAGAGAAGATGGGTTGCACTGGTGAAATGTTTAAAACTATCTCCTGTGGTTCACAGGAGTCCATGAGGTTCTCCACCAGAGTATTCTAAGCTCTTCCATAGGATGGAGCCATGGCAATTAAAGTAGAATGAAACGGCTAGAACCAGGGAGTATAGATATACTCTTTGATAGCTTTGGAAGGGTTCGGGCAAATTCAAGGCAATTGGTCACTCTTGGTAGGGATCAATGGTTCTTAGTTAGGATTGTTGAACATGCCTCAATATCAGTTAATCAGGAATGCATGCAAGATACACTCATGTCTTGTTTGCAGCTTCCCATAAGCATCTGATGATGCATTCATTTATTTTATTTATTTAGAATATTTTTCTCCCGCCTTTCTCCTTAAAAAGGACCCAAGGCATTAAAAAGACAATATTTAAAAACTAAAAACAGTAAGTATGCAAATATTTAAAAAGAATTAAACAAATGTTATTAAAAATGGCAAATAAAATCAATACCAAAAACACATTTTAAAACAAGACTACATGATGCTCTCTTGTATTATCAAGTTCACAACACCTTCTATGCATTACATAAATCCATTGGGGGTCAGAATGCTGTCCCAGATAGACCTCTGGTTGGATTCCACATAGCTGTTCTGCTATTTGTATGCTCCTCAAATTCTCATTACAAAACAGTTCCTTAACATCCTGCTTTATGCCATGTAGGTGTGACTTGCATTTCAAATCCTGGACTGGGGATGGAGAATTTAACAGACTGTCAGTGCTCATTAAGTGAATGGCTTTAGTGATCCAGCCACCCAAAATGCCTAGAGAGACATCCAATCTTATCCTCACTAGGCACAACATAGTCATTTCTGTAATACATTGCCACACATGTTGTCTCTCTCTAAACTGAGTCATAAGTCATAAAAATAAGGGCTGCTTTTAGATAACTATCTTTTTATTTTTCCTGTAGTGGAAGAAAAGATTAATTTGACTGCCCAGAGCTTGTAAATACATGTTAAAACTGAATTACATTGCCAGTGGAATCCAAATGCATGACTGAGATAACAGGTGGCCCTTTGTCCTCAAAAGCCATCAGCAACACTTGTACAGACACTGCAGACTTATGGGTCCCCCCCCCCCACCATTCAGTTGTCAAATAATGTTTATTCTAAAAGAAGATGACAAAAGCATCCTACCTTCTGCTCGCATGAAATGTCTTCATTGTGGTCTCTTCATAATAGGAAACCAATTTCATGCTTAAGTTTCTGAAGCATGCAAAGCAGCTGGTTTCCTTCATGTCATTTTCAATTGTAACAAGTGGTTTTATTTTAAAGACCATGAACTTCTATCTCCACCTGAGAAAGAGAAACAATTTAAATGCATAATATACAGTATTTGTTTTCTAAAACATGAAACATAATACATCACATCATTGGCATAAAAATGTTGTTGGTTTGATAGTCCCTGAACTTGGATTACCAATCTGACCTTGACTATCATCGGAATGTGACAAGAATATAAAGCAAGAGAATCCTCTGGAGCAAACACTTTAAAGAACCTGCCTAGAATAGCATATTTTCTAGCTACACACTTCCTTATTGGACGTGTCGGTGTGTGTGTGTGTGTGTGTGTGTGTGTGTGTGTGGAATCCACTGGCAAACAAAGATCAGATAGTTTCTTTTTTCCTGAACTAGCTTTTTAAAATTTGAAATGGCAGAACTGTATGCAAATATGACATGCAAAATTATACTGCCTTTCATACTTTTGTGCAAAAAAAAAACATAATAGCTTGATTTGCTATGGAAATGTTCTTTCAGTAACAGGAAAGTGCATGTGAATGCTACTGCTGCAATTGCCCACGTATCTGTATGACAGTTTTCTCAGAAGAGCTCTGAGATAGGTCATGTCACAATTAAAATAGACACTCAAGGGTGGACCACTGACAAAAGACCTAACTAGTCCCATGTCGTACAGCAGAGAATGGGATATAAATTAGAATTACCTACCCAAAACAGATATTGAAATAAGGATCTGTAACTAAGATAAATGTTAGCTCTTTTCCCATATCCATTAAAGCAAAGCAAGAGATTCTATGGACCTCCACATGTTGTTGATTTCCAGTTCCTAACAGTCCCAGTTAGGATGGCCAGTGGTCGAGGAGGCTGGGAAATGCAGTGCACTAGGATCTTGAGAAGAACTCGGAAATCTACTTTTGAAAAGAAAGAATATAATTGCCAGCGTCTTGTTCAATATTTATGCATGGGGAACAGCAGAATGTGTGACAGCAATTTGATGAGATGCCAGTAAAGGCACCTGACAAGGTGCTTGTGCAAGCAAGGCCTGGTCATGTGCAGCTGGAGACCTCATCAGATCCTTACATCAGGTTATGCATTTAGAACTCTGTGTCAGCCAATGACATGCTGAACTTTTCCATTACTAAACAGTGGAAGGATAGTGACCCATGACCTGATAAGATGAGATGTGGATGTGTGGATGTCATAATCTTTCTTTAGAGTAAATTCCAGTAATCAATCCAAAGGAAGACTGCAGCCAAGCAATCAACATAAGAGTGAGACCTGGAAGGGCAGCTATAAAGAAACTAGAAAAGATCCTTGTGCATAATGATGTGTCACTGGAGACCAAGGCCAAGATCATCTATACTCTTGTATTCCTGACCACTATGTGTGGGTGTGAAAACTAGAGAGGAAAGAAAGCTGACAGGGAAAAAAATTCAATTCATTGAAAATTTAGTGCTTGAGAGCTTTATGGTTACCGTGGACTGCCAGGAAAATAAACAAATGAGTGCTAGATCAAATCAAGCTTGGACTTGATTACAGAAGCAAAAATGCTGAAACTGAGGCTGTTGTTCTTGGCACATCATGAGAAGGTAAGCTTCACTGGAGAAGGCTATAAGGCTGAGAAAAGTTGAAGGCAGCAGGAAAAGAGGAAGATCAGATATGGAATTGATGACTCCATAAAGGAAACCACAGCCTTGAGTTTGCAAGAGCAGTTAACAACTGGACCTTTTGGAGTTCACTAATTCATTGGATGGCCATAAATAAGAAGCAGTTTGATAGCACATAAGAACAACAATTGAATAGTCGTTGGAAAAACGAACCTCAGCAGGTCTTATCTACAATCGCTACTGGTGGCTTCTGATGGCAGAAGGCTTCAGCATGTCATCATATTAATTATTCTTTTAACTAACATTCTAAGCTCTGATCTGGAAAGCCACCAGTTTCACACCTCTTTATTAAGGAGGCATTATTATTAATTCTACAAATATTAGCTATAAGAGTCATGTTCTCTGGTGCATCTGTTATCCTTCTGTTGTCTACAGATTGGAATGGTAGTATAGGAATCTGCCAAAGGATAGAAGCAGCTGAAGGAAAGGACTTGTCTCAATAATAATACATGGAACATGAAAAGCAAACAAAATGAGCTTGAACTCTTGACACAGGAAAGCAAATATAACAGGAGTTATGGAAATCTGGTGGGATGAGATTTATGACTGGAATGTAGTAACAGAAGGATATAATGTATTTAAAAGAAATAGACTAGATATGGAGGAAGAATAGCATTTCATGTAATATATAGAACTTTGGGTAGAAATGGCCACATCCTCTTGGGTTTCATTATACTGAGTTAAGGGGAAAGCTGAGGATAGTATGATCTGCTCTTTGGATTTTTAAAAAGCCAGTTTCATTAAGCTTAAGAAAATGTGTCAAATCCCGTGGTCAAAAATACTAAATGATTTGATTGAGTGGAATGGCCAGCATTAAAAATGGTAATAAAAACATTAGGTTTTGGGGAGCAATTTAAAGGCATGATAAATCAATTACATGCAGAGAACATTGCATTTGTGTTAGTAAATAATGGTATAACAGAACAGGTATCTCTAGGCCCTGATACTAGACAAGGATGTCCCTATTCCCCAATATTGTTTGCTTTAGTTATGTAATTGTTGACAAATGTTATCAGAGAAGATGAATTAATTTAGAATATAGGCTTTAAAGACAGAGTCATGATTAGTTTATTTGCTGATGATAATTTACTAACAATAGGAAATCCATTAATGCTTATGGATGAAATTATATTTGAAAGAATTTGAAGATAACAGGATTACAGATAAACAAGTATAAATCAGACATTTAGTTTTTGGGGTTATTGTTGCTGCTTTTAATATTTCTATTTCTATTTTTGTTTTCTATTACCTGTGTTGTAACCCACCCAAAGTAGTGCCTCGACACTAATGGGAGAGGGATGCAAATTGAATGAATGAATGAATGAATAAATAAATAAATAAAATATGATGTTGTTTAATTATGATAAAGATGAAAAAGAGACAATTAGGAAAAATTAGCATTCAAAAGTCTATTATATATTTGGGTATAAATCTTCTGAAGAATTTAGAATGTTTGAAATAGGAAATTTTTAATAAGCATGAAATTTAAAAACTAAGTTCAATGATTTTAGGAAGATTAGACTTTCATGGTTTGGTAGGATAGCAGTATGTAAAATAAAGATTTAACCCAAGATACATTTTTTATTTATGATGTTACCATTAAAGATAACTGAAGAAGACTTGAAAGATGGGCAAAATATGATTAATAAATTTTGCAATGGAGATAAACAAAACAAAGATTAATAAGAACAGATGCTATAAGTTTCCAAAACTAAGAGGATTAGGTCTTCCAAATTTAAGGTTATTTTATATAGCTAAGTGTCACGTTCCCGAGTGGCCCTTGGTTGTTTCACGAAGCAAAGGCGCACGCTACGTGTCGTTCAGCTGCCACCAGTTGATTACATCAACTTTGTTCACTATTAATGACAGAGGTCCAAGCAACTTATCATTTAAGAACCAAATAGAAATTGTTTATTGTTACGAGTGATAAAAGTCCAGTCATCGTTAACTCTCAACTAAACAACCTTCTTTCTCCACTCTCAACCGCCTCTCTTCTCTCTCCTCTTTTCTTCTCCTACTTAACTCTGCCCCCCACCAACTCCTATTGGTGCATACAAATCTCAACATAAATATTCATGAGCAGGGTGAACACTACATCAACCAATGAGAAATATACTTGATATTATCATAGAATCATAGGATCATGAAGTTGGAAGGGACCTATAAGGCCATCAAGTCCAACCACCCGCTCTGTGCAGAAATGCAAGTCAGAGGATATCTGCCACGTGGTTGTCTAAATTTCTCTTGAATGCCTCCAGTGTTGGAGCACTCACCACCTTTCATGAAAATTGTATCTCAGTTTAATAATTTAATATGGCTATGTTTCAAATTATAGGAAGTTTGTGGGAGCCCCAAGAATATTTTTATACAATATAAGAGTATTGTATATTCTGTATAATATATATATATATATTCTTTTAATTTCTTCATTATACCCAGTGGTACAACTGGAACAATTTCCAGGAAATCTGAAATGAAATGTAGATAATCTATCAGGTTACACAGACAAATGATGGATTGGAAAAGATGGGGAATAAATAACAAATACAAGAAGTATTACAAATTGAAATAATATTTTGGTTTAAGCTTAATGAATTAAAGCAGTGGACTAAAAATTGGTTAAAAAGAAATGGTAAATCTAGGGATCTTACTAGATATGAAGAAAGGGTGCTATAGAAGGAAAAGGTAGATGAAAATAAGATAATGAAAGAGATAATAAGTAGAATTTATAAAATATTAATAGAAGCAGAAGACCAACAAGATTGTCTTAAAACAATATGAAAACATGATTTGGGAGAGGAGATAAGTACCAAGGTGTGGAAGAATATAATATGTCCTGATGGTCTGTTTCAGTGTGTGTAACAAAAAAAAAAGAAAAAAGAAAAAAAAGAGTGGATTTATTTAATTGTGAGCTTTCATGAATTACAGTCCACTTCCTCAAATATATTCCTCAGATGTCTAAAGAGGTGGATTATAATCTATGAAAGCTCACAATGGAAGTCTTTAAGGTGCCACACTTCTTTTATTTTTATTTTTCCTGTGTCATGATGTTCTTGTGACCAGGCTGGTAAAATGAGGGCTGGATGATACTACTGTCAGGTAGATTTTTAGTTCAAGTTCCAACAGGAAAAATGCAAAATTGTACATTTAGGCAGAAAAATTCAGATGCACAAATATAGGATAGTCTGGCAATATTACAAGTGGGCTGCAAGCTAAACACAAATCAGTAGTATGATATAGCAGAAGGGTGGGGGAGGGAAACCTAATGCAAATCCAGACTGCCTCAACAGAAGTATCAAGCCCAGATCAAGGAAGTGCCACTTTATTCAGCTTTGGTCAGATACCTCACCTGGAATCCTATGTCCATTTTGGGGCAACTACACTTTAGGAAGAGTATTGAGAAGCTAGAACATGTATAGAGGAGAGCAGTTAAGATGGCAAATGGTCTAGCAACCAAGCCTTATGAGGAATAGTTGAAGGAGGTACAGTAGGCATGGTTAGCCCCCTGAAGAAAAACATCAGGGGTGGTAGAATGGCCATATTCAAATCTTTGAAGGGGTGTCAAGTGGAAGATGGAGTAAGTTTGCTTTCTGTGGCTGCAGAGGATAGGACCAAAATTAATGGATTCAAATTCCAAGAACAGAGATTTTGACTGAATGTTAGGAGTAACTTCCTGACAGTAACAGCTGTTTATTCATGGAATGGGTTTTCTTGGAAAGTGGTGGAATTTGCTTCACTAGAGATTTTTAAACAGAGTTTCGGGGTTGGGGGTGTCAGCTGGCAGGCTGTTTGGGCTGTGAAATTACTGCTTTTTCAGGTGGTGGGACTTGATGACCCTTGAGGTCACTTCCAGCTTCACAGCTTCATGGTCTGGTAACATTTTTTTAAAAAAGCAAAGCAAAGAATGTTTCAGTCTCTTACAACTCTGACCAAGATTTGATCAGGATGGGGTAACATCAGGTGAAATATGCATTACTAGTTTTTCAGTTTTTAAATTTAATGTGATACATCCTTTTATTGCCTGCCTGAAAGAAAGCATCGTTCAGCCCATTAAATTTAATTTAATATGTCCTTTTATTACCTGCTTGAAAGGAACCATTGTTCGGCCCATCCTTAAGAAACCTAACTTCACGACAGATGATTTAAAGAACTTCAGACCTGTCGCTAATATCCCATTTGGGGGCAAGTTGATGGATTGAGAGGATTGTGGCAGATCAGTTACAAGCATTCTTGGAGGAAACTGATTGACTGGATCCTTTCCAGTCAGGATTCACGCTGCACCATGGCACTGAAACTGCACTGGTTGCATTGCATGATGACCTCTTAAAGGGGGCCGACAGGGGCAGAACCTTGTTGGTTGTCTTGGATCTCTCAGTAGCTTTTGATACTGTCAACCATGGTATCCTGGATAGACTTTCAGGACTGGGAATCAGAAGTCTTGCACTTCACTGATTCTAGTCCTTTCTTGATAATTTTACCCCAGTGGTCCAGCTTGGAGATCCTGTCTCAGTCCCTTGGGTCCTGCGTTATGGGGTCCCACGGGGATTGAGCATCTCCCAAATACTTTTTTAACATCTATGTAAAGCCCTTGGAAGAGATCATCTGATGATCTGGAGTTTGCTAACATCATTATGCTGATGACACACAGCTCTATCTCTCCTTTATTTCATCATCCAGGCCCTTGTGTGTTGCCTGGGTACGATAATGGACTAGACTAGGGCAAACAAGTTGAAGCTGAATCCTGACAAGATGAAGATCCTGTTGTTGGGATGTTTCCTGACTGATTAGGAGGAAACCCACCTGGCCTGGATGGGGTCAGACAACCCCTAAAAGACCAGGTTTGCAACTTGGGAGTGCTTTTTTGATTCTGCACTCTTGCTGGAACAACTGATATCTGCCATGGTCAGAGTTGCTATCGGTTTTGATGTACAAAGCCCTAAACAGTTTGGGACCTCAATACTTATCAAAGCATCTCTTCCAAGGAACAGCTTCCCAGTTCACCTGTTCCTCCCAGGCCTCGCTTCTTAGAGTGGTCATGCTGAGAGAAGTCAGTTCTGGACACCACACTTTAAGATGCCAATAAACTGGAGCAAGTTCAGAGGAGCGCAACAAGGATGATCAGGAGACTGGAAACCAAGCCCTATGAGTAAAGACCAAAATAACTGGGCATGTTTAGCCTTGAGAAAAGAAGATGGAGGGGGAGATATGATAGCACATTCCAGATACTTGAAAGGTAGTAATACAGAGGAGGGACAGGATCTGTCCTCGGTCATTTATTTATTTATTTATTAAATTTATACCCCGCCCATCTAGACACATGTCTACTCTGGGCGGCTAACAATAGAAATGGAATAAAAACAGTATAATAAAATAAAAAGCAACAATAATAATATAATTCAAGATGGGGAAAAAATAAAAATAATCAAGTGATGACAGGAGGAAAAGCTTGCCTAAAGAGCCAGGTCTTAAGTTGGCTCTTAAAAACACCCAGCGAGGGAGCCAGACAGATCTCTGAGGGGAGACTGTTCCAAAGGCAAGGGGCCACTGCTGAGAAGGCCCGGTTTCTTGTTCTTTCTCTCTGGGCCTCCCTCGGTGTTAGGCCCCTCAACTGCCCTTCCTGGCTAGAACGAGTGATTCGGGTAGATCTAGGTGGGAGGAGGCGTTCGGCTAGATATCGAGGTCCTAAACCGTTTAGGGCTTTATATGTCATCACACTTTGAAATCAATGCGGAAACGAACGGGCAGCCAATGCAAGGCAGCCAGAGTGGGGGAAATATGCTGATATTTTCTCATCCCACGGAGAAGTCTGGCCGCCGCATTCTGCACCATTTGAAGCTTCCGCATCAATCTCAAAGGTAGCCCCACGTAGAGTGCATTGTAGTAGTCTAATCTCGAGATTACATGCGCATGGACCAAAGTGGTGAGCGCCCCAACATCAAGATAGGGACGCAGCTGGGCAATCCGCCCAAATGGAAATAGGCGGAGCGGACCACTGACGCCACCTGGGTTTCCATAGTGAGCGCCGGATCCAGATGGACCCCCAAGCTGCGAACCTCACTCTTCACAGTGAGGGTCACTCCCCCAAAAGAGAGGGAGTTTCCCAAACCACCAATGGAGGGGCCACCCACCCTCAGGACCTCCGTCTTGTCTGGGTTCAGCCTCAGTCCATTCTCCTGCATCCATTGCAGTACAGCCTCCAGGCAGCGCTGAAGGGACGGAACGGCATCCACTGTGGTTGGAGAAAAGGAGATGTAGAGCTGGGTGTCATCAGCGTACTGATGGCACGAAGCCCCACACCCCCTGATGACCCCACCCAGCGGCCTCATATAGATATTAAACAGCATTGGGGAGATAATCGAGCCCTGCAGAACCCCACAATTGAGGCTCCACGGGGCCGAAACACTCTCCCCAAGCTGTACTCTCTGAGGATGGTCCTCCAAGAAGGATTGGAGCCAGGCAAGCGCCAGACCACCGATTCCCAGCTCGGAGAGCCTCCCCAGGAGAATACCGTGGTTGACAGTATCGAAGGCGGCTGAGATATCGAGGAGGACCAACAAAGACATTTTGCCCCTGTCAGCCTCCCTCAGCAGGTCATCAAACAGGGCGACCAATGCCGTTTCCGTACCGTGGCGTGGCCTGAAGCCTGACTGGAATGGATCCAGGGCATTGGTTTCATCCAAAAGAGCCTGGAGCTGGTCAGCCACCACCCTCTCTACCACTTTGCTAAGGAAAGAAACATTGGCGACGGGCCTATAATTGCCAATGTTGTCCGCCGCCAAACTTGGTTTCTTCCTTATGGGCCTAATGAGTGTCTCCTTGAGGAGAAACCCATTAATTATTGGAGAATTAATTATTGGAGAAACCCATTAATTATTGCTGTGGCCCATTCAGTTGTTGTAGGCCTGGCTACTTTGATTAGCCAGGCTGGGCAAGGGTCAAGGGAGGAGGTGGAGGCACGACAGCAGTCAAGTACTTTGTCCACCATATCTGGCGTCACAGGCTGAAAGAGATCAAGTCTCACCGGGCAAGGCAGAGCGCTGGACATCTCTGCTCGATCTACTGTATTCAAAAAAGGAGAGAGCTCCCGGCGGATGGCCTCTGCTTTAGATTTAAAAAATGCTGCAAATTGGTCAGGTGAAATACTAGTAGGAGGCCCATCACTTAGACCAATTCCGGATAGGTCGTGAACTATACGGAAAAGTTCCGCCTGCTGATTTGAAGCTTCGCTTATCCGGACAGCGAAGTGAGCTCGACTAGCAGCCCTCACCTTAGTAAGGTAGTGGTTAGTCGCGATCCTGACAGCTTTCCGATTATAATCCATCGGGTTCCGCCTCTAATTGCACTCTAGCCTTCTCCTGTTTTGCTTCATAGCTCACAGCTCCTGGTTAAACCAGGGCGCTGGCCGAGCTCTGCGACGGAGAGGACATTTAGGAGCGATCGTGTCAACAGCCCTGGTGGCGGCAGCAAGCCAGCCATCAACTAGAGCCTCGACAGGAGCGCCAGTCAGATCAGCCGGAATCCCTCTCATGGAATCCTGGAATCCTATAGGATCCAGTAGCCTTCGAAGGCGGACCATTAAAATAGGTCTTTGTTCCATGCGGGGAGGGAGAGCCACTGAGAGGTTACATTTTATTAGGTGGTGATCTCACCATGACAAGGGAACTGACACAAGGTCAGTTACCATCAGACCACACTCACTCCGCCCAGTGGAGAACACCAGGTCTAGCATGTGACCACCCACGTGGGTGGGGCCCTTAACATGTTGGGACATGTCCAAGGAAGCCATGGTTTCCAAGAACTCAAGAGCCGGACCAGAAACCTCCGCCTCCGCATGGATGTTGAAATCACCCAAGACCAGAAGCCTCGGGGATTCCAACAGTGCCGCGGAGACAAAGTCCGCCAGCTCCGGTAAGGAAATGGCTGGGTCGCGGGGAGCGCAGTAACCCAGCAAGATCCCAATACCATCCCTGGCCCCAATTGACACGTGGAGGGCCTCCAGACCCGGCTTCACCACCGTAGAGCGCCTAGTAACCTCCAGAGTGTTTCTATAAACAATGGCTACTCCCCCCGCCCCTCCAGTCTACCCTGGTGCTGGACTGCATAACCGGGAGGACAGGCAAGAGTCAAGGGAACACCCCCTTCCCCGCCCATCTAAGTTTCGGTTATGCATGCCAGGTCTGCATCCTCCTCCAGAATAAGGTCTTGGATAATCTGGGATTTATTGGATACAGACCTGGCATTCAACAGCACCAGATTTAGAGTGGAGGGACGGCTGATCTGACTACCTCGAGACTGATGGTTGGTCACAGTGCCAGAACAGTGAACAGCCTTCAAACATCTGTTCACCGTTCTTCTGAAATGAGTAGGAACTGTGCCATCACCATACCTCCCTCTACCCGTAATCACTCGGATGTTCAAAGGACCCCCGCTGGGGGGGCAAGCCTTCCACTCCATGTCAAACAAGAGAAAGGAAGAGGAAACAGAGAAATTACAAATTAATAAACAAAAATACAACAATATGCAATTTAGGAAATTAAATTAAACCATAACATAAAATAGACATGTAATTTTAAATTAAACAATAACCAGTTTAAACAATTTAAAAATGAGATATGAAGAAAGGAAAAAAAAAGAATAAATAAAAATAAAATAAAGACATTCAACACCCAGACCACCCCCTCCCGTCATACCCAGTAAAAGGTCTCAGTCCTCCTCAACAGGCTCGCTGCCACAGATGATTCAGTCACTATTATGCAGCAGGGTTGGTCACATGGGCAGTCCTTTCTAGGGCTTGGCCATCGCCACCAACACCCCAGCAGGTTACAAGGCAACAAGCCTGATCCAGCCAGGGGAGGTGAAGAAGTCTCAAAGGCGGCCGGGGATGACAGGCACCAGGGACTAAAAGTCAGAACCTCCAACCAAGAGGGAGGCAACAGGGGGGGCATATTGATAGATCCAAGCTCCACACCAAGTGCCAAAACTCAGCCATCCAGATTACAAGCAACCGGCCTCCTTTCTCAGGGCCAGCACAACACCGACGTCCTCACGAGGCCAAGCCAAGGGTCCTCACCAAAGCCAGCCTGCCAGTTGACAAACCAGTGTCCCCACAATGGAGGCTTCCTCCGCAGCAGGTGCCTGTCCGAGGGTGCAGGCAGGAGCACAGTTCTTCACAAACGCCCCAGCTCTTCAAAGGGCTTCATAACACTCCTTGCCACTCCTCTGGCGACGCAGTAGCCGCGGGGCAGCAACCCTACCCAGGAAGCCGGGCTCATCCCTCCAGCCAAGGCAGCAGCAAAACCACAGCTTCAAACCGGGAACAGCCGTGCAAGGGAAGCCGGATCTCATCTCTCCAACTGAGGCAGGCGGAGAACCACAGGCCCAAAACCGGGCACAACCATACAAGGAAGTCAATGGGGGAAAGAAAAATAGTTACAGTAGCAAAGAAGCTGACTGCAACCGTTGCCAAAAGATTACAAAAGTCATCCCAGAGTGCAGGACATGTAATAATTGGCTCAAGGTACAGGAAGCCAGATTTAGGCTGAATAACAGAAAAAAGTCTTAACTGTTAGAGCAGTATGACAATGGAACCAATGATCTTGGGTGGTGGTGAGCGCTTCTATGCTTAAGGCATTCAAGAGAGAATTGGACAACCATCGGTCGGATGTGCTTTGATTTGTATTCCTGCATTGAGCAGGGGGGTTGGACCCAATGGCCTTATAAGCCCTTTCCAACTCAATTATTCTATGATTCTATGAAATCAGGCCTTCTCAGTGATGACCCCATCACTGAGGAATGCTCTTCCACTGAAGGTACATCAAGCCCCCTCCTTCTGTATTTTTAGAAAGCTTGTAAAGACAGAATTCTACAAAGAACCCTTTAAAACATACTACCAATGAGGTAATAATTTTAGGGTCTATATACAGATATCACCAGATGAATTCTTTTTCTTATTTCTTACATTGTGGTATTAATTTACATTGCTGTTTACAGGAATCATGGACTGGGGTTTCATGTTTTTCTTTCTGTGTACACCGCCAGAGGAATGGGCTGCCATTAAGTGGGGCAATATAAAAACTGAATGGGTGAATGAAGAAATGAAGGAAGGAAGGAATTTATTTAAATATGATTCCGATGTTAAGCCTATTAGCAACTATTATTAGGCTGTGATGAACAATACACATGGTCCATGGTGTGAATGTCCACTATGGCTCTGGGTACCACCATTTCTTTTTAAAATGACACCATAACTATTATGAGCAAAACTTAAATGATTGCGATTTCTGTCAAGCTGGAATGCCAGGATCTTTACCACTCCTTTTCAGCTTGCTTCTGATGTTTTAGAAAAATCAGAAAACTTTGAACAGCATTTCCAACTGAGATTGAAAGAAACTGAGTATCAAACTCCATCAGATCCTACCGTGTTCCAACAGATGACTCAGGCAACACAGGTTGCACAATTTGAATCCGACGGTTCTTTCTGTACCAGTGGCTGAAGAAGGGCTGTGCTTGGAAATCAACATTCAGAGATGCCATGCTGCTTCTAACCTTAAGTGGCGGGGATAAGATGGGGATAAATAATTCAGTAATGTCCAAATAATCTGTCGTCTTGGCTTCCTATGTAGCTTTTAAAATAATCGAGGTATTTGGCTGGAATAGACCTTTGGCCCCATCTCACAGGACTCCTCAAAGGCCAAACCAGATCAGCTCTTGAAGGCAATATTACTGGTTTCCAGGTGAAATAGAAATAGCCATCTGGACTTAGTGCAGTTCTAATAGTTTTCACACGCACAGCATTTCATCATAGTTTTATTTTAAAAGAATAATACATAAGCAGAACATGAAAAAGTTAATTTTCTGGGTTACAGCTTCCATACTCCTCCAGCCAGCATGGCCCTGTAGTACTGACAGCTCTACAAAATTTAGGGCCAAGCATGTCTGAAGAACCATTATCTCCTCATATGAGCTCCCCCAATTTCTGAGATATTCAGAGGAGGCGTTTGTGTTAGTCCCACTGCCCTCACAGGCACATTGGGTGAGCAAGCAAGAGAAGGTGCTCTTTTGGTGGTTTCTTCTAGATGGTGGAATGGTCTTCCTTGGGATGCCGACTTTCATTCCAGTGGCAGGTAACAGCTTTCCTTTCTAGTTAGGCTTTCAGCAATTAAAATGGACAGAAAAAAAGAGACCAGTTGTGGAATGTTGTACATTGAATTTTTTAAATGTGTTTTTAGAGTGTTTTTAAATTACTAGTCTTCAGCCTAATCTTTCAGAGTTCCACACCCAAGATGGCCCTGGATAGAATGTCTGGTAATGTTGTTACATTTTTTCAGTTGTAGCCAGTTACTTCTGCAGACATTGTTTTGGGCTGTTGGGGACATTTTTCTAAGTGTTTTCCTGTTTTCTAAGCGTACTTCTTTGCAAACAACACAGACAAAAATGTAACTTGAAATACATGTGATAGTAACATGTTCGTCTTCTGACATGTCACAAGTAACACCGATAACATATTTTGGGAAAGTAATTAGTTACCTATTAAAAATAACATCCCAGGCCCAGTTGGCATGCCTGGAGAAGGAATGACATTTCCCACTGTACAGGAAGAGCAATAATATAATATGGGATCTATGGATATATAATGGACAATTGCTTTGACTTGTACAAAGCAAACAAATATTTGCACAGTCTTGTTGCTTTTTCTCTTTAAAAGAAGGTATTTGCTGTAACTGGCACTGGACTCCTAGGGCTGGAGAGATGTGTAAATGTTTAAGCAACTCTAGTCTAACCAATACCACATGTGATGTTTACCCTGAGATCCTATATCAATTTACTGGGAATAAGTCCTAACTCCTATTTTCCTTTTTCACTCATTTTAAACTCTCCCACCACCCCGTTTTACAATAATTTTTGTATTTGCATCTGCATTTTTATTGTGCTGGTTTGGTATTATTGCGTACTTTTGTGTTTCCATTCACTGTTATTATCAGTCTCTTTTTATCTAGCTGTATACCAACTACAGAACTTTTAGGTCTTAAAAATGCTAATAATGATAATAAGTTAATGAAGTTTCCAAGCAGACTTGTATGAGATTCTCTGTAATTCCTGCAAATGCACTGATCAAGATAGTACAGCATAATAGTGGACTCTGTAAAATATTAACAGACTATTTTCTTTCTATCAGCTGGCATCTGAATGGGCAAGAGCTGGAATATCCATATATAAAATCCATAGCAGATCAGCAACTGCAGCATCATGAACACAAACAACAATACTTTATATGTCAGGAGCAAAAGTGTAAGTAACTCATTTTGCAATGCTTTGTTCTTCCTCATATGCTTATTCAAGTATTTCTTTTCATACTAATTTCAAAATGGGTCCACTGATATTTAATCCGTTTAAAAAATACCAGTGAAAACTGTTGTCTGTCATCTTTTGGATATGAACAGGTATCTTTTCATTCAAAAACCTGGTGCTAGAAAAACCTAAATTTAGTCACACATGGCATTTAATTTCTGTGCATTTTCTATTTATATTAAAATATAATGTGCTTTCTTGGTCTAAATTGTAGTCTGTAAAATGTTATAACGTTTCTATGCGTGCACCATCAGAAAGGGTCATTGGCGTTAGGGTTGTGAAAGCACAAAACAAAACAGTTCCTCTTGGAATCCTCTTCATTGCTTCAGGTAGGAAGTAATCTTCATTCAGCCTCTTGTATCAAAAGTGGGATTTGCCTTTGAATGCTTTGGAGGGATAGTCAGTGTAGCGAACAGCCCTGCCCTCACCTGTCCGTCACAGCAGAACCTTAAAGCAGGAGCCAATGAGGGGTCGGAAGGCGGAGCCAAGGGGGGAGGGAGCTGGATATAAAGGCTGGTGTATGGAGTCTGAGGGAGATTGGGAGAGTTTCTGCTAGAGAGAGACTGTGTGAAACTTAAAAGGTGAATTAAGAGTGAGTTAGTGATCAGTAAGCACGATGAATGGAACAGAGAGTTAAATGAGTTATAAAGTTAAAGCAGCTGTGAGTGAAAGACAAGTGATTAGCATCCTGTGATTTTTCTCTTGAATATTAATCATATGTTAACTTCCCTGATTTAATAAATGACTTATGTTTCAAAAGTACACATGTCTCCCTGATTAAATGGTATTAAAACAGTAATACCTGGTGGCAGCGAAGGAGGAAGAAGAGCGGGAACCTTTGAAAGTCCAGGGGAATAGGGGCTTCAGAGGTGACCGCAACAGTCAGTTTAAGGGGTAGAGGGACAAGGGGCAGCAGAGGTGCCCTCCCTCTACAGCTAGTCTACTCGCTTTCATGATGTAGATGGTGGCCCTTCTATCATAAGCTGGTGCTAAGCATCATACTCTGTCCTCCCCTCCCTGTATTAGGCAGCCAGGGAGAGAATGCTGGAGGAACTTGATTTAGACTGTGGGGTGTCAAAGGAACTTCACACACAGATCTGTAACAAAACATTCCCTGAAATTTCAAGGCAAAAACCTGAGGTCAGGGCCTGGTCTTTGTGATGTCAGAGAGTCATGGCAGGCAGCGGCTAGGAGGAAAGCTGGAACTGCTCCTGGGCCAGCTGGTTGTGGAAATGGACACAATGGGAATTGGGACCAGCTGTGCCCAGAATATGGGTGAAACCTGGCTCACTATGTATTGGAGCAACCCAGAGCCAACCTCCAGCATTCTCTCCCTGGCTGCCTAATACAGGGAGGGGAGGACAGAGTATGATGCTTAGCACCAGTTTATAATATAGGGGCCACCATCTACATCATGAAAGCAAGTAGACTAGCTGTAGAGGGGGGCACCTCTGCTGCCCCTTGTCCCTCTACCCCTTAAACTGACTATCCCTCCAAAGCATTCAAAGGCAAATCCCAATTTTGGGGAGAAAACCCAGGGAGAAAGCAAAATGCATCCTACAGTTGCAACAGTTGCTGCCATTCTGGCTAGGGCTCACATCCCATGAGGTCTAGCCAAAATGCCATTCAGCACATGTGACATATGGGGAGTTTGCCATACAGCATGTACAGTATGACACATAAGGCATTTGTTCGAGCTCTGTGTTGCTGCTGGGCTTGTGGAAAGCTCACAAGGAGCTTTTTTCCAGGCCCTGTGCCACTGCTGCTGGGATTTATGCAACAAGATGTCTCAAGAATTGTGGGAAACGGCCAGAACAAAAAATGGAACAAAAAAAAAATACAGAACTTTTAAGACTAAAACATTTATTTCTGTGTGAGCTTTCATGGGTACAGTCCACTTCTTCAGACCAATGTGAAGAAATGTGTCTCAAGCTTCCACTGAAATAAATGTGTTAATCTTAAAGGTGCCACAATACTTTTATTTTGTTTTGTTCTTGAAATAGACTAATATAACAGGCTAACAAACTGCCATCTTAGTTTGGGAAGATAATGTTAGTCACACACCCACCCATTAGACAGGCAACAAGGGGACATATTTTCCCAGTTACTACCTTTCCTCAGGGCGTTTGGAGAATCCTGAGCCACAGCAACAATCACATAAAGCAGCAACAGCCAATATCTGATACGTTATTTCGGTGCCCCACCTGTCAAGTGGCAGCAGCAGAAGAGGTCTGATAATGTCATTCCCTGATTAGATATCAGAGCTGTCACTCAACAGAACTTTATGCTCCTTCTCTGCCTCTTAACTCTTCTCTCTATCTGGAATTTCTCATTTTTTTTCAAGCTTAGGAGAGATCGATCAGGAAATGTAAACCCAAGAGCATTCTTCTGAATCTCTGAGGCAGTTCTATAGGCCTCAAAGAGAGTTCACTTCATTTGAAACCATAGTTTTTCAGTTTCCGTCTGCTTTGGACTGAAGTCCCTTGGGATTATGCTATAGTCCAGTATATTTCTGAAGTGAGCCTATTCTTTTTTCCCTTGGATTCATGCCTTATCAGAGATCTTTCCACTGCACTGACTGGCATGGCTAGAAGATGAGAACAGTAATATGTAATGAATTAAGAGGAAAAAGTAGTGATCAGACTGTGTCTATGCAAAAGAGCTGGGGTTTCAATGCAATCATATGGAAGAACTCTTTCTCTTTTACTAATCTATACATATTATTTATATTTGTCTAAGAGAAGAAGGGGAACATGTAGCCCTCCACATGTTGCTGGAATGCAACTCACACCACCCCTTACTGTCCAGGGCAAGCGGGAGTCCAGCTTGAGATGAGCTTTTCAGCCACCTGTTTCCCATCCCTGGTCTAACATTTATCTTTTAAGTTTTCTGTTTTTGAATTTGTCCTAAGGTGATAAAATCTATAAGTTTGGAGGGGGAGAACCAAGGTGTGCTGTCTAATCAGCTACAGACTAACTCATATTACTTATCCCCCTGCCCCCCTTTTAAACTAGCAACACTTATTGTTTTATATTACTTTTTGGCAGACACATCACTGTGCTTCTTAGATGTATGCCTGCCTTCTGGGAAGATTACCCGTATTCTTAATTACAGACAGTAGAAAATCCTAACCACTTAATCTGTTTATATTGGGTCTTCATCAACTTCAGATGTCATTGTAGCAATAATTTCCTTCTGAGAACAGGACCCGTCAATGCAACACTAAGGAAGATTCAGGTGAGGATTTTTACCTTGGCAAGAGGACAGTTTTTATCCCATTTTTATCCTTCATAGGATTGCTTGGAAAAGTTAGTTCTTTGGATGACAGTTTCCAGAATCTTGCAGTCACTATACATTGGGTGTAGCTGAGAGAGGTAACTTACATGCTCTAGGTAGTGGTTAGAGGAGTTCTAAAAGAGGAAATTAAAACAATTGTTTGTTAAACTGTGCCTCTCAGAGCTTGGAAACGTTACATTTTTTTTTTTTTTGGCAACAAAAAGTCTCAGAATCTTCCAGCCTGAAAGCTACTGGCCATGTTGACTGAGTGATTCTGGAAGCTCTGCTTTATAGCCATGCTCTTCCTGGTCCCAAAGGTGGCACTGCAATTTTAGGATTTCAGTTGTACCTATAGGTGTCCTCTCCTTTCATGGGTCTCACAATGTTGCCACTCATACATTATTCCCTAAAGAATTTTTTTCTGTAGGCATGGGTTCTATCTGTGTGAAATAGTCAGGGTTATGCTTGTCAAAGCAGAGCTGAAGGTATTGGTTCCATCTTCCCTTGTCTTTTGTTTGCTACTTTCACACAGAGGCAACCATGAAAAGTGCTTTAGAGCTTAGTGTCTATTCTCCGGCCCTGTAGAATTATGCTGAAATTATATCACACTGTTCAGTAGAAGAATGTCTTTGAAATGGATAGACTATGGTTTCAAATCACAGCTTTGTGAAAGTAGCTTTATGGCAGCAGGCTGAGATGAAACTCTACATTTTCCATCATTCTGCTGAAATCCTGCTGCATATAAATCTTGGATGGATGGATGATATTAAATGACTGTCTTGGGTGATTGCAAAGGGGTGTGTTGTGTGACTGAGTAAATGACTGAATGAGAGAGAATGCAAGAAAGAGAGTGTGTGATTACACAGCGAGAAAAAAAATGTGAATTCACCCACTGTGAAGTTGCACCTGGAAAATCAGGTTTCCCTGGGTACATTCACATTTACTGGCCATGCAGGGAGAGAGCAGGAAATTGACAAACAGACTTGTTTGCAGTTTGTTAACATAGCTCTTCTGTAGCCTTCCTGATTTGCAGGAGGCATGACTACAGAAAAACTACCTTAATAAGCTGTAAGCAAGGGTCAAGTGGCAACTTTCTTTCTTTCTTTCTTTCTTTCTTTCTTTCTTTCTTTCTTTCTTTCTTTCTTTCTTTCTTTCTTTCTTTCTTTCTTTCTTTCTGTGTCTAGGTGCTGGCACACACAAAAAATCACATTATTTGCAAAATCCAGCCCTCTTGGTGTTTTATCACTGCTCGCCCAGCAGCCACACCATTCTGCCAAACATCAGTATCTTTGAATATGCTTTTCTGAATCAGTTTAAGTAATCAAAGTGACTGAACTGATGTGAATGGATCTGCTGTGAATAAAGCAGAAGCCCCAGCAGCAGAGGAAAAAACTACAGAGGGAAGGTCTGGGCGGATCTGTGTTGACTTTTATGTCTGAAAAAGGGCTGGGACTCATGGATTTTTTTAAAAAAGGATATTGAAGAAATTAGAAAACACGATCAAGAATGAGATACACGTGACATTAAGGTAGAGCTGCACATTATCAAAAAGAACAACACAGAGGTGTCACTTAAAATAGCTACAACATCTTCTTCTCTCTATTTGGAATATATTATATTCAACAATCTATATTCTATACTCCATCTTATATTCTGACACCAGGAGTGTACAATGTGGATGAGGAAGCTCATTGTTCAGAAGATATGCAATGGTGGTGGTGGTGGTGGTGGTGGTGGTGGTGATTCTCTGCTGTCACATTGCCTCTGATTCATGGTAACTCTGTGAATTAAGGATCTACAAAACATCCTATTATCTTGCAAACTCAAAGCTGTGGTTTCCTTTCTTAAGTCAATCCACCTGATGTTCAGTCTTCCTCTCTTCTTGGTGCTTTCAACTTTTCTCAGGATTATTGTCCTTGTATTTCCAACATTGAACTACAGTCTGTGTTAAATGATTAGTGTGCTGCTAAATTTTACTTTATTTTCTGAGCTTCAAGGGTAATCTGAATCAGGTCCATTATTCTTGGGAAAGTAAGGACCTAAGAATCTGTTAAATATTGGCACAGTATGTATGCTGTTCCTAATATTGCCTTTTTTTTTTAGTTCTGATGGTAATATTTCTGAGATTTGCAACTGCTTATAATACTGTGTGAAATTTCTTGATATTGTTCCCAAAGTCCCAATGACTACAGGAACCAGTGAAGTGTGTTTCATCCACAAGCTAGATGTTTCAATTGTCAGGTCTCTGTACTTCGATAGTTTTTTCAATTCTTTATTTTCAACTCTGGCATCCCCTGGAATTGCAATGTCAATGATCCAGACATTTTTTCATTCTTTTATTACTATGTCTGGTGTGTTATGTTTAAGGTTATCAGTTTGGATCTGGAAATCCCACAAGATCCTCCTGACATTATTGTTTTCTGACACCTTCTCTACCTGATGTTCCCATGGATTTTTGGAGGCTGGCAAGTTATATTTTTTGCATAATGACCAGTGCACTAATTTTGCCACTATCATGTTTAATTTTGTAATCTGTCTGTGCAGTCTTTGGACATTCACAGATGAGATGTGACACAGTTTCATCTTTTTCTTGGCAGAGTTGACATTTGCTTGGATCTTAGCTTTCATCACACTAGTTTAGAGTGCTTGTTCTTGTGCAATGAAAATCAAGACTTTGCTTTCTTTCTTAACGGTCCCCAGTTTTAGCCATGCCCATGTTGAATTATTATCATCCCTTCCATCAATATTTCTCAGGTGTTGTCCATGTAGTGGTTTATTTTTCCAACTGTTTAATTTATTTTCAAATAGTTGTTTCTTATATTGAGCCTTTGTTTCTGTTGTTTTCAAAATATTCTCGATGTTCACCACCTTTAGTAATTTTTCTCTACCTGTACTGATATAATCATCTAGGCTTCTTTTTTCCTCCTTTACTGCCTGTTCTATTTGCAGTAATCAATGGCCTTCAATTTTTCATGGTAAATATATTCTGTCTACATCAGTTTTTAGATGTATGGAATGATGTTCATTAGTTTCTGTGTTTCTTGATCCAGTTATTCTAATGAATGTTGGGTTCCATCTATTATTCCAGCTGGGTACCTAATTACTAGAACTGCTGATGTGTTTATGGCTTTGATTGTATTTCCACCATTTAATGTTGATGTTAAGATTTTCCGCAGTCTTCTGATATATTCATTTTCAGTGGATTCTTTAACTTTTGTGTGCAGGATGTTATCTGCTTCTAGTATTCCCAGGTATTTATAATTCCGCCCAGAGTAGTGCTGTGATTCTAATGGGAGCGGGCTCAAATTGAACAAACAAACAAAGAAACAAACAAACAAACAATGTTCATCACATGATAGTGATTCCATCTCCATGGAACATTTTGCATATAGTTTTAGGTTCTCCACAGATAACAGATGACTGATTTTTCCTGCTTGTTCTGAAATATGGTAGCCCAATCCAGTTTTATTTAAAATTATTGACATGGGAATTAGTGAGATGTTAAATGGCAGTGGTGACAAAGAACCCCCTTGAAATATTCCTCTTTTGATGCTGTGTTCACTAATTTCTTCACAATAGGCCAGTGGTCCCCAACCTTCTTGGCACTGCATACTGGGTTAGCGTGCATGCAGGGGGACATGGGGCATCCATGCGTGCATGTGGGGGGTGTCCGTGCATGGGCGGGGCATCCATGTGTCCATGTGTGTGGGGGGGGCATGTGTGCATCTGTGGGGGGGTGCGTG